>CM063442.1:134850-1334850 GCA_032191425.1 Lymantria dispar
CTAACCTAACCTAACCTAACCTAACCTAACCTAACCTAACCTAACCTAACCTAACCTAACCTAACCTAACCTAACCTAACCTAACCTAACCTAACCTAACCTAACCTAACCTAACCTAACCTAACCTAACCTAACCTAACCTAACCTAACCTAACCTAACCTAACCTAACCTAACCTAACCTAACCTAACCTAACCTAACCTAACCTAACCTAACCTAACCTAACCTAACCTAACCTAACCTAACCTAACCTAACCTAACCTAACCTAACCTAACCTAACCTAACCTAACCTAACCTAACCTAACCTAACCTAACCTAACCTAACCTAACCTAACCTAACCTAACCTAACCTAACCTAACCTAACCTAACCTAACCTAACCTAACCTAACCTAACCTAACCTAACCTAACCTAACCTAACCTAACCTAACCTAACCTAACCTAACCTAACCTAACCTAACCTAACCTAACCTAACCTAACCTAACCTAACCTAACCTAACCTAACCTAACCTAACCTAACCTAACCTAACCTAACCTAACCTAACCTAACCTAACCTAACCTAACCTAACCTAACCTAACCTAACCTAACCTAACCTAACCTAACCTAACCTAACCTAACCTAACCTAACCTAACCTAACCTAACCTAACCTAACCTAACCTAACCTAACCTAACCTAACCTAACCTAACCTAACCTAACCTAACCTAACCTAACCTAACCTAACCTAACCTAACCTAACCTAACCTAACCTAACCTAACCTAACCTAACCTAACCTAACCTAACCTAACCTAACCTAACCCAGTCTGCCCCGGCACGCCTAGCCGAACGCGCACGCGCACAGTCGATTCGTAACGCTCCGCAGCGAAATTTTAAAGTGAAAAGTTTGAAAAAATCCAAATAGTGGTAAAGTTATTGAAACATTTATAGTGTGATATATCGTCGGATGCGCCGTTAAATCAGCCATCGTATGGTGAAAAAATTAAGCGAATCGGATGAAACCACGATTTTTAATTGCAAAATTTGTGAAAGTGAAAATTGTGCCGAAACACTAAATCGCGTACGCTGCCTCCAAGTGATCTGCGACCCCCATTTCGCGAACTGCTGTTCGAAGCGCCCTAAAAAGGCGCTTCTTTTGATACCATTGCCGGATTTTTTGGACAAAAATCAAGGAAGATACAGCTTAAAAACTGAAAAGGTTCCGGACCAGGAAGACCCCTGCCTACCTACCTGTGCCAGTTGGACAAAAGCCATACAGATAAGTTGGTGCCGGGTGCCGGGAGGAACACGGAGGCGTTTTCCCCACTAAGCTGAGCCTTATAATTATTTAATTATAGAATTTTAAAGTTTTCAAAAATCTTCATACATTTTTAAAAAATTCATAACTCCGTTAATTTATAATTATATTAAATCAATTTAATTACAGAATAAGCGTACCATTTTTAAGTATATTTAGTAAAAATTTCAGCTAATTTGCTATAATAACAACGGAGATATTTCAATAAATATTTTTCGAAAAAATCAGTTTACGTAATAATAATTGTATTTTTAGCTTTTTGTTTAATATAGATAGGAATCTGCTATAAACTGAAAAGGGGGGAACTCGGGTCAAAAATTACGACACCGTTGTAATTTTCCCAAAATATTATATACTTTAGGAGATATAAGCGTTTTAAATTTGTTAAGAATTTCATCATTTTCGGAACCAACGCCATCTAGGCAGCGAATGTGGAACTGCGCGGCTCGATTTTGGAAACTAACGAAAATTGTGTTATATAAAATCGAGCCGTGAACTTCCAAAAATATAAGAAGCAACACCCCCAAATTTCACCCCAAACGGGATTGTAATTGGGGAGTTATAGCGTTTTAAAATTTTGAAGTTGCAAGTGAATGATAGTTTAAATATTCATCTTTACAAAAATTTTTTGAGGGAATGTTGTAGTCTCTTAAGCCACAAATAGAATCCCGAAAACCATCCCTTGCTATCATTTATAGTTCCGAAGAAATCTTAATTTGAAAATAGTTTCAACATTTCCTTATTTACTTTCCTGACCACATAACGCTAATGACTAGTGCTGTGGTCAGGTAAGATTTTTGTTATCTGGTACGAACGATAAACCAAATTAATAATATTATTAATATTATTGTATCGATACACAATTCTATTGTATTATACAAAATTGACCAATGTAAAATAGTGTCGTATACATAATATTCGCCAAGGCAGACTACATATTTTAAAATATTTTTAGTGTATGACAAATTAATGATATAATAATAGAATAACACAACACTATACCCTATTTAAGTGGTATAATACATATAGTGACCAATATACAGACTGACACAGAGTGTCATAGGGTGATTAACACAAACATACAACATTATCACAGTGATCGCATACAATCTACACTCACATTATTACACATCTACACAACATCAATACACAAAATATAATAAAATAAGTTTACACGTAAACTATAACATACAATTGAAATACAGTACAATTATATCAAAAAACCTACACCTGCACCGTTCGCATACTTGGCGAACATACTTAAAACTTATACATACAGCCCACACAACACACACACATCCATATATACTTCACTTTTACCAAATAATTACAATTTAATCTGACATAAAACCAAATACCAAAAATTCGGTTCGCAAACCAAAAATTATCTAGTGGACATCACTAATCATACAGGGAAAAAACAATGTCGTTAACTTATATACTCGCCTAAACCAATAAGAGATCGACCGGGTGACGATCGTGTAAAGTCGTCCCCGCTCGGCATTGTTGGGCGGAGCCAATTTATTTAATATTTAGTTTGTTCTAGAAATTCATTTTTTAAATATTGGCATAATACAAACTTTTATTGTATAATAAATTTAAGAACCCTCCCAAATACATATTTCGACAGTAATAATATAAATATATTACATAATATAAAGATTAAATTATATATTAGTTTCCCTTATAAAATCCTACTAAAAATCATTATTAGGTCAAAAAATTTTATACTTTTATTGCATAATAAATTACACTAACCCTTTCTTAATAAGAGCATATATCCAAAATTAAAATTAAATCTATAATAAAAAACCGTAACTTTCTAACAAACTAAATAAATAAATTATATTCAATATTTAGTTTGTTCTGGAAATTCATTTTCTAAATATTGGCATAATACAAACTTTTATTGTTTAATAAATTCAAGAACCCTCCCAAATATATATATCGACAGTAATAATATAAATATATAACATAATATAAAGATTAAATTACATATTAGTTTCCCTTATAATATTCTACTAAAAATCATTATTAGGTCAAAAAATTTTACACTTTTATTGCATAATAAATTACACTAACCCTTTGTTAATACGAGTATATATTCAAAATTAAAATTAAATCTATAATAAAAAACCGTAACTCTCTAACAAACTAAATAAACAAATTGGATGAGTTGGAAGGGGCGGAGCCTAAACATTGCATGATATCGGTCCACCCAATCAACAAAATACGAACATTATATATCCGATTAGCATATTGCAGTCGTGTGAAGTCGTTAATGCTCGACGGTAAGTGGGCGGAACCGCCAATTCTCCTAGGTAAACTTAAAAATTATTGAAGAATTACTTTTAACATCCAACATTTATTTTTTAGGAAAACACGAAATCGAATAAATATTTTTTAGATAATTAAAAACTATATTATTTGCTAACTCTAAATACTGATTAAGTGATTGAGAAAGGTGCCACTCATCTGGTATTTTGACCCGACAAGCGGGGACAGTCTTCACCCTTACATATTACTCACTACACATATACTTATCATTACATACATTTCACTTACATTAAAACAAACAACACTTCCAACATACTACCACCCTATTCCCCTAGGTGTCTCCTGTTCGTGAGAGGGAACTCGGGTGCGACAGCTAGGCCGGCGGTGACAACTGGTTGTTATAGATATAACATACCATCTTGTGCCGCAGCCGGTTGTCGTGCGTGGGAGGCCTGACGCGACAGATATTGGAGACCTGGTACGAAGGGCATAGGTACACAAATCATTACACACACCGAATTATCACTCACACTAACTAATAATTATTGACCAGGGCCCTTTACACCCATACATAATATACCACCCAGACACACTACTCCACCAAAGTACATATTTGACTTATACCATACACATATTGACAATTGTATATTATACAACTATAAGAATTGGGTTTACACCCTATTATAATTCATCTATTTAGACTATTATTTTAATTATTTGTAGGAAAGTTTGACTTATACAATTGACTAGGGCCTTTTACACCTGAATATTTACCTGTACATTTTAACACAAATATTCATATATAACTTATCAATTAATTTTATTATATACATATAATTCGGTAAAGTTTGATTCGTATTAAGACCAGGGCCCTTTACACCCAGACCCACATTAATTATACTACTGACAGTACCGAACCATTTACATTCGGACACTATCATTTGACACCCGCAGACCCACACCAACATGTACAGGTCCCCACCTCAAGACAGGCGCTCGCAAGAGTGTTCTCAATCCCCTACCAAAAAAGCCCCACGCCCGTTGAACGCTACGGCTATGTTCATCGAGAATACCCCCAAGGCTGCGATCCCAGCAGCGGTGAAGAAAAGGTTACTCGAGACGGAGGGGGTTGTCCTTAACCGCACGGTGGTTATTGACAAATTGATATCCCCTCAAAACTCTCCTCCCCCGGCAGTTACATCCGCCAGACTTATGGGGGCAAAAATGGGAGTGAGAAAGGCCAAGATGCTCCTGAATACATCGAAAAATATAAAGACGGAGGTAAAAAGAGGGGTTATCGACATCTTGGACAAATTGGTTTTATGTGTTGAGGAAGGGGAAAGGGAATTAATAGAGAGCAGAGAAGGGCCTCATAAATCACAGCCTGAGGAGGTCGTAAAAGAAAATGATGAGACACCAAAACCCGGGGTTGCCGTGAAAGATGAAGAAGACGAGCTGCCACAAATTGAAAGGTGGAGGACTATGATCAGGGCTCACAGTGACATAGTCACAGAAAATACGGAGCAAAACGAGAGACTTATAAAGGCGCTCAATGATCACGCTACTCTCTTGGACGGCCTGGAAAAACACAGGGACCAAATCAAACAGAACGCTGACGGAATGAGATGCCTCGAGGGCGTCATTCGATACCACGCTGTGGCTTTGGAAAGCCAAAAGAAGGCCATTACCACCCCCGCAACAAATACCGACACTGAGCTCCTACATGAGATAAAGGAGATAAAGACCCTCACACACGAGCTCAGCAAAAGGGTTGGCGAAGCCAATTGCGGGCCACGCACATATGCAGAGATTGTTGCCCAACCAAGGCCACAACAAACATCCGCAAAGTCACATGCGGTAATGGTATCGACTAAAGACATCGCCCCGAGTGACGTCTTAGAACAGGAAATCAAAACTACCCTGAGAGCGAAAGAAAACGGCCTACACATCAACAATATGAGGCGCGTGAGGGGCCCTAGGGTCGTTCTCACGTGTTCTACAAAAGATGAGATAGAAGAAATAGCGTGCAAATTAAAGTCCAACGAGAAATTAAAGGTAGAGGATGCGAAGTTTGCAAACCCGCTCGTAGTCCTGAAAAACTTATGCCGAACCGTCACTGAGGCAGACATAACAGTAGCGTTAACCCAGCAGAACGCTGACCTGACGGAGGGACTGTCGGCCGAGGAGGTCACCGTGGTGGAGAGGTACCGGAGGAGGGCAAGGCACCCAGACGAGTGTCATGCCGTCCTCCAGGTGTCGCCAATCCTCTGGCGGAGGCTTACCTCGGCCGGCAGACTTTTTGTCGACGTGCAATGTGTGAGGGTGCAAGATCAAACGCCCCTCATACAATGCATGCGCTGTCTGGGTTACGGCCATGGGCGAAAAAGCTGTGCTGCAGTAGAAGAAGACCGTTGCACTAAATGTGGCCAACCTGGCCACATGAGGAAGGAGTGCACCCACCGCACCAGCTGCCAGAACTGCGTTAAAGCCAAACTGCCTCAGTCAAACCACGACGTGTTTGGATCAGAGTGCCCAATTAGAGCAAGAGCGGATGCTCTTGCAAGGGAGTCCGTCGCTTATGGCTAGACTATGCCTAACACAGCGTATGTACACAGTCCACTACGCACGCCACAGATTAACTCACACATAAACACCTACACTAAACCCCAATCATTGCCTAACAACAACATATTATAACATCACTTCAACAACACACCAGTCAACAACTAACACAATCATACAAACTACACTAGTCACATCAATAAGTACACAACACATTCCATAATTTATGTTGCAGAATAGATGCAACCTAAATTGATATAATCACCACACACTTTATATCTCATCAGCATTACACCAAAGTACACACAAAGCATAGTGAGTGAACATGTGCACTGATGCAATGATTGCATCAAGTGAGCATGTAACCAGCTCACATGTATACACAATACACAAAACAGCCACAATAATACATATTACACACATGCATATAACACGCTATAATCCATTATGCTGTCACATAATGGATTATGTTATCGCAAATAAAAAACTATATTAACTTATGTACACACAATTAACACATCAATCCGAAAGTACACAATACATATACTTTACGTCATAATACAACATATACCGAAATCAAATAACAGAACATACAATTGCAATTATTATGTAAGCATAATAAAGCGTAATTAATGGGGACAAAAAAACATAACACAATAATACAATAACACAAGACAAACATAGTATAGTCGCAATTACACAGCTACACGTACCCGCATTATAAATATACAGTACATACAATTACACTAACAACAAGTACACTATATTAGAAATAACCTAAGGACACTTAGGTAACACAGTGCAAAATTACACAACGTATAAACAGGGCCATAAAGATCGTATACATGTATGTATACACACGCTAAGACTATGTACATAAATAACAGGAGCTATGTATGTCTCTAAGACCGAGAATAAGTAATGGCAAAAACTAGAATAAGCAAAAATGTAAACATCTAGACCATAGTAAAAACATGAAGTGACAAATGTATAAGAATCATTGTAAAATTTTTTATGGAAATAAATCAAAAGCGTGTATTCAATACAATAAAAAATCCCTGATCATGTTAGGGGCTTCTCGCGGGCCGGGTCTGGCACCCGGACACAAAAAAAAAAAAAAAAAAAAAAAAAAAAAAAAAAAAAAAAAAAACCTAACCTAACCTAACCTAACCTAACCTAACCTAACCTAACCTAACCTAACCTAACCTAACCTAACCTAACCTAACCTAACCTAACCTAACCTAACCTAACCTAACCTAACCTAACCTAACCTAACCTAACCTAACCTAACCTAACCTAACCTAACCTAACCTAACCTAACCTAACCTAACCTAACCTAACCTAACCTAACCTAACCTAACCTAACCTAACCTAACCTAACCTAACCTAACCTAACCTAACCTAACCTAACCTAACCTACCCTACCTACCTACCTACCTACCTACCTACCTACCTACCTACCTACCTACCTACCTACCTACCTACCTACCTACCTACCTACCTACCTACCTACCTACCTACCTACCTACCTACCTACCTACCTACCTACCTACCTACCTACCTACCTACCTACCTACCTACCTACCTACCTACCTACCTACCTACCTACCTACCTACCTACCTACCTACCTACCTACCTACCTACCTACCTACCTACCTACCTACCTACCTACCTACCTACCTACCTACCTACCTACCTACCTACCTACCTACCTACCTACCTACCTACCTACCTACCTACCTACCTACCTACCTACCTACCTACCTACCTACCTACCTACCTACCTACCTACCTACCTACCTACCTACCTACCTACCTACCTACCTACCTACCTACCTACCTACCTACCTACCTACCTACCTACCTACCTACCTACCTACCTACCTACCTACCTACCTACCTACCTACCTACCTACCTACCTACCTACCTACCTACCTACCTACCTACCTACCTACCTACCTACCTACCTACCTACCTACCTACCTACCTACCTACCTACCTACCTACCTACCTACCTACCTACCTACCTACCTACCTACCTACCTACCTACCTACCTACCTACCTACCTACCTACCTACCTACCTACCTACCTACCTACCTACCTACCTACCTACCTACCTACCTACCTACCTACCTACCTACCTACCTACCTACCTACCTACCTACCTACCTACCTACCTACCTACCTACCTACCTACCTACCTACCTACCTACCTACCTACCTACCTACCTACCTACCTACCTACCTACCTACCTACCTACCTACCTACCTACCTACCTACCTACCTACCTACCTACCTACCTACCTACCTACCTACCTACCTACCTACCTACCTACCTACCTACCTACCTACCTACCTACCTACCTACCTACCTACCTACCTACCTACCTACCTACCTACCTACCTACCTACCTACCTACCTACCTACCTACCTACCTACCTACCTACCTACCTACCTACCTACCTACCTACCTACCTACCTACCTACCTACCTACCTACCTACCTACCTACCTACCTACCTACCTACCTACCTACCTACCTACCTACCTACCTACCTACCTACCTACCTACCTACCTACCTACCTACCTACCTACCTACCTACCTACCTACCTACCTACCTACCTACCTACCTACCTACCTACCTACCTACCTACCTACCTACCTACCTACCTACCTACCTACCTACCTACCTACCTACCTACCTACCTACCTACCTACCTACCTACCTACCTACCTACCTACCTACCTACCTACCTACCTACCTACCTACCTACCTACCTACCTACCTACCTACCTACCTACCTACCTACCTACCTACCTACCTACCTACCTACCTACCTACCTACCTACCTACCTACCTACCTACCTACCTACCTACCTACCTACCTACCTACCTACCTACCTACCTACCTACCTACCTACCTACCTACCTACCTACCTACCTACCTACCTACCTACCTACCTACCTACCTACCTACCTACCTACCTACCTACCTACCTACCTACCTACCTACCTACCTACCTACCTACCTACCTACCTACCTACCTACCTACCTACCTACCTACCTACCTACCTACCTACCTACCTACCTACCTACCTACCTACCTACCTACCTACCTACCTACCTACCTACCTACCTACCTACCTACCTACCTACCTACCTACCTACCTACCTACCTACCTACCTACCTACCTACCTACCTACCTACCTACCTACCTACCTACCTACCTACCTACCTACCTACCTACCTACCTACCTACCTACCTACCTACCTACCTACCTACCTACCTACCTACCTACCTACCTACCTACCTACCTACCTACCTACCTACCTACCTACCTACCTACCTACCTACCTACCTACCTACCTACCTACCTACCTACCTACCTACCTACCTACCTACCTACCTACCTACCTACCTACCTACCTACCTACCTACCTACCTACCTACCTACCTACCTACCTACCTACCTACCTACCTACCTACCTACCTACCTACCTACCTACCTACCTACCTACCTACCTACCTACCTACCTACCTACCTACCTACCTACCTACCTACCTACCTACCTACCTACCTACCTACCTACCTACCTACCTACCTACCTACCTACCTACCTACCTACCTACCTACCTACCTACCTACCTACCTACCTACCTACCTACCTACCTACCTACCTACCTACCTACCTACCTACCTACCTACCTACCTACCTACCTACCTACCTACCTACCTACCTACCTACCTACCTACCTACCTACCTACCTACCTACCTACCTACCTACCTACCTACCTACCTACCTACCTACCTACCTACCTACCTACCTACCTACCTACCTACCTACCTACCTACCTACCTACCTACCTACCTACCTACCTACCTACCTACCTACCTACCTACCTACCTACCTACCTACCTACCTACCTACCTACCTACCTACCTACCTACCTACCTACCTACCTACCTACCTACCTACCTACCTACCTACCTACCTACCTACCTACCTACCTACCTACCTACCTACCTACCTACCTACCTACCTACCTACCTACCTACCTACCTACCTACCTACCTACCTACCTACCTACCTACCTACCTACCTACCTACCTACCTACCTACCTACCTACCTACCTACCTACCTACCTACCTACCTACCTACCTACCTACCTACCTACCTACCTACCTACCTACCTACCTACCTACCTACCTACCTACCTACCTACCTACCTACCTACCTACCTACCTACCTACCTACCTACCTACCTACCTACCTACCTACCTACCTACCTACCTACCTACCTACCTACCTACCTACCTACCTACCTACCTACCTACCTACCTACCTACCTACCTACCTACCTACCTACCTACCTACCTACCTACCTACCTACCTACCTACCTACCTACCTACCTACCTACCTACCTACCTACCTACCTACCTACCTACCTACCTACCTACCTACCTACCTACCTACCTACCTACCTACCTACCTACCTACCTACCTACCTACCTACCTACCTACCTACCTACCTACCTACCTACCTACCTACCTACCTACCTACCTACCTACCTACCTACCTACCTACCTACCTACCTACCTACCTACCTACCTACCTACCTACCTACCTACCTACCTACCTACCTACCTACCTACCTACCTCTTGACGTCGGAGTTTAACTATTTGCATTAGTAGCCCTTTGGCAAATCTTAATATTGCGATTTATAAAAATTTACTATCGCCATCTAGGTTTAATATACTGTATAAGTAATTAGTAGTAATATACTGTATGAGTAATTTTTCTCGTATTATTTCCTTAATACGTTTTCGTTTAATACGTTTGGTTTCAAATCGTTGTTTTAAATGTTTTCATGTATTTGGCTTTACATTAGAAAATCCGGCAAATTAAAAAAAAAATATCCGGAGCTCATTTTTACGCTCTCGCGATATACCGGAGTATCGACTACGACCTATGTACTGTACCTAAAAAAAAAAAAAAAAAAAAAATCGAATGTATGCAAGCATGAACCTGCTGGTGTGGCAGGTAGGAATGAATCGATACCATCTATGTATCGATACTTTTAATCAATACTGTATCGGTCGTTTAGGTACTCAATCAGTATCTATTGAAAATTATCGATAATTACTCGTATTGGTATGGAATCGATTGTGAAGTATCGAATTCTATTCATATATATTATCCTCACTCGCGTGCAAGAAAATCGACTCAAGCGTCAAGTGCGCATAAAAAAAAAAAATTATTTATCTTAACAATGACTCATTTTACCTCTTTATAATGTTTTACATATTTAAAGCCTAGGAATTGGGCTTTAAAATTGTGTAAGTTGCATGAAAATCGATTTAGTAGTTTAGTAAAAAAGGTGTATGTCAATGATATTGTAAAAAATATTGAAAATTCAAACAATTTCACAGTATGAGGTTATTGTGTATAAATGAAACAAAATGTGTGTAAGAAAAAGAATTTATTCATGTCAATACTTGGTATTCCCTCCTCTAGCTCTGATCACTGCCCTCATGCGATTCTTCATAGACCTAATCAACTTTTTTATTGATGATTGTGGTATTCGACCCCACCCTTCTACCAACGCAGTCTTGAGCTCATTTATGTTTGTAGGAGCTGGATTCCTCGCTCTAACTTTCCTTTTGAGCTCGTCCCATATATGCTCAATGGGATTCAAATCGGGGCTGAGCGCTGGCCAATCCATAGTGTCAAATCCAACTTCGTTCAGGAACTCGCGTGTTGCCCGAGCAGTGTGACATAGGGCATTGTCATGTATCAAGATGAAATTATCCCTAATAACGCCTTGATAAGGGACAACTTGATCTCTTCAATGTAACGATCACTGGTCAGACCTCCTCCCCGGCCTCCCCCAGGAACGAAAACAATATCCGTTTTTCCTTCTAAGGAAATTCCAGCCCACATCATGCAAGAATCGCTACCATATGCCACGGTTTCAACAAAACAGCACTGTGAAAACCGTTCACCGGGACGCCGGTACACCCGGCCCCTTCTATCGCTGCCATGGAGATACATCCTCGTCTCATCAGTGAACAGGACTGACTGCCATTGCTCTATGCTCCAATCCAAGTGTTCTCGAGCAAAGTGAAGGCGTGCTTGACGGTGAGCTGTGGTCAACTTCAGCCTGTAGCGGGTCGTTTGGGAGTAAGGTTGGTTTCCTTTAACCTTCTTCTAACTGTCCATTGACTGACAGTCACCCCGCGAACTTGACGTAGCTCCTGCTGCACATCTACACCGGTAAGGTGTCGATTTCGGAGAGAGGTCAAGACCAAAAACCGGTCATCACGCTCCGAGATGCACCGGCGTCGGCTGGTATTAGGCCTCCGAGTGAAGGCACCAGTCTGGTTGCGTTCAGTTGCATTCTAAAGACAAGTGTTTATTTAAATTACTGAAATAATGCTACCATTTTAAAGCCCAATTCCTAGGCTTTAAATATGTAAAACATTATAAAGAGGTAAAATGAGTCATTGTTAAAATAAACCACTTTTTATGCGCACTTGACGCTTGAGTCGATTTACTTGCACGCGAGTGTATTATAAATGCGAAAATAACTCTGTCTAAACCATTGAACCAATTTTGATGAAATTTGGTACACAGGTTGAGAATAGCTTGGAAAAGTACATAGGCTACTTACTATCGCTAAAAATTGGGTATAAAAGGTTGAAATAGTGGATGACATTTTGTATGGAAATTCGCCATTTTTGATGATAGAACCATAAATCTTTGTATTAAGGCACTTGTTAATAAATAAATATTCCTTCTAACTTGTGGGAAATTTAACTTACATGGGGATGAAATTCAACCCCTAATGGTCCAAAAGCATACAGTCAAAAACTGGTATTTTAAATTTTAGAAGTCTACGTGTTTAGTTAAAGGGACTATTTACTGCGTTTACAGAGACAAAGCTTTATAATAACCTAAACATGAAGGTGCACCGCTTCATTGTTGGAGTGACGTGCGTGATTATTTAAACATGAAATTTAATTATAGGTGTATAGGACGTGAGGGCCGAACACGACAAGTTAACACACTCAACCAAACCTACTCATTAGTATATACACAGCTTATTGAGATAATACATGGTTGACCGAGCTTCGCTCAGTATATTTTTGATGTGAATCATCTATAGGCAAGGGTGACCGCGAACCACAAGGCGTGGCGTTTAACGCCACGCCTTGTGGTTCCCTCTTTATTAACTAATATTTAATATCTAGATGTATATATCTACATTTTTGTAACGAAATCATAGATTTAAAATTTTGTACAACGCCATATAGTGAACTCAAGGTAAATTCTTACCTATAATGTATACTAATAAATACAAAATAATTATACATTTGAATCACGTTTATTTCATATATATTTTTCTTAATGTGTCAATGCAGACATGTACTTAATTTAAATTATATTTATAAGAATGAATGTTGTAAATGACATATTGCAAAAAGGTATATATCAGCTCTCCACCCCCATTTAATTCTTTGTAGGTTTTGGAACAGCTGTACTTAACATCTGATCTACGTGTTACTTCCAGATCTGGCCCGAATCAGTAAGTACTTCGTAGTATACCTGGCCCATGCGCTTAACAACTGTACCAAATTCTCACTTTTTACTGGCATTATAGTTTCGAATCTGTACCCTTTGTCCCACTTTAAATGTTCTCAGGTTGATCTTATGATCAATAGTTAGCTTAGCTTCGGTGTATTTTCTTTCTAACATAGCTTGTAAAAGTGTTCGAACAGTTCGATTACCAAACATATGTTCATACGGACTTTTGCCAGATGTCGTGTTTGGCGTCCGTCGTAACTGATATTTTATTTTTAATATTTTCTCTTGTAATGATTCCGATTCGTTATCCATAGCGTGTAACGCTTTTTTAACGGTCTGCACGTAACGTTTTGCCTGACCGTTTGTAGCTGGATGGTATGGCGCTGAGGTTTTATGAACTACGCCATTTTGATCAAGAAACAACGAAAATTCTCTCGATGTAAATTGTCTTCCGTTATCTGATACCAAAACGTAAGGTAAGCCAAAATCTATGAATAACTCTTTAAGCTTTGAAATACACCAAGCACTTGTTATTGTCTTGGTAGGGATTATTTATACCCATTTTGACAAGGCATCAACAATTATAAACAGGTAATAACCATGCAATGGTCCCGCAAAATCAACGTGTATTCGTTGCCAAGGTTCTTTTGGTACTTCCCAATGGTGTAAGGGACCCTTGTTAGGCTAATTTTGTTTAAGACCGTATTCACGGCATTTATGGACTAGATCTTCTATGTGCTTATCGATGTTTTTCCAATAAACGTAACTGCGTGCTAGTAATTTCATTTTCAGTATTCCCAAGTGACCTAAATGTAAATCTTCCAAAATGTTATGACGTAAACTTTGAGGTATCATTACTCTAGTTCCTTTAATAAGACAGTTATCTTCTATAGTAATTTCGTTATCATTATAGCCAAGAGTCTTCAAAGATTGTCCTTTTTGTAAAGTTTGTATTATTCTTAAGTATTCAAGATCATTTGCTGTCTCTTTAGCTATTTTCTCTCGGTTTATCATTAGTGTATTAATTTGATATTGTTGAAATAAACTGTGCTGGTCTATTTTCTTCTCAGAAACTTTTTCTACGGGAAACCTTGAAAGGAAATCGGCATTGCTGTTACTAGCTGAATTTTTGTATTCAATGTTGTAATCGAATCCAGAAAGAAAATGAGCATAATGAAAAAGACGCATAGTGCTCATTGCTGGTAAAGTTTTCTGTGGATGAAATATTGTTGTTAAAGGCTTATGATCTGTAATGAGTGTAAATTTTCTTCCGTAACAATAATGGAAGAATTTCTTAACTCCCCAATATATAGCTGTAGCTTCCTTATCAATTTGGATGTATCGTTTTTCGCTCGTTGAAAGTGATCGAGAAGCAAAGGCAATCGGTCTATCAGTACCATCCGGTAGTCGGTGGGATAGCACAGCACCTAGGCCTGTCGGCGATGCGTCGGTCGCTAGAATCAGAGGTTTATTTTGATCAAAGTGTATTAAAATTCTGTTGCTTACGATTTCCTCTTTTATTTTGTTGTAGCTCAGTTCGCAATCATCTGACCAATTAAATTTTGCATTCTTTTGTAGTAGTTTATTCAGTGGATGAGCAATTGAAGCTAAATTGGGAATAAATTTATTATAATAATTACTCATACCCAAGAAAGTACGCAGTTCATTTATGTTATTTGGTTTTTCAACATCTAAAATTGCTCGAACCTTTTCTTTATTTTTATGTAGTCCTTGGCTATCAATAGTATGACCCAAGTAATTAATACTTCTTTTGAAAAATGTACATTTGTCTTTGTTAAGTTTTAAGTTATTTTCTTGTAATTTCTCTAATACGTTTTCAAGTCTTTCGTGCAATTGTTTTTCTGTTGCTCCTTGAATTATTATGTCATCAAAGAAACATTTAACTCCTTGTATATCCTGTAGTGTTCTATCCATGAATTTTTGCCACAAATTGGGAGCGACCTTTACTCCAAACATTAAACGGTTTACCTTAAACGTATCTTTATGTGTACTGAGTGCCTGTAGCATAGCACTTTCTTCGTCCATTTCCATATTTAAATATGCTTGGCAAATATCTAATGTGCAGAAGAATTCTCCACCGTTCATTTCCCCGAAAATGTCCTCAATTATTGGTATAGGATACTGTTCATCTTTAATCATTTTATTTACTGTTACCTTATAGTCGGCGCATAGACGAATACTGCCATTAGGTTTCACAATAGGTACTACTGGCGTACCCCATTCTGAATTGTCAATTTTTGTAATAACACCCTCTTGGCATAAACGATCGATCTCTTTGTCCACCTTTTCTTTCAGTGCGTATGGAATACGTCGTGGTTTAAAATAAATTGGCACTGCATCTTCACGTAATGTTAAATGGCCCTTGTAATTTGGTATTTGTCCTAATTGACCATCGAAGACACGAGCATATTTTGTAATAATTTTGTTTAGTTCAAGATGCACTGGACTTTCTAGTGCTACTGTGTTCATATCTGCCATATTCAATTTAATTTCTCGTATCCACGCTCTACCAAATATAGCATCTACATCTTGTTTTATAATGTATAATTTTCCATGGAATTGTTGGTCACGATATTTGCATTTTACGTAGGTAACTCCGACAGGTGTAATGATCTCACCGGTGTAAGTTTTCATTTGTAGTCTTGTTTTAAAAATACGGTTGCCTAAATGTAAATTTCTGAATTCTTTGAATGATATGGATGACAGTGCCGCACCTGTATCAAGTTCCATTTGAACCTTTTTATTTTCTATAGTAATATTAAGCATAAATTTATCGGAACAATTGGAGCGAATCGCATAAATATCACCATTATTCTCTGTGTCTGCCTCCTCTTCATTGGGTTCGTCAATTAAATTGTTTATCCTTTGATTTAAGGATTGTAGACAAACGCGTGCTAAATGACCTTTCTTGTTGCATTTGTTACATTTAACATTGATGTGTTTACATACATTTGCTCTATGATTTAACTCACCACAGCGGAAACATTTACCTTGTAAATCCTTTAAGGAAGTAATACGAAACGGTAGTGTTGTAGGTTTCACATTATACTTATTTTTCTTAATCGAATGTATGTGTATATAGTCTTGTAACATATTTTTGCCGATCATAAAGTTATTATCCACTTTAGCCATTTCACGAGATGTGATTTCACCAGTTGTACCAGCTCCTTAAATTCAGTAATTCGATTATCTTGTAGTATTTCGGTACGCGTTTCGCTGTCTCGAACACCTCTAATGAATTGTAAAGATAAGAAATTATCAGCAATTAACTTCTTACAGTTTCTGCAAGAGAATTGGCAGTTGTGTGCAAGGTGCTTTAGTTCTGTACTAAAATGTATAACTGTTTCGTTCTCACCTTGAATTCGTGTTATAAATTTGTGTCGGCGAGCCCATACTCCAGGTTTCGGATCTATATATTGTTCTAACAAATTTACTAATTCTCGGAACTGCATATTAGTCGGGTCTTCCGGTGAACACAAATTACAGACTCTTTCATGTAGTTCCGGACTTAAAGAACTTAATAATACGTACGTCATCTTTCTTTCGTCTTGACAATCGGTCATACACAGGTATGCTTCCAGGCGTTTGATAAAATTATTAAAACTTTCCTTTTCCTGAAATGGTTGGAATTGTATGTTTGGTGTATGATTATAGTTTTTTATTGTATTTTCACTTGTATGTGAAGGTGAATGTGAAAGTGATTTAGGAACACATTTGTCGAATAACATCAGTTTAAGTTGTGTTATCTCTTCTTTAATTTCGAAGTGTAACTCGCTTTCTTCTCTCGAATTTGTACAAATTTTTTCAATGCGTTCTTGAATGCTGTCGAACTTCTCCTCATACTTTTGTATTGTCGTAAGTCGTACTGTATGCTCGTATTCAGAAATGTTGTCAACATTTTGTAAATGCCTTGAAAGTTTTGTAAATTGACCTTTAATATTACTTCTTTGTCTTTTTAAATTAAATAATTCTTCCTCCATCGTCGTCATTAATAAATACAAAATAATTATACATTTGAATCACGTTTATTTCATATATTATTTTTCTTAATGTGTCAATGCAGACATGTACTTAATTTAAATTATATTTATAAGAATGAATGTTGTAAATGACATATTGCAAAAAGGTATATATCATATACTAATGAAAATACATATTTATTGAATAAAAATCATCATTTTCTGGAAAAAAATCGCGTATTTTATTAATACTTTATACCATATTCAGCTACAAAAGCTTTTAATGACATTTTGACTGGTGCTATAGATAAACATGCAAGAAACATTAAGCAGAGGCGCAGATGGGTCAATTTAAAACCCTGGGTAACCACGGGACTCCTCAGATGCATGCGTCACAGGTACAAACTGCATCTGGAAGCTAAACGTCACCCTGATGATCCAGTACGCCACTTAATTTACAATAGATACCGCAACTTCTGCAACAAACATATTAAAAAGACGAAAAATGAATATTACAACAAGCAACTCATGGGCAGCAAAAACGATGCAAAAAAACTTTGGAAAGTAATTAAGAACATTTGCTACTCTACAACTAAACAAAATGAATCCTCCAATCTCCTATACAACGTGAAAAACAGCCCTTGCGAATCACTACAACACTGTAATCAATACTTTGTTTCAGTTGGCAACAAATTAGCTGCTAAAATTCTTAACAGAAAGCATACTACGCAAGATGCGCTCATAGCAGCTCACAAATCTAAAGCTCGCATCTCTGATTCCCTCTTCATGGCTCCTACGGATCCCTACGAACTACACAAAATTATTTCACAATGCAAATCTCACTGCGCACCTGGTCCTAACAAGATAACAATGTCAATACTGAAAAAGTGTCGCAAGTAAATTATAACACCCCTACTGCACATATTTAACTGTAGCATGACATCCGGAGTCTTCCCTGAGTGTTGGAAAATTGCCGCAGTGTCCCCTATATATAAAAATGGAGACCAAAATCTTCCTGACAACTATAGACCCATAGCTCTGCTAAGTATAGTGTCTAAATTGCTGGAAAATATAGTGAATGCTCGTTTGGTCTCATACTTAGCAAAGCACCGCGTAATATCAGACAGACAATTCGGATTTCAGAGGGGCAGGTCCACTGAAGATGCTGTTTCGCTATTGGTCAACAAGGTGTCATCCCATGTGGAAGCAAGCGAAAAATGTATAGCCGTATTCTTGGATTTGGCAAAGGCGTTTGATAGCGTTTCGGTGGGTCTGCTCCTCAAGAAAATGGAGGGTCTGGGAATTCGTGGAGTAGCCTTGGAATGGTTTGCGGCCTATCTCTCTGACCGTAAACAGTTTGTGAAAGTAGACTCGTATACAAGTAACAACTTAAAAACTGAATACGGTGTCCCACAAGGCAGCATCCTAGCCCCCCTCTTTTTACCGTCTACATAAATGACATTGTCAATTGCACACTGGACAATGCTGACATAATTAGCTATGCTGACGATACTGTAATTGTGTTCCACAGTAATACCTGGGATCAGGTATATGGTTTTGCCGAGAAGGGTGTGGCTGATATTGCTTCGCTACTCGATGATAACCTGCTAACGCTAAATGCCACGAAAACTAAATACATCGCATTTTCCAAAACTAGTGTAGGTGGCCCCGCTGATGATCTCGTTCTGAAATTGCACTCTTGCGGAGCTTTCAAGACTGCAAATTATAATCTATGTACATGCACCCAAATAGAACGATCCAAAGCATTAAACTACCTCGGCGTAATAATCGATGAACATATTAACTACAAAGACCATATCTTATCTCTTTCCAGTCGAGCAAGAAAGTTAATATTTTTAATGAAAAAACTCAGAGATTGTACGCCATTTGAGACTATGAGGCAGGTTTACTTTGCGTTGTGTCAGTCCGTCCTGCAGTATTGTATTTCGGTGTGGGGAAGTGCCTGCAAAACCCTAATAATAAGAGCAGAGATAGCCCAGCGTGCCATCATCAAGGTTATCCTGAAACGGCCATTTAGATATCCTACAGATAAGATATATAACGAACTTAAAGTCCTTCGTGTGCGACAACTCTATATTTTGAATGCCACTGTAAAAACACACAGACTACTCTTAAATCGTGATGATTTCGACGCTCTCATGACACGCCGAGTATTTAAAATACCAACTCCAAAATGGTCCTCTTCACTTGCCCTCAGAAGCCCACATTTTTCTCATCTTAACACCTACACAAATACGCTCAGTCCAGTTAAACTCTTTTAATAGCCATATGTAATTGTAATTGTATGTAAAAATCACATCTTGTTAATATTGTTACATATTCATATGTTAAATCAACTTGTGCCCTGAATCCCAAGACACAGGCCTTTTCGCCTAGTTTGGGGATCACTGCTTAATGTAAATTAATATGTAATGAGTTTTTTGGTAATAAACTTTATTATTATTATGTATCTCCGATTCACGGCTATCTTCCAAGGGAAGATACCCGGTCCTTTGAAAGGCTTACATGGGGATATGGATCCAACACGCAGAGGCCTTTGGAGAAATTTAATGTAAAAATGGGATGAGACGTCTACCGATGACACTCCACGTCTGCACACAACACACGTGGACTGCCAACGGTAGGTGTAAAACTATTGTGTGATGATGGTATCTAATAACTGTTTATGGGGTTGGAGGTTTGATGGACTGGCTAAACTAAAAACTATTGATTGAAAAACTGTCGTCTGCCTTCAATACCTTTATCGTCTTGAACTTTGGCAGACGATGACTCGCCAACTCACTGAATGGGCCCCCCCAAACGGTCGCCACAGACACAGGCCATACGGGCAACAGGGGAGCAACATTGGTGCAAGTGGCTTGGGGTGTCGAGCGGTGCGGCGCCGGTTTCACCATCACAGTAGTTTCCCCGTAGTTATGCCCTTGAAAATGACACTTCCACCCCCGAGCATATAGCTCTGGCGACCCCTCTCTGACCAGCCGTTCAAGGCAAGCCAGAGCTGAGAATCCTGCGGTCACTCTTCGGTTTCCACTCCAGCCAGCCAATAAAGGCCAGCTGGACACGAGGTCCTGGCCGACTTATTATTATTATTATATTATTTCCTGTCGTAATCTATTTTTTATGCATATACAGAATGTATCAGGTTATGTGGCAACTGTTCGAGTATGTTGTAATTTAACGGTCACAGATCGTAATTAGAATGTACATTATACAAAAAACAATATAATATTAAAGTTATAGTGATTTCAAAAAAATGTGTCTAAGAGTCTATGCCTTAAATGTTACGTATTATGTAGGCATGTACAAACAGAATACATGTAGGCATGTAAAGCATCGACAGTATAAATTCATTCATAATACCTAGAATTGTGCAAACGTTTCAATGATATACTCAGTGCCAGATAACGTGGCAAAAGACGATCTTCACCTACCTTCACCACGATATCTTAAAATGCAAAAAATCTATCGCTTACCATACAAATCTATCGAAAAGTTGTATCGCAAAATTCTCTTGGTAGATGCCTACCAGGAAGCAATATTACAAACAGCACAACCCAAAATTTTACGAAATCTAGTAAAATTACCATAGAAAATATATGTTTTTAATATCCTATAATCATGTATTTCATTGTTTTAAAATACCAGATTAACCTGTAACTGGTGACATTTCATTATTTTATAAATAATATCATTGATAACAATGCCAAAT
This sequence comes from Lymantria dispar, assembly GCA_032191425.1. NCBI lineage: Eukaryota > Metazoa > Arthropoda > Insecta > Lepidoptera > Erebidae > Lymantria > Lymantria dispar. Next base: position 156,298 of record CM063442.1, read on the forward strand.
TACTTTCAAATGTCTGAATATCAAAAGTTTTTAAGTAACATTAAAATTAAAGTACCGAGAATATTTATATAAATTCAATATAATATAGATCCTATAATTAAATACGTAATTAGCTTCGAAGAGTTATGTAACGCCCAAAAAATGCCAAGTTTTAAGATATGACACATTTCTTTCAACTCATTTTACCGTCAGGTGTAATAAACCTAAAGGATCGCACAAGTAGATGCAAGATTTTAGGTTATGTGTATCAAACATAAAATCTTTTCTTAACTGACTTTAGCGTCAGGTGTACGAGATCAGTGGCCTCGTGTGGCCCAGTCGCCATTTTGTTTGACATTCCGTGTGGTGTTTAATAATTTCTTCATTAAAATTCTAAACAAATTACACGCAGACAAATTTTTGTAACCTCTGTACAGTCTAGACACCTTCACCACGATATTACAACGATAAGACGGTTTGTATGGAAAGCGATAGAATTAGCGATAAATTACTTGGATTTGATGATATCGTGGTGAAGGTCTCCAAACCACCTCTTTTGCCATGCTATTTGGCAAACACTATAGTGTAGGTTTGTACCTACGAGCGACGAGCGGTCAACGGTCCAAGGCCGATCAGGTGTTTTAAAGCGAAGTTTGTTTTGTTTATGTGAATGTAATCATTGATTTATTCAATTTCTAATGAACATTTAACAAAGTATGAATATGTTGCGTATTAAGTATCATTAACTTTATACATTTCAATCAGATATACACGAAAAAGCGATGACAAAATTGAAAACTTTACATGTCTCTAATTCCTTAACGAATCGATATTTTTCGTTAAAATTTTTTCATGGGTTCCTACCACCATTGCCTAGCTCCCTTTGACCAGTTGCCCCATAACCTGATACACCCTGTATACTTGTTTTATAAATTAATGTACAATTCTCTAACTTAATAATATAAATATATCAGTAGGTTTGGTATTTAGTTTACTTTCAGCTACGAAAACTGGAGAACCGTTTTTTTTATAGGCTTTTATTGGTTTCAGCTGTATATATATTTATTTCTTTGTATGTCACCGACTCCTTAGGAATTGGATTTGGACTCGCTTTAAACAGTCGGATTTCATTTAAAATTTGTAAACTTAGCGGGGACCAAGGACGCTAAAATAATTTAGCTTGTCTTATTGATGTGAAACATCTATAAGCGAGGGTGACCGCGATCGTCTCGTGGCGATTAACGCCACGCCTTGCGGTCCCCTCTTAATTAAATAACTAATTTTTTTTTGTGTGTAACTTAGTTGTTAGCCTCAGATGGCTGAGACAACTTTACCCGGACTGGTGGGTGAGCGCTGAGGGCTCTCAACCCGTATTAACCACTTTTTTTTGTGTGACTTAATTGTTAGCCTCAGATGGCTGTGACAACTTTACCCGGACTGGTGGGTGAGCGCTGAGGGCTCTCAACCCGTAATATTAACTAATAAATATCTGGATACACATATCTACATTTTTGTAACGAAACCATGGTGCGATTTAAAATTTTGTACAACGTTATCTAGTGAACTCAAAGTAAATTGTTACCTATAATGAAACCTATAATGTGGGCCAGACTACCATCATGTTTCTGCAGTGGTGGGAGATTGGGCTGGTAGAAGTTGCCTTGGGCGGCCTTGGCGAGCGACCAGAATGCACGACTCCCAGCGGGATAGCTTTGCAATCGCTCGCCAATTCTGGCAACATGTTCCGCCTTGGCTCTGGCAATAGCTTTCTTACTAGATCTGGAAGCGGCGTTAAATTTCCGCTTCACCTCTTTGGCGTTCGGGTCCTGACATTTTTTGGCCCTATTCCAGGCCTGATATGCGGACTGTTTCTGGCATGCAGCCATCCTGCAGGTTTTGTTAAACCAGGGTCGGCTGCCGCCACCGACGGGTATTTTGGTGTTGGGATGAATAATTTCATCCCCGTAATAACCGTTTCGGTAACGCAGTCCACACAGACGCCAGGCTCCCCAGAGGCGAAGCAAAGCCGCTTTCATGGGTAGGATGTGTAAAACTCGCGCAGTCCATCCCAATTCGCTGACTTATATTGCCAGACTCTGCGAGTCCCAGTCGCCTTAGAACGACTAGGCCTTACAACAGGGGCACTGCTACGAACCAAGCAGTGGTCAGAAGACCCAAGAGGGGCTTCAACCACTACCTGATATCCGTGCTGGTGTGTAGTCAGCAGAAAAGAAGCAGTAAAGAAGACTCATGGCTCTCAATATCTGGGATACGGGTGGGCTGTGTCACCAGTTGTGAGTGACCATAAGCCGAGACCATATTGAAGAGATGTCAACCCTGGAGGTTAGTGGTTCGGGACCCCAGCCACTCTTTATGATGAGCGTTGAAGTCTCCAACAACCACCACCTCCGCTGATGGACACTGCTCCAATATTTCGTCAATCCCCCATTGGACGTTCTCAAATAATTGAATTGACCCCGGATCACTGCCATGGGACTTATAGAGGCATGCGTAGATGCGGGTAAGCCCTCCATAGCCTATATATAGTGACCATTATCTATCGTTTATTTCAATATGTACAATCTTTTAGCAGTCATTGTATGTAGTGAGTACAGTACTGTATATTGTTATAGTCATAGTTTCTATTGCTGATGTAAATATTACGAGGTTGCTTGGCCACCAGTACTGCAGGTATATTCAGTATCTGTGCAGTTTCATGATCTGACAATGTCAGTCTCAATATTTCACCTTGAGCTTCAGGTAGGTAATTGCCTATAATGTGGTTGATGCATGAGTGACGCCTGGTGCGCTCGGTGATGTAAACGTTTAAGTTATAGTTGTTTACTATGTCAGTTAATTGCTGAGAAAAATTATTTTGCGTAAGTTTATTTATATTTAAATCACCCACAGTAAGTCTTCTTTTTATTTGAACGAGATAATTTACCCGTATACAATAAAATGTCTAACAAGTGAAAAAACACATCTTCCATGTTTTTCATTTCGAGGTACAGAACCCTAAAAAAGTTTTTTTCCGCACTCTAAGCGAATTTGATCAAATTTCGAAGTCTTTCAGTAGAAAGCTACATTATTAATTTTAATTATTTGACAATTAATTATTTGACATTAACAATTTTGTTAAAAAGAAATTTATTTTGACAAAAGATAGTTCATATCTTTCAAATTTTATACAAAGCTGATAGCTGATTCGCTATCTTATTTTTTATTTACCTCAGCCAAGAACTTGGCTACCAAATTTGCTTCTATTGAGCAATGTGTTGTTGACATTACTAATTTAGATAATAATGTATCTACTATTGTAAATAGTGAATTTAATTCACAAATTAATTTAAATTAACTCTTAAGACAATAGAGAACTCCTCTTGCCTTAGCACCTTAAGCGTTAAGAATAGTTTTAAATCAATCAACCTGGCACATCAAAATATTCAGGGTATGTTAAGTAAAGATTTGGAAATTGAATTATTTTTGAATGATTACCAGATAGATATTCTCTGTATTACTGAACACTGGCTCAAAGGTGATCAGTTAATGTTCAATTTTCCCAATCACCAGGTTGTTAGCTCGTTCAATAGAGTCAGTATGATCCGAGGTGGCTCATTGATAATTTTAAATAAGAAGGTTAAATATAAAGAAAGAAAAGATATTGTGAAACTCTCTATTGAACGTGTTATAGAAATTGCTTGTATTGAGTCGGAGCAGTTCATAATTATATGCGTATACAGACCTCCATGTTCACCATATGATAATTTTGAAAGATATATGGAGGATATTTTGTTCAAAATCTCCACCTCTAATAAAACAGTTGTTATTTGCGGTGACTTTAATGTAAATCTATTAGACTACAATAACACCACACAAAAATTTATAACTCTAATGAAATCATATAATTTATATAATATATTTTTGGAGCCTACTAGGATAACATCTGGGAGTGCAACTTGTATTGATAATATATTTACAAATGTTAAACCCATAGCTCACACTATTGTTAGTGCTCTAGAATCAGATCATTGTGGTCAACTTGTTGTATTTCCTAGAACTAGTAGAATTAAAAGAGAAAGTATTAGCTTTGTTCCCGTGACTTCTAGCCGCTTAGAGCACTTTAGATACAAACTGGGTATGAAGGTACCGCTGTTGCCTATTCATGACAATCTCAATGAATTATATACATCCTTATTTCGCATAATCGATACGGAATTCAGTAAAATTTTTAAACCAAAAACTTTAACATTTGGAGTGCCTGCTGGTTTTAGTGAATGGGCTACTTATGGTATCTACAAGAGTAGAAGAAGGTTATATGATCTTTACAGTGAAAAATCTTATAACCATAACCCAATATTCTTAGAGTATGTTAAGAATTATTCAAAAATTTTTAAACGTGCCTGTTCCAGTGCTAAATCCATTTATCTAAGAAGGAAAATTAAAGGATCTAGTGATATAATTAAAATGAGTTGGACAGTGATTAATAGTGAAACCGCTAGGAACACTGTGCGGAAGAAGGACTTTAATTTAAAAATTTGTGATAAAAATGTGACTGTGAATAAAGAAGTGGCACATGAATTTGAAAACTATTTTACAAATGTGCCTGTATTAACAACAAAGTCCTTAGCGTCATGTCCCATTTTGGCTGAATCGCTCCTTAAAGAAAGTATTGTAAAATGTGACACTTCCTTTGAATTTTCAGATGTCAGTGTGGATGATATTTTAAAGTCTTTTAAAAATCTTAATGTTAAGAAAACAGCAGATCTGTGGGGCTTATCTGTAAGGACTGTTGATTTTATAATATCTATTATTGCTCCCCACCTGGCATTTGTGTTTAATGGTTGTGTTGCTCGGGGTGTGTTTCCTGAGCTCATGAAAATTAGTAGAGTAATTCCTTTATTTAAATCCGGTAGTATGACAGATATTAACAATTTTCGTCCCATTTCCATACTACCAACACTCAGTAAAGTATTTGAAAAAATTATGCTTAATCATAAAAATCAATTTGGGTTTACTAAGAATTGCTCTACTACTGATGCAGGTGTTATTGAAAAATATTTTTGCAGCCTGGGAGGAATCACATGAGGCTTTAGGGGTCTTTTGTGATTTATCCAAGGCATTTGATTGTGTACAACATGAAACACTCATCAGAAAACTTTACCACTATGGGATCAGGAATAACGCTCTTGAACTTGTAACTTCCTATTTAAGCAACAGAATCCAGAGGGTTGATGTTAATGGTGCACAATCGTCTGGTTCTGTTATAAAAATGGGCGTTCCACAGGGATCCATTCTGGGGCCATTTCTGTTTCTTGTGTATATTAATGACCTACCCTACCATATAGGAGACAATCAAAACATTGTGTTGTTCGCAGATGACACTTCTTTGTTATTTAAAATTAAAAGACAAATGCTCAATTATGACGATGTGAACAATGCACTGTCTAACGTTGTTCATTGGTTTAACACTAATAATTTGGTTCTCAATGAGAAGAAAACGAAATGTATCAAATTTACTACTCCCAATGTGAGGCAAGTGGAAACCAATGTCCAAATGAATGGTGTGGCTCTGGACCTTGTGGAATCGACCGCTTTTTTAAGTATCACCATAGATGCTAAACTTTAATGGGGACCTCGTATTGAAAAGTTGTCGAGTAGGCTTAGCTCAGCGGCTTATGCAGTAAAAAAAAATAAGAATGTTAACCGATATTGAAACAGCTAGAATGGTTTATTTCGCTTATTTCCATAGTCTGAAGTCTTACGGCATATTACTGTGGGGATGCTCCGCGGACTTGAATAGAATCTTTGTTCTTCAAAAAAGGGCTGTACGTGCAATTTATAATCTGGGCCCAAGAGTCTCACTTCGAGAGAAATTCAAAGAAATAAATATTCTGTTATATCACAATATATATACGAAAATATATTAGGTATATGTCAAAAAAAATATCGCTAACTTCAAAAGATATTGTGACATTCATGAAATGAATACTCGGAATAAGGACAAACTAGTTGTACATACTACTCGTCTCCAAAAAATTAGCAAATCATTCATGGGGCAATGTATACGTTTCTACAATAGATTACCTAAAGATATCCGAGACCTGCCAACAAAAAAGTTTAAAAAAGCTATCAAGAATAGACTTTGTAAGAAAGCTTATTATAAAATCTCGGATTATGTAGATGATAATATTGATTGGTTGTGAGCAGCTCCTCATTATGCAATTTCCTTGTTATTTTAAATAAACTCTTTTTTAATAACTCTAATATTGTAAAGCGTAGCGTGTTTTGCCTAACGAAATTTTGCATTTTCGTCGTTTGTAACATGTTTGTAACATAATGGTCTTGGTCATGCTCACTGAAGGATCTACTTGCGGTAGCTGCGTGGAGCGGGTCTCTCCCTTCTCTCCATAGTGGTTGAGGGGAGTGATGGCTGCTCTAGTAGTTAACTCGTGATCGGGTGCCGCTTGTGGGATCTGGTCCAGCCATAATCATTTGAATTATATTAAGTATCTTGCAGTTCGAAGGGCATCACACTGGAGCTAGGTCTTACAAAACTTGTACACAAATTATATCTAGTAAGAAAAAAAAATTAAAATAATAGACAAGCCCGCTGAGTTTCTTGCCGGATCTTCTCAGTAGCGGTCGCGTTCCGATCCGGTGGTAGTTTATTTTTATTGGATAATTTAATTTTATTTTGTATAATTGACAATATGTAAGTGCCCTCTCGGGGTCTATGCATAATAAATGATTTGAATTTGAATTAGCGACTAAGGCTAAATATGCACGGCAATACCTTTACGGGCTACCTCTCAACGCCCAGTCGTACTGCTCGCAAGGGGCCTCGCGATAGAGACAAGGGGTCTTGAATGTGACAAGGGGTCTTGAATGTGACCAGAGGTCGAAGTTCGAAACTGTCCAGTATCTCCCGACTGACGTTCTTGATGTGATGGATGCCTGCCGCCCGCTTGAAGACGGGCCGCGCACTGCGGTGAGCCTCGTTCAGCTGACTCTCCTGCTCAGCGTCGCGGTAACGCCACCCGCTTCAGGCATACGACCTCCGAGCCCGTATACACGGGGCCCGGTGTTCTGCTAACTCTTGTGACCATCAGGGTACCGTCCTCTTCGGAGGCAGACACCCTGTAAGGGGCATGGCCGCATCGCAGACCTACGTTAGTGCACTGCGAATGCAGCCAGCCTCCGCGTCCAATCCATCCGCCTAGAACAGTGGAGAGAGCCAAAAATGAACAATGGCGGAGTTTATTAATTATACCGCACAACTTGCCGAATGCGATGTCAATTAGTTAGACAGTTGTAACGATTGAAGCACATAGCTACAGGGCACATTGTACACGTACGCCTTCAAAGGTTCAAACAAAACAGTGGTACGATCTTGTCCTCGTAATAGTTACATATTCATTTTTGAAACTGTAACTCGATATTGTTGGCCTTCATCGTATGAATATCATTATTAAAGCAATATTACATAACTGTATCGCGGATCTGGATCCTGCCGGAACACTAGCAAATGTCACCTGCAATACTCGGGCATTAACGTGGTCGACCACATCGCATTAGCCCCCATTTATCTTGGTCCCCAAATCTGCAGCGATGGTAGCTGCGTCCCCGAGATAAAAAGGCGCATCGGGATAGCTAAAGAGGCTATGACCCGTTCGAACGTCACTTGGAAGAAGAGGAGAATACGTATTAAAACCAAGATGCGGTTGATCCGAGCTCTGGTATTCCCTATTTTCCTCTATGGCGTAGAAACGTGGACGATCTTAGCCCGAGAACGACAAAGGATCGACGCATTCGAGATGTGGTGCTGGAGGCGATTACTCCGAGTACCTTGGACCGCAAAACGCACCAATGTATTTATCTAGTCAGCTCAGAATAAAAACCCGTTGGTCGACCATATGCCAACAACGCATTCTTTCCTATTTCGGATACATAGTACGCAGAGGCGATGAGAGTCTGGAAAAGCTGATTGTCGTTGGAAACACTGAAGGCAAGAGATCGCGTGGTCGTTCACCAACCAGATGGACCGATCAAATGAAAGACTCATCGACCTCCAAATTCTATGCGGTCGTGAGAAACGCGCTGGGTCAGGGCTGGTGGAGGCAGATCATCCGCTCCAGATGTAACTCCGATGCTAACCATGATCCTCAGACATGAGGGGCCGACTATAGAGAGAGATATAACTGTATTGAATTTAAATTCTCTCTTTAATATAAGTATGCAACTTGTAGGCGCAGTCGCGTCGGTCTTCACGCTGAACGTTCGGGTTGGCAAGCGCAGTGCTGTTCAAAGTATGTATTCTAAAAGAATTCTATTATTCTCGCGTGAAAATTAATAACTAAGTTTTAATGTCAGCTCGTCACAGACACACACGCGCACGCGCACACACACACGCACACAAGTGTGTTGTGTGAAATAAAATTCCTCGTCTATCTAAAAACCTTGATTATAATAAAGTAGTTTTATCGTAAATCATTATCAGTGATTTAGATCAGTTTTGATTATGGTATTGCGATTTACTTTAAAAAATTAATCATCGTATCACAAAACGCGCACGTCGCATCAACGTCCAATGATAGTAGCCGTCGTAACGGCGTGTCAGGCACTCGCTGACGTCACGCTGTCAGTTAGCTGAACACGCGAGTGCCGTGACTGGGCGACAGTAAACAATAACAAATGGTGAGATAAGTAGTCGCCCCCCTCACAACAGTTGTGACGCTGGTGCGTTTAGCTATTCGTATTGTTGGGTAATTAAATGAAACACTGTTTGAACTCTACAATACAACTTATTTATTAAATATTTACAGCGTGGCGGGGCGGGCGCGGGCGCGGGGGCGGGGGCGGGGGCGCGTCACATGGCGCGCACGGGGGCGAGCGCCAGTGACAGGGGCGGCAGGTGGGGCGGCGGCTCCGGCTCGTCCAGGTCCAGAGCTGCGTCTATCATCGTGGTGTCGTGCAGCAGGCGCAGCCGCGACGCGCTGAGCGCGGCGGGGGCGGGCGCGGGGGCGGGCGGCGGCGGCACCGGGTCCAGGTCCAGCGTGCGGTTCATGTAGGCGTGTCGCGCCGGCTCACCGCTCTCGAACAGGTTGCTGTAGCTGCCGCCGAGCGCCTGCCGCCCCCCCTCCTCGGGGATGCGCGGGGCGGGCGCGGGGGCGGGGGCCGGCGCCGCGCTCAGCACGCGCACGAAGCTCGGCGGCAGCTCGTCCTTCACGTCGATGGTGAACACGCCGCGCCTGCGAACACGACCGAGTGAGCGGGTGAGCGGGTGAGCCGGTGAGCGCGCTAGTGAGACACTAGGGTGAGGGAGGTACTCACCGGTCGATGAGGCTGGGCGCGAGTGGTCCGCACAGCACGTGCCAGCAGTTGGCGCACGCGTTCCCGCGCGAGTACGGGTTCGGATTGGACACGCCCCGGCGTGTTGAAAACGAGCCCTTGATCTGTCGACAGATAACTAACGGTCAGTGTCCGCGCGGGCCGCCGCCGAGTGATTATTTTTCTGTACATGTTCAAAGAAAGAACGTGCTGTATGGTAGCGGCTTCGAATACTACCAACCCTTGCTTTGCTCGTGGGTGTAAAAGACGACTAAGAGCCCTAGATTGACCCGGACGAACTCCATCTGGTACCATTTGGGTCAACGATTACATTCCCAAGGAGGGTTGACGTCAGGCAGGCGGCCGGTCATAAAAGTCATTGCCGAAACTTTTTGCAATATGTCAAAACAGATGACATATTGCGTCGACCCCAAGTAATTGGGATAAGAGCAAGATGATGATAATGTTCAAAGAAAGAACGAACACTTGTAAGTTGACAATACAGACACGCGCTATTGTATGTAACAATTTCAATTCACAATAATTGTCGAGTGCGGCTCACTTCACGTGAAACATTCGGCGCCACTTTATATGGCCACATACTCATAAGACTACTAAACATTCGGCGCCACTTTAGATGGCCACATACTCATAAGACTACTAAACATTCGGCGCCACTTTAGATGGCCACATACTCATAAGACTACTAAACATTCGGCGCCACTTTATATGGCCACATACTCATAAGACTACTAAACATTCGGCGCCACTTTATATGGCCACATACTCATAAGACTACTAAACATTCGGCGCCACTTTAGATGGCCACATACTCATAAGACTACTAAACATTCGGCGCCACTTTATATGGCCACATACTCATAAGACTACTAAACATTCGGCGCCACTTTATATGGCCACATACTCATAAGACTACTAAACATTCGGCGCCACTTTATATGGCCACATACTCATAAGACTACTAAACATTCGGCGCCACTTTAGATGGCCACATACTCATAAGATTACTAAACATTCGGCGCCACTTTAGATGGCCACATACTCATAAGACTACTAAACATTCGGCACCACTTTATATGGCCACATACTCATAAGACTACTAAACATTCGGCGCCACTTTAGATGGCCACATACTCAAAAGACTACTAAACATTCGGCGCCACTTTAGATGGCCACATACTCATAAGACTACTAAACATTCGGCGCCACTTTAGATGGCCACATACTCATAAGACTACTAAACATTCGGCGCCACTTTAGATGGCCACATACTCATAAGACTACTAAACATTCGGCGCCACTTTAGATGGCCACATACTCAAAAGACTACTAAACATTCGGCGCCACTTTATATGGCCACATACTCATAAGACTACTAAACATTCGGCGCCACTTTATATGGCCACATACTCATAAGACTACTAAACATTCGGCGCCACTTTATATGGCCACATACTCATAAGACTACTAAACATTCGGCGCCACTTTAGATGGCCACATACTCATAAGACTACTAAACATTCGGCGCCACTTTATATGGCCACATACTGATAAGACTACTAAACATTCGGCGCCACTTTATATGGCCACATACTCATAAGACTACTAAACATTCGGCGCCACTTTATATGGCCACATACTCATAAGACTACTAAACATTCGGCGCCACTTTATATGGCCACATACTCATAAGACTACTAAACATTCGGCGCCACTTTATATGGCCACACACTCATAAGACTACTAAACATTCGGCGCCACTTTATATGGCCACATACTCATAAGACTACTAAACATTCGGCGCCACTTTATACGGCCACATACTCATAAGACTACTAAACATTCGGCGCCACTTTAGATGGCCACATACTCATAAGACTACTAAACATTCGCCGCCACTTTATATGGCCACATACTCATAAGACTACTAAACATTCGGCGCCACTTTATATGGCCACATACTCATAAGACTACTAAACATTCGGCGCCACTTTATATGGCCACATACTCATAAGACTACTAAACATTCGGCGCCACTTTATACGGCCACATACTCATAAGACTACTAAACATTCGGCGCCACTTTAGATGGCCACATACTCATAAGATTACTAAACATTCGGCGCCACTTTATATGGCCACATACTCATAAGACTACTAAACATTCGGCGCCACTTTATATGGCCACATACTCATAAGACTACTAAACATTCGGCGCCACTTTATATGGCCACATACTCATAAGACTACTAAACATTCGGCGCCACTTTATACGGCCACATACTCATAAGACTACTAAACATTCGGCGCCACTTTAGATGGCCACATACTCATAAGACTACTAAACATTCGGCACCACTTTATATGGCCACATACTCATAAGACTACTAAACATTCGGCGCCACTTTAGATGGCCACATACTCAAAAGACTACTAAACATTCGGCGCCACTTTATATGGCCACATACTCATAAGACTACTAAACATTCGGCGCCACTTTATATGGCCACATACTCATAAGACTACTAAACATTCGGCGCCACTTTAGATGGCCACATACTCATAAGACTACTAAACATTCGGCGCCACTTTATATGGCCACATACTCATAAGACTACTAAACATTCGGCGCCACTTTATACGGCCACATACTCATAAGACTACTAAACATTCGGCGCCACTTTAGATGGCCACATACTCATAAGACTACTAAACATTCGGCGCCACTTTAGATGGCCACATACTCATAAGACTACTAAACATTCGGCGCCACTTTAGATGGCCACATACTCATAAGACTACTAAACATTCGGCGCCACTTTAGATGGCCACATACTCATAAGACTACTAAACATTCGGCGCCACTTTAGATGGCCACATACTCATAAGACTACTAAACATTCGGCGCCACTTTAGATGGCCACATACTCATAAGACTACTAAACATTCGGCGCCACTTTAGATGGCCACATACTCATAAGACTACTAAACACACCTCGTCTCGCACGTTGCATAGATGTTGTCTGTATATAATATAGCTTTTGTTTGTCTATTGCTACAATGTAGTAGACAACACACAAGCAAGCAAATGCAAGAGTGATTAATTGTATTGATTGTAACTCCATCGGCGCACGAAACATTTATTTTAACTACAAACCACAAATATTATTATGTGAACAGATAAACTTGCGTGTAACACCTTGTATAGGACACAACACCCATATATAGTATTAATAAAACTTATTTATATATAAACATGAACATTGTTTAATTAATTATTATAACGATGAACACCATTGCAATTTAAAAACTCATTTACAAATACTAACGATATTTGTAGTAGAAAAAAGACGGGTAATTGTTATAAGTACAAACTGTTATACGCTCTTGTAACATACAAAGTTCAACTTGGCATTCGCTTGTGTCACAAGTATTTTGACCAGACAGGTCACACCACACCACAGTATCATACTCACACAACTTGGCTCACATTTTTATGTGATAAAACTAACAATTTCAAAACGTGTATATTTATATACCCGTTTAAGCTGTGCTCATTGAACGTCTCTTACAAGTGAATGTATCCCGGTGTTCACTATATGAATCACAGTTGTTGTGTCCGTGTGAGCGTCACGTATAATGTTAATGTGTTTGTGTTGTGTTGTGTTGTGTTGTGTTGTGTTGTGTCGTGTTGTGTACTTGTCACCGGTGACTCCGAGTGTTACGTGCACACGGCGCGGCTCACAGTACATTAGCTCGCGTCTGAGCGGCCTCACTGTGCGAGACACTTTTGGTACGATGAGTAATTCAAAATTATAATTCTTAGGTGTATGTAAATTAAAGTAAACGTGTAATAATAATTAAAAGATACACACAATTAACCAAGTAGCGTCTGCAATGATTGTGTGCAGTGCGCTCTACCTTCATAACGCAATGATGAGCGCCGAGTGCAGGGGCTAACTGTTACAGACATTACTTATCTGTACTGCTCCCTCTCTACAGTTATGAAAATTGAAATGCTTGTTAAAAGTTAGCTTCATATTAAAAAAATACCTCTCAAGGTGCGCCCATTGGTTGAAGGAGTGTGTAATGTCTAGTCTGTACATTATATATACCGCACAACAGTAGTTCAGCCTTAGGTGACGCTTGGACAGAGACGCGCAAGGAGGTCAATACCAAGAGCCCGCTGGTGATGCAATCAGCGACCTCACACTTATTCATAGACACGAGAATACAAAACAATACATCAAACTTATACTTTAGAAATATATTTAAAATATATTTTAGATACAAAATGAAAAAAAGAATATATGCAAAATAAATAAAAAAATATTTAATATTAAAATTGTGGAATTCATATTTTAGCAAAAGCTTTTGTTTAGTTTGTTAATTTTTTATTATTATTTATCCTTATTTTCTACATTCAAGGCAAAAAATAAAATTTGCAATAAATATTATATCAACAATAACAAGCATATGGATAAATATTATATAAACGTTTTAATGATTTTCGTTTTGTGACGTCCGCCATATTGGATTTAGCATATCGTCACCTCACTTATTGTTTTTCGTACATCAAACCCTTTCTTTGATATCTATATCACAGGCCACCATATTGTACAAAAATAGAGGTAATTCAATGATAGCGTATGTCTGTGTGTGTGTTACGTGAACCAAACGTTTGTATATAGCTCCTAACGTACTTACGTAAGGGTGAAGTTACATTAAAGCATTTAAATATGAGTACTATGCGTTTCAAATAAGAATAGGATCGACTTTTCGCCATGTTGTGACGTCATAGCTGTCAATACGAATAATTTGAGTAAGGTCAGCAAAAGAAGATATTTTTAAAATATAATTTATTTACGAATCATGAACGAATAATTTGTAATTAGAATTGTGCTTTTACATCGATATTTTTAAATAGATCAATATCGGAGTTGGATATAGCCAAAAAAAAATCTATATTTGGATATATTTCTACATAACCACTCTTTAACTTCGTTCCTTGCGGGGTTCCCGTGATGAGCTGGAGTTAGTGATAACTTATCATCAATTTCATGCCAGCATTTTTCCGAAAACACCAAAATTTGCGAGATTGTCATGACCTTTTTTAGCCTACGTCACTTACAAGGAGACACTCAGACGTGTAGGACAGGGATTTTCATGATTTTTGGTGGGGTGGTAGAGGGGGCCCGAGGGTATCACAACTACCAGATATTAGGGTCAACTGGGCCTTCGTTAAAAAGATTTTAAGTGTTGGATGTAATTTACTCGTAGGTAGTAGAAAAATTTGCAAATGAATCGCAAGCTGGTGGTAGCCTCGTGTTAAGGTCGCTCGCCTGCGAAATCTATGGTTCGAGACCATGGATTACCATAGAGTGTAAAATTAGTTTTTTTTTTTCATAATCTTACACAAAATTATAAATTATTTTCCTTTTTTCACGATCTCGTTTTTCCGCTCATTCACGGAGGGGATTCGCGCAGCGATAAAATGTAGCCGGTGCAGACAATGTCTGTTTTGTGTGCTTTTACGAGGAATTCCATCCAAAAATTTGTAAGGATGATAAGAATGTATGAAAAATGTACATTTATACGATAAATATAAATATTGATTTTTCACAATTTTATAATTATTTATTTTCATTCCGTAACACCTCAATTTTCATATTGAAGAGTTGATACATGGGAGAGAGCGAGAAAAGGAGATCGTGAAAAAAAGCAAAATAATTTATAATTCTACGTAAAATTATGAAAAAACCAAGTTTTACACAATATTGTGATAATTTAAAAAAAAATAAGTCGTCGGGTCTCGAATCCGTGACCGTAGATCCTGCAGTCGAGCGCATTACCACTAGGCTACAGTTACCTTGCGGTTCGAGTTCAAATTTCTCTAGTACATAAATTACCCATCCAACTTTGATCCTAATATCTGGTAGTTGTGATACCCTCGGGTCCCTCTACCACCTCACCCAAAAATCATGGAAATCCCCGACCCACACGTCTGAGTGTCTCCTTGTTAGTGTAAATAATGTACAGTAGATTAAATTTACAGTGATTTTGTAGAATAATATCAACCGTCGATATTTCTTTTATAGTATCGAACTATTGATACATCACCCAAAAAAGTATAAGTGTTGGTATTTTTAAATAATAATATTGATATATCGATATTTTGTCAAGAACCCTAATTCCTTTAGACGGTTTTTCACACAGTTTTTTCACATTGGAGTTGCTGATACTCACTACAACAAAAAAAAAACAGAGATACGCAAATAAGGTTTCATTGCAAGCCGTACTTTTTAAGTGACATTTGACAGATAGAGGTCATTGACGCTCCTATTCTTATTTGAATCGCATTGTACATTTGAATGGTTATAACGCTCTGTGGGGATGTGTGTGTGTTAGTGTGCGGTACTCACGTCCTCGTCGGTGGTCTGTGTGTGTTAGTGTGCGGTACTCACGTCCTCGTCGGTGGTCTGTGTGTGTTAGTGTGCGGTACTCACGTCCTTGTCGGTGGTCTGTGTGTGTTAGTGTGCGGTACTCACGTCCTCGTCGGTGGTCTGTGTGTATTAGTGTGCGGTACTCACGTCCTCGTCGGTGGTCTGTGTGTGTTAGTGTGCGGTACTCACGTCCTCGTCGGTGGTCTGTGTGTGTTAGTGTGCGGTACTCACGTCCTCGTCGGTGGTCTGTGTGTGTTAGTGTGCGGTACTCACGTCCTCGTCGGTGGTCTGTGTGTGTTAGTGTGCGGTACTCACGTCCTCGTCGGTGGTCTGTGTGTGTTAGTGTGCGGTACTCACGTCCTCGTCGGTGGTCTGTGTGTGTTAGTGTGCGGTACTCACGTCCTCGTCGGTGGTCTGTGTGTGTTAGTGTGCGGTACTCACGTCCTTGTCGGTGGTCTGTGTGTGTGTTAGTGTGCGGTACTCACGTCCTCGTCGGTGGTCTGTGTGTATTAGTGTGCGGTACTCACGTCCTCGTCGGTGGTCTGTGTGTGTTAGTGTGCGGTACTCACGTCCTCGTCGGTGGTCTGTGTGTGTTAGTGTGCGGTACTCACGTCCTCGTCGGTGGTCTGTGTGTGTTAGTGTGCGGTACTCACGTCCTCGTCGGTGGTCTGTGTGTGTTAGTGTGCGGTACTCACGTCCTCGTCGGTGGTCTGTGTGTGTTAGTGTGCGGTACTCACGTCCTTGTCGGTGGTCTGTGTGTGTGTTAGTGTGCGGTACTCACGTCCTCGTCGGTGGTCTGTGTGTATTAGTGTGCGGTACTCACGTCCTCGTCGGTGGTCTGTGTGTGTTAGTGTGCGGTACTCACGTCCTCGTCGGTGGTCTGTGTGTGTTAGTGTGCGGTACTCACGTCCTCGTCGGTGGTCTGTGTGTGTTAGTGTGCGGTACTCACGTCCTTGTCGGTGGTCTGTGTGTGTTAGTGTGCGGTACTCACGTCCTCGTCGGTGGTCTGTGTGTATTAGTGTGCGGTACTCACGTCCTCGTTGGTGGTCTGGTCGGTGGAGGCGAGGTAGGTGTGGAAGCCGGCGAGGCCGAGCACGGACCACACGGAGAGGAAGCAGACAGCCGCCACCACCGCGGAGGCGGGCGAGGCGCGCAGGGCGGCCGCCAGACCCGCACCGCGCGCCGCCAGCGCGAGATGTGCCACCGCGCACGCGAACACGAAGACGGCGAGGAAGGAGAGCGACACCACGAACGTGTAGAAGTATCTGTAGTTGCGCTTGCCGACGCAGTTGCCCACCCAGGGGCAGTGGTGGTCGAAGCGCTCCACGCAGTTGTCGCAGAGCGAGCAGTGCGAGGCGCGCGGCGGACGGAACATCTTGCACGTGAAGCAGTACTTGAGCTTGACGGGGCGGCCTCGCACCAGCACCTCGCGCGCGCGCGGCGGCGGGCGGCCCGCGCCCGGCTCGGCCGCCTCGAGCGCGGCCGCCTCGGCGGGGGCGGCGCGCGGGATGATGCCCGGGTCGGAGAGCGCCGTGCGCAGCAGCGCCGCCAGCGTCAGGGCGCACAACGCGGCCCCCACGGCGGGCACGGCGGGCGACACGCGCGCCGCAAGGTACGGACAGTCGAAGGCGAAGTGCAGCGCGCACGTGCCGCAGATGAGCGCCAGCGTCAGCACGAACACGCCGGGGTGCGGCGCCGTCATCAGCCGCCCGTCGCACCAGAACCGGTTGCGCCCCGCGAACACCTCCCACTTGCGCGTCACGCGACGCGACGCCATCGCGGCATCACCGACCGCCCCGACCCCGACCTGCCGACCTGCGCATACAACACATGCCGCGTGTTTAGTGTGTGTAATATGAAGTTTTAACTCCAATCGACATGGGTACAATATTACCGTGTACAAGTGTTACCTATCACACATTTGCCTGCCCTCACCCCACACTAAGTGCGGTCGGCACAGCATGTTCTTACCTTCCATAGTCTCCCATCAGCCGTCATATCTGCACTCACTGCTTTCATACGCATATTCTCATATTGTATATATCCATCCATCTCTTCTTCGATCGCCCACACTTCTTACGTCCATATTGTAACGTTGGACTTTTGGTCTCGTCACAGTATGCATTATGCTTTAGGCTGTATGCATGCGTGTTCCCTGTGCCTAAGGTAGTAGTAGGTGATAAAAAAAAAAGAAGGGTTGACATTAGAGACCTGTCAAATGAGTCGGCACTTTCGATCCGGCCTTTACAATGTCGAAATCATAATTTTTTAAATTCTGCATTATCAGAGTCCAATCTTAGTTCCTTATACAACAGATTATTGCTTAATTATGGAGGGGCTTATACACCTTATGGGTGAAGCCATATTTTTTAAGAAACCGGTAAGATTTTCGGTTAAATGTGATAATGTTGTGGCTTGTTATCGCCCCATATTAAAACTTAGTTTTTATTTACAGCTATTGAAAGCGGTTTCTTCCTTATTTGACTTGTTGTCTTAATTTCTTTTTCGTTCGTACTTTAGATATTTCGTCTTCATGTATTCCATGGAGCGGCCATTTGCGAAGCCGAATGTTGACGCGTGTTATGCTTGCTAAAGTGGATTGCGTGGACACCGAAGTTGACGCCGTACGGTTTTAATGAAGTACTAGTGAATATAAATTACTTCTTACGGCATAAAAGGTATTTAATTAAATTTTGGTTATTTTCTACCACATTGCAGACATGATCCACATTAGTTATCTAAACTATTATAAATAAGTATGATTGCTATATAGAATTTCAAGTGTATCATAATTGCTCTCACAAGGAAAATAAAGTTATGGAAGGCACATGTTGCATTTTCTTTAACTGTTCCCTTTGGACCCTTCCGAGAAGTTAAAGTTCAATGAATCTTGTCCGGCACTTTAGAGCTTTCTCCAGGCGCCCGTTTAACTTACTTTTAGTCTACTTTATTTGGAGAAGCACTAACCTCTTGGTATGTATAATAATAATTTGCTACATTTTTAAACAACGCGACCAACATCCTTCTTTTTTTAATATTACAATATCGACAACCTTCCTTGTCACATGCCTTTCATCCCTCCTCAACACCTGTCCATACCAAGACAATCTCAATCATAATCATTGTTTTAATGGACATAACACAGGAGAATTAAGTAAAGGCTTAAAACCAAACCCTGGTGCAGGTCTACTAGCCACATCAAACTCATCAGTGACTCCGGCTTCAGACTGGCCATTCGTGCGCACTCCAGCATACATATCTTTCATTAATCTTACATACTTCCCTGGCACTGCTCATTCTCTCAAAGCCCACCACAGAACCTCCCTGAGAACTCAGTGGTGCACCTTCTCCAGGTCGATATCATCACACATGTGATAATAAATAAAATGGACTCATGCAAGTCTACACTAATTACATACAAGTAGTTGTGCACAAGCTCCACCCCTTCCACTCACATAAACAAACCGCTTTACAAAAAGCTATACCTCTTCAGCCAATTATTCATAACATTACAACACCCAATTGGTGTTTATGCTTAGCAATTGTAGTAATAAGGAAGCCTTTAATTTAGTTAAAAGTGGACAGTGTTGCACTCTTTTCGATAGTACCAAATAGTCTATCATTATATCAAAATGCTAGAGTACTACAATGTGAGTCTGCGTCTGAAAGGTAGCCAAAATGTATGAAGGACCTTGGCACTAATCATAATGACTTTTATCAGTGTTGATTAACTGGTGGGGCTTCAAATGAACAAGAACATAAATAATGTGTAATGTCTGTCACTCTTGTCCCACTCCTTGTCTGGCAAACTTGTCCATTTATGATAGTACAGAAAAAACTCCATTATCTGGAACTCAGTTATTCACATTCGCAATTATTGAGTATAAAGAGAATTTATGCAAGCATGAACGTATCTGAAATGGCATAAGGGGATGTGTAGGAACGGGATCATTGCCCCAAGCCTTTCTTTATTGTTTTACATAGTTAGTAATTGTCACTCCGCTCTGATGTGTGTGCCCCACGGGATATGTATTCATCTTTTAATAAATGCATAAAGTTATGTAAATATTACATATGCACGAAACCAAAGGAGGTTTTTATACCGTATTTTCGATTATCTGGATGCCTAACGACAATAATTAGTTAATAACAACAACAGTTAATTGAGTTTCTACTGTATTTACTTATTACTCTTTACAAATAATGTGAACTTATACCAAAGTACAGGTACAGGATATAAGTACAAGGGTATTAAAAATCGGAGTAGCTATTTAGATGTGAAGTATATTAAATATTTTACAAGAAAACGCAATTGAATAAATTATTGGATTACAAGTTGCAACTTTCACAGGAATAGTGTACAAGTGTACTGGGGAAAATGATCCATTACTGGTATGGGGACATGTTGTACTACGACACACTATATACATACATACAAACAAACATAGCATAGCATACAAGCAAAGCTAAATAAACATGATAACAGAGTACTGGGATGTGCAGGCTCCGAGCTCATGTTCATATATAGATATAACAGAGTACTGGGATGTGCAGGCTCCGAGCTCATGTTCATATATAGATATAACAGAGTACTGGGATGTGCAGGCTCCGAGCTCATGTTCATATATAGATATAACAGAGTACTGGGATGTGCAGGCTCCGAGCTCATGTTCATATATAGATATAACAGAGTACTGGGATGTGCAGGCTCCGAGCTCATGTTCATATATAGATATAACAGAGTACTGGGATGTGCAGGCTCCGAGCTCATATTCATATATAGATATAACAGAGTACTGGGATGTGCAGGCTCCGAGCTCATATTCATATATAGATATAACAGAGTACTGGGATGTGCAGGCTCCGAGCTCATATTCATATATAGATATAACAGAGTACTGGGATGTGCAGGCTCCGAGCTCATATTCATATATAGATATAACAGAGTACTGGGATGTGCAGGCTCCGAGCTCATATTCATATATAGATATAACAGAGTACTGGGATGTGCAGGCTCCGAGCTCATATTCATATATAGATATAACAGAGTACTGGGATGTGCAGGCTCCGAGCTCATGTTCATATATAGATATAACAGAGTACTGGGATGTGCAGGCTCCGAGCTCATGTTCATATATAGATATAACAGAGTACTGGGATGTGCAGGCTCCGAGCTCATGTTCATATATAGATATAACAGAGTACTGGGATGTGCAGGCTCCGAGCTCATGTTCATATATAGATATAACAGAGTACTGGGATGTGCAGGCTCCGAGCTCATGTTCATATATAGATATAACAGAGTACTGGGATGTGCAGGCTCCGAGCTCATATTCATATATAGATATAACAGAGTACTGGGATGTGCAGGCTCCGAGCTCATATTCATATATAGATATAACAGAGTACTGGGATGTGCAGGCTCCGAGCTCATATTCATATATAGATATAACAGAGTACTGGGATGTGCAGGCTCCGAGCTCATATTCATATATAGATATAACAGAGTACTGGGATGTGCAGGCTCCGAGCTCATGTACATATATAGATATAACAGAGTACTGGGATGTGCAGGCTCCGAGCTCATGTTCATATATAGATATAACAGAGTACTGGGATGTGCAGGCTCCGAGCTCATGTTCATATATAGATATAACAGAGTACTGGGATGTGCAGGCTCCGAGCTCATATTCATATATAGATATAACAGAGTACTGGGATGTGCAGGCTCCGAGCTCATATTCATATATAGATATAACAGAGTACTGGGATGTGCAGGCTCCGAGCTCATGTTCATATATAGATATAACAGAGTACTGGGATGTGCAGGCTCCGAGCTCATGTTCATATATAGATATAACAGAGTACTGGGATGTGCAGGCTCCGAGCTCATGTTCATATATAGATATAACAGAGTACTGGGATGTGCAGGCTCCGAGCTCATGTTCATATATAGATATAACAGAGTACTGGGATGTGCAGGCTCCGAGCTCATGTTCATATATAGATATAACAGAGTACTGGGATGTGCAGGCTCCGAGCTCATGTTCATATATAGATATAACAGAGTACTGGGATGTGCAGGCTCCGAGCTCATGTTCATATATAGATATAACAGAGTACTGGGATGTGCAGGCTCCGAGCTCATGTTCATATATAGATATAACAGAGTACTGGGATGTGCAGGCTCCGAGCTCATGTTCATATATAGATATAACAGAGTACTGGGATGTGCAGGCTCCGAGCTCATGTTCATATATAGATATAACAGAGTACTGGGATGTGCAGGCTCCGAGCTCATGTTCATATATAGATATAACAGAGTACTGGGATGTGCAGGCTCCGAGCTCATGTTCATATATAGATATAACAGAGTACTGGGATGTGCAGGCTCCGAGCTCATGTTCATATATAGATATAACAGAGTACTGGGATGTGCAGGCTCCGAGCTCATGTTCATATATAGATATAACAGAGTACTGGGATGTGCAGGCTCCGAGCTCATGTTCATATATAGATATAACAGAGTACTGGGATGTGCAGGCTCCGAGCTCATGTTCATATATAGATATAACAGAGTACTGGGATGTGCAGGCTCCGAGCTCATGTTCATATATAGATATAACAGAGTACTGGGATGTGCAGGCTCCGAGCTCATGTTCATATATAGATATAACAGAGTACTGGGATGTGCAGGCTCCGAGCTCATATTCATATATAGATATAACAGAGTACTGGGATGTGCAGGCTCCGAGCTCATGTTCATATATAGATATAACAGAGTACTGGGATGTGCAGGCTCCGAGCTCATGTTCATATATAGATATAACAGAGTACTGGGATGTGCAGGCTCCGAGCTCATGTTCATATATAGATATAACAGAGTACTGGGATGTGCAGGCTCCGAGCTCATGTTTATTCCAGTAACATAATCAATGCAATTTTTTTATACAACATATTTCACACTCAAATAAGAATTTCTTATCCATGTGGTGACAGACTAAGAATACAGTTCACCAACCACTTTCTTACCCGTAGGTGGTGTAAAACACAATTAAGGGATATGATGTGCATATAACATCTATGCAAGAGAAGGAAAACTCAAAATATAACCCTATACCAACGCGTCTGACCAGCATAGTATAGTAGGTCAATTTCCCTCCCATAGTGGAGGAGCCTCCTCCACAACAGTGGGATGTATTTGAGCTAAGATGATGAATAAACATATCTTATAGCACACACTTCTGATACAATAAATTGTCTATTAGTCGTACATGTAACAATTAATTATTTAAAATGAATATTGACTACAATAATAATTATATGAACCTTGAATAATTAATCGACATAGATATTTCGTAATCCAAAAGCGATTACACGTAGAAAATTAAGGGTTTTAAATGATCGTAATAGAAGATAAGGATAAGAGACTTTTGCTATCTAATTGAAAGATGGGTGGAGTACCTATCTGCTCCTCAACTAATATATCGTGTAAACAACTTTCTCTGCGGTTTGTGAATGGAACTCGCACACATAAAAGTAATTCGATGGTAATACACACCTCGGTTACAGCTCCTGGATATGTTCCGTCCTATACGAATTGTGTATAATATGGCACATAAAGAATCCTAAGTACTGATCAACTTTAAAACTTCCTACGTTTATAAAATAACAAAACCGTTATATAACTAGTTGAATTGTTTATAAACACCTATTAACGTCTTGTGATAAAATATAATATAAAAAGAAATTGAATAAAGTAACATTTGTAAGGAAAATAAAAACTTTCTTGTCTTTTTCATATGCCTACATGACAGCTGTAGATTAATAGTGTTGCCAACTCGCCATTTTACCTTTTGAAAATGTCTAAACACAAAGTTTTATGTACCTACTACGACTCTGATTTTTTTGACGCGAATGTCAATATGTCACGTAGCGCTTTTATATTTTTTTCATTATTTTAATAATTTTAATTAATAATTTTGCTGATATTTTTGTAAAATAATGCAGATAAAATTCTGAAATGTAATGGATATGATATAATAGTGAATTGCGTGTATTTTGACATTCTGCCAAATGTCCCAGAGAAGGCATGACTTGGATATCAGCACCAAATCATGCTAACGACTGACTGAAAGACCACGACTAAAGACGTGAATAATCAATATAATAACTCGACACTGGCACCAATAGCTCATAATATTGTGGCTCATTGTCATTAAATAAGAAAAAAATTCTATGATTCTGTTAGATTTAAAGAAGTTTTAATTGTATCTCGTGGGGGTATACGTATAGTGTGACACAAAAGAGTAGAAATTAAATATTTGAGAACTAAAATTTTTCATCTCCTGGCAACATCCAAATTGGGTACTTAACTTAAACTGTCAAAGTGCTCCGAGTGGTTAAATCTTTTACGAAATAATCGTTCATACTTTTTTATTTTGGCTATTCGAACAGATAAAATGTAAATTATCATGAATAAAGCTGTTGCGGTGGAGCCTGGGAATTAAGTTATAAAGTTTTTCTGCAATGTTTAGCGGAATTTCAATGCGGGCAATTGTTGACCAACTTGGAATGCGTTTACAAATGTATAACTGATTATAGTGGTAATTATAAATAAACATATAAAACATATTAAAAAGCGGTTAAACTTTCCGTTATGGACCATTGATTTCGAAGTTCATTTTTTTTTATATAGATAGTACTCATAAATAGAAGGCTTCTTACAAATTTTCAAGTTGCGGAACATCACGGTTTAAGAGATATAATTTTTAAAAGTTCCCATACAAATTGGAAAATAACGCCATTTGCAAATTTTTAGGTTGGTTAAAATGTCAATATTGTCATGGTAAACGTCAAAGTTGACATTTTACGTTCCGTTCACGGCTAACAATGCTTTCTGTAATAAATAAAAATCGACTTATAGACGCTAGAAGACTCCACGGAATAAGACGATGGAGCCCCGCTTCGCGGGGCTCCTATTTCCGCTTGCGTGATCTAAAGGAACCTAACTAACCTACCTAGTGTTTCGCGTGGATGTCGTAAAAGTCATCATCCCAGTTTGCGTGATTATATTGCAAATAAATAAATTTATATAATTTCCTTTTCTTTTTTGTTAACGGAACGTGAAATTTCAACTTTGACAATATTGACATTTTTGACAATATTGACCAACCTAAAAATTTGCAAATGGCGTGTTATTTTCCAATTTGTATGGGAACTTTAAAAAATTATATCTTGTAAACCGTGATGTTCCGCGACTTGAAAATTTGTAAGAAGCCTTCTATTTATGAGTACTATCTTTAAAAAAAATGAACTTCGAAATCAATGGCCCATAATGGAAAGTTTAGCCTAAAAAGCTCTCAATATATCCTAAAAGGTGATATTCTGAATGGTAATTGTCATAACTATATTTTTTGCTTTCATTTTAAGGGTAGGATTATCTAAACAAAGAAAGTGCTGTGTATAGTGTAACTAAATCATTTTGAGACTTTATCAGTTACAAAATTATATCGGTCGATAACAAATTTGAAACATATTTGTGTATGAAATTTTAAAAGCCCTATAAGGAGACTCATTGGCTATTAAGAGTACGTATCTTTACTTCGCATTGGTGTTACTGCCCATGCAAAATTTGAGGCAGCATTGTAAAATTAAAGAAAAGTCACCTAAAGACTTAATCTGTTTAAGAGCCTAGCTTTTTTTAGTAAATGGTGTGTGGAATGTTCTTGTAGTTTTATGTCTATACTATGAAGGATTGCTTGCTTATTTGCCTTATGAGTACTCTAATAATGTTCTATTTATGCATTTCTTTGTATTGTTCTAGGTTTTTTTTTTTATTGCAAACCGTGGCAAACGAGCAAACAGTACACCTGATGGTAATTGTTGCTGCCGCTCATGGACCTTTACAAGACCGTTGCCTACCGCGAAGAAAGTGAAGGGAGTGTGAATGCGTGCATTGAGGCTCAGTGATACCAAGGGCACCACCAAAACCCTCCACACGCAAACACCCTCAGAAAGTTGGGCTTCCGGCTCTCTCGCTCACCGAACGAAGCGCAATAACAAATCGCTACTACTCAGACGTCGATTTTCTGCGAGAGTGTGGTACTGCCCCGGACGGACCGGCCCGCGGCTGTAGACAGATAACTGTCGACAGTGTGGTCCTACCACTCTTAAAAGGTGTTTCTAAAAGTACAATACGGAGAATTGTTCGAATTGAAGAGTGAATTTTAAAAAGTGGGTGATAAAAAACTGATTCTGAACATCTTATAGGCCTCAATAATAGTAATGCACAATGCGCGCCTGCAACATTACGCCAATGTAGTGAAAAATATAGCTCCAACATCAGTATCTTAGGTTGATGGTATAAAGTCTTGGCTGTAAGACAATAATGTAGTATTTGACGCTACTATGAAAATAAAAACAACATTGTTAGTAGTAGTAAAGCATTATAAGCCTGAACTAGCTTATCAAATAGACGAGATTCTAGGCCAATATGGGCAAACGGTACTTTTGAAAATTTGAAGCCCATTGAATTGATTTGAGCCCTCGCAAAATAACTGATATTTTAGTGTGTATGCACAAAAATGTAAAGGAACTATCTGAAGTTGCATTCAATTATATTACAAACTAGCAATCCGCCCTCGCTTCGCTTCGGTTATAGGTTATAGTCGTTTTACCCGCATAGTTCCCGTTCCCGTGGGAATACCGGGATAAAATATAGCCTAGTTTACGCCCTGATATTATAGCTTTCCATTGGTGAAAGAATTTTTGAAATCGGTTCAGCCGTTTTGAAGATTACCCGGAACAAACAGACAGACAGACAAAATTTTTTTAATTGCTATTTTAGGCATAGGTGTCGTGCAAATAACCGTGTGAGCATGAAAAAAGCCTATTATTTTGACATTACAAACAGACACTCCAATTTTATTTATTGGTATAGATCATATGAAGGCGTAGAATATTGAGATTTGGATTTTTAGAATAATACATATAATATTAATATTTTACATGTTTATGCTGTTTTATTGTTCTATGTGACCTACTCACCATAACCTTGCTAACGTTATTCTCACAACTACGTTGCGCTCCGCTTTTACAGCCCGGGCACGTTCGTTTAGCGCATCAAAGTTGTAAAGAGGTATATACCTCGGTCGTTACCATAAATATATATTCATATTTGACAGTAACTTGTATTTCGAGAACATATTGACAAAATACATATAAAATATAATTCTTCTTCTGATTCTTTAAATATTTTCCTTTTAATTATTTAACAAAAGTATGTTTAGTGACTGCTATCGAGGTGGATTTATATAGATATGGCATTATCCAAATGACAGTAACTGCTGTGCCTCCAAGGAAGTTAATTTTTTTAAGCTATTTTGAGGTATAATTTTCTGAAATCACTGGTTTTTCTATTCTTCCCACGCCCTTTTTATTATATGATTAAACTTGTGAATGTTTTGATATATCACTGCTTTGCGAGAATAAAAAACAAATAAAAATTACCGATTTTAGAGAAGGGCATTTTTAAATTGTTCTTATAAATGTTTTAGTGCATACCATAATATTTCAATAATTTATTGAGGGTGTGACTACACTGATTAATGAAAAATTCCTGTATATACGATAAAATATCAAGGATTTCAGATATCAAGGATCATTTGGCATACGATATTCAATTTTACATAATTTTGAGCTACGTCGATATTCTCGCAAACCAGTGATATATAAAGGCAATCGATTAAAATTATGGGATTAAGAGCTTCTGTACATAATTCCTCTTTAAAATCGTCTAAAATAGTTTGAATAGTCTCTAAATGACCGCTGACCACATCACCCTATCTCATTATATCACATTGAGTGTCGCTTACATTTGTTACTGTCGTATTCTACGCCGCGCACCGCTGCCCTAATTTGCTCGGTTTAAACCGCTTATGTTGCCATCTAGTGGCATCCTAGAACATTTTAGTACATATGTTCTCGTTACCACTGTCCCGCGCTAAGTGGCCATTGATTGCAGCGTGTTCCTGGCTACGCCGTACGTCTTTACTAAATATAACACCATATTATAGATTTCATCAAAGAGGAATTCAAAGATAAAATCTTTTATTATATCTTAATTATCTTGTAAGCAAAAAATATATCATAAAAGATTAAAAGTATCAAAACCATTCTTGGTGTTGCTATATGAACGATGGTGGCGCCCTCGTTTATTTTCTACTCTTTTGTGTCGCATTATATTAGCCATGTATTATGAGTAAATTGATTGATTTATACGATATATGGTAGAATTCATTATTAAAGTCTGAACCATTATTCGAAATTTCATAATAAATTACGAGATCATGTTTTGAAGGCTGTCCATCAAACAATTACGAGATCATGTTTTGAAGGCTGTCCATCATACAATTACGATTTTTCCTTATCTGTCCAATTTGCCTGTCTGTGCAGGATACTATATACTTTATTGTAAATCTCTCTGCCCTCCAAATTCATATAATCTTTTTCGACAAACTATCTTACTATCATAAGTAACATTATTAAATTATAAAAAAACAAAGTATTGATGAGGACTGGTGACAGAAGCGAAAACTTAAAATTTTGAAATAAAAAGTGAGCCGTCTCTCAGGATGCCTGGCAGATGTGAAACATCGAAATTATTTTGTACAAGTATATACGCATAAAAGCACAGATTACGACTCGAACTAATATAGCATAATGTATAAATAAAATATTACGATTTAAATTTGTATTTATGAGTGTGTCCGGCTAGCACTTATATGAAAATAAGATAATAGTTTTTGGAAGGCTAGGCTTAGGATTGGCATAGTTACAATTATATGTTTTTTTTTGGGGAGAGGGTCACGGTCGGCGCACTCCTCGCCCGACGCCGTCCGGGGCGACAGAGTTACGTGACGTGATGACGTGCATCACGTCACGTAACCATGTCGATGACGAATTACATTAATTTACTACGTACGTTGAAATAGTGTTGTCTCTTTCATGCACAAGTTTAATCACAAAACAATGTTTAATCATGTTTATGTATTTCGTATGTAATGAACTTTCATTACCTACAAAGTACCTATTGAATTTCTCAGAAATTTGGGGATCAAATTTTAAATACCTTAAAAAAATAAAACTTAAAATATGTTTTAAATCGCCTTTCATTTATAGTCATAACTCCTACACATGACAAAGTAACTGTTACTATAACAAACATTTATTTTACCCAAAAGACATGGTTGTATAGAGAGTACTTAATTCTTATTCGTTGTTAGAACAACGAATAAAAATTACAGAAATGTGACGTTGATGACATAAGTCGTCACTCGTCAGCAGATAGCCAGCTGTTGAGCTGTATTAAGTGCATTTTAAAAATTAGTGTCTAGATATTTTAACGCGTACGATGTGTCTAAATATTTTTAAATCAAATCGATTAGGATAGCCTCTTAAATGTTAATATGTGAATAATCCTTGCGATATTAGCGCGTGTGGTGCGGTGGCCGAACCTTTAGCAGTCATGATCAGATGAGAACGGTTTAATAAGAAGTTCGTCAGTTACATTATAGTTAGCGCGCGTGGCTAGAGACATGTAAAGTGTAGAGTGAGCCGGTGCAGACGAAATGGGGCTGGACGGGTCCCGCCGCGAGGCGCTGACTGTGGTGGCGCTGTGCGCGGCGTGGTACGGCCTCAGCTCGGCCAGCAACGTGGTGGGCAAGCTGGTGCTGTCGGAGTTCCCGTACCCGCTGACCGTGACGATGGTGCAGCTGCTGACGGTGGTGGCGTGTAGCGCTCCCGCCTTCGCGGCGTGCGGAGTGCGGCGCGCGCCCGCCTTCCCGCCGCGCTACTGGTGGCGCACTCTGGCGCCGCTCGCTCTCGCCAAGGTGCTGACCACGGTGTGCTCGCAGGTGTCCATCTGGAAGGTGCCGGTGTCGTACGCGCACACGGTGAAGGCGACCACGCCGCTGTGGACCGCGGCGTTGGCGTGGGTGCTGTTCGGCGAGCGTCAGTCGCGCGCCGTGCAGGCGGCGCTGGTGCTGATCGCGCTCGGCGTGGGGGTCGCCTCCGCTACCGAGTTACAGTTCGACGCGCTGGGTCTGGGCGCGGCGCTCGCCTCGGCGGCGCTGCTGAGCCTGCAGCACCTGTACTCCAAGCGCGTGATGCGCGACACGGGCGTGCACCACCTGCGCCTGCTGCAGCTGCTGAGCGGCGGCGCGCTGGCGCTGCTGGCGCCCGCCTGGGCTTGCGCCGAGCTGGGCGCGGTGAGCGCGCTGGGTGGCGGCGGCGGGTCGCGGACAGGGGCGCTGCTGGCGGCGGACGGTCTGCTGGCGTGGCTGCAGGCGGTGGCGGCGTTCAGCGTGCTGTCGCGCGTGTCGCCGCTGGCGTACGCGGTGGCGTCTGCCGCCAAACGCGCGGCGGTGGTGGGCGCGTCGCTGCTGCTGCTGCGCAACCCGGCGCCGCCCCTCAACCTGGCGGGCATGGCGCTGGCGCTGCTCGGCGTGCTCGCCTACAACCGCGCCAAGGTGGCGCAGCGCTCGCAGCCCTCCGCACGCCCGCTGCTGCCCGTGTGACCAAGCCGCGAGGGTGCCGTGCTGCTCCTCAGTATATTTTCTCAGAATAGTATTTGTTACCAAAACTTAATATTTGAATGTGACATCTCTGTGATATATATGTATGTGTGTGTTTGTGTTCAGTGATGATGAGCGCTGCTGTCGCTTGAATATGTTCAAAGCTGATACTGGGACAGGCACGTTGATACATGCACTGTCATGTGTTCAGTCGCTCCTCTCCCCACTTATGTTGTAGCTCACTAGAGAGTGCTCATATTTTATACTAATATATAAATTTGTATGTGTAATTTCTTTTTTTTTTCTCAATTTGAGTAAGGAATCTTAGTTTCGTCAGTTGCTCACCTCATTTATTACTTTTGAGAATTTTTTTATTTGTAAAGTATGTATATATTAATAGAAGGACAAGACCTGCTCCACCAACTCTGATGAATATTGGTGTAGAACACATGAGTGGTGCTAACTACAGGCTCTATGGAAATGAATTTCTCTGAGTAGCTGATGTGTTGCCATTAGAGTGTGCTGCTGTCAGCCGAGTACACATAATTGTGTTCATATTTGTGTATTAACATTATTTTGTACAACATTTACAACATGTAAATGTTTTATTTAATTATTTCTCGTTTGTGTGTATAGAATGTTCTATCTCAGCTCTTACGTGTCCCACTGGTGGGCTCCAGTCTCCCTCACAGTAAGAGGCAAATTGTAATGCTACCGGATGCCAATCAGAAGTGTTGATGTAGAATGTCTACTAACAAGTTAGACGTGACGAGCTGTGAGCTTGTTAATGTAATGTTTAGTATGGAGCGTAGTGTAACTTGTTGATCAATATTATTAGTTGATAAGTTTTTGCCGTTGCTATTCAGATCAAATCTGAAAATTCTTAGTATTAATAATTTACATTGTAATAAGTTTGTAATTACAATATTTATAATTATTTAATTTGTCATTATACATGTGTATGTCTGAATATATTGATTTATAAAAGAATTGTAATGCCCACTAGGTACCTTAAATAAGGTATATAAGTGGTAGAGGGTGATCGGTCGGCACACCCGCGCGCTCTGACAACTCGACATGTAGTACGCGTCGTGTGTTCACTATATAGATACCTCTCTGCAGATCATTTGTTTATACATTGAATAAATGTCATCATTTATGTTTGATTGCTTGTTTAATTATTATAATATTCGTCATCATAATAAATAATATTCATCATCTCGAGCCACGTGCTTCCTGTTTAATTACGTCATTACAACACTCGTTATTCAGATTCCCATAGAAATATGATAAATATAGTCTTTCTTAAGACTACCGGGCTAAAGTAGAGCTTAGGTTAGTTGCTGACAATACAGCTTTCCATTGATGAAAGATTTTTTAAATCGGTCTGCTTTTTGCCGGCGTAGTGCCCGTTTCCGTGGAACTATCGAGATAAAGAGTTGCCCATATATGGTATTCGCTGATAAAGTAGATTTTAATTGGGGCAGCAGTTTTTTAAATGGGTCTACCTCACGTGAATTTATACGTGTCCACATATCTTAATCGCTGATAATATAGACTCCCATTGGTGGGAAAAAAATTATATCGAACACAGCTTCCGCAATTTCACTCGCATATTCCCCGTTCCCATGGAAATCTCAAAATAAAAATTGCTAAAATGTTATTTGCAGGTGTATCAGGTTATGGAGCAATTGCAAACGGTAGTTAGGCAAGGGTGGTAGGAACCCATGAAAAAAATTTGAAGTAAGAATATCGATACGTTAATAAATAAGAGACAAGCAAAGTTTTCAATTTTGTCATCGCTTTTTGGTATAAATCTTAATACTTAATCCGCGACATATTCGTACTTTGTTAAATGTTCATTAGAAATTGAGTAAATTAATTATTACATTCGCATTTTGTCTTGATTGATTAACTTGTCTTCAGTGGCCGGCCCGACGGAATACCCCGGTTGCGGGGTATCCTCTCGTCTCAACTTGCGCCTCCTCCAGCGTCGCACCACGGGCTGTGACGAGCGTGTCGTCGGCGTAACAAATTACGCCCAGCCCGGGTGGGAGGCTCCTTCTCAACGCTCAGTCGTAGCCGATGTTCCACAGGTTGGGACCGAGGACCGACCGCTGTGGGACACCGCACGTCATGGGCGTTCGCACAACGTCCCCTAGTCGGTTCGTGTAGAGGACGCTGCGCCCCTCCAAATAGTCTGCCACTAGCCGCCTCGGGTAAACAGGTACCCCGTGTTAAGGGAGCGCCTTCCTGATGCAGATGAATGGCAGACTGTTGAATCCGTTGGCGATGTCTAAGGACACCGCCAACAGCATTCCTCCGCCGGTGACAGCCTCTGTCACCACGGCCCTCAGGCGTAGCAGGGCCGCTGACCGTTGATACCTACGCTACCAGCGACGCGTTTGCACGATTCATACCTATTTATACTGCATCGACCGTGCCGTACATGCCTAAACGTACCCTGTCTGTACATGCCTACATAATAAGTTACATTTAAGGCATAGACTCTTAGACACACATTTTTGAAATCACTGTAACTATTATGTTTTATTGATTTTGTTTAATATAATAGGTCTGGGAAAAGTTCGTACCGTTTTTCCTGATAGATGGCATTGGTTGCAGATAACTAAAGAACAACAAGTCACAGCGACACCACTGAGGGCTCGTTTTTTAAGTGACCTTCCCAACGTAAGTTTGAGCGTAGAAACATCGTAACCGGTGCAGTGGATGGAAAGTTATTCACACTCGAAAATGGAGAAGAATAATGAGAAATTTCGCTATATTGTACAATATTATTATGATTAGGGCAAGAACGCTGCGCAGGCATGTGATACAATTTGTGCTGTGTACGATGTAGGTACTTTGTCGAAATCTGTTGCGCGGAAATGGTTCGCTCGCTTTCGTTCTGGTAATTTCAAAGTGAAAGATGAGTCACGTTGCGGTCGTCCAATCATTGAAAAAACTGATAAAATTCTTGAAAAAGTCCAACAAGATAAGCATATCAGCAGTGTCGATATTGGTATGGAGCTAGGCATTGACCCCAAAACTGTTTTGAACCATTTACACAAAGCTGGTTACAGAAAAAAGCTTGACATATGGGCCCCTCATGAGTTGAGCGAGAAAAACACGATGGAGCGAATTAACATCTGCGATGCGCTGTTGAAACGGAATGAAATCGAGCCGAGCGAGAGATAGGGAGTGGTGAATTGTATTCTTACTCTGTTATGACACGAAAAAAAAACAATCATTCAATTAAAATTAATAAATACAACCTTACAAATATAACTGCTCTAAAAATAAAATAAACTTCAAATTAAATGAAACCAATGAATTGATTGTACTTAGTACTAAATTAATCTACATATATTAATATTATAAAGCTGAAGAGTTTGTTCAGTGGCGTAGCGTGTGTCACTGTCGCCCGGGGCGGAGTTATAATTTGCCGCCCTTTTGACGTAAAAATAATAATTGTTGCTGTTGGTAAGAAAAAACGTAACGAAATGAAAGAATTGAGTGAAAATATTTATTTCAAAACTATGTAAGTACATGTGTAAGTAACATGACTGTGTTAAAACTTTAATAATTTACACTATTTTTTTTTTTTGCGGGTGGGTTGCGGTCGGCGCGCTCCTCGCACCGCTGCGTCCGGGGCGACAGAGGGGCGTAAGCACGCACACCCGCAACTCACCCACGTGCACGTCGCCTTCGTTGTTGGGCCGACCACAATAATTTACACTATAAAATTAATGTTTAATAAAGTCTAAACAGTCTAAAACTCTACTTTTCGCGACTTACGCGCAGCGAAATCATTTATTCGGTCCTTGGACCCATCCTGTGTAACATCGGGTACAACTGGGCGTTGGAGGGGGAGCCTCCCGCCCAGGTTGGGCGTGAGTTGGCGGGCTCGTCACAGCCCGCGGTGGGACGCTAGAGGAGGCGGCAAGCCTGGCGACTCTAGGCACCAAGAGATCGTCAGGCGGATCGGGGCGTTGGGGTTGAGGGTAGCCCTGGACAAGATGGAGGCCATCCTGTTCCAAAGCCCCCGCATGGGATCTCCCACCGACGTCTCGATCTCCGCTAATTCGGTTGATATCAGCATCCGGGTGCATATGAAGTATTTGGGCCTGGTGTTCGACGGGCATTGGTGGTTCCGAGAGCATTTCCGCAGGCTTGCTCTACGGCTCATCGGCGCGGCGTCCGCCCTATCGTGGCATATACCGAACGTGGGCGGACCGAGCACTACGTGTCGACGGCTGTACGCGAGGGTATGGGCGGGGTAGCTGATCGTCCGACTGAGGGCTCTACCGTGGCGACCACAAAGGGCCATGGCGGTCAGGGCCATACGTGGATACCGCACGGTGTCGACGGAGGCTGCGTGCCTGTTGGCCGGGACTCCCCCGTGGGACCTGGAGGCGGAAATGCTTGCCGGTTTGTATCGGTGGGTGTCGGGGGTGCGAGTGGAGGGCGGTGTGATCTCTTTGAGGGAGCTCAGCGCCTGGCGCGTCGACACCCGCTGAGACGTCATTACCCGTTGGACAGTCCGGCTAGAGAGGTCTCGGTTCGGTGTGCGGACCATGGAGGCCTTCCAGCCGGTGTTGATGCAGTGGTTAAAACGGCGGCACGGGGTGCTCTCCTTCCGACTGGTGCAGGTTTTGAGGGGGCAGGGATGCATCGCCAAACACCAGTACACGGTCGTTAGGAACGAGAGTACACCGTCCTGCCACCACTGCGATTGCGACGAGGACACGGCGTAGCATACGCTCGAGGTTTGTGAGTTTGTGTTCGGTGCTGGGTGAACTGCGACGCGCTCTCAGCCATTGCGAGGCAATAGTCTCGCCGAAGGGGGCGGCGGAGTACGTGCGCGAGGTGCGTCTCCTCGACGACGCGAACCGCCGCCGGTGACTGGGGTGGCGTAGGCGGGACTACCTGCGCCTCATGTCGCCCCAGCCGAGGCCGCGGGTGACTGGACCGGGGATTTAGTTCGTCACGGTCATGGGTTACGGGTGTGCGTGCTTATGCCCCTATGGCGCCCTGGACGGAGTGGTGCGAGGAGTGCGCCGACCGTAACTCACAAAAATAAAAAAGTGTCCGTACAAAATATTTTTCTTCCAATTTTGCCGCCCTTCTAATAGTGGCGCCCGGGGCGATCCGCCCCTCCGCGCCCCCCTTGCTACGCCACTGAGTTTGTTTGTTTGTTTGAACGCGTTAATCTCAAGAACCGCTGGTCCGATTTGAAAAATTCTTTCAATGTTGGATAGTCCATTAATCGACGAAGGCTAGGCTATATTATATTTTCAAAAAATTTGGGATCCGTACTAAAAGTCCAATAATGTAACCCAAGGTGTAAAAAATGACCCGGAAAAATCCTTACATCGCGTGTGCTGCAAAAACTATTGATTTTAGAACAAAACAATGTACTACAACTTTGCAGAGCATATAATTGTCTACAAAAAATATCGCGACACCATATGTCTAACTATTGTAGTTATCTCACAATAAGTGCTTTTTTGTAAATAAAACTACTTTTACGGATTATATCGCGTTTGTATTTGATTTATGATTGCCCGACGTTTCGAACACTTTGCAGCATTCATGGTCACGGGCGGACTAAGGTGTCTCACGTCCAACAAGTAATAATTATTATAGACATTTACAATTATCTACCCGATACAGAAAATAGTTATAAATTTATTAAATTGTTACCCACATTTTTGTACAAATTTATTGCCAGTGAAAGAAGAAAATGAATCTATATGAAAAAATTATATTGTTTATGGTTAGTAATTATTAATGATTAAATTTGTAGCAATTATTATTACAATTTGTTGATTTAAAACTAACAAAACTAATATACTACCACCGGATCGGAACGCGGCCACACTGAGAAAGATCCGGCAAGAAAACTCAGGGGACATGATGCTAAATTAATATTGATTTTTAATTTTAGATGCGGCTTACTAAAAGATTTTTGATTTATAAAATTATCTTTAAGCATTATTATTGTGGGTCAAATCTATACAATAAGTGCTCACAGTATCATGCAGTCTTGTGGTGGTCTCTTTGGATTTATTTTTAATTATGTTTATAACAGGATCCCAGCTTGATGGTAACACCCAGCCATCCTCTCTATTGAAATTTTTGTGTTTTTTTATTTCAATAGCCTCGCGTACCATTCTAGGCAGGTATCGGTGTTCCTTTGCGAGGACTTGAGGTTTATCAAACCTAATGTTATGGCGGGAGCGGTCCTGACTATGTTCACAGACTGCAGACTTAGTGTGACGGCGGTGCTTCACATCAGCTATGTGTTCTTTGACCCGAGTTCTTATGGATCTCTTTGTTTGCCCAATATAAGAGAGACCACAGTCACAGTCAAGTTTATAAACTCCTGCATCTTGTAGAGGGATCTGGCACTTGCACAGGTGGTAAGAACTGACTTATCCTTTTGAGTGGCTTAAAATAAGTTTTTATGGAAGCCCGTTTCAGGATATAGCCAATCTTGTCAGTGACTCCTTTCACATAAGGTAGTACTGCAGGGAGGCGCTCAACTGTGGGTGGTTTCACACGGTCTCTGCGACGGGGGCGTGGAACTTGCAGCTTGTTTGCACGTAGAACCTGCTTGACATGCTGCAGCTCCCCAGCCAGGTGCTCCTCGTCACAGATTCCTCGTGCTCTCTGCAACAAAGATTTAGACACGGTAGCTAACTGTGAAGGGGGATGATGAGAATCTCCGTTCAGATATCTGTCAGTATGTGTTGCCTTACGATACACTGTATGACTCAAGGTGTTATTGGGTTTACGGATAACCAAAATATCTAAGAAAGCTAATGAGTTATTTGACTCCAGTTCCATAGTAAATTGAATTTTTGGATTGATGGAGTTAAGATGGTTTAGGAATATGGTTATTTTGTCTGTTGGTAGTATTGTGAAAGTGTCATCTACGTACCGCTTATAGAACCTTGGTGTGACAGGTGAGCTTGATAAGGCCAGCTCCTCGAAGTCCTCCATGAAAATGTCAGCGACAACAGGGGAGACAGGCGAGCCCATAGCCACTCCATCTACTTGCTTGTAGAATTCATCATTCCACAATAAATATCCAGTTGTTAGGCACTGACTTAATAGTTCAGCATATTCCGGTGGCATATTATTGTCTGATAGCTTCTTAGTTACAGTTTTAATGCATTCCTCTACAGGTAAACAGGTGAAAAGTGATGTGACATCAAAACTGACCATAGTTTCATTGTCAGCGAGATGTAGATCTTTGATTTCACTGACAAAATGGTATGAGTCTTTTACAAATGCACTAGTGTGTCCCCGGCGTTGTGAGAGGACTTTTGCGACCATCTGGGCTAACTTGTAAGTCGGCGTGTCTATCTGACTTACTATTGGACGTAGTGGGGCACTTGCTTTGTATATTTTTGGCAATCCATACAGTTTTGGTGGCTTACAACACGGTGGTATGAGCTTTTTCACGTCTAGATGTAATGCATCGGATAGATTTGACCCACAATAATAATAGTTAAAGATAATTTTATAAATCAAAAATCTTTTAGTAAGCCGCATCTAAAATTAAAAATCAATATTAATTTAGCATCATGTCCCCTGAGTTTTCTTGCCGGATCTTTCTCAGTGTGGCTGCGTTCCGATCCGGTGGTAGTATATTAGTTTTGTTAGTTTTAAATCAACAAATTGTAATAATAATTGCTACAAATTTAATAATTAATAATTACTAACCATAAACAATATAATTTTTTCATATAGATTCATTTTCTTCTTACACTGGCAATAAATTTGTACAAAAATGTGGGTAACAATTTAATAAATTTATAACTATTTTCTGTATCGGGTAGATAATTGTAAATGTCTGTAATAATGATTACTTGTTGGACGTGAGACACCTTAGTCCGCCCGTGACCATGAATGCTGCAAAGTGTTCGAAGCGTCGGGCAATCATAAATCAAATACAAACGCGATATAATCCGTAAAAGTAGTTTTATTTACAATGTGTAGTGCTCGCGTAAACATCAGATATCATTAAGTGCTTTTTTATTATTTTTTTTTAAATAATTAAAATGCCGTCGCTTAGAAACTCTTTATTTTGTACCTTTGTATTAATCCTTATCAAAATAAATTACTTCATATTCAAGACGAATTCAATACCTTTCTAGAACTTTTCGAATCATTAAATTCGAACATTTCATTCAAAAGATATCGCGATATTAAAAATGTAAGTATTAATGCTATAGCCAAATAAGTATCAGGTATTGCGCGCGCATTTATGATGTGGCGGGCGGTCATGAGGGGCGCGGAGGCGCTAGGCGGTAGCTCTCTGTGAGATACCATACCGCGCGGCTCATTCTAGGAATGAGCGATCTTTCTAAAAAAAATCGATTCTTGAATCAATTTGAATCCTCATCCAAAGAATTCATTCACAAGAAAATCGAGGTCTGAAGGATTGATTTCCGATTAATCGATCTAGCGATCTTTTTTCTACGGGAGCTTTTTTTAGGACATCTGGAGAGTAATTATGTGATGAGCTTTTTTTTAGTAAATTTGTGTTATTAATCTTATAATCTTATATATATAAAAATTGATCTGGGAAATGTATGTATGCGCATAACTTCAATACGGCTGGACCGATTTCGCTAATTCTTTTTTGAGAATAAGTATTTCTTGAAGTACAAGGATAGTTCTTACGCAGAGAAACTTTCAAAAACTGCCTAAAACGATCTAAAAACAACATCTTTCTATACTCCCATACAAACGATTCGTCATAATACTTAAAAGTCAATTTGAACTTTAATACCATAAAGTTCAAGTGTTAGTGGAGAGGTTCCGGGAAGGTAAAACAATTGAGTGACATTTGTATCGTTGTATCGTACATATATTGATGTCAAACACAAAATTTTACATGTTTTATATCTATCTATATATATATATAGAAGAGGCGGGTTTTGCGTGCGATATATTGACTCATCACCATATCTCTGGAAGCATAAAGCCTCCACTACACGTCGGCAGATGCGTCCGCAGACGTGATCAGATGCATCCGCGGATGGCTCTCTGTGCACCATCCACACGTCTGCAGGCCGATCAGTCTGTATTGATTCTTGACGGACGCAACACGTACGTGCGTACGCACGCGAAATGGATATTGAGACCGTAGCTGTTGCAGCTATTTATTTATTTAGGACCTTTAAGTACTATTTAATCCATCCATTAACACATCCATTTGTCCATCGCAGTAGTTATTAAAAAAAATGGAGAAGAGGAACGTGGTGGACGCTGTAATCAGCATACATAGAAACCGAATAATGTGGAAAAAAAATCATTTCCATAATGTATTTTTTGCCTTCCGTGTGGTGACGGAGTAAGAATAAAATTCACCACCATCCCCCACACATTCATTCTTACCCGTGGGTGATCGTACGAGACGACTAAGGGATATAAAACGCATATAACATCTATGCGAAGGAAAACTCGAAATAAAACCCTATACCAACCTATACCGACACGTCTGACCAGCGTGGTATAGTAGGTCAAATACCCTTCCATTATGGAGGAGGCCCGAGCCCAACAGTGGGACGTATATGGGCTGAGATGATGAAAATGATGATTTATTGCAATTTTTTTTAACACATCCTCCTGGACGCCATTTTTTTTCGCAGGAATAGCGTGGATAACTAGCTTTTAGAACTACATATATGCAGAGCCATCCCGAGAATTTGATAATTTTGTTCGAATTTCTGCTTGATACAGCTCCAGGAATTTGAATGTTTTGTCAGTGCTCGTGTTAGCCATTTTAACGAGCAAGTAAAAAAGAAAGAACGAAAAAATACTGCAGAAATCACGCGTGCATTCTCATCCGCTTCCCGATGAACACTGATGCGTCGTCACTCGTCAGACGTGTGGACGCAACACTCAGCGCTGGCGTTGAAACCCTTTGATCCGTGCTACAAAAACCGACAACTAATGGATGAGTGCCGGATGCATCTGCGGACGTCGAATACCTACCACAAACGAGCAAATCACCCCCTCTACACGTCGGCGACGCGTCCGCCGATGACATCTGCGGACGCGTCGCCGACGTGTAGTTGGGGGCTTAAGGCGTACAGACTTGAGATTTGGCAGAAATATTCCTTTCGTCGATTAGAGGTCAGCTAAGAACGGATTTTACGAAATTCCACCTGCAAGGGGTGTTGTGGGGGCGTTAACAATAATGTACATATAAAGGAACACGGTGAGCCGAAGCTACTGAAGCTAGAAAAATGAAATTGAGACAGTAGTTTCATTTCGTGACGTAGGCACTCTATGAGAAAATTTTTTTTGAATTTCTACCCCTAAAGGGGTGAAACGCAACGGCAAAGTTTGTATGGAAAGAAAAAAAATCTTTAGCTGCTGTCTTGAAATTAAGCACAAATGCTTTTTAATAAAAATAAATAAACACGTGTTTCAGCGTTTGTCCATTTTCATCCTCTAAGGGTGTAAAATAGGTAGAAAGATGTCAGTTTACTGACTTATCACAGAGCCGAAACTACTGAAGCCAGAAATATGAAATTTTTGCATCAGTTTCTTTGCGTGACGTAGAAACCTACTAAGAAAGGGTTTTTTAAAATTCAACCCCAAAAAAAAAAGGGGGTAAACCGCAGTAGCAAAGTTTGTATAAGGAGAAAAAAAATCTACATCGATTTTCTTCAAATTCTCCAAAATACTCTTTAGAAAAAATAAATAAACATAGGTTTCAGCATTTTTTTAATTTTTACCCTCTAAGGGTGTAAATAGGTATGAAAAAGTTGGTCGACTAACTCATTAACGCCGAGCTGAAACTACTGAAGCTGGAAACATGCAATTTTCACAGTAATTTTATTTTGTGACGTAGGGACCCATTAAGAAAGGATATTTTGGAATTAAACCCAAAGCAAAGTTTGTATAAGGAGACAAAATTAGTCATCGATTTTCTTCAATTTTTGCTTAAATACTCTTCATTCATGATTTGTTTCATCATTAAAACCCTTATACATCCCACTATTCGGCTCGAGCCTCCTCCATTATGAGAGCAAAAATGTCCTACTATACCACGCTGGTCAGACGTGTTGCCGTAGGTTTTAGTTTCGAACTTTTCTTATCTTGCATAGATGTAGTATGCATATAATCCCTTAGTCGTCTCCTACGACAGCCACGGGTAGGAGAAGGGGTGGTGAATTGTATTCTTATTCCGTCATCACACGGAAAATACTCTTCAGTAAAAATGAATAAACAGCACTTGTCAATTTTTACCTTCTAAGAGAACTAGGCGGGTAAGGTGACTGAAACCGAAGCGAAGCGAGGGCGGGTTGCTAGTATTATATATATTTTTTTGACATAATGTAATTGATGACTTATTAACTCTCTTTTTAATGTTTTTATCTTGCTGGCTGACCCAGCGTCCCGAATAGCAGAATTAGTAGTAAAAAACTAAAGAATCGACTGTTAGTCGGTACGAAGAGCAGGTGGACGGACCAGGGATTAGTCAGCCACCCGCAGAGAGCCCGAGCGCGTGAAGGTGACGCCCTGGTCACTGCAATGTTGCCGGCGTTCAAAGGGGATGGTACCCGAAAGGATAAACCGCCGGGCCGGCCACGGATGTCAAGGTCCGCCGCGCACCGACGGTCGGCCCAATGGCGATGCCCTCCCCGTCGTCAATACGGTGTGTTATGGGGTCGCGCGCTGCTCATCAGTCACCCCGGACCGTTAGGCCAGGGTGTGTTCAGACCATAGCTTACCAAAAAAAAAGGCGATATGGAGTTCGCCAGGTCGGCTAGTATGATATAAAATGCTCCGTGTGGGACAGAGTAAGAATACTATTCACCACCCCCTTACCTTATCATACTCGTGGGTGATCGTACGAGACGACTAAGGGATATAAAACGCATGTAACATCTATGCGAGAGAAGGAAAACTCGAAATAAAACCCTATACCAACACGTCTGACCAGCGTGGTATAGTAGGTCAGTTACCCTTCCATTATGGAGGAGACCCGAGCCCAACGGTGGGACGTATATGGGCTGAGATGATGATGATGATGAAAGTGTTGTCGTGAGATTACATTCAGTGACGTAGTTTTATTTTTCTTATTCTTTTCAGCAATCACTTTCATTTGATACCAATATTGTGGGCTTACTTGAATAACTTAGCCGGCCATCACATATACGTAACATATTGTGGGCTTACTTGAATAACTTAGCCGGCCATCACATATACGTAACATATTGTGGGCGTACTTGAATAACTTAGCCGGCCATCACATATACGTAACATATTGTGGGCTTACTTGAATAACTTAGCCGGCCATCACATATACGTAACATATTGTGGGCTTACTTGAATAACTTAGCCGGCCATCACATATACGTAACATATTGTGGGCTTACTTGAATAACTTAGCCGGCCATCACATATACGTAACATATTGTGGGCTTACTTGAATAACTTAGCCGGCCATCACATATACGTAACATATTGTGGGCTTACTTGAATAACTTAGCCGGCCATCACATATACGTAACATATTGTGGGCTTACTTGAATAACTTAGCCGGCCATCACATATACGTAACATATTGTGGGCTTACTTGAATAACTTAGCCGGCCATCACATATACGTAACATATTGTGGGCTTACTTGAATAACTTAGCCGGCCATCACATATACGTAACATATTGTGGGCTTACTTGAATAACTTAGCCGGCCATCACATATACGTAACATATTGTGGGCTTACTTGAATAACTTAGCCGGCCATCACATATACGTAACATATTGTGGGCTTACTTGAA
This sequence comes from Lymantria dispar, assembly GCA_032191425.1. Taxonomy (NCBI): domain Eukaryota; kingdom Metazoa; phylum Arthropoda; class Insecta; order Lepidoptera; family Erebidae; genus Lymantria; species Lymantria dispar. The sequence continues at coordinate 199,459 of CM063442.1, forward strand.
TAACTTAGCCGGCCATCACATATACGTAACATATTGCCGGCGGTTTACTGTAACAACTCACTAATGGCGAAAAATCATTAATTGCAGTTTATGATGTCGGATACCGAAGCGCCTCCCCGATGCATCTCAATGGCAGACTATTGAATGCGTTGGTGATGTCTAGGGACACCGCCAATAGCACTCGTCCGCCGGTGACGGCCTCCATCACCACGGCCCTCAAGCGCAGCAAGGCCACGATCGTCAAACGCCCCCTCCTAAAACCAAACTGAGCGTCCGACAGTGGCCGTGAACTCGTCGCAATCATCGATGCCTGACGCTGTCGCCGCCTTCTGTGAGGTTGTCATCTCGGTAAGGAGGTAAGGAGTCGGCGAAGTGTGCGCGAGAGGAACTCCTCTACGACGACACGGTCCGACGCGGCGACTCGGGTGGCGCGAGTACCTGCGCCTTAGCCAAGGCCGCGGGTGACTAGACCGGGGAGTCCGTCACCCGCAGAGAAGATGACCGCGCGAGGGCGACCGACTTTCGTGGCTCGTGCCGAATGTGGCTATATACGCGAGGGTGGTTCGGTCCATGGCCCTCGGAGTCCCTGACCGTCCCACTCAAATGTGGCGACGGAGGCAACGTGCCAGCATGCGTTGGCAGGAACTCCCCCTTGGGACTTGGAGGCGGAGATGCTCACAGGTCTTTACCGACGGGTCTCGGGGGCGGTTATGTCTCGCTACTCGAGCTGGCCGTTTGGCGGAGCAACGTCCGTCGGGATGTCATTGCCCGTTGGGTACTCAGGATGGAAGAGCCTCGGTTCGGTGTTCGGACCGTCGAGGCCTTCCGGCCGGTGCTGATAGAGTGGTTGTGTCGGCGGCACGGGGTCCTCTTCTTATGACTGATATAGGTCTTGTCGGGGCATGGTTGTGTCGGCAAGATTCTGCAGAAGGTCGCAGGAAGGGAGAGGACGCTGTCCTGCCACCATTACGATTGCGACGAGGACACGGCGCAGCACACGCTTGAGGTCTCCGTGACCTGGGCATAGCAGCACCGTGAACTTGTCGCAGTCATCGAACGATGCTCGACAACGTCAAGAACTAGGACGCGGTCGCTGTCGAGGCGGTGAAGCGGGTCTGGAAGCAATTCCTCTACCAAGACACACTCCGCTGCGGCGTGTTGGGCGGCGCTGGCACGAGTAGTTACGTTAGTTGTTAGTTAGTTGCCGGGGCGTCGAAGGGGACGGTATCCGAAAGGGTAACACGCTGGGCCGCCCACAGATGTCAAGAATCGGTACCAGTGGTTGGCCCAATGGCAACGGGGAGGGAACGCCGCGGGCGATGAAACAGGCTGCTCGTGATGATAATGTCGCAAGACGCTGAAAGGTATCCAGACAGCAGACTACCTTCCCACACTACAGTACTACAGGGTACGCAATGGTTACTTGACTATGACTCATTTCATATTCCGCTTCACGCTCAAGGACGTGGCTGAAACCGCCTTCCTTGTTAGCCTTGAAGGAGATATCTTGCAGTTCTTCTCACTCAAGAAAGAAATCTCAAGCTAGCACAAGAGAAGCCGCTCGAAGATTTAACGTTCTTCACAAAACTGTTTCGAACATTTTAAAACGTGTCACGCAACACGCACATCATTTTCAACGTGTTCAAAACGGTGATGATCGGGACTATGTCCCGCGCAGCTCCGGATCTATGTTCAAACCGGGGCATTTGCCCCGGGCGGCAGTTTCAGGGGGCGCCAAAATCATAATGTAATATGTTAAAAATACGAATGCGTGTATCAGTTTAAAAATATTTTTGTAGCAAATTTTCCGCTCTCATACATACTGCGCCTAACGAAGTTTTACTTCGAAAAAGAAAATTGTTTCACGAAGCATCCAGTGCGACGTAGTTCTATCGATTATTCATTTGATTTTAAAACGCTCAGTTGACATTTGAACACATCGTAATTTGATCTATGAACGAATGCTAAAGATTTTCTACACACGCACCTGCGGCAGAAGCGATTTTGGAGCAATCTATGACGTTAACCCTTGATCGCCCCCTGAATGGTTACAGGCATGCAGGATCCTACTCTCAAGTATCAGACCACGTCAAAAAAGGACAGGTATCCTATTTGTCGAAAACAATACAAAATTAAATAATCGATTTGATGGCAAAAGTTCGAAATACCATTATCAATGAGATTAGGGAGGCCAACTACTTTACCATCATGTTTGACTGCACTCCAGATGTATCTCATTCAGAACAAATGAGCCAGGTTATATAAAAATAACAGAAACTGGATGTACTATATTAAGAAAAGTTTTATGGATTTTATTAAAGTAGTTGGAAAAACTGGAGAATTTATCACACAGCGAATTCTAGAAAAACTAGAAGCTGATTTGGATATGCAAAAATTGGAAATGCAAAAATCTTACGACAACGGATCTAATATGGCTGGCGTATACAAAGGCGTCCAATCCAGGGTTATACAAGTGAACGAACTGGCAGAGTTTGTACCTTGTTTGGCACACTCCTTAAATCTTGTGGGCATGCATTCAGCGTCATCATGGCCAGAAGCAGTTAACCTATTTGGGCTTATACAAAAACTTTATTGTTCCTTTGTTGCACCCACCACGCAGTGAAAAATAATGCAAAAGTGTACTAAAATAAACTTAAAAGGAAGTAGTCAAATCAGATGCTCAGCTAAACACCGAGCTGTTACTGCTCTATTAAATAATTTCCCGGAAGTTGTCAAAGCTCTAGAAGAAATTGAAGAATCCTCTTTAGCCGCAGATTCATAGTATGAAGCTGGTCATTTAATACATGCGGTGATGGAATTTAAATTTATCCTCAACTTATCAATTTGGAATAACATTCTTCGAGATATTAATAGTGTTAACGTTGAAATACAAAAAGAGGATATTATCATTTCGCGTTCTGTGGTAATAATGCAAGGTCTTGTTAAGATCATACAAGGAATGAGAGAAAAACCAATTGAGAAAGAACATTGGATAAAAGAAGCTGTAAATATATCGAAAAAGTTGAAAATCGAGCCAGTCCTTCAAAATAAACGAATTTCCAAAAAGAAAAGGCAACACGACGAATTCTGCAAAGACGAAACAAGAACTCTAGAACCGAATGGGTTATTTTCCAAAGACATAAAAGCAGTATTTGACAAAATTTTAACAGAAATAAAAGCAAGGGTAGAGAGCGCTAAGAGTCTACATGAAAATTTTGCCCTCCTCAGTGGCCACGCGTTTTTAAATATGTCGACTGATGATCTGCAGAAAAATGGAGCCGATCTAGCACGAAAATATTCAAAACACTTGAATGCAGTTGATTTTTGCCAGGAACTTGCTGTATTCAAAGACTTAGTAACGGAAATTAATGAAAAATCAAGTTCATTCGACTTGTTACAACATTTATGTAAGTGTAAAAATGACTTGCAAGAAGCGTTTCCTAATGTTAGTATAGCTTTAAGGATATACTGCATATTACCAAGACAACTGCAAGCTGTGAGCGAAGTTTCAGCAAACTGAAAATAATTACCTAAAACCTATCTGCGTTCAACAATGAGTCAAGAACTTTTATCTGGCCTCGCGATTCTAGCCATTGAAAATAAAACTGCTTTTGAGACAGACTTTGATGAGCTAATCGATTCCTTGGCGAAAAGAAAGCACGCCGTGTAAAGCTGTAGTACGATAAAAGTGAAAAAAAAAACAATGAAAAAATTTAAAAAATGTCTTGATTGTGTTGTCTTGTTATATGATTGCTATATTTAATTTGATGTCACATCAAAGAAAAAGTTATTAGATAATAGATAATAAAGAGTACAAATTTACTAAAGAATATTCTTTCGATCACAAAAAATGCCACCTATTATATATTTATATATATGCCACCTATTAATTATATATTAGTTATAACGCAAATAGCCTCTGCTCACAGAGGGACGAGTTAGGTACATTTCTTAGGGAACAACAGCTCGACATTCTTATGGTACAAGAGACGTTTCTCAAACCTTTCAACAAGGACCCTAGAATTGCGAATTATAATATAGTTCGCAACGATAGGGTCACTTCGCAAGGAGGGGGAACGCTCATCTACTATAGGAGGTCGTTGCACTGCACGCCTGTGGATCCGCCACCTCTGGCGTACATTGAAGCGTCAGTATGCAGATTAGCGCTCACCGGCCATCAGCCAATTACATTTGTCTCGGCTTACCTGTCACCCGAAAGAAGGGACGGTAAACACTTAGTGGAGAGCGATCTCAAGGCATTGCTTGACTTGGGCGGCGCCGTCATCATTGGCGGTGACCTTAACGCCAAGAACACCTCGTGGAACTGTCATAGTTCGAACAAGAGGGGCAAAGCCTTAGAGTTATACGCCGACAGATTAGGTTGTGACGTCATAGCGCCATTAGAGCCGACTCACTACCCTAACATTGTCGACCACAGGCCAGACATATTAGATATAGTATTTCTCAAAAATATAAACCTACGTTTATGTTTAATAGAAGTACAACACGAACTAGATTCAGATCACCGTCCGGTGACTCTGGAATTCGCCCCCCGCTTACCCGGCCCCTCAGGCCACAATAACGTAACAACAAGGTTGACCACCGACTGGGCACGGCTCGGGAGAAATCTCAAGGCCACCTCATCGGCATACCTTGATAAGATTCCCAAGGACATAAAGTCCGAGGAAGAAACCTCCCTGGCGATCGATTTACTCACGGGTCACGTGCAGTCGGTAATTGACGACTGCTCGCGGCGGGTGCCGGATACGAGCGATCGTAGATGGCAACTGCCGAGTGACGTACGCGACCTACTGAGAAGAAAGAACGCCGCAACCCGCGCGTACGACCGATACCCCACGGAGGAGAACCGCAAACGCCTGCGGGCCCTCCAAAAGGAGGTCAAAACCGAAATTAATAATATGAGACAGAGCAGATGGGACGCCACTTTAGAAGAGCTGAAGCCCACGCACACAGCCTTCTGGCAGCTTTCCCGCTCACTCAAAAAAGATGTAGTGTCCACACTCCCTCCCCTCAGTAGAATAAATCAACCGCCGGCATTCATGGATGACGAAAAGTCTGAATGTCAGGCAGAGAGCCTAGAGCTTCAGTGTACGCCGAGTACATTATACGAACAAGAAGCGACTCACTACAGCACTATTAATTCGGAAGTGGCCAGTCGTACCACTTTATCGCGGTCGAATATAAACAACGACAATAATATGCCTATCCCAACAGTGAGCACCGACGAAGTCGAGTCGCTTATTAGGGGTCTCCACGCTAGGAAAGCCCCGGGTTCGGACGGTATTACAAATAGAGTAATTAAATTATTCCCAGCCCATTTAATAATATTACTGTGTTGTATTTTTAATGCAGCCCTCAAATATAACATCTTTCCTTCACAGTGGAAAGAGGCCGTGGTAATCGGAATCCACAAACCCGGCAAAAAACGTACCGAACCCAATAGTTATCGACCTATTAGCCTACTGAGAAGTTTAGGTAAATTATACGAACGAATAGTACTCAGTAGGCTACGCTCATACGTGGAGTTAAATAAACTTATACCGGACGCGCAATTTGGTTTTCGTGCTAAACACAGCTGTGTTCAGCAAGTACATAGACTAGTAGAATACACCAGTAGTCAGTTCATGAGGGGACGGTACACTGGTGTACTATTTCTAGATGTAGCGAAAGCTTTCGATAAAGTTTGGCATGAGGGCTTAATTTACAAATTATATTTATTAAAAATCCCCGAATACTTAATTCTAATAATACATGACTATTTGAGTCATCGCAGCTTTCGCTATAGGGTGGAAGGGACGTTGTCGACCTCCCATCCTCTCAAGGCCGGTGTTCCACAGGGCTCGGTCCTCGCCCCATTTTTGTTTACACTGTATACAAGTGATTTACCCAAGTTCACTCGTGTGCACACGGCGCTTTACGCCGACGATACCGCACTCTATTGTGCAGGTATGTCCCCGACAACCGTAGTCATTACACTCCAAAAAGCGGTTACCGCCCTTGCCAATTGGTATAGGAAATGGAGAATAGAAATTAATCCCGAGAAGAGCCAAGCGGTCATGTTTACTAAACGAACTGCCCGTCTGTGCTCTCCGGACAGCATCCCTCCTCTCACTCTCTTCGGCCGACCTGTCTCATGGAGCAGAGAGGCCAAGTACTTAGGTGTGACCCTTGATAGCCGACTCACTTTCCTGTCCCACTTGAAGCGGGTCCGCGCGCGCGCCGCCTTCGTGATGGGACGCCTTCACTGCTTATTAAACGCAAAGTCAAAACTATCACTCGAAAATAAAGTCCGATTATACACTACCTGCATACGGCCCATCATGACGTATGCCAGTGTAGTGTTCGCGCACGTTAGGCCAAACAGGATCCACAGGTTACAAACACTACAAAATAGATTCATGCGACGGGCAACGGGAGCACCGTGGTTCGTTCGTAATGTCGATCTACACATCGACCTCGAATTGCCGATCATCAGGCAGTATATGAAGCGTTGCTCCCAGCGCTATTTTGACTCTGCCACGACTCACCCCAATCCACTAGTGGTCGGGGCGGTAAACTACGTCCCATCAAAAATATCCGCGGTCCGACGACCCCGTCATTTCCTTGAAGAAGGGGATGATGCCATTACGATCGCCCAAGAAAGGGCCTACACAGCTCGCGCAGCGATAACACATAAAACTGCGCGGTATCGGCCTCGCCGACGAGGTCGAAAACCGCGCCGCGTAAAAATCATTAACCTAAACGTGGCCACGCCCACTTTACTTTCAGCGACCCCCCCCTAGCCGAGGTCCGTTCCCCACAGGGGGAGCCCTCGGGCGATGTTCGCTTAACTTACTTACCGGGTTGAGAGCCTTCCGCTCGCCCATTGCCCGCGTTAAGCTGTCAAGGTCATCTGCGACCAACAGCTAAATACACACAAAAAAAAAAAAAAAAAAATATATATGTGTTAATCAAACGCTCAAGAGTGAGGACGCTATATCAAATTAAATAGCGCGGATAGCCCGTCCGCGCTATTTATAATCTAGGCCCAACAGCTTCACTTCGGGAAAAGTTCAGAGAGATAAACATTCTAACTGTTGTATCAAAATTCATATTCGAAAATCTTATGTATGTAAAAAAGATTTATGAAAATTTTGAAAAGTACAGTAACATTCATCATGTAAACACTAGGAATAAGGATAATCTAGTAATTCATAGGTACTACTCGTCTACAAAGAATTAGTAAGTAGGTCTTTCATGGGGCAATGTATACGTTTTCACAATAAACTACCTAAAAATGTCCGAGACATGCCAATTAAGATGTTTAAAAAAGCTATTAAGAGTAGACTTTGTAGCAAAGGCTATTACAAAATTTCTAATTATTTAGATGATAATACAGAGTGGTTATGAGCAGCTCCTGATTAAGCAATTAATATTGTAATTGTTACAGCTTTAAGGTACTCCTAACTTGTATGAATTCACAGGTTTTTTTTTATTTTTATTTTTTTCTCTTACTCTTGTGATTGTACAGCGTAGCGTGTTAAGCCTGTCGAGTTTTGGTTTTGATCTCTTTTTGCATACCTGCTATAGTTCATAGTTTATTTTATAGTAGGTATAGTAGTAGTTGTAGTTCGTTTTGTATTTTTATTTATGGTTTGGTCATGCTCACTGAATAAGGTTCTGCTTGCGGTAGCTATGTGGGGCGGGTCGCTCTCTTCCCTCTAATTTGGTTGAGGAGAGTGATGGCTGCTCTAGTAGTTAACTCGTGATCGGGTGCTGCTTGTGAGATCTGGTCCAGCCATATTTTCTTCCTTTCTTTATGCTTTAATTTTTTTTTGTCTTGTATTAAATCCTGAAAATTTATACATATACAATTTCGAAGGGCATCACACTGGAGCTAATATACCATATATGTTGTACGAAGCATAATATTATGTATATTTAAATGATTAAGAAAAAAAATGACTGCCCGCTGAGTTTCTTGCCGGATCTTCTCAGTTTGTGGCCGCGTTCCGATCCGGTGGTAGATTATTGTATTGTATTCAAACGTGTAATTTGACAATATGTAAGTGCCCTTAAGGGGCCTATGCAGAATAAATGATTTGATTTGATTCTAGTGTTTTGTCAGTCCTAAGGCTCCCAAATATTAAAAGACCTATGTGTTGGAGGTATTGTTTGCGCTCTCGCCGCACTGGATGTCGCGGCACGTTTGGTCTTAACATACTTACAGGTCAACGTACGCTGGCAAACCTATTATTTTGATAAGATACAAATCACTTTATCTCGGGATTGGTAAGAGCCGAGTCTGCAACTAACTTTAATGTTTTTATGACATTATTGCTACACCTAGTTTTAGTAATTCTCGTAATAAATATCCAACTTGTATTATAACAGAAATTAGCCGAGCGCGTGACCTTGACAACAGTGCTAACTAGACTGTAAGGGCCAGCGCTCACTGACGGCGTGGCACGGCAGGTTGTGCTGCAGCATCCCACGGCGTTCCGTGGCATCCTGCTGAAACTCCAGCCACTCTGGCATTAGTTTTGATCCACGCGGATTCGAAGTTGGTTGTGCCGCTGTACAAGTTTCAACCTTATTTCAAGTACCTCAGCTTTCATAATCCAGTGACCCATACGTCTAACCCGTGGAATGAAACGGCATGTCAAGTCATGCCGCATCATACCACGGCGCGTCGCGTCATGCCGCAGTATCTCGCGGCACGTCACAGCATTTCGCGGCATCGTGGTATCGAAATAAAGTAACATGAATTCTAAACTCATTGAAATAAGATTTAAAATAACTTGATTAGTAATAAATCCTTTGCCGTGCCGTGCCGGCGCTAGCTCGCCCTATCGGTTATTAATATTGCCTTCTTTTTACATTCTTATTACTTTTACACTTTCAATAGTCAGTATGACAATATGTAGTATGTAAAATTTAAAAATTTACTTCCAGTTGCGACAACTCTCTATTAATAAGTAAATTTGGTATTAATTTATAACAGTTACATTCGATGCCTCTGACGGTATGACTATTATTGTTAGCATCATGTACCGCGCGCCGCCACGACAGCGATCGGTTTTATGTCCGGCTATAAATGTTTCACATCAGTTTATTAATGCGATTGCGACGAGGACACGGCGCGGCATACGCTCGAGGCCGCTTGGGCCACGCAGCGCCGTGAACTCGTCGTAATCATCGGTGCCGACCTGACGCTGCCCACTATCGCTAGGGCGATGGTCGACAGCGTCAGGAATTGGGACGCGGTCGCAGTCTTCTGCGAGGCAGTGATCTCGCAGAAGGAGGCGGCGGATCACCTGCGCGAGGAGCGCAGCCTCGATGAGGCGATCCGCCGCCGGCGACTGGGGCGGCGTAGGCGCGAGTACCTGCGCCTCATGCCGCCCTAGCCGAGGCCGCGGGTGACGTGACCGGGGATTAGTCCGTCACCCGCCGAGAAGCCGACCGCGTTAGGTAAGACCGACGTCCTCCCCTTTGGGACGTCGGTCGAAGGGAGGGTACCCCACGTAGGGAGTATTCCGTCGGGCCGACCACTAATGTCAAGTAACCCTGCTCCGGTGGTCGGCCCAACGACGAAGGCGGCGTGCATCGTAGGTGGGTTGCGGGAGTTGCGTGCTTACGCCCCTCTGTCACCCCGGACGGAGTGGTGCGAGGAGCGCGACCGCAACCCACCCCAAAAAAAAAAAAAATACAGTTTATTAAACCAGATTCAGATAGACTCTAATCGTTTATCGGCGTGTCACCTTCATAATTGTTCTATGAAACGAGTTTTATGCATGTTTGCTCTATTCTAAATGAATACCATGATTCTTTGAAAGAGTTAGCAAACTCACGAATCTAGTATGTATTTCAATTAAATGATCAGACTACATTGGTCTTCGAAGACCTAAAAAATTGCGTTGCAAAAGCCACACTTTTGTCCCTTGATGAATGCGATTAGCGTGATATAGTAGTCAGTTTCACTCCCTTTGTGTAGATGAGCCGAGTCCAGCGGTGGGCAGAATATGTGCCGAGGTGATAGATCCGATATTGTATCCTAGTGCGGCGGCTGCTGCGTTCACATGGTCGTACACGTATAACGAGCTAGTTAATTATTATTGTATACGTATATTTGAATGGCACTCAAACATTAACGATCAAATAAAACATGTTTACTATTAATAAATATAATTAATTTATTTACACTAGAGTATAAAATGAGTCAGTCTCGCACAACTGCACCCCTCTCCTCCCCCCGGCCCCCTCACTGGTCCCCCCCCTCCCTACAGCTCATCGTGCTCGTCCGCGTCGAGTTCCTGCTCATCATCAGCGGGCACATCGTCAGCGGGGCCGTCGTCTAGTGGTTCATCGTCGGGCGCGGCGTCTGGCGCGAGGCCGAGCGTGGTCTGTAGCATGCGCTCCACGGAGTCGGCGAACTCGACGGCCTGCCCCTCCTGCAGCATGTACCCCGAGCGCAGCGCCGCCGTGCGGTACAGCGTGTTGGCGGCGAGCAGTGCCTCGGGGTGCTCCGGGTCGTCGCGCACGCGCCGCAGCAGCTCCACCACCAGCGGGTGTCGCGGGTTGATCTCCAGCATCTTCTTCTGTGTGAGGTGGTGTCTGCGCTGCGCGTCGTCCGCCTTCTGGTGCGCGTTGGAGAGTGCGAGTCGCTCCATGTTGCCGGTCCAGCCGAAGGCGGTGGCGGCGAGTGCGGCGGGCGAGTGCGCCAGTCGCCGCGAGACTGTCGCGCGAGTGATCCACGTGCCCAGCTTGGCGCCCAGCCACGTGGTCAGTGGCTCGAACTGCTTCTTGTACGCCTCCGTGCGCTCCTGCTCGGCCTCGCCTGTAACAGTACGCACGTAACGCATCGCGCAACACAACTGGGGACACGCACCAGCAATACATAGCATAGAATACATCGACACGTTTAAAACGCATCAACCCAAGCTAGGTCATTAAAACTCCATAAAACAAAAATCTTTTAGTCTATTGAGACTTTCAAAGTAAATAATGGTATATTTCAGCTCATTGCTCGACACATTCACTGCTATCAGAGACTGCGTTGATCAAAATAAAGAAAGGTTCTATGAACATTTTTACCTAATATTGTATAACTAAGCACAACATCGGTGACATCTCAAAGGTCACCCTGTATGATGGGACGGTGTTACACTCACTTCAGTGCTGTTCAATCATATATCTAATCTAAGTGTGTATGTGTGTGTGTTTTATATAAACACACACAAGGTATCCAGGACAAATATATGAGCGTGAACTAATTGCACATAGGAGACGGAAACACTATCTTTTGTTATTGTACAAACCATTACTTTGTAAATGTTGAATCTCTAAATTACATCAAACTCAACATCTAAACTGAATACATAATAAAATTCATTTACGACAAGTAGGTGATATCATATACATGGCAGAAACCTCGTGGAGTGTTAGTGTCATACGCGACGAGTTACGACACAATAGTCACCTAATACATACAATATCGATTGTTATTGAGACTGTGTCAAGTTAAATGTTTTATCATTAAACATATATTACAGGATGAACCTGGTGTGACGGTGTGACGTCGTACAACAGGATAACAATGTATACAGCTACAGCCGCAGCGGTCGGGGTAACCATTGCTAGTGAGGGCGTGAAGGTGAAGTCTCACTCTACGGGACCAGGTCTAACAATAGTTGTAAACTATAAATGGACTCACTCTCATCCAAATCAAAGATCTCCTTAGCGATGTTCTGGAACTTCTTTCCGTCGTATTCGGGCAGCGAGGAGAGGCAGTACTCGTCCACGGCCTCCGTGAGGTACAGCACCTCGTAGCCGCGCTTCACGAGCCGCTCGGCGAAGGGTGACTTCTCGACCTCGGCGCGACTGGCACCAGCGATGTAGTAGATGTGGTTCTGGCCGGGCTTCATGCGCTCCACGTAGTCCGCCAGGAAAGTCATCTGCTCCTCGGAGCGCGACGAATAGAAGCGCAGCAACTTGGCGAGACGCGAGCGGTTAGACGGGTCCTCGATGACACCCAACTTGATACTGAAATATTACAAGTGGTCACCGTACAGAGAGTACATCGCACACCTCACCAGCTGTGGACGCGTCAGGTGAGCGACGGCACCAAACGGTACCGATATTGACAACAATACTGCTTTTTCATCAATTGTTACGTGTAATTTTTATTTGAATCGAATGTGGGCCATTGAAAAAGATGATGAGAGAAGAGTGCATGCTGCAGAGATGTGTATGCTAAGATGGTTATAATGTTAGATAAGAAATAGTATATTGAGGTAAAACTGAAAGTGATAACAGTGTTAGAAAAGATTAGGAGCGCGAGATTGTCTTGGAAAGCAAAGAGTGCAGATATGACAGTTGTTAGGAATCTATGGAAGATAAGAACATGTTATGCCGACCACTTAATATTGTATGTTTACAATGAGGACAGACTAATGATAATGTCTTTCTGCTGCTAATTATAATAGTGTTAAGAGTATTGTTCAGTCTGGAAATCGAACCCACAGCACTAGCACATTAATCACTAATGCATCTGTTCAATTAATGAGTTGTAACTATTGAGTTATGAATACAATACAAACTCACTTGGTGGAGTACTCCTTCCAGAAGGCAGTGTACTCGTCGTCTGGTATCTTCTTGAGCATGTCTAGCACCTTGCGAACGAGTTTCTTCTTGATGATCTTGATCAGTTTGTGTTGCTGTAGTGTCTCTCGCGACACGTTGAGCGGCAGGTCGTCGCTGTCGACGATGCCCTGTATGAAGGCGAGGTAGTTGGGCATGAGGTCGTTGAACTCGTCGGTGATGAACACTCGGCGCACGTACAACTTGATGTGGTCGGTCTTGGCGCCGTATCTGTTGAACGAGTCGCCGGGCTGGACGCGCGGCACGAACAGCAGCGCGCGGAAGGTGACCTCGCCCTCGGCCACGAAGTGCGCGCGGGACAGCGGCGTCGACGTGTCCTTGGTGAGGCTCTTGTAGAACTGTTCGTACTCCTCGTCCTGCACCTCGGCCGGCTTGCGCGTCCATATCGGCTTGTTGTCGTTCATCAGCTCCCAGTCCCACACTGTCTTCTCGGTCTTCTTGGTCTCGCGTTTCTCCTCCGTGGCGTCCTCAACCTGATCACAATACAATTAGATTACTGTTAATCGTTATATATTTGTCACAAACACAACAAAATGTTTAAATCTGAGTCTTAATCTCTTTATCTTTATATCATCAACATTAAGTAGTTTGTGTGAATTTTCAAGAGAGATGTTGTTAATAAAAAGAATACAGGGGTGAACAACGCTCCCTGGGAAACTCCTAACGGGACATGATGGACTTGAGCCATTTGTACGATGAATTAGGTGATAACAGTTGGAACAATGATGTCTGTCCTCTATATACATGATGAAAATCAAATATAATGATAGCATCTCATATCTACAGCTAACGGTTGATGTAAAAGATACAAATGATCAATATCTTCAAATGCTTTGCTATAATCAATAAATACTCTGTCTTGTTTAATTTGATCTCAAGTCTGCAGAAACAATGTTGAAATGTAGTACAAGTGCAGTAGTTCATATATGTATGTACATGCCACTGCTGAACTCAAATCTCTTCCACAATAGGAGTCAAATTGAACCTGTTATACCACGCTCATCAAATGTGTTGGTGGAGTGTTTCATTTCGAGTTTTCCTTCTCACGCATAGATGCTATGCATATACACAAACCCTTAGTCGTTTTTTATGAGTTCTACGGGCAAGATAGAGGGCGGTGAGTTGTATTCTTACTACGTCACCACGCAGACGAGAGTTATCAGTCCATAAACAATTCTCTTCATTTTAGCATTCGACATGCATATATAAAACTATTTATATTTACAATCGCTGCTACTCCATTGAGAAAAAATAGTTTAATTAATTGTGAACATGACAAATTCTCGATAAAACTACTAACAATTGAATGTATATGATAAGTCGAGGTGTGTGCGACGTGTACCTGTGCATCATCGTCAGCGTCCGCCTTGTCAGCCTCGGGCTCGGCGTCGTCCGGCTGCTCCACAGTCTCGGTGCGCGAGGCCCACAGGTAGATGGGGAAGTTGATGAACTGCGAGTACTTCTTGACGAGGCCGCGAATGGTGTCCGCCTGCAGGTAGTCCGCCGCCTCCTCCTTGATGTGCAGCGTGATGTGCGTGCCGCGCTTCAGCGTGTCGCCGCGCGGGTCCTCCGCCACGCTGAACGCGCTCGCGTCAGACTCCCACACGTGCTGCCGGTCCGAGTTGTGCTTCGAGGCGACCGTCACCTTGTCCGCCACCAGGAACGCAGAGTAGAAGCCCACACCGAACTGACCGATCATGTCGTTCATCTCGTGCGCCGCGCTCTGCAACGTGACACCACACTCGTCAGCGTTACCGCTCGCGTACAAGTATATACGTGTACTCCGGATCTTACCTTCTCAGTGTCCTGCATCTTGGAGAGGAACTCGGCGGTGCCAGACTTGGCGATGGTACCCAGATTGTTGATGAGCTCGGCGCGCGTCATACCGATGCCAGAGTCGATGATGTGCAACAGACGCCTCTCCGGGTCGGCCTTGATGCGGATGCTGAGGTCACTGTTCGCGTCCAACACTTCGCGGTCGGTCAGCGACATCAATCTGATCTTGTCCAACGCGTCAGAACCGTTCGAGATCAGCTCCCTAAGGAAGATCTGTAAAACGAGGACAAACTTGAGTGTGCGCCGTCACAGTGACCGGGGGAAGGTATCAGAGTGGCTCGCCTGTGCGCTCACCTCCTTGTTCCTGTACAGCGAGTTAATGATGAGCTTCATCATACGGTTCACCTCAGTCTGGAACGTGTAGTTCTGCGCCTTGTCGCGCAGCTCGCGCATCTGCGCCACGCTCAGACCGTCCGGCGAGATGGCCTCCTCCTCGCGTAGCACGGCCTCCGCATCTGTACATATCGATCTGATCAGCGAAGACACAAAGATTGATCGGTGCACTCGGCGCGACGTTACAATGACTAGGTGCGGTGACGGTGTCGCGTTGTTATACAACAACTATCCGTCTCCATGGTGACGGGTCACATTGAGCAAACGTCGTGTGCTGCAGTAGCGATGACGAGCGCCCCGGCCGAGGCGGCGGGTCCGCCCCGCGCCCTGCACTCGCGCTCCTTCAAGTTACGCTTCGCGGCACAGCGCGAGCCGGGCCGCTCGTACGTGTCGTTGTCGCGACCACTCAACCTGCGTGAGTATACAGACAGGCGCCGCCCCCTACCCCCCGGCAGTCGTCCCCCTGTACTCTGGTCGCTCGTTCACAGCGTGTGTGGTGACCGGCAAGTTCTACAGCGGCGTGCCCACCGCCGGGGAGGTGTCTCACGAGGCGGAGGCGGGCCAGGAGCGCGCTCTGCGGCGAGTGCGCGACGCGCTGTCACTGGGGCCGCGCGACAAGTACTCCGCCCCCCTCACCACCTCGCAAGAGTCAGTGCACACCGTCACACACACGGACACAGTATATATATATATACATATATAATTGAATACGATATTGTCAGGTACGGCTGGTGGCCAGGGACACAGTCTGACCGGCGTCTCATGTACCACATCCGCGACTCGGCGTGGCTGCGAGCGCGCCTCGCCGTACTAGCGGCGGATGAGCGCGCCGCCCGCACCTAGCGACCCTGCACCCCGGGGGGTTGCTGGGGGTTGATGCACACTGCGCTTCACCACCAGCAGTGTACACTAAATTAATAAAACGGTTGAACGCTAACATATACATTCATATATGTATAAACTATTTTCATTTCTATTGATATATTCATTGTCTTATGTACTAGGTTCACTATTATCGAAACTGACTACATTTTTAGTTTTAAACACTCCAAGAATATAATACTGTTAATATGCAAAACACCAAAGGATCAATCCAGTCTCAAGACTAGTAACCTAACCTCAGGTCTCATTCCCTCTCCCCAATAGCCAGTGGCCCCCGGGTCAATCCAACTAATTGTCATAGATATCAAAGAGCAGTTGGAGCTTTCTTTCATTTTTCTCCTGAGGTTGAACAAAACTTTTCATAACTGTAATGAATGAAACTGCGGTTGGAGTCTAACTCATGTATACTTCTCTTGATTCACATTTTAATGTCATAGACAAACCTATCAATAACGTTAAATACACTGCACATCTCCCCTTTTAAATCTGAATATTCATGAAACATCAATTACCATTTGAAACATGTATGCTTTGCCCGAATAACAATTATATAAAATGAAGTAATATAAAACTAGCATCTTAATATCTACATAAAAGGATTTTACATTTCCTTAATCAATCTGGCATACCACCATACCACTCCCCCCCTCCTACTATTGATTGGGTGACCACTATGCATCCCTTCTAAAAAACTTTAAACAATACCGCACGAATTACCGCTCTACAAGCAAAACATTTTTTTTCCTACCACGCTATTCGATACTAGCTAACCAAACAATACATACCCCAACATCTTACACAATAGTGGATCTAGCTCGGTCTCTCTAGCTACTTGTGTAAATGCTAATGGCATCTTGTCTTCAATATAATATAAATAAATTAAGCAAGAAAAACAAACTGCTTTTCCTGTGGCAAAGGCAAACGAGATAAGCTATCGGCCGGACTGTTATCCGCCAATTTCACAAATTCCATCCGCGCCAGGGGATTAACATCGCGTTTAAGCCTGGGTTAATAGTAATTTTATCATGCCCATAAATAAGAGTTTCTACATTATTTTTAACCCCCGCTATTGGAGTTCCATAATCCGGACCCTCCACCCGGTCTATGGAGCTATACCATTGCAACCACTCTAGCTCGCGCTCCACACGTACGCGCAAGGCTAGATACACTGCAATAACTATGAAGTAACATTATCTGCTCACAATACATCTGTATATATTGATAACTATTTCACTATTATTATTTGCATACAAACAATATAAACTGTCGGCAGAAGTGAACGATAACTGTACATCATGACCTCTGTGTGTTAGCACACGCCACAGTGATATATCAACACTCACATTGTAACTAGCTACATATATGTATATATACACGGTGACATTTTTATCGTCTTACAAAAAAAAAACCATAAAAGTATCTGACCAAAGAAACATATCTAACATATTTAAATGTTCAATAATGACAGTTATAAAAAAAAAAAATTAAAGTTAATATTTTGTAACAGCCTGTTTATCATGTTTACATTTTAAACAAAAACAATCATGCCGAATTTCGTTAGCCAATCATAGGTTTCATACCTACGTGGTACCACCGCGGTCCACGTGGACAGCTTTTACAAAGCGTAATTCCCTACGCTAGATACCTAACAGGTATCCTTTGCGATGCCCGATTGGCGCCGCGGTCAAGCGGTCGTAGTACCTACATACTACATCAGCTGTGTTGAGTACCTATGCGCGCGCTACATGCTGTTTCCTTACTATTTTAATTAGTAATTATTTATAACAACTTTTATTAAAAAATTATTTTATTAAATATTGTTTTTAACCTTTTAATTGTATGAATGAATAGTAGATAATGGATACTTTAATTGACCTGCTGTTGTAAGACGACACTAATATCACCGTGTATTTATATAAGTGAGCAGACACATTATACAATCTCACAACTTATCATAGTTTTCCTTCTCTGTTATATGCATATGATATCCCATAGTCGTCTTTTACAACATCCACTGTAAAATAGGGAGTGTGAATTGTATTCTTATTCTGTCACCATAATAATGATTAAATGATCTGCATTTAATAGAATAAATATATATATATATATATATATATATATATATATACATATATATACATATGTCAGTTAAGAGTAGCTACTATGTATAATACTTGTTATCGCCAATCGAAAGGTGGCAACACAAAGTATGCTGACAACATTTATAGCTGCGTATCGTCACGCTTGAGTAGTTTACTAGCGAACAACGGTTATAGATGGTTACAAAAGAGTTGAGGACATTCGGTGGTCACACATGGAAGAGTCAACAGAACCAAGGAAGAAGTACTTATAACAGTTGGATATTACAAGTGGTTATTAAGATTATGTTACTGAGTGTGTATTTATAGAGATGTGACTGTTGAGGCACACATATAATGTGTAGTATATGATATACGGGGCATTGACATATTGTTTTACATATCTATGTCACTGCTGAATAGATACTACTAGTTGATAATGTTCCTCAAGTAATTAACTGCATTTACCACAAGCAATTAGCTTAGGTAGCTGCAAAAAGCAGACAAATCAAACTCGGTTCTAACAGTACAGTACACTCTATATCTGATATCATTGAGAATAAGGCCGTGTCCAACAGGGGAAAACCTATGTAGATAACATTATAATGACTGACCTCACCAGTCAAATGGATTTATGTATAACATGGATACAGAATTATCCACGTAACAGTTAACACATGATAACATGATACCTATCAATAAATTTAAACTTATCATAGAATATATCCACAGTATTATGATAAGGTAATGAATGAAACTAACACACAGTGTCAGTGCACATGTGTGCTACACAGAGTACACGTGTACACATCATTGTGTACTTCACATGTTCACTTGTGATGTCACACTCCCTCCCCTCACTACACCTGGACATCAACAACTGGTTGTTCATTTAATATGATATACATTGTATATCTAACTCAACACTAATGGCACTAGTGATGTTATAGACACTATAACAGTATCAGATATGAATACTACATTAATTACACAAACATTATATTAATTCAGTTACGGATTATCAGACAGTTTCAGTTATGAATATGGAATTTTAAAGAAAATTGTAATAGGAAAATGTTAATTTAAATTATAAAATTTGCCCCTTGGTGAAGTTTACATTGAGGTTGTCTGTTAGACTAGTTAGAACCCAACATACACAAACATTATATCTGAAATAGTCAAACTTTTAATTTTATTTCCCTTTCAGATAGTCAATAGCTTTAGTTAGTGTTACATAGATCCATAACAACCCTAATTAGTTGGACATTTCAAATTGGCTGTGACTATGTTTACAATTCTCACTTAGAGAATGTCCTATATATAGTATAGATAGAGAATGCAGTACAGATAGTCACAAGTTCCACTCCCAGGAGGAACAATTTTTCATATCTTCTGCAAATCCTATCCTTACTAATATTATAAACACGAAATTTTGTGAGAATGTGAAGATGTTCATTGCTCTTTCACGCAAAGTACTTAATGAATTTTGATGAAGCTTCACAATAATATAGCTTACACATCAGAATAACATATAGGCTATAATCTATACCGATATTCCCACGGGAAGAGGAACTGCGGGTGAAACCACAGGGCGATGTTGAGTAGATGAGGATGTTTGTTGCTCTTTCACGCAAAAGCTAAAGAATGGATTTTGATGGAACTTCACAATGATATAGCTTACATATCAGAATAACACAGGCTATAATTAATCCCGATGTTGTCATGGAAAGGGGCATTATGCGCGTAAAATCGCAGTGCGCTGCTAGTAGTTGAATAAATTAGGGGCGTCATTAATTTGATAATTATATTTGTAAAGAAGTTGTAACACAAGAATACATTGCTTTAAAACACAAATTAGTGAGTGGTAAATAACAGTTGGTCTGTACCTGTACGCGAACCCTCTCGCGACGCGCCGAGGTCGGCGTCCACAGTCACCTCCTCCACCGAGCCCACGCCAGCGGCGGCACCCTCTTCCTGAGCACGCCCGAATCCTGTAACACATACTTCGTACTAAGTACTGATCTAATACTAACCCGAAGCTCTCCAGTCTCGTGTTCGCTTTGCCACGACATTGTATAGAAAATTCTAGTCGCCGCTGTTAGAGAAACGTGCAAGGAAAGTACGACTGTAATCAGTATTTTATGAATTTGAATAAACGTCTATGAGTAAATATACGTTAACTTTATTCATAAAAAGGAATTTAACATCATATCAAGCAGTAAAGAATATATTGTGTATGCGACGTGAAACACCTTCGCGTACGTAGACAACTCACCGGCGAGCAGCAGCAAGCCGAACTCCAGCAACAAAATATATTTCATGTTGGAAGCTGCAGACTACACTATTAGTTTAACTCTTCTTACAATATAAAATAAATAATCAAATTTTTACAAACTCCACCTCACAATGCACCAACGCTTCACTTCAAATTAAAAAAGATTACGATTTAATTTGACATTTCACTTCGCTGATTATATTCCATTGGTGAAATATTTTCAAGTACGATTATTTTAACAAATCATTATCAAACACGACATGAAATTGACAAATAGTAGATAGTGAAATACAAATGTCGCAATTCCATTGGTCAAATAGCATATACCAGTTTATACAGTTATCGTTTTGCTTTTCCATTCCACACAAGACATTTATGTCAGTAAATACTTCACAAAAGGAAATCTTAAATATTGTAATGTAATTAATAATGTAGATTGATTTGATTAAACTTAGCCCTTTAACTAGCTCAATTTTATTTTAGCTGGAGTTTTTCTTTTTTTTTTTATTTAATCAAGCTTTGGCAACGAAGCCATCAGCTTAAACCAAATTACAAAATTCATTATAAGTACAATCTTAGAATAATAACGTATAGAAGGATAGTGTCAGTACTTCGAACTTTAAAAATTTGAATCTAAAAATACTAATGGCGGGCAGACGATTACACACGTACACACGGAAACCACTATACAAATTATGAAATCAAATTTTGTTTTTATTAACATAAATCGTCGAAATACTTATAAAAGTAATGTTAAAAACCTTTTTATGTTTTTCAAATGTGTTGTGGCACCATTTGAATGCACAAGCCGTCATAATTACCTATTTATTTTTTAAGAGTTGCGTACGTTCGTGCAGTGCAATGACTTGTACATTACGGGACTGTTCCGGCGTAGGCTCCATTAGGCTCCAATTGAAATGCCTCACTTTTTGTGCGTGGACTTACCTTCTATATGTTATTATTCTAAGCCACCTATTTGTATTCAATACAAAGTTATATATAATAGGATATAATTGTGGCAGTTTCAATAACTTTTGAACCTTAGAATAATAACGTATAGAAGGTAAGTTCACGCATAAAAAGTGAGGCATTTCAATTGGAGCCTAATGAAGCTTACACCGGAACTGTATCTATATCCGTTGAATACAATAGGTGGCTTAGAATAATAACGTATAGAAGGTAAGTTCACGCATAAAAAGTGAGGCATTTCAATTGGAGCCTAATGAAGCTTACACCGGAACCGTTCCGTAATGTACAAGTCATTGTACTGCACGAACGTAAGCAACTCTTAAAAATAAATAGGTAATTATGACAGTTTGTGCATTCAAATGGTGTCACAACACATTTGAAAAATAAAAAAGATTATTAACATTACTTTTAAAGGTAATTCGACGATTTATGTTAATAAAAACAAAATTTGATTCCATAATTTGTATAGTGGTGTGCGTGTGTACGTGTGTAATCGTCTGCGCGCCATTAGTATTTTTAAATTCAAATTTTGAAAGTTCGAAGTATTGACACTATCCTTCTATACGTTATTATTCTAAGTTTTGAACAGTATCCGGAATAGTTTCTATACCAGTATCTGTACACAGCGCTATAAATCTTAATCTTTGTAGATTAAATTGAGGACACTGGAAGAATATATGTTCTAGATCGCAGTTATTGTGGTAGCAATACACACAAGACGCGGACTCGCTCAATTTCAATCTAAAAAGATGTGCGGGAAAACGGGCATGACCAATACGTAATCTGCGTATCGTTGATGTAAAAGGTCTTTCAGAAAACATCTTATTTGTTTCAAACCAGGATTTAATACTAGGCTCCGGTACTATTTCAGCTAGCCATTTACCTTTTGTTTCTCTAGACACTAGTAAATAATTGGACCATTGTCTTATCATGTTTTGTTTTACAAAAGGCACAAGGTCAGAGTGTGGAACCTTAAGATTACAAGTCTGAATGTTGACTGTAGATTTGGTTAGCTTATCTACAGTTTCGTTGCCAATTATACCCGAGTGTGCCGGAACCCAGCAAAATCTAACAATTATGTTTCGCTTACACAAAGAACTTACATAGCTTTTTAACTTTAAAATTAAATAATTTACAGAAGCTCCTATATTGTTATTCTTAATTGCTTGCAAAGCGCTCATAGAATCGGATAGTATCAAAAATTTATTTTTAGCACAATAATTATCATTTATGTGTTCTAAAGCATAAATTAAACCTAAAAGTTCAGTTGAAAATACAGAGAAGTTATTGTTACATTAATAACTTTTCCCTGTATTCAAAAAAGAATCATAAAATGCAAAACTAGTTCTATGTTGCATTTTAGAGCCATCTGTATACAATTGTATATAACTAGTATTATCATTAAGGAAATCCAGAAACTCATACTTAGATTCGAATTTAATAATATCAACAGCCACATCTGTAATTATATTATAATAATTATATACAAAGCACGGTAGTAACATCGACCAATGTACAGTATCTTGAAATTCAAAGTTTAAATATGTCATATTTTCACTAATAGAGGCAGAATTAGAGAGCGGTACTAAATTATAATTTGGAATATTGTAATTTTCCAAATACCTTGAAGTTACCTGATTATCACGGCTAATTAATTTAAGACAGTACTTATCAGTTAAATAACTTCTGCGAATGAATAGGGGTACTATACCAGCTTCAACTTCCAATGAATTTATTGGAGAAGACATCATAGCTCCAGTAATTATTCGTAGCGCTCTGTTTTGGATAATGTCTAGTTTTCTTAATAGTTCGGCTCTCTTACATATAGCATTAATGTGGGATTTCCAGGATAGGTCAAAGTCAAGATATAGGCCAACATATTTTACAAAAGACTGTACAGGAATAGGTTGAGAGTCATATAGAACCTGAGGATAATTTAATCCGTTTTGAGAAAATAGAATTACAGAACATTTCGGAACATTAACCTCAAGTTTTAGAGAATATGTTAATAGCTCATAAATATTACTTAAACAATCATTCATTACAGATTCACCAGTAGTAATATCGTTACAGATAACATACAAAACAAGATCATCGGCGAAAAATAAGTGTTTTACAGTAGATGGAATTTGGTTCATGAAGTTCATTAAACTTAAAATAAATACCAAGGGTGATAAAACTGAACCTTGAGGAGTACCTTTAGTAGAAATCTTATTACCAGTCAATGTAGATTTAATTTTCAAAGTTAAATACCGAGTGTTCAAAAAGTTAAACAGCCAGGACAGTATATGACCAGGAAATCCTAAGGAA
Source organism: Lymantria dispar (assembly GCA_032191425.1). NCBI lineage: Eukaryota > Metazoa > Arthropoda > Insecta > Lepidoptera > Erebidae > Lymantria > Lymantria dispar. The sequence goes on from CM063442.1 coordinate 222,802, forward strand.
TCTAAGCTTTTGATCAGATAATTGTGATCTATATTATCGAAAGCCCCTTTGATATCTAGGAAAACAGCTAAAGTATATTGATTGTTGTGAAAATTATTCCTGATATCTCCGATTAAACATGCTAAGTTATCAATTGTGCTTTTTCCTTTACGAAAGCCATATTGAGTGTTTGGAATAATTTTGTTACTCTCGGTAAACCATTCCAATCTATTTTTTACGATACTTTCAAAAATCTTTGAGAAGCATGAAGTTAAAGAAATGGGTCTGTAAGAGTCAACTGCATTTGGTTCTTTATATGGTTTTAAAATAGGGACAACATGTTACATTTTCCATGATGGTGGAATTATGTTTGTTTGCCATAGATCATTAAATATTTTACATAGAATTTCTTTAGTTCTTTCACACGTCGGAAGCGATTTAATCACTCTATAGGATATACAATCTGGACCAGGAGATGTCTCCTTTTTATTTTCTAGAGCAGCTAAAAATTCACTGAACGAAAATGTATCCAAGATCCACCGGGCTTTCTGCGTTCCAGTTTTATTGAAGTATTTTTGAAGTTTACTATGTTCTGAACTACTACTGGAAGCAACTTTGTCTAAAAACAATACGACATTTGTCGGGTTTTGAAAAAAATATGGTGATGAAGAAAAACTATCCAGTTTAGCATGTTTAAATCTACGTCCCTTCTCTACATCCCTTCATAGCAATTTTTGCATACTAACTATTGCCATCTTTGCAAAATACCTGAACTACTAAAGACCGTAGTAGTTTATATTAACACCAATAGATGGAGCAATAATAAATTATTGAAATCATTTCTGATACCTAAATAAATTAAATATATGCATAAAATCTATTATATTATTTGTAAATTAATAAAATAATTAACTATGACTTTTCCAACAGAAAGTTTGTATACTAAATATTGGCGGCAATGTTTGACAATTATCATAAAAAAAATATTACAAAGCGTCATCGGACATTTTGTACTGTTACATTGTAAAAATATATTTTAAGTGTGTAAAATAAAAATTGAACCGACACATCTCTCGGACCTTGTGATAGATTTCAAAAACGATACCCCTTCTTGTGCTTCAACGATTTCGTTATACAACGACTTTTATAATGGCAAGAAAATCGGCCCGTAGGTGCTATTTTGGATGTATCCCCTTTAAAGGTATGGCTTATATCAACTTTAAATCCGGCAAACTAGCAGTTTTCGTAAAACGATTACTATTCATTATCAATGCCTAACCGAAAGCAATAGCAACATTAGAACATGGACTTTCATCATTTATCATCATCCTCTCAGCCCATACACATCCCACTGTTGGACCTGGGCCTCCTCCACTAGGGTAGGGAACTTAACCTACTATACCACGCTAGTCAGACGTGTTGGTATAGGGTTTAATTTCAAGTTTTCCTTCTTATTCATCTCTCATCTTTATCATTCACCATCATCATGTCAGCTCCTTTAGTCCCACTGTTGGGTTCGATCCTCCTCTTTGATAGGAGGGAAAATAACCAATTGAATCACGTCAGTCAGACGGGTTAATTTTATTTCAAGTTTTCTTTCTATGGCATAGATGTTATATGTATATTTAATCCCTTAGTTGCCTTATAAGACTAGACAGAATGAGATGGTAAATTGTATATATACTATACTAGTACTGTGTGGAAGTGGAATACGACAATTTCACTGTATTAGGTTATTCACGTGCTTTTTGTGTGCGTAGCTTAATATCGGGCAATGTGACAATAAATATTGAATATCCATCCGTTATAATTCCTCTACAACATGGTTCTATTTAATAAGGTGAGTAATCACATAGTTGTTGCATTAGACATTCAGTCTCAATGTTAGGTTGTTATAACGAATTTTAGACAAGCCTAAACCTTACTTATATATTATTATAATACTTCATCATCATCATTTCAGCACATATATGTCCCACTGTTGGGCTCGAGCCTCCTTCATAACAGGAGGAAAATTGACGTTACTATACCATGCTGGTCAGACAGGTTGGTATAGGGTTTTGTTTCGAGTTCCTTCTCTTATAATACTTATTGAAGTGAAACTTCTTTATCGGCGTTGGAAAAAAAATTATCGTCACATTTTTCGGTTATGCGTCACATTTTTTCGTTACGTGCCATCTTTGCCTCGTCCCCACCGCGGTCGATTCGAAGAAAGAGTACTTTCTCCAGTGGAGTTGGGATAGCATGTCGTTTAAGCGGACATAAAGGGATAAAGGGACAAAGGAACAACGGGACAAAGGGACAAAGGGACAAAGGATAAAGAAGTTTCACTTCTGCTATGCGTACTTTGTACACATGTTCATTTTTTTTTATACATTATTATATAATTTATAATAACGATAATATTATTATATTATTTATAATCATAATCTTAGCCCATATACCTCCCACTGTGCTTGAACCGCCTTTACTATGAGAGGGAAATAGACCTACTTCGTCAGATCGACTTAGTAGTCGATCTGACGTGTTGATTAAGGGTTTTGTTTTGAGTTTTCCTTCTCTTGCATAAACTTTATCTGCATATTAGATCCCTTAGTCGTCTTTTATAACATCCACGAGTAAAATAGGAGGTGTGGATGGTATTCTTACTCCGTTATCACACGGGAATAATTTATAATATACCAGCAACCCGGCCTCGCTTCGCTTCGGTTTCAGTCGCCTTACCCGTAGCGTAGTTGCTGTTCCTGTGAGAATACCAAGATAAAATATAGCCTATGTCACTCCCTGATATTATAGTTTTCCATTGGTGAAAGAATTTTTGAAATCGGTTCGTTGGTTTAAGTGTGAAAGCGTAACAAACAAACATCCTTACTTACGCATTTATAATATTAATAAGGATTATATTATTTTAAGATTATAAATGCGAATGTAATTCTGTCTATCTGTATTTTCATCTATGCCATTTAACCATTTTTATGAGATTTGGTGCAGAAATGGACTAGAGCTTAGGAAAGAACCTATTATCCCAAAAAAGCCTTGATTGGTTTGAAATATGGGTCAATAGTCAAATTAGAGGGTCATAATTATCAAAGATAAAACTATGAAACGTTTTATCTAGTAACTTAAGAAGAAGTGAATAAGAATTTCTCTCAATGTTTAACGTTATTTATTTAATTTTTAAGTTTATATATTGAATTATTGATAATAACCCACCTAAATTTTGTGAAGTTTTATCAAGAATAAAATATACTTCTAATGGAAGGAATCAACCTCCTAAGGGTTTTCCATACGACAACAAAAAATAATCTTATTTTGATCGTAACTAATAGTCACGGTTTCTTTCAATTTCAGATCTTAACATTTAACGATGGAGTGATTGGCCACAATAAATATGTTACTGCTCTTTGACAAACAGTTCGATTCTTTTAATAGTCACAGATATCAATGTAGTGAAAAGTAAATAAATAGGCATTGAAGAAGAACTCACCGCATTCTTTACTTTGGAATCAATCATTATCAATTTTAAAATCGATGCAATTTAAGGTAGATAATTAGGTTAAGAGATGCTCTTAATTTATACAAGTACCAACATTGTAGTAAAATATTGCATAGCAAATATTGACGTGTACACGGAAATGTTCGATAATTCGAATAAAACTCGTAAACTAATATTAGTGTTTAACAAGAAATCTAAATCAGGACTCGTTTGTGAATTTATTCGAATTCATTCCATTCGAATATTTGCCGATAAAAGTAAAAAGGACAGAAGTCGAGCGAAGAAGATGATAGCCTCATTGTTTGTAAGGACAGGTGATTTCGCAATAGTTGTCTTATCAGATAAAAGCTATGTTACTGTAGATCGGTATGTCAAACATTGTTTATCAAATGCCTTAGAAAGTTTTAAACAGCAGCACTGAAGAAGCAAGATCCTCCTCTACCTTGACAACGCATTTCACCGGACGCCCTATCGAATAATTGCCTACCAAAGGTGTAGAGCAAGTGAATCATTTATTTTACAGTTCCTACTACCCTAACTTGTGACCTATCTAAAAATAAAAGATAAACATGGTTTTATGAATATTGAAGATGCCTTTGAAAAAGGCGTGGAAGAATTACCTAAGCAATAGTGAGCCTACTATTTAACGGTTCCATTGCACGCGTTCACGCATAGAAAGGAAGGCAGATTACTTAAAAAAAAAAAAACAAAATAACAACAAGCTTTTACAACAATTCGTTATTATTAATTTCTTAAAATTGAGAAAATACTATAATAAGAAAAAGCTTAATAAATCCACACAGTGATAACAAGCTATATTATTTTAATATGTAACGGGAAGGAAATAAATATTGTTTTGTTTCTTTGCATATTAAAACTGTTTTATTTCCCATAGCAAATCCTTTAAATATTTTATAATAATAGTTATTATTTGTTAATTGGAATAATGTATTTTAATTGTATGTAATTTCTTTTGTTTTCGATTATTTTTTCGTTAATAGTGTTATGTGTTACAAAGGGTCAAGCGACCTTACATTTAATCCGTTTAAATAAATAATTTATATCACACTAAATATCACTAAAATACCGCTAGCGGTCGCTTTAAAAGTAGCGCCATCTATTGAGCGATTAGTAACACTTTGTTTCGCTATTATTGAAAATAGCGCCATCTCTCAATCCATGTACGCAGTTTTCAAATTTACAACCTGAGTTGCACATCTATCTTATTTTATAGTGAATTATCTATGACTTGGACATTGGCGAAATTGCTCCTACAGTGCAGCAGAAGCCAAAAAGGAAGAAAAAAAAAATATTTGTCACAAAATAAAAGGCCCGTTTTGACAGATCATGCCCAAGAAGTTTTCTATTTTTTACCGATCGAACTGTTTTGAAGGTAATTACATTTTTCATTGACAGGTACGTCGTACGTCGTCGTACAGTCGTACGTCCACTGGCCTAAGTGCTGAGCATAACAATTTTTTTCATATTGTCCACAGACTATTAATAATCGGTTAAGGAAAAATAAATCGATCAAGATATATTTTTTTAAGGCGGACACGAGTCCGCCTTGAAAAAATATATCTATAGAACAACGGCCAAGTACGAACTTGGCCGGTGTTATTGATTTGAATACTATTATTTAGACCAACTAATTACAGAATTTCACCAACTGTGTAGTGATTTTTACTGAAAATTCGAGACGTCAATATTGATAATATGAAAATGAAATAATATATATATATGGGTGAAAATAGCTCAACTGACAATTTTGGCTCATCGTCTTAAGAAAATGATTGACTGAAGATTCACTTTTTCTCGAAATTTTTGTGATTGAGTGAATGTTATTGTAACAAAAATATTAAATGATAGATAAATTACCATTTGTAGCATTCTATAATTTCAAAGTATCTACAATATCACAGTTTAAGGAAAATTTTCAAACCAGAACTTTAATCCAATGTCCTTTACAATATATATTCAAATCGATTATATACTCATATAAACTTGATTCGATTTATCGTGAGTATCGAGTCAGTACTCGTATGGTTCATCACTAAATACATCGGTAAGACCAAGTGTCAAAACGGGCCTCTTATTTTGTGACAACCTAACCTTAATTGTTGTCATTTCCATTTTCGCAATTCATTTGTAAATGTAAATAAATCGATCTGACTTCGTGGATAATGGAGGTCGGCGATTCGCCTCGTATGTCCACCTCTCGGAAAACGGTAATTTATAAAGCTAGTTCGTGGCGAGTACACGAATTTGAAATATGGAGTGGCGAGTTATTGTGTAAAGCGGTATCGCTACGCATGCAAGGAGCGTTACTGTTGTGGCTGGGCGGTGGTGGACCAGCGTTGCTCAGCGAGGTGGCATTGGGAATGCCGGGTGCGTCCGAGCCCGGCGACGGCAAAGCGCTATCGACGACGCTGCTGGGTGCGGACGGCAGCACAGCGGCGATGGCGCGACGCCTGGCCGCCCTGCTGGCGAGGCCCGTGTACGTGTGCAGTGGACATCAGTTCGACCGCTTCACCTTGCCACTCGTTGAGCGCGGACTGGTCGCAGAAATAAAAAGTAGACCGGAATGTTTTACGTGACGGGAATGACGCATTTTTTTTTTTAATGAACATGAAAGAACATTGGAAAGTGAATAACACATGAGTTAAACATTTAATACGATAACTGAACCCACACACACATGCAGTCACATGTTATGGACAATTATTTGTGTGTGAAGTGTTTGTTAGTTATATATTAAACATGTAAATATTGTATACATAGAGTTCATTCATCAGTTGATATTTGTACAGTGCACGTGTTGTTCTAGAACATATACAAGTGTATGTGATGTGTTTAATGTGTACTCTATACTATACGCCAATAAATATTGTGTTTATTTTTTAATTAACTGTTTTAAACTTACATCAAACATTGTGCTGTGTCTGGTTTAGTTTAGTTCAGTACTATGAAGATGTTAACAAGTGGGTAGTTGGAGATTGCACAATGATTCATAAGTAAAAAGTCATAGTAGTAGCATATGTGTTTATAATAATTGACGAGTGGGAGTGAACAAAATGTCTCCATTTTAGTTGATGCAAATATGCTTTTGTACGTCTCTCCAGATATGGAGCTGGTCTTCTTTACAAGTTGTTTGTCTTGATAAAATTTTGTCATCAGGTATAAATTAAATGGAATATTAAAACACTTGTTTTATAAGCTAAACAATGATGATTACTATATTTATCATATTTTACTCACAAAAGAAATTGTTATAAGTAGCAAGTAGTAGCATGTTAAATGAGTTAAATCTCAATAAAATACTTTTTTTAGCAGTTTTTCAAAATTTTACTTTAATTTCAACCATAGCACAAAATGTTACTTGAAATTGTACTACAAAATACAATAGCCATGCACTTCCCTTCCTCTCCTGCACACGAGTGATCAATGTCTAATTACTTAGTGATGTCTCTTGAGTATATGAGTGAGTACACAACTGTCATTTGGCAGGCAATCACTTCCCCGTGTGGTGATACACTAGGAATACAATTCATCACCTCCTCTTGCCTGTGAAAGATAATTTAGAGATAGGATATGCAGATAACATTATATGCACAGAAGGAAAACTGAACACAACTCTATGACAACAAGTCTGACCAGTGCAACATAGATCATTAGAGATGGTTGGAGTCCAACAGTGGGCATTAGGCTGAAATGATGATGATGGAACAATTATTTAGTGAAAATTATTATTATATATTTACATTAACATAAGTATTGCCACAGTGGTGATTTTTTCAAGTAGCAGGTATTTGTAGTTATTGTAATTCCACCCTTGTATTAAATGTTACCTGAAGCTGATTATTGACCGCCCTCAATGGTGCTTGATGAACTGATATCTACAATTGAACACTATAGGTTATCTGCTGGTTCCACAGTGCACTCCCTGACGCTACAGGGTACCATAGTACCCTGCGCCTCCACGTGCTATATATAAACAGTACGAGGAGCTCTGGAGTCCTGGTGGATTTGTGAACTATATACTAGACCCACATCTTGGCAGTGAGACAATCAGGCCGCTCTTAATCATAATAGCCGAGGTCATTTTGCTGTACTAAACTATGTCCAAAGTAAGTTGTGAGTGTCATTTAAAACAATGACACGTATAGTTAAACAATATTGATGAACTCTCAATATGAACTGTAAAGAGTAACGTGCACTCGCTCCTCTAATTCTAGATGTTTAAATTGTGTGTATTGAGAGTTAGAGTGTGCTCCACAGCTAAGTACATTTGAGTGCCTGTAGCGATCTGTTCTCAAGTTTAACAGTGATTCTGTACAATTACCAAGAGTATATCAATAAAGTTGGAACTTCAGGTAACTTCTACTGACCTAGCTACAGGTACACTGGTCGTATCGAAGAATCTGTTTACTACTTTCATGAGATGTTGCAAGATGCCGATCGCTCAAATTCAAACATCTATAGGCGAGGGTAAACCTGATCTTTGGCGTGGCGTAAACAAGCCGGCGACGTAACGCCACGCTATGTGATGAAATATAAATACTATACGTAGTCTATACGTATTCGTGTGTGAGTGAGACGGAGCGACGCGATGCTGTGCGTAAGCGACTTTGCGGTGAATTAATTATGATGGTTGTGTATTATTTTAATAAAATAAATCGTAATATTTATATATTATGCCATAAGCCCTATTTATACATTATAATATGCCATTTCTATCGTAATCTGTTCTTTTATGTATATTGTGTACTTGTACAAAAAAAAGATGTTTCACATCTGCCAGGCGTCCGGAGCGACGGCTCACTTTTTTTTTCTTAATTCAACACTATCTGTCCTCAGCGGCGCGTACCACCATATCCATTAACTTCTTCGACAGTTGCGCGCAGTGGAGTACAGATGGCGCTCTATAATATCATCATCAGTCAGCCTTTTGCCGTCCCCTGCTGGACGTAGAACTCCCTCAAGTTTCACCATAAAGTGAAGTACTGTGCCGCCTGGACCTAACTATCTAACGATGCCCAGCACCTTTCACCTAGTGGGGGGCGTCCTACACTGAGTCGTTCGATACGTGCTCGCCACTTGAGAACCTTTTTTTACCCAGCGGTTGTTGTTTTGTCGAGTAATGTGGACGCTAATGTGCTTTAGAATAAAATAAAATAAATTGTCGTACAAAATACCATTTATCTGAAATTTAAGATCAGTCCCACCTGTGAAAGGTTATGCCTCCCTGACTGATTATATGAGATACTAGCGTACCCAGCCCGCTTCGCCGGGCTAGATTTTGCTTTATTTTATTTAAACAATAAACTTACATCATTTGACAGTTCAAAAAGAGGAGTGCTTCGATCGTCACCAAACTTTACAGGATTACTCGCCAGTAGTGTTGCCCAAATGCAAGACCAAGACGAGACTTGGACCAGTCTTGGTCTTGGTCTTGCAACAGCACACCTGGTCTCGTCTTGGTCTTGGTATTGCAGCAAGAGTCTCGCAAAGTCTTGCTAGTCTTGCAGTTGGAATAACGTAACAGTCATTTATCATGGCAATGAAAAATCCAACTAAATTAATCAAATATCATCCTATCCTATCTATCCATCTGCTAGCCTATCTATAGTCCACTATTGAATATAACCCTTACCACTGGGGAACATTACGTGGGTACGGGGGGGTTATGGGCCCGCGCGCCGTCCTTACATCGCTCCGAACGGAATGGACCGCGCGTATGCTTACCATAGCCCACCCATAAAAGAAAATAATGGCTTCCTAACACCATTGTCTCGGTCCGATTTGATACGACATCCACGGGTAAGAGAGTGGTGAATTGTATTCGTAATCTGTCCCTACACGGACATTTATGTAGATTAATTGTAGGCATATTTCTATGTCCAACAGTGAACGTCGTTGGGCTAATGAATAAACGGATATATAAATATGTATAATGGGCACTCTCGTATACTTATATACGTATATTACGGTATTTCTGTCCTTAAGCCTTTCCGAAGAGTAATTCTGAAAAGCCAACACAAACATTGGGAATCGATTAGCCAATAGATGGATCTCTCATGGAGATGGATATCTCAAGACTGATTTGACTTGCAGTGTAGTGACGGAGTAAGAATACAATTCGTCACCCCCTAATTTACCCGCGAGTGCGAACCCACGACTAAGGGCTATAGTATATAACATCGGTGCAAGAGAAGGAAAATTTGACATGAAACCCTGTAACAACACGGCCGATCACCGTGGCGATTCCCCTTCGGCCACGGCCGATTTCCCTCCTATTATGTAGAAGACACGAGCTCCACCGTATATAAGCTGAAATAGTGATTTGAATTAAATGCAAGACCGCGAGACTCTTGCAGGCTTAGTCTTGGTCTTGCTCAAGTCTTGCAGGGCTAGTCTTGGTCTTGCAAAAATTAAGCGGTCTCGGTCTCGCATTTCTCGCAAGACCCAGACCAAGACCGCAAGACCAAGACTTTTTTGGTCAAGACTATTTAATTCTAGATGTTCCACCAGCTTCGCTTGCTTGACTCACGTATCCATATAATGCTATTATTTCGTTTAAATACCCATATCGCTCCCTGGCGTTAAAAATAATTTCACTATTTATATGTAATATGCATAACATACCTACTTACTTTAATCACAATTTTTGTTATCTAAGTAGATAGTTGCCGTAACAATGGCTACTACGGACAACGCTTGACAGCTATTGCTTCAAAATTTTGTCCGATTTGTTAACCTTAATAGACACTGCTCCAGACCAATTTACCAATATGTTGCAGTGTTATGTATTAGAGCCCAAAACTTTTCTGGATAAACAGACTATCTGACAAAATAACATTCTTTTGAAATACAACTGGTATTTTCTGGGATTAGGGCGTTCAAATATACAATTTCATCCGATTTATAATAAGTAGGTAGTAGTATAGATAATAATAGTTTTTAATAGGTAATATACCTATGAAGAGAGTCACTAAATGTATGATATTCGTCGTCATCGTCACAGCTCATAAAAGTGCCACTGCTGGGCTTAAGCTTCCTTCCAGTAAGAGGAAAATTGATCTACTATACCACGCTGGTCAGACATGTTGGTACAGGGTTTTCTTTCTAGTTTCACTTCTCTTGCACATATGTTATATACACAGGGTGTATCAGGTTATGGGACAACTGTTCATGTATGTTGTAGTTTAACAGTCATAGATCATAATTAGAATGTATATTACACAAAAACGATATAACATAAAAGTTATAGTGATTATAAAAATGTGTGTCTAAGAGTTTATGCCTTAAATTTTACGCATTATGTAGGTATGTACAGACAGGATATATGTACGCATGTAAAAAGGGCTATAATATATAACATCGGTGCAAGAGAAGGAAAGCTTGACATGAAACCCTGTAACAACACGGCCGATCACCGTGGCGATTCCCCTCCGGCCACGGCCGATTGCCCTCCTATTATGTAGAAGACACCAGCTCAACTGTATATAAGCTGACATGGTGATTTGAATTAAATGCAAGACCGAGAGACTCTTGCAGGCTCAGTCTTGGTCTTGCTCAAGTCTTGCAGGTCCAGTCTTGGTCTTGCAAAAATTAAGCGGTCTTGGTCTTGGTCTCGGTCTCGCATTTCTCGCAAGACCAAGACCAAGACCGCAAGACCAAGACTTTTTTGGGCAACACTACTCGCCAGGTCAATCTGGAGATTCCCTGAAAGTTTCATTGAAATCGGTCCAGCCGTTTCGGAGCCTATATGGACCATACCCACATACTTTCTCTTTTATATATATAGATGATTAATTTCCTTAAATTTTAGAAAATTGGTATTATGTAATATTTAATTAGTACGCGCCGCTGACAACAGATGGTGTTGACCTGTGCGGTCGCACACACCGTATGTGTTACATCGTTATGTAGGTATATATCGTATCGTATGCGACACGTGCTCGCACTCAACGTATTAACAGAAAAGTCTTATATTATTGAATCAGATAAACTTGTAACTGCAACTAAAACAGTATTGGGGCCTGGGGCGGCATGCTCTACAGTGCCCAGCGGCTACAAAATACAATATCTATACCAATAAATAAAATTGGTGTGTCTGTTTGTAATGTCAAAATAATAGGCCTTATTCATTCTGACACGGTTATTTGCACTATACCTACATATGCCTAAAAATCACTTTATATTTTTTTTGACTGTCTGTTTGTTCCGGGTAATCTTCAAAACGGCTGGACCGATTTAAAAAATTCTTTCACAATGGAAAGCTATAATATATCAGGGAGTAAACTAGGCTATATTTTATCCTGGTATTCCCACTGGAAAGGGAACTACGGGTATACGGGGATAGGGCGACAGAAACCGAAGCGAAGCGAGGGCGAGTTACTACCTACTACCTTCTTTTGAACAGATATCATATGCATATTGTATCCCTTAATCTTATTTTACGACATCCACGGGTAAGATAAGGAGTGGTGAATTGTATTCCCACTCTGTCTCTACTCTCTATACGGGCACGATTTTATTGACTGATTTATTATTTGATTTATTATTATTAAAAGTATATTTAGTAGTACTTTATTTTAAAAAATACATTTAAAAAAAATCAATGTAGTGAACAAAAAACGCATTATTGACGATAGCTCAAAAACTACTGGTTAGATCTTGCTGAAGTTTATAATATGACCACATTGAAAGCATCACTTTTTAAATAAAAAAAAAAATAAATAAAAAGAACTAGCAATTGAATAATTGTCAAATTTATCAAATGTTATAAATTGTTTTCTGATATTTTTGTTTTTTTTTTTGTGTGACTTAGTTGTTAGCCTCAGATGGCTGTGACAACTTTACCCGGACTGGTGGGTGAGCGCTGAGGGCTCTCAACCCGTATTTTCTTTGTAAACACACAATTACCTAACTGGGGTTGCTAGTAGGTACTAATATAAAAGCTGTACGGGAATCGACAATCGTATCTCTTCCACGTTCGTCCCCGTGGTTAGTAGCGGACATCGTTTTATTTTCACCTTTTTATTATATTAGGCACTATTACAAATGACGTTTATCAGTTGACAAATACAAGGAGAGTGTATCTAGATACATTCACGTGTACCATGTGTCAAGTGACCGAGTGTGACGCATACCTCGTAACAAGTGACTGAAGTATGGCCGATAAGAGCAGGTACACTAGTGGGCAAGTGGGCAAGTGGCAACACCTAACATCTACTGGGACCGTCATACGACGGGATATCCCGTCCGGTAAGCTCCTTGATGATAACGTTATCAGTTTGTTGATGCTCCACGTGGGTACGACATTACACCGAATACATAGGTACCGACTACTCTGTCGTATATACATCGTGTATCAGGTTATGGGGCAACTGGTCAAACGGGAGTTAGGCAATGGTGGTAGGAACACATGAAAAAAAATTTGAAGGAAAAATATTGATTTGTTAATGAAGTAGAGACATGTAAAGTTTTCAATTTTGTCATCGTTCTTTCGTGTACTTACTGAAATCTGATTGAAATGTATAAAGTCAGTGATACTTAATCTGCAACATATTCGTACTTTGTTAAATGTTCATTTGAAATTGAATAAATCAATGATTATGTTCGCATAAACAAGACAAACTTCGCTTTAAATCAGTTGATCGGCCGATGACCGTTGGCGGTTCGCGTTTGTACCTACGTGTCATTGAAGCGTTTGCGTAATTCTAGGTATAAGTAAATGAAATTATACTATCGAAGCTTTACATGCCTACATGTATCCTGCCTGTATATGCCTACATAATACGTAATATTTAACGCATATACTCTTAGACACACATTTTTGAAATCACTATAACTTTTATGTTATATTGTTTTTTGTGTAATATACATTTTAATTACGATCTATGAGCGTTAAACTACAACATACTCGAACATATTGAAATTATCGTGAGAGTGATACATATTATAATATCTATAACGGCAAAACACTCGCGTATTGCGATTGATTACGGCGAGCCGGGGTTCGAGCGAGCGAGCGAGAGACTATATTATCTATGCGGGAGACATCCGATGGTCATCATCAGGGCGAGTGCGTGTGCGAGGCCCCGGCGTGCACCGTAGGGATAATCGATGAACATCGATGTTGAAAGGAAAAACATCGATGATTTAACATCGATGTTGCTATAGGCAAAACATCGTAACATCGATGTTAACTGTTTTTAACATCGATGTTGAAAGGAAAACATCGACGTGGAAAAGGAAACATCGATGTTGTTATGGGCAGAACAGAGCATTGTAACATCGATGTTAATGGAACGCATCTTTGAATATAAATTCAGTTGTGAACGAAATTTCCTAAAAAAACAAAGGTCGTCAAAATTTTCCCGGAGGGTTATACTTCTTCTCAACATCGATGTTGTAATAACTCCCGCCGTATGTTACAACATTCGACAGATTTCCCTAAAAAAAAAAAAAGTTCATCAAGACATCGATCATCCCTAGTGCACTAATGTTGTATATATTCTGTTCAGTGTGATAGTAGGTACCTCCCCCCTCCCCCTCCCCCCCTCCCCCCGGACGGCGCGTCACTGTAGCACGGTAATATTATCAATCAGTAGTCCAACTTCATACAAACGGACGAAATGCGAGCTATACCTACGCGCCTTGATCTTGGCATGCGCTCGGTATGCAGACAGTCGCGACTGTGCTGCAGTGACGAACGAACGGTGTGTTGTTTTTTTTAACAATAACTGCGCGAATTTTTCACTAAAATACATAATTATACACATATTTAATATGACAAGTAGGGTATATTGTGCTGTTTTTGGTTGCATGAATTCGTCAATAACGAATCCAGAGATAACTTTATTTTAGATTACCTGGAAACTCTGAAAGGTAAGATTATAAAATAATTTTACTTACTAGTAGGTAGATACATAATGTGTGTCGTTTTAATTTCCTTTTATCTCCCAAAAAAAAGTTGTCTGGATTAATAAATAAAGTGAATAAAGTGTTTGACACGAGTGAAATAGGTAGTTATAGGCGGTTCATGAATCATGTTACGGTACGCTTGTGTTAAAACTCATAATGTGTTTTGTTTTGTTAGTTTATATAATTCAAAGTAAAGATGTGGTATTTTATTATGAATGATAACAGATGTCTATTGTACTGTGTGTATGAATAGTACTAGAAAAAAATAATTTGACCGTCTGTCTGTTACTAGATTTTGTTATTTAAACATAAACATGTTTTTTTTTAAATAAAACTACCAATCAAAAATCAACACGCATTCTTATTGAACACTTCCTATTCAATTCACAAAGTATTTTATTTGTTTATATAAGAAAAGTATATACAAAACTAAATGGAAACACAAAGTAGGCAAATGTAATTAAAATGGAGGCGGGCAGCCCTATCACATGTTTACGTTTAGGCATTTAATTGAAGGTTACGGCCGAGATACATTACTGATAGATGACTATACTGTGACTGTAGACTAACACATACCATATTGATAAAAGTTTCATAATAAAATGTATAATGATAACTAAAATAAAACATTAGGCACGCACCACAAACACACACTTGTGTACGTATTTTTTGTGAAAGTAACTTTGTCTGTCTATTACGCTTTCACGTTTAAAGCACCTAACCGATTTTGATGAAATTCGCGAAATCTCTTATCGCGAAAAAAGCGCCTGAATGTGTTGAAATAGGGGTTGAACCTAGAACTATGAAACTTCGCATTGAAGCACTTGATCCTATTAATATTATAAACGCGAAAGTTTGCGAGTATGTGAGGATGTTTGTTGCTCTTTCACGCAAAAACTACTTAATGAATTTTGATGAAATTTCACAATAATACAGCTTACATATCAGAATACCACATAGGCTATAATTTATCCGATATTTCCACGGGAAATATCGGATAAATTAATAAAATATCGGATAAACTATGCGGGTAAAACTGCAGGGCGCTGCTAGCAAGAAATAAATAGGTACATAGATAGGGTAAAACCGGGATAGATGCCCCACTTTTTGAAAAAGCTTCCTAATTTGAAAAATATTAATTTTATATGAATGATTTCTGTGCATGTAGATAGCTTAATCATTTGTTTTGAAATTTTATGTTTTTTTTCTGACCTATCAATTATAGATTTTTCAAAATGTAGCTTTTTGTGGACCCCTTTTTTGAGGATAGATGCCTACTGGTATGGATAGTTGCCCCACCATGGAAATAATGAGGAGGATAGGTGTCTGCAGTGCGGGATATGTATCCGTATGAAGGGCATGTGCCCTTCATGTGTAAAACTGCAATTTTCTCCAAGAAATATGGTTCTAATTACGAAAAATATGATGCACTTTTCTTAAATCTTTTAATTGTTAGCATTATACAATAATACTAATATGACACAAATAACCATAATGGAATTTCCTTTCATTTCGTCGTAATCATAATTAAAATATGTTTATTCCCACGCTTCTTTATCCATTTCATCGAAAGCTGACTGTAGTTCTTCTGTAGTCCAAGCTCCAGCACATACTCGAGCTCGCACTCCTTTTTTTTTGTCCGCCATGGTAAACGCACACGCCGTCCATTCCGTCCTGGGTGACGAAAGGACGGCGCGCGGGCCCATAACCCACCCGTAGCCACACCATTAGGCCGACCACTAGTGCCGAGTTCCTTGTGCTCAGTGGTCAGCCCGAGGGAATACTCTTTCGGGCACCCTCACCTCTCGACTTCTTTGACCCGGGACATCGATCGCCGATCAGCCTCTCTGCGGGTGACGGCTTAAGATCCTTGGTCCAGTCATCCCCGACCTCGACTAGGGCGGCATCAGGCGCAGGTATTCGCGCCTGCGCCGCCCGAGTCGCCTGCGCCGCCCGAGTCGCCTGCGCCGCCCGAGTCGCCGGCGTCGGGCCGCGTCGTCGTGAAGGCGTTCCTCTCGCGAGCACCCCGCCGCTCCCTGCCGCGAGATGACGGACTCATAGAAGGTGGCGACCGCGTCAGCTCGCACTCCTACCTTTCTTTTGCATTTTCGTGGCCTAGTTCTGCTACAGTCAGTGAAAAGTTCAATTATTATAATTATCATCATTTCAGCCTATCGCCGTCCACTGCTGGACATAGACCTCCCTCATGTTACGCCACAAGGTGCGGTACAGTGCCGCCTGCATCCAACGACGCCCAACAACTTTCACCAGGTCGTCAGTCCATCTAGTAGGGGGGCGTCCTATATTGTGTCGTCCGATACGTGCTCGCCACTCCAGAACCTTTCTTCCCTTCACTTCAGAGTGCTAATTCTTCGTGCTATGTCGGTTACACCCGTTCTTCTGGGCATTTTCGTATTCCGGATTCTATCTCGCGGAGAAATCCCGAGCATAGCCCGCTCCATAGCACACTGAGCGACTTTGAGCCTTGTTATGAGGCCTACATTTAGGGACCACGTTTCCATGCTGTAAGTCATCACTGGTAACACACACTGGTCGTAGACCTGTGTTTTCACACACTGAGACTATATTGGACGAAAAGATCCTCTTAAGTTTCCCGAACGCTGCTTAACCAAGTTTGATTCGTCAGTTGGTTTCTTTCTCGAAATTGGATCTGCAATATATTCTAATTAAAATATTGCAGTGTTTACATGTCAATATTTCAGTGCGATACTAAGAGCTGGTATAGGAAAATTGTCCATTGGGCAGTCCAGCTGGAGATGCCTCGGTACGATATTCGGGTCGTCAAGGCCTTCCGGCCGGTGCTCTTGGAGTAGTGAGGTCGGCGGCACGGGGTGCTTTCTTGCTGACTGGTGTAAGTAGTGACGACGGACGGTTGCTTCGCCAAGTACCTGCACACGGTCGTGAGGAGGGAGAGCACATCGTCATCAGCCCAATGGCGAAGGGGAGGGTTATGAGGCTTGCTCACCTTTTCATCGCCCCCGGAATAAATGGACGGAGTGGTCTAAATCAACAACCCAACCCAAAGAAAAGCTACACAGTGACACCCTCAACGGTTTGGTGCACACCAGACTAAGTACCTACGACTGACTCGACTTTAGAACCCGACAGACTAATGTTGAGTGCAGCTAAAAAACTTAAGCCCAATGCTTCAACTTCAACATCCGCATCATATTGTTCACCATCTACTTCTTCCATAGATTACAATGAATTCTTTTTATGATTACATGTTTACTAACTCTGATTAATAGATGAGAATTAAAATAAAAATCAAAAAAATAATGCTTGTTATTGCTAAATATTATGTTAGTTCTTATACCTAAGTTATGCTAAAATTGACAATTAAAGTACTTTTTTTGCGATATAATGCGTATTTTGTTTATAATTCATATAAAAGTATTTTATGTATCAAATACACGGCTGTCACAACTCACCTCAGTACTTGTCACAAATTGCCTCGGCATTAGGAGGTGACAAACAGTAGTTTCACTTTACGTGGAATTTCTTAAAAACCTTGCCACTTTTTTTGAAGTTGATGACTGTTTTTAAAAGAGTAATAACTAAGTTCAAGTAGGGTGTAGAGTTCAAAATCGTGGCATAATTATATATTGAGATATGTTTTTTTATGTAAAAATTGTCACAACTTTCCTAGGTCTCCGCCGAGCGAGAAAAGTAGGTAGAGTCAGCTGCTCTTCACAGCTGTGTCGCCGTCTTTACTAGGTACTTATATTCAATTTATATATAGACAATAATTGTTATTATTTATTTAATGTTATATTATTATCAATTATATAATAGTTTTTAATAGTACCTAATTATTGATGTGTAATAATATTTGTTTTAATCATTTGGTTTACATTGTGGGGGTAGCTAGCTAGTGGTTTATTGTGTTAATAAAAAGAAATAAATTTAATTTTTGACTTGTTTCTCATTTATCTCTTTAATACGATTCATAATAATACCTACCTACATACCTAATAGGTACATAATATTCTTTAGGTAGGTACTATAGATATGCATATACCTAGGTAGGGGAGACCGGGGCTGGATGTTACAGGGGCAATGGCTGCGAAACAGGGAGCGCAATATTAACTTTAGAAAGAGACAAATACTCTCGTCGTCGCCGACTAGCGCGCCGCGAGAGCCAGTGGCGCCAACATTTTTGTGAGAGGAGCCTGCGCATGTCGCCATTAAAATTGCAGGTTAGTAAAATTTTACACTTTTAGTAATATTGGTTTACAAGCTATGTTTCATAATGTCAGAGATGTCCTTGTTGTGATTTTTACTCCCTAATGCTTTCGTTTTGTAATGAATATACGTTTTTACAGCTATATTTATTGATGTTTTTACTGCATAACCTTAAATGGTCAGATTTGGCGTTGGGGCTAAAGGTTACATTTGCTCGGGGCAGGTTGTGACATCATTTGTGTTACATAATTATGTCTTTTTTTATAGGACGAGGTCGTATGTTCGAAAAACTGAGCGGGGAAAAATATCTAAAGACATTTACGAGCAGCAACTATATTGGAGGAGGACAAAACGAAAAAAGGTTCGTAGTATCGCAAAAGACTTCGAATTATGTCATTTGTCCCTAACAAAATACTTAAAAAAAAAGAAAAGAAGCAAAAGAGAAGGGCATATCAGTGGAATCTCTCTCAGTCGGCTACCAAAGGAATAGACAAGTTATCGACGATGAGCAAGAGGCCATACGTATTGTTAACTAATATGTGCAAGAGTCTTCACTTTGTTTTTACAAATATTAAATTTGTATTTTCGTTTCATTTTAGATTATTATGTTTTCGTTGTAATGAGGCAAGACTGCTTTCTAGACATATGCTATTTAAATTAACAAAAGTAAGTAATTATGACGATTGTTCCTAATATAAACCCATATAATACGTTTGTTTTTTATTGGAACAACTTGCCCCGTGTAGTGTAACAACCAGTCCCAGGCACGGGGTTGAATGTTACACGGTTTTTTTTCCACAAATCACACAGTTATGTCATCACTATTAGTCTACAACATAACATTTATTTTAAATAAATGAATAGTTACTTTACCAAACAAGCCTATACCTAGGTAAAACAATCAAAACAATTAAAAAATATGGTAGTTTGTAAAAAAAATGTCACTACCAGCCCCGGTCTCCCCTACATAGGTGAATTACGATTGCCAATGAACTTGTCTGTACCTAGGTACTTAATTCACACTAAGTAGGTACTGTTTTCACGTACCTTAACGAAGTCGTGGGCAAAGGTTAGTACAGTAATACCTAAGTATCAATTAATAACATACGCGGCGTGTCGACCTGAGTTAGGTGGGTATGCATTACCTATAGGTACCTACCTAGGTAGGTACCACAACTTGATAGGTGCTGAGTTTACTTCACGCACACCTGTATAGGTACGTTGGTGTTATCTTAAGACACGTATAATATTAAATAGTCGCGTAGGTAACGTCGGATACGTGTTACATAGTTGTGTTCAATGCGTGCGCTTCATGTAGCGGTGCAGCGGTGCAGCGGTGCGTCGATAGCGCTATAAGTGGGCGGTGGGCGGGGCGAGCGGCGAGATGTGAGGCGCGGTGGGCGGTGGGCGGGGCGGGCGGCGCGCGGTGCGGCGGGCGCGGGCGCGGGCGGGGGCGCAGTGTAGCGCGCGCCGCCTCACCGGCCGCACGTGTGTGTACGCGGGAGTGTGCTGTGATCTGTGTGCCGAGTGACACGTTACTATATAGTGACCACGTATGTCCTGTGCGACACCCTCGGCAGTGACCGGCACGAGCGAGCCCGCCCTGAGGCGGTCACCGCCACCACCCCTCGCACTGAGGACTATTGACCGGCGTCAGGTACGCTACTGCACTATATACGTACCTACGGAATATAAGTTATAAGCACATATATAACCCGCCCTCGCTTCGCTTCGGTGTCAGTCTCTTTACCCGCGTAGTTCCCGTTCCCGTGGGAATACCGGGATATAATATAGCCTATGTTACTCCCTGATATTATAGTTTTCCATTCGTAAAAGAATTTTGGAAATCGGTTCTGTGGTTTAAGCGTGAAAGCGTAACAAACAAACAAATAAACAAAGAAACAAAGTTACTTTCGCATTTATAATATTAAGTAGGTAAGGATAAGTGACACACTGTGTTAGTGACAAGTGTCGCTACAGACGCGGCGTCACTGACGCGTCGCTCTCACTACGTAACACACAACCGACACGCACACAACAGTTAAGTATCATATAAACAGATCGGCATCTTCATCAATTGATACTTTATACAAAAAGGTTTATTTCAAGTTTGCCTAGGATAGCGTGTACGGCGCTGACAATATTGTGTTACACTCGTGGATGTGGTACAGACGACTGCAGAACAATAGTATCTGTCACCTCGCGGTTATCCTAAATAAATATACCAATAACCATACGAGTGTTGGCCCCCCGGGCTACATATGGACCGTGAGCGATGCAAGTGACCCCGCGCTATCTCTTAGTATACCTAACACAGAGCACCACACACTGGCCCGTCCTCTATTTGTTTTATAAATATTAGCTATTCAATAAGTACAATATTTGTTTCCCGTTGTTGTTATTATCTAACGTGTAGGTGTGTTAGTAGGTACACCTCGCCAAGTACCAAGTGTACATAACTAATAGGTATGTACGTAGCGCGACACGCGGGTGCACTCGCGTGTGTCCCGACGGACACACACTATTGCGTTATAACGCCGAGGAGTATGATCGGCGTCTGTGTGTAACGTGCGTACACTGTGAGGGAGCTCCCGTTGTCTCCTATCGTAGACAGTACCTACACCTAGGTAGGGGGCAGCGGGGCTGATTTTAACGGAAGTAAGAATTAACAAGCTCATTCCTGCCAAACGTCAAGTGTTAAAAATATGAGACTCAGTTTACAATAACTGTATACACAGACAAAGGTGTCCTTACTTGCCAGTTATCAACCGGTGGTCGCTAATGATAGTTATGCAGTAACCTCTGACTGACAGGTAAACAAACTTTTTGTATTTCGTGATAAATTGATTTAAGCTTAGTTTTTTCGCTAAATTGAATCGAAGAGTACCTACCCTAAGTAAAATTATATTTTATTGACTTTAAAACTGTTATACTTGTTGGTAATTATTTTGATTAGATTATTTTCTGTAATTGATGAAGTACCTATAAAAAGTTACCTTGGGGCTAAAATTAACAAATTCAGTGGGTCAAGTATTAACATGTTAATACTTAACCCACCAGATAAGTAAAATCGAGTGTTTTTTGCAATAAGTACCTATATTTTCTTCATAGAATGAGATATTACAAAAGGAAGAGTAGAGCACAAGGGGGTCTACGTCTCAAGAAGTATTTCACTATCTCAAATAGCTCAAAAATTTTGGTAAAAAATAGGAAATATAGAGATGTTGCTATGAAATACAATATCTGTCATGTAACACTTTAAATACGTAAAGAAAAATAGGAGAGAATTTGAATACTTAATTTTTAAGTTTAAATTATTCAACGTTTAGTAACGATACAAAAAAAGTTTAAGTAACTTTAAAACATTAAGTTTAAATTTTTTTAGACAATATTCAAAATGATTTTATTAAGTGTAGGTAGATTTAAAAGAATTTTCTATATTCTTTTAATTCCTACAAAAGATACTGTTTTGTTCAACATTAAAAACAATAAAACATTTTTATTAATATAAGTGACATTTTATTTAAGTATTTGATAAAAGTTAGTCTCTGTTAATAATTGCCTCTTACGTTAACACTTAGGTACCCCAGCTCTGTTAATATTTGCCTCTTACGTTAACACTTAGGTACCCCAGCTCTGTTAATATTTGCCTCTTACGTTAACACTTAGGTACCCCAGCTCTGTTAATATTTGCCTCTTACGTTAACACTTAGGTACCCCAGCTCTGTTAATATTTGCCTCTTACGTTAACACTTAGGTACCCCAGCTCTGTTAATATTTGCCTCTTACGTTAACACTTAGGTACCCCAGCTCTGTTAATATTTGCCTCTTACGTTAACACTTAGGTACCCCAGCTCTGTTAATAATTGCCTCTTACGTTAACACTTAGGTACCCCAGCTCTGTTAATATTTGCCTCTTACGTTAACACTTAGGTACCCCAGCTCTGTTAATATTTGCCTCTTACGTTAACACTTAGGTACCCCAGCTCTGTTAATATTTGCCTCTTACGTTAACATTTAGGTACCCCAGCTCTGTTAATATTTGCCTCTTACGTTAACACTTAGGTACCCCAGCTCTGTTAATATTTGCCTCTTACGTTAACACTTAGGTACCCCAGCTCTGTTAATATTTGCCTCTTACGTTAACACTTAGGTACCCCAGCTCTGTTAATATTTGCCTCTTACGTTAACACTTAGGTACCCCAGCTCTGTTAATATTTGCCCCGGATGCGGGTATGAATTAACAAATTAATTTTTCGGTTTTCATGGCTCTCTTTCTGAAAGCACTTAGGTACGTGCCTAATGGTTTTTGTTACTAATACCATAGCTGAATAACCAAAGCATGATTTCAATAAAAAATACAACGAAAAAGTTCATTATTAATGAAAATATAATGGCTTCTGTGACTGGCACAGCGGTGCCAAATTGACTATCGTACATCGAAATATTGAAGTGTTTGTATAGAAACACTACTATGTCGGTCCCGCATCAGGGATAGGAGTCCGAAACTGATCCAGCTGTGAGACAGGGAGACGTCATCTCTCCGATACTGTTCACCACTGCGCTAGAAGATGTCTTCAAGCTCTTAGACTGGACCGGACTCGGCATCAACATCAACGGCGAATACATCACTCACCTTGGAGTTGTTAATGATATCGTAGGTACCTACTCATGGTGTAACTAATCCCTTGAACTTGACTCTATGCTCAGTCACCTCAGCAGGATTTTTTTAAAGAATGGGTCTACAAATGAATATGAACAAGTCAAAAGCCATGTCTGATGTCCATGTCCCATGCCCAAGTCATTCCTGCACCAGTCCTAGCTGGCAATGTGATCCTCGAAGTTGTAGATTATTATGTTTACTTAGGACAAACAGTTCAATTAGGTACCTACTTAGATCTAATTTAGAGAAAGGAGTCATCTGTCGAATCAAACAGAGTTCGGGCAACTTTAAAAGATCGTTTCATCCAATATTCTGCAATGTCTGAATACGAACATTTACAATGAGTGCGAGTGTTACCAGCGACATTGTCACGTGATCTATAAATGTATACTTTATAAAGAAGTTTATAAATTTGTCACAAACCGAAGAAGTAACATATTGGAAGGACAGGCTTCATCGCTCGTCGACAACCGTTAGAAAAGGACGATTCTCTTGCGACCACGAATCGAACGACGCAGCGTAGGACGTCCTCCCGCTGAACTGTGAGCTGGTGGGATGTTACAAGTCGTCATACAAGGGGTCACGCGAGTGGTGCACACCTCTGGTGTACCACCTACCCGAGTGCGGTGGCGTGTTACTACTATACGCGGGTACTTACAGGTACCTACTAGCGGTCGCCGTGTGCTCCAAATTCCGCCACAATTTATTTCAATTAATTTTTCTGCTACACAATTTTTTATAATTTTATATATTTAAATTGAGCAAGCTGTATTGGACTAATAACTAATATATAAGCACAAATGTCTGTTAGACATGGTCATCATAATTATGATTGTTTGACATTCAGTTCGAGCAGAGATTTTATTTTAACCGTAAACAAAAGAGTATAAGCGTTGCTAGGCAACACACTCACACGAGCTATATACCTAACTAAGGTAGCCCGCGCGTAATGTCGGGTAACATTATCTGTTTGTGACATTACTCATGACAATATGTGTTACTATACATATACTTACATTGACACAGCCGTTCGTGTGGAGAGAACCTTTGACATGAGGCAGGGGTTGCAGTTGATGCGGTATAACCGTATTGTAATGTCACTTGTGATATTTGTGAGGTGTGTGTGTGTGTGTGTGTGTGTGTGTGTGTGTGTGTGTGCGCGCACATCAGGTATGTGACAATCAAATTATCACTCGCGCATGTCATATTAATGTGAGCCGCCGCCGCCGGTGCTATTGATGAGTCTATTGTACCTAACTGTACTTCAATAGATGTGAGTTCAAGTCCCGTGTGTAGAATTCATATTTCTCTTGTAAATAAATTATTTTTCTATACAAATAAATAAAATTGAAGTGTTTGTTTGTAAAATTAAATTAGGTGACTTTTTTTTATGCTTACGCGATTACTTGCACGATACCTATGGCTAAAAACCGGTTTCAATTCTTGTCTGTCTGTTTGTTGTGGGTGATCTTTAAAACGGCTGTACC
Organism: Lymantria dispar; assembly: GCA_032191425.1. Taxonomy (NCBI): domain Eukaryota; kingdom Metazoa; phylum Arthropoda; class Insecta; order Lepidoptera; family Erebidae; genus Lymantria; species Lymantria dispar. The sequence goes on from CM063442.1 coordinate 247,565, forward strand.
CATTTTGATAATATTTTAGTATCAGGTAGCTGTCTATATAAAGGGTAACATAGGCTATATTTTATTCCGGTATACCCACGGGAACGGGAATTACGCGGTTAAGGCGACTGAAACCGAGGCGAAGCGAGGGCGGGTTGCTAGTTATAAATAACGTGTCATATGATAGTATTATAGATACCTATATCATCTGTCGTCTATATTATTTGATACCCACTGTCAGATTGTGTGTAAGGTGGCGAGCACCGCTAGGTACCTGTCCGCACATACTTCATACACGACACCCGCAGCAGCCGCACTCCGTCGTACTTACTACTACTACTACTACCTGCTACTGATACAGTTCACGTCGCACCTACTTGTGCCGCTGTGCCGCAGTGCCGCAGTGCCGCAGTGCCGCTGTCGGTACTTGCCATACCTGTGAGCACACGCATATTTATATATTAAATTTTACGTAATATTTACCTTTCGTTTTATATATTAAGAGTAATCTTGGCAATTCATCGTATTTATAATTTCTAATTAAATTTATTGTGTGTTCTAAAACAATTATAAAGGTTTGCACAAGGACTCAGCGCGGTGACACTCACCTACCTACATACCTGCGTGTTCTCGTACGATATCCCACTGTTGGGCTCTAACCTCCTACTAGTGTGTAGAAGGTTAGAGCCCAACAGTGGGTCATCGACATCGATCGGTGACATCGATTATTTTGGCCGGACACGCAATTAAAAAGCCTACCTATGTCCGGCTTTATCCGGACGCCTGGCAACGCTAGTCAGACGGGTTAGTGTAGGATTTGTTTTCGAGTCTTTTCATCTCTTACATCGATGTTACTTGTGTAATATATCAGAATAAAGCAAGGTTCCGTGCGGTGACGCAGTAAAGTACAATGGTCCACCCTCTCTGGGTGTCCTTTACAGCGACCAACATCAGTGTCAGAGAGAGATGGAGAATTCGAAATAAAGCTTATATGTTGTGTATTTGATCATCCGTCCACTACATCTCTGGTGGCAACCACAGAGGGCTGTGAAGGTCATTGTTGTACGCGAATACCGCACAGCGACGACGGAGGTAGCGAACCTGTTTGTCAGTATTTAGGTACCCCTAGTGACTTAAGACGAAGATACTCATCGTATGTACTCATTTGACTCTCAATATTTTATAACTACATGTGAGGGAAGCGACTCGAATGCTGTACCTATACCATAGGTATGCCAGGCGGACACCTTGTTAGGAGCACTAGACTATAACACGATCTGAACAATACCTACAGGTGTGTTCACATTCGTAGATTTGCGAGACAGAGCAGTACTCAATGAATAAACATAACTGCCTCATTCTCTGAACGGACGGATTTGGTACTGTTTAACTTTTATTCACATATTTTATAAAATGAAAGATAAATTTGGAAGAATTCGTTTCACACCCTCAAAAACTGCCGTGACCGTCTGAGTGGAAGAAATCTTTAAAGAGGCATACGCTTACAGCTTCAGTAAACGGTTTTTATCGCATGTGACTGAGCTGTGACTGAGTTAGAAGTTTGTTTTATTTGAAACTTTTTTCATGTGAGCCTCGTAGGTACCTACTACGACAATGTCACGGGCGACACCCTCACCCGTTTGTTATTCAAAACAAAGCCGCCGCGTCCGCTCAGTTTATAATATAGGCCTAACATTGTATAATTGTAAAAATATTAATGACTAGCAACCCGCCCTCGCTTCGCTTCGGTTATAGGTTATAGTCATGTTACCCGCGTAGTTCCCGTTCCCGTGGGAATACCGGGATAAAATATAGCCTAGTTTACGCCCTGATATTATAGCTTTCCATTGGTGAAAGAATTTTTGAAATCGGCCCAGCCGCTTTGAAGATTACCCGGAACAAACAGACAGACAGACAAAAATTTTTTAATTGCTATTTTAGGCATAGGTGTCGTGCAAATAACCGTGTGAGCATGAAAAAAGCCTATTATTTTGACATTACAAATAGACACTCCAATTTTATTTATTGGTATAGATATCTACTATAAAAATATTAATGATATCTACTATGTATGTATATACATAAGTACGTATGTACGTTCTGTTGTATCATAATTACTCGAGTAAAAAAATGATAACTTCACGAATATATAATCGTTCATTTATCATGTAGGTAGGTACCTACTGCAAGTGTCTGGAATACAGAATCTCATTTGCGATATAGCAAATAAAAATAACAAATACAATTCGATAATGATATCCGTGTGGTGACGCAGTAACAATACAATTCACCACCCCCTATCTCGCACGTGGATGTCGTAAAAGACGACTAAGGGATATGATATGCACATAAGATCTGTGCAAAAGAAGGAGAACTCGAAATGAAACCTTCCTATCAACATGTCTGACCAGCATGGTATAGTAGGTCCAATTCCCTCCCATTGTGTTGGAGGCCCGTGCCCAGTGTCGAACATTCTATACATGGGTAATGGTTAATAGGTATATAAATATTATTTTTATTATTTGTTATAAAATATTGAAAAATTATGGTAAAACGTTGTGATATGAATGTACCTAGATGTAGTGACAAGGATGGAGAAAGGTATGTTAAGGTGGTTCGGTCATGTAGAGGGAATGAATGAAAGGAGATTAACAAGGAGAATTTATAAGGTGAATGTGAACGGAAGTGTTGGAAGGGAAAGACCGAGGCGGACGTTCTATGATCAAATCCGGAATGTTCTTAAGAAAGGTCAGGTTAAAAGTACCCTAAACCGAAGAACATGCGTGAAGACATTAATGAATGTGGAGGAGGTGAAAGTGGTATATCAAGATCGTAACAAGTGGAGGGAAGTGATCTCTGCCTACCCCTATGGGGAAGAGGCGTGAGTATAGGTATGTATGTATGTTGAAAATATTTTAAAACGTGATGCTTAAGTATACATTATGATGATCTTGCTCTAATTGTGGTCGACTCAGTATGGACTCTGTCTCTGCCTACCTACCTATCATAGGTCGTTTCTGTGATCACTCTCTGTCTATTCACCTCATGTTTCATCCAGTTCATTTATTCTTATTTGGTCTGGCCTTACCCTTTTTTTTTTATGGGTCTGGACACATCCCGCCCAATCTAGCGGGGCGGCGGATGAGCGGCGTATGACCTCATAACCTATAGTATTCGCTCCCCATCACGATGAGGGCGACCGCTGGTGACTGACAGACACATAGATCACTTCCAGATAACCTAGGAAGTTTCAATTTAACATCTCGCTAGTTATTTATATGTGTCAAAAGAAAACATTCAATAACAGATAAATTACAAAATTTAAAAAAAATCTGTGCATTTAATTTTATTAACCCCCGACGGCCGTGTGGCGACGGTTTGAGAATACATGTGTCGCCACCCCTTACTTGCCCGTGGGAGTCGTAAAAATCGGCTGAGGGTTCACCAGGAGAGTGGGCAGCAGCTCTCTCCTGGGAAACGTAAAACATCCATACTGCGATCGCCAACCCGCCTGCCAAGCGTGGCGATTACGGCAATATCCCCTTTTTAAAAATGGCGTACAACAAAAAAATGGCCCCCAGTCACGGCGGCTCCGGTACCCTACGGGCTCATTTTGGTGGCGGGCCCAGTAGTGGTGGAGCGGGGGGTGCGAGGAATCTCCGGCAGCGATCCGGCTACCAACAAAAACGACCCTTGGCCCTGGTAACACACAACATTCGGACACTCAGGACTGACGAGAGGGTCATCGAGCTGGAAGAGGAATTGAGCAAAATCCGCTGGGACATTGTAGGATTATCAGAAGTGCGAAGAGAGGGCGAGGGCACGATAATCCTCCAGTCTGGAAACTTGCTCTTCTACCGGGAGGGCGATCACCCGTCCCAAGGTGGTATAGGGTTTATCGTTCGTAAGTCTCTCATAGACAACGTGGAGAGGATCGAGAGTGTGTCGACAAGGGTAGCGTACCTCATACTCAGAATTACCAAGAGGTATTCGCTGAAGGTTATACAGGTATACGCACCGACCTCGACATACTCCGACGACGAGGTGGAGGCATTTTACGAGGACATCTCGAAAGCCATACACGCGTCCAAAACCCACTTCACGGTGGTTATGGGAGACTTTAACGCGAAACTAGGCAAAGGGAGTGATGATGAGTTGAGAGTGGGGAAACATGGATATGGACAGAGAAACCAGAGGGGCCAGAAACTGGCTGATTTTCTGGAGAAGGAAAGCCTCTTTATGATGAATTCCTTCTTCAGGAAGCAGCCACAAAGGAAATGGACCTGGATTAGCCCCGATGGTTCAACAAAAAACGAGATAGACTTCATCTTGTCAGACAAACGACAGATATTCAATGATGTCTCAGTGATCAGCAGAATTAAAACTGGGAGCGATCACCGGATGGTACGAGGCACATTGAATATCCATACAAAAGTCGAGCGGTCACGCTTGATGAAGTCTACACTCCGACCTACATCTGTCCAATACCAGAACCTCGAAAACTTTCAACTCGAACTACATAATCGCTTCCAATGTCTGGACGAGTGCGAATCTCCGAACGATATGAACAACAGGTTCGTGGAAACTGTCCACGCGGTTGGGTCGAAATTTTTCAAGGCTCACCGCGTTAATAGACCTAAAAAACTTTCTGACCAGACTCTCGAGCTCATGGAGAGGAGAAAAGAGATGACGGTGCAGTCTGCAGCCGATTGGTCCAAACATAGGCAGCTAAATAGACAGATCTCCAGGTCTGTGCGTCGCGATATTCGCCGATTTAATACGTTCCGTATTAAAGAAGCGATAGAGCGGAATCGTGGCTCGAAAGTGTTCGCACAAGATTTGTCTATTGGGAAAAGCCAAATGACTAAGCTGAAGACCGATGACGGCACTGTCATTTCATCCCAAAGTGAGATCTTGGGAGAGGTCGAAAGGTTCTATGGACAGTTATACAAATCATCCCGAAATCCTGTTGTCGGCTTGGTCCAAGATCCCAGATCCAAGCTAACTCGGCACTATACCGAAGAAATCCCGGACATCAGCTTGTACGAGATCAGAATGGCTCTCAAACAACTACGTAACGGTAAGGTACCGGGAGATGACGGAATTACGGCAGAGCTTTTGAAGGCGGGCGGCAAGCCGGTATTAATAGCCCTTCAGAAGCTATTTAATTCCGTTATCCTCGGGGGCGACGTTCCAGAGTCGTGGACCAGGAGTGTGGTGGTGCTGTTCTTCAAGAAGGGTGACAAAGCTCTTTTAAAGAACTACAGACCCATCTCACTCCTGAGCCATGTTTATAAGTTGTTTTCGAGGGTCATTACCAATCGACTCACGCGCAAGCTCGATGACTTCCAGCCGCCCGAACAAGCCGGCTTCCGAAAAGGCTATAGCACCATAGACCATATCCTCACGCTTCGGCAGATTATACAAAAGACCGAGGAGTATAATCGGCCCCTGTGCTTAGCGTTTGTGGACTATGAGAAAGCCTTTGATTCAGTCGAAACTTGGGCGGTGCTGCAGTCCCTTCAGCGGTGCCAAATCGACCATCGCTATATCGAAGTGCTGAAGTGTTTGTATAGGAACGCCACAATGTCAGTCCGTATCCGGGATAAGAGTACGAAACCGATCCAGTTGCAGAAAGGCGTGAGACAGGGAGATGTCATCTCTCCGAAACTGTTCACCACTGCACTGGAAGATGTCTTCAAGCTCTTAGACTGGACTGGACTCGGCATCAACATTAACGGCGAATACATCACTCACCTTTTTTCCGTGTGGTGACGGAGTAAGAATACAATTCACCACCCCCTATCTTACCCGTGGGTGATCGTACGAGACGACTAAGGGATATAAAACGCATATAATATCTATGCGAGAGAAGGAAAACTTGAAATAAAACCCTATATCAACACGTCTGACCAGCGTGGTATAGTAGGTCAATTACCCTTCCATTATGGAGGAGGCCCGAGCCCAACAGTGGGACATATATGGGCTGAGATGATGATGAGATGATGACATCACTCACCTTCGATTCGCAGACGATATCGTCGTTATGGCAGAATCCATGGAGGACCTTGGCACTATGCTCAATGATCTCAGCAGGGTATCCCAACTAGTGGGTCTACGAATGAACATGGACAAGACGAAAGTCATGTCAAATACCCATGTCATTCCTGTACCGGTCCTAGTTGGCAATGCGATTCTCGAAGTTGTCAATCACTATGTTTACCTAGGACAAACAGTCCAGTTAGGTAGATCCAATTTCGAGAAAGAGATCAGCCGACGAATCCAACTCGGTTGGGCAGCGTTCGGGAAACTTAAGAGGATCTTCTCGTCCAACATACCTCAGTGTCTGAAAACACAGGTCTACGACCAGTGTGTGTTACCAGTGATGACTTACGGCACGGAAACGTGGTCCCTAAATGTAGGCCTCATATCAAGGCTCAAAGTCGCTCAGCGTGCTATGGAACGGGCTATGCTCGGGATTTCTCTGCGAGATAGAATCCGGAATACAGAAATCCGCAGAAGAACGGGTGTAACCGACATAGCACGAAGAATTAGCACGCTGAAGTGGCAATGGGCAGGCCACATCGCTCGACGAACCGACAACCGCTGGGGAAGAAAGGTTCTCGAGTGGCGACCACGCATCGGACGACGCAGTGTAGGACGCCTCCCCACTAGGTGGACCGACGACCTAGTGAAAGTTGCTGGGCGTCGTTGGATGCAGGCGGCACAGGACCGCACATTGTGGCGCAATATGAGGGAGGCCTACGTCCAGCAGTGGACGGCAATAGGCTGAAATGATGATGATGATGAAGGGTGTAATCTACACTAATATTATAAAGAGGAAACGTTCCTTACAAATAAACTCAAAAACTCCTGGACGGATTTCGATAATTCTTTCACCATTAGAATGTTACAGTATCCCTGAGTAACATAGGCTATATTTTATCTCAGTATACTCACGGGAACGGGAACTACGCGAGTAAGGCGACTGAAACCGAAGCGAAGCGAGGGCGGGCTGCTAGTTTCTTTATATATGAGAGTTCATCATCATCTCAACCCATATACATCCCACTGTTGAGCTCAGGCCTCCTCCATTATGGAAGTGAAATTGATCTACTAAGTATACCACGCTGTCCAGACGTATTGGCATAGGGTTTCGAGTTTTCCTTCTCTTGCATCGCTGTTATATGCGTAGTATATCCCTTAGTCATCTTTTACGACATCCATGGGCAAAATATGGAGTGGTGAATTGTATTCTTAGTTCATTATTATACGGCAAATTATGAAACTTACTTTTACCTATTTGAAAATTAAATATAAGTTGAACGCGAATGCGACGAGCATATGTTTATATACCTATCTAAATACACGAGCTACACTTGCTGTTAGGTAACCTGTAGTGTAAGTAGATACCTTACGTATTACATTGTTTGTATACCTATCTAAATACACGAGCTACACTTGCTGTTAGGTAACCTGTAGTCTAAGTAGATACCTTACGTATTACATTGTTTGTATACCTATCTAAATACACGAGCTACACTTGCTGTTAGGTAACCTGTAGTGTAAGTAGATACCTTACGTATTACATTGTTTGTATACCTATCTAAATACACGAGCTACACTTGCTGTTAGGTAACCTGTAGTGTAAGTAGATACCTTACGTATTACATTGTTTGTATACCTATCTAAATACACGAGCTACACTTGCTGTTAGGTAACCTGTAGTCTAAGTAGATACCTTACGTATTACATTGTTTGTATACCTATCTAAATACACGAGCTACACTTGCTGTTAGGTAACCTGTAATGTAAGTAGATACCTTACGTATTACATTGTTTGTATACCTATCTAAATACACGAGCTACACTTGCTGTTAGGTAACCTGTAGTGTAAGTAGATACCTTACGTATTACATTGTTTGTATACCTATCTAAATACACGAGCTACACTTGCTGTTAGGTAACCTGTAGTGTAAGTAGATACCTTACGTATTACATTGTTTGTATACCTATCTAAATACACGAGCTACACTTGCTGTTAGGTAACCTGTAGTGTAAGTAGATACCTTACGTATTACATTGTTTGTATACCTATCTAAATACACGAGCTACACTTGCTGTTAGGTAACCTGTAGTGTAAGTAGATACCTTACGTATTACATTGTTTGTATACCTATCTAAATACACGAGCTACACTTGCTGTTAGGTAACCTGTAGTGTAAGTAGATACCTTACGTATTACATTGTTTGTATACCTATCTAAATACACGAGCTACACTTGCTGTTAGGTAACCTGTAGTCTAAGTAGATACCTTACGTATTACATTGTTTGTATACCTATCTAAATACACGAGCTACACTTGCTGTTAGGTAACCTGTAGTGTAAGTAGATACCTTACGTATTACATTGTTTGTATACCTATCTAAATACACGAGCTACACTTGCTGTTAGGTAACCTGTAGTGTAAGTAGATACCTTACGTATTACATTGTTTGTATACCCATCTAAATACACGAGCTACACTTGCTGTTAGGTAACCTGTAGTGTAAGTAGATACCTTACGTATTACATTGTTTGTATACCCATCTAAATACACGAGCTACACTTGCTGTTAGGTAACCTGTAGTGTAAGTAGATACCTTACGTATTACATTGTTTGTATACCTATCTAAATACACGAGCTACACTTGCTGTTAGGTAACCTGTAGTGTAAGTAGATACCTTACGTATTACATTGTTTGTATACCTATCTAAATACACGAGCTACACTTGCTGTTAGGTAACCTGTAGTGTAAGTAGATACCTTACGTATTACATTGTTTGTATACCTATCTAAATACACGAGCTACACTTGCTGTTAGGTAACCTGTAGTGTAAGTAGATACCTTACGTATTACATTGTTTGTATACCTATCTAAATACACGAGCTACACTTGCTGTTAGGTAACCTGTAGTGTAAGTAGATACCTTACGTATTACATTGTTTGTATACCTATCTAAATACACGAGCTACACTTGCTGTTAGGTAACCTGTAGTGTAAGTAGATACCTTACGTATTACATTGTTTGTATACCTATCTAAATACACGAGCTACACTTGCTGTTAGGTAACCTGTAGTCTAAGTAGATACCTTACGTATTACATTGTTTATAAATTGTAGTTACGACTGAAATAACATATATTCAAAATAAATATATAAACAGTGCTTAGACATGCAATAGTAAAACACACAACACACCTAAGCGAAAAAAGCGTAATTAAAAGCGGGTAAATATGAATAGGCAGCTTTTAGATCATATTAAATTTATTTACAAAAAAGTAATAATAACGTATAGAAGGTAAGTTCGCGCACAAAAAGTGAAGCATTTCAATTGGAGCCTAATGGAGCTTACGCCGGAACCGACGGTGTACAAGGTCACTGTACTACACGTACGTACGCAACTCTTAAAAAATAAATAGGTAATTATGACGGTTTGTGCATTCAAATGGTGTCACAACACATTTGAAAAACTTAAAAAGGCTTTTAACATTACTTTTAAAAGTAATTCGACGATTTATGTTAATAAAAACAAAATTTGATTTCATAATTTGTATAGTGGTGTGCGTGTGTACGTGTGTAATCGTCTGCGCGCATGTAGTATTTCCTGATTCATGTTTCGAATGTTCGAAGTAGGGACACTATCCTTCTATACGTTATTATTCTAAGTAATAACCCAATAAAACTATAAATATAAAAAACGCAGCCAAATTCAATATTATACACAATAATTAGTATAATGTTGTTGCCAACTTCACAGATACACTTAAGATATAAGCGGATGCCAACTTCTGTAGATTAGCATGCAGTTTATTTATTAGTGCTCTAATTTATAATAGTCAACAACAACAACTTGTAATAGTGTTCCGTGCGGTGACGCACTAACAATACAATTCACCACTCCCTACCTCGCCCGTATGTCGTATAACACGACTAACAAATACAATATGCAGATAACACCAGTGCAAGAGATGAACAACTGGAAATAACACCGTATACCAACAGGTGTGACCAGCATAGTATCATTTTTCATTATTTCAGCTCATACATGCCCACTGCTGGGCTCGAGACGCTCCCACAGTAGAAAGATAATTGACCTACTATATGGCGCTGGTCAGAGAGGTTAGTGTAGGGTTTCATTTTCAATTTTTCTTCTCTTGTAAATATATTATTTGCATATTAAATCCTAGAGTCGTCTTTCACGACACCCATAGGCAAGAGGGTGGATGGTGAATTGTATTCTTACTGCGTTACCACACGGCAAAGCAGACTACCTATAGGAGGCTCGAGTGCACCCGTGGGACATACCATAGCTCAAATTATGATAACATTTTTGGGTAGATTTAAAACACAATTTCTTGTTTTCTTTAAGTAGGACAAGTCTTTATTACTTATAATTATGACCTCTTAAGTGGTAATAATGAAATTACTTCCATACAGCAAATAACTTATGATCTATTGACGCTCAATATTTGATTTTGTTAGTTTTTGTCTGAACATCAAATATGTGTAAGATAAGAACGTATCACATAAAAACAATAACTCGTTAATAACATAAATAATATAAGTAAGGATTACTTTTATATAAAAGAACTAATATTTGAACTCTAGTCAAGGCTTCAACCTTTATCTTCTTTATATAAAAGAACTAATATTTGAACTCTAGTCAAGGCTTCAACCTTTATCTTCTTTATATAAAAGAACTAATATTTGAACTCTAGTCAAGGCTTCAACCTTTATCTTCTTTATATAAAAGAACTAATATTTGAACTCTAGTCAAGGCTTCAACCTTTATCTTCTTTATATAAAAGAACTAATATTTGAACTCTAGTCAAGGCTTCAACCTTTATCTTCTTTATATAAAAGAACTAATATTTGAACTCTAGTCAAGGCTTCAACCTTTATCTTCTTTATATAAAAGAACTAATATTTGAACTCTAGTCAAGGCTTCAACCTTTATCTTCTTTATATAAAAGAACTAATATTTGAACTCTAGTCAAGGCTTCAACCTTTATCTTCTTTATATAAAAGAACTAATATTTGAACTCTAGTCAAGGCTTCAACCTTTATCTTCTTTATATAAAAGAACTAATATTTGAACTCTAGTCAAGGCTTCAACCTTTATCTTCTTTATATAAAAGAACTAATATTTGAACTCTAGTCAAGGCTTCAACCTTTATCTTCTTTATATAAAAGAACTAATATTTGAACTCTAGTCAAGGCTTCAACCTTTATCTTCTTTATATAAAAGAACTAATATTTGAACTCTAGTCAAGGCTTCAACCTTTATCTTCTTTATATAAAAGAACTAATATTTGAACTCTAGTCAAGGCTTCAACCTTTATCTTCTTTATATAAAAGAACTAATATTTGAACTCTAGTCAAGGCTTCAACCCTTATCTTCTTTATATAAAAGAACTAATATTTGAACTCTAGTCAAGGCTTCAACCTTTATCTTCTTTATATAAAAGAACTAATATTTGAACTCTAGTCAAGGCTTCAACCTTTATCTTCTTTATATAAAAGAACTAATATTTGAACTCTAGTCAAGGCTTCAACCTTTATCTTCTTTATATAAAAGAACTAATATTTGAACTCTAGTCAAGGCTTCAACCTTTATCTTCTTTATATAAAAGAACTAATATTTGAACTCTAGTCAAGGCTTCAACCTTTATCTTCTTTATATAAAAGAACTAATATTTGAACTCTAGTCAAGGCTTCAACCTTTATCTTCTTTATATAAAAGAACTAATATTTGAACTCTAGTCAAGGCTTCAACCTTTATCTTCTTTATATAAAAGAACTAATATTTGAACTCTAGTCAAGGCTTCAACCTTTATCTTCTTTATATAAAAGAACTAATATTTGAACTCTAGTCAAGGCTTCAACCTTTATCTTCTTTATATAAAAGAACTAATATTTGAACTCTAGTCAAGGCTTCAACCTTTATCTTCTTTATATAAAAGAACTAATATTTGAACTCTAGTCAAGGCTTCAACCTTTATCTTCTTTATATAAAAGAACTAATATTTGAACTCTAGTCAAGGCTTCAACCTTTATCTTCTTTATATAAAAGAACTAATATTTGAACTCTAGTCAAGGCTTCAACCTTTATCTTCTTTATATAAAAGAACTAATATTTGAACTCTAGTCAAGGCTTCAACCTTTATCTTCTTTATATAAAAGAACTAATATTTGAACTCTAGTCAAGGCTTCAACCTTTATCTTCTTTATATAAAAGAACTAATATTTGAACTCTAGTCAAGGCTTCAACCTTTATCTTCTTTATATAAAAGAACTAATATTTGAACTCTAGTCAAGGCTTCAACCTTTATCTTCTTTATATAAAAGAACTAATATTTGAACTCTAGTCAAGGCTTCAACCTTTATCTTCTTTATATAAAAGAACTAATATTTGAACTCTAGTCAAGGCTTCAACCTTTATCTTCTTTATATAAAAGAACTAATATTTGAACTCTAGTCAAGGCTTCAACCTTTATCTTCTTTATATAAAAGAACTAATATTTGAACTCTAGTCAAGGCTTCAACCTTTATCTTCTTTATATAAAAGAACTAATATTTGAACTCTAGTCAAGGCTTCAACCTTTATCTTCTTTATATAAAAGAACTAATATTTGAACTCTAGTCAAGGCTTCAACCTTTATCTTCTTTATATAAAAGAACTGATATTTGAACTCTAGTCAAGGCTTCAACCTTTATCTTCTTTATATAAAAGAACTGATATTTGAACTCTAGTCAAGGCTTCAACCTTTATCTTCTTTATATAAAAGAACTGATATTTGAACTCTAGTCAAGGCTTCAACCTTTATCTTCTTTATATAAAAGAACTGATATTTGAACTCTAGTCAAGGCTTCAACCTTTATCTTCTTTATATAAAAGAACTAATATTTGAACTCTAGTCAAGGCTTCAACCTTTATCTTCTTTATATAAAAGAACTAATATTTGAACTCTAGTCAAGGCTTCAACCTTTATCTTCTTTATATAAAAGAACTAATATTTGAACTCTAGTCAAGGCTTCAACCTTTATCTTCTTTATATAAAAGAACTGATATTTGAACTCTAGTCAAGGCTTCAACCTTTATCTTCTTTATATAAAAGAACTGATATTTGAACTCTAGTCAAGGCTTCAACCTTTATCTTCTTTATATAAAAGAACTGATATTTGAACTCTAGTCAAGGCTTCAACCTTTATCTTCTTTATATAAAAGAACTAATATTTGAACTCTAGTCAAGGCTTCAACCTTTATCTTCTTTATATAAAAGAACTAATATTTGAACTCTAGTCAAGGCTTCAACCTTTATCTTCTTTATATAAAAGAACTAATATTTGAACTCTAGTCAAGGCTTCAACCTTTATCTTCTTTATATAAAAGAACTAATATTTGAACTCTAGTCAAGGCTTCAACCTTTATCTTCTTTATATAAAAGAACTAATATTTGAACTCTAGTCAAGGCTTCAACCTTTATCTTCTTTATATAAAAGAACTAATATTTGAACTCTAGTCAAGGCTTCAACCTTTATCTTCTTTATATAAAAGAACTAATATTTGAACTCTAGTCAAGGCTTCAACCTTTATCTTCTTTATATAAAAGAACTGATATTTGAACTCTAGTCAAGGCTTCAACCTTTATCTTCTTTATATAAAAGAACTGATATTTGAACTCTAGTCAAGGCTTCAACCTTTATCTTCTTTATATAAAAGAACTGATATTTGAACTCTAGTCAAGGCTTCAACCTTTATCTTCTTTATATAAAAGAACTGATATTTGAACTCTAGTCAAGGCTTCAACCTTTATCTTCTTTATATAAAAGAACTGATATTTGAACTCTAGTCAAGGCTTCAACCTTTATCTTCTTTATATAAAAGAACTGATATTTGAACTCTAGTCAAGGCTTCAACCTTTATCTTCTTTATATAAAAGAACTAATATTTGAACTCTAGTCAAGGCTTCAACCTTTATCTTCTTTATATAAAAGAACTAATATTTGAACTCTAGTCAAGGCTTCAACCTTTATCTTCTTTATATAAAAGAACTAATATTTGAACTCTAGTCAAGGCTTCAACCTTTATCTTCTTTATATAAAAGAACTAATATTTGAACTCTAGTCAAGGCTTCAACCTTTATCTTCTTTATATAAAAGAACTAATATTTGAACTCTAGTCAAGGCTTCAACCTTTATCTTCTTTATATAAAAGAACTAATATTTGAACTCTAGTCAAGGCTTCAACCTTTATCTTCTTTATATAAAAGAACTAATATTTGAACTCTAGTCAAGACTTCAACCTTTATCTTCTTTATATAAAAGAACTAATATTTGAACTCTAGTCAAGACTTCAACCTTTATCTTCTTTATATAAAAGAACTAATATTTGAACTCTAGTCAAGGCTTCAACCTTTATCTTCTTTATATAAAAGAACTAATATTTGAACTCTAGTCAAGGCTTCAACCTTTATCTTCTTTATATAAAAGAACTAATATTTGAACTCTAGTCAAGGCTTCAACCTTTATCTTCTTTATATAAAAGAACTAATATTTGAACTCTAGTCAAGGCTTCAACCTTTATCTTCTTTATATAAAAGAACTGATATTTGAACTCTAGTCAAGGCTTCAACCTTTATCTTCTTTATATAAAAGAACTGATATTTGAACTCTAGTCAAGGCTTCAACCTTTATCTTCTTTATATAAAAGAACTAATATTTGAACTCTAGTCAAGGCTTCAACCTTTATCTTCTTTATATAAAAGAACTAATATTTGAACTCTAGTCAAGGCTTCAACCTTTATCTTCTTTATATAAAAGAACTAATATTTGAACTCTAGTCAAGGCTTCAACCTTTATCTTCTTTATATAAAAGAACTGATATTTGAACTCTAGTCAAGGCTTCAACCTTTATCTTCTTTATATAAAAGAACTGATATTTGAACTCTAGTCAAGGCTTCAACCTTTATCTTCTTTATATAAAAGAACTGATATTTGAACTCTAGTCAAGGCTTCAACCTTTATCTTCTTTATATAAAAGAACTGATATTTGAACTCTAGTCAAGGCTTCAACCTTTATCTTCTTTATATAAAAGAACTAATATTTGAACTCTAGTCAAGGCTTCAACCTTTATCTTCTTTATATAAAAGAACTAATATTTGAACTCTAGTCAAGGCTTCAACCTTTATCTTCTTTATATAAAAGAACTAATATTTGAACTCTAGTCAAGGCTTCAACCTTTATCTTCTTTATATAAAAGAACTAATATTTGAACTCTAGTCAAGGCTTCAACCTTTATCTTCTTTATATAAAAGAACTAATATTTGAACTCTAGTCAAGGCTTCAACCTTTATCTTCTTTATATAAAAGAACTAATATTTGAACTCTAGTCAAGGCTTCAACCTTTATCTTCTTTATATAAAAGAACTAATATTTGAACTCTAGTCAAGGCTTCAACCTTTATCTTCTTTATATAAAAGAACTGATATTTGAACTCTAGTCAAGGCTTCAACCTTTATCTTCTTTATATAAAAGAACGGATATTTGAACTCTAGTCAAGGCTTCAACCTTTATCTTCTTTATATAAAAGAACTGATATTTGAACTCTAGTCAAGGCTTCAACCTTTATCTTCTTTATATAAAAGAACTAATATTTGAACTCTAGTCAAGGCTTCAACCTTTATCTTCTTTATATAAAAGAACTAATATTTGAACTCTAGTCAAGGCTTCAACCTTTATCTTCTTTATATAAAAGAACTAATATTTGAACTCTAGTCAAGGCTTCAACCTTTATCTTCTTTATATAAAAGAACTAATATTTGAACTCTAGTCAAGGCTTCAACCTTTATCTTCTTTATATAAAAGAACTAATATTTGAACTCTAGTCAAGGCTTCAACCTTTATCTTCTTTATATAAAAGAACTAATATTTGAACTCTAGTCAAGACTTCAACCTTTATCTTCTTTATATAAAAGAACTAATATTTGAACTCTAGTCAAGGCTTCAACCTTTATCTTCTTTATATAAAAGAACTAATATTTGAACTCTAGTCAAGGCTTCAACCTTTATCTTCTTTATATAAAAGAACTGATATTTGAACTCTAGTCAAGGCTTCAACCTTTATCTTCTTTATATAAAAGAACTGATATTTGAACTCTAGTCAAGGCTTCAACCTTTATCTTCTTTATATAAAAGAACTAATATTTGAACTCTAGTCAAGGCTTCAACCTTTATCTTCTTTATATAAAAGAACTAATATTTGAACTCTAGTCAAGGCTTCAACCTTTATCTTCTTTATATAAAAGAACTAATATTTGAACTCTAGTCAAGGCTTCAACCTTTATCTTCTTTATATAAAAGAACTGATATTTGAACTCTAGTCAAGGCTTCAACCTTTATCTTCTTTATATAAAAGAACTAATATTTGAACTCTAGTCAAGGCTTCAACCTTTATCTTCTTTATATAAAAGAACTGATATTTGAACTCTAGTCAAGGCTTCAACCTTTATCTTCTTTATATAAAAGAACTAATATTTGAACTCTAGTCAAGGCTTCAACCTTTATCTTCTTTATATAAAAGAACTAATATTTGAACTCTAGTCAAGGCTTCAACCTTTATCTTTTTTATATAAAAGAACTAATATTTGAACTCTAGTCAAGGCTTCAACCTTTATCTTCTTTATATAAAAGAACTAATATTTGAACTCTAGTCAAGGCTTCAACCTTTATCTTCTTTATATAAAAGAACTAATATTTGAACTCTAGTCAAGGCTTCAACCTTTATCTTCTTTATATAAAAGAACTAATATTTGAACTCTAGTCAAGACTTCAACCTTTATCTTCTTTATATAAAAGAACTAATATTTGAACTCTAGTCAAGGCTTCAACCTTTATCTTCTTTATATAAAAGAACTAATATTTGAACTCTAGTCAAGGCTTCAACCTTTATCTTCTTTATATAAAAGAACTAATATTTGAACTCTAGTCAAGGCTTCAACCTTTATCTTCTTTATATAAAAGAACTAATATTTGAACTCTAGTCAAGGCTTCAACCTTTATCTTCTTTATATAAAAGAACTAATATTTGAACTCTAGTCAAGGCTTCAACCTTTATCTTCTTTATATAAAAGAACTAATATTTGAACTCTAGTCAAGGCTTCAACCTTTATCTTCTTTATATAAAAGAACTAATATTTGAACTCTAGTCAAGGCTTCAACCTTTATCTTCTTTATATAAAAGAACTAATATTTGAACTCTAGTCAAGGCTTCAACCTTTATCTTCTTTATATAAAAGAACTGATATTTGAACTCTAGTCAAGGCTTCAACCTTTATCTTCTTTATATAAAAGAACTGATATTTGAACTCTAGTCAAGGCTTCAACCTTTATCTTCTTTATATAAAAGAACTAATATTTGAACTCTAGTCAAGGCTTCAACCTTTATCTTCTTTATATAAAAGAACTAATATTTGAACTCTAGTCAAGGCTTCAACCTTTATCTTCTTTATATAAAAGAACTAATATTTGAACTCTAGTCAAGGCTTCACCTTCACCTTTATCTTCTTTATATAAAAGAACTAATATTTGAACTCTAGTCAAGGCTTCAACCTTTATCTTCTTTATATAAAAGAACTAATATTTGAACTCTAGTCAAGGCTTCAACCTTTATCTTCTTTATATAAAAGAACTAATATTTGAACTCTAGTCAAGGCTTCAACCTTTATCTTCTTTATATAAAAGAACTAATATTTGAACTCTAGTCAAGGCTTCACCTTCACCTTTATCTTCTTTATATAAAAGAACTAATATTTGAACTCTAGTCAAGGCTTCAACCTTTATCTTCTTTATATAAAAGAACTAATATTTGAACTCTAGTCAAGGCTTCAACCTTTATCTTCTTTATATAAAAGAACTAATATTTGAACTCTAGTCAAGGCTTCAACCTTTATCTTCTTTATATAAAAGAACTAATATTTGAACTCTAGTCAAGGCTTCAACCTTTATCTTCTTTATATAAAAGAACTAATATTTGAACTCTAGTCAAGGCTTCAACCTTTATCTTCTTTATATAAAAGAACTAATATTTGAACTCTAGTCAAGGCTTCAACCTTTATCTTCTTTATATAAAAGAACTAATATTTGAACTCTAGTCAAGGCTTCAACCTTTATCTTCTTTATATAAAAGAACTGATATTTGAACTCTAGTCAAGGCTTCAACCTTTATCTTCTTTATATAAAAGAACGGATATTTGAACTCTAGTCAAGGCTTCAACCTTTATCTTCTTTATATAAAAGAACTGATATTTGAACTCTAGTCAAGGCTTCAACCTTTATCTTCTTTATATAAAAGAACTAATATTTGAACTCTAGTCAAGGCTTCAACCTTTATCTTCTTTATATAAAAGAACTAATATTTGAACTCTAGTCAAGGCTTCAACCTTTATCTTCTTTATATAAAAGAACTAATATTTGAACTCTAGTCAAGGCTTCAACCTTTATCTTCTTTATATAAAAGAACTAATATTTGAACTCTAGTCAAGGCTTCAACCTTTATCTTCTTTATATAAAAGAACTAATATTTGAACTCTAGTCAAGGCTTCAACCTTTATCTTCTTTATATAAAAGAACTAATATTTGAACTCTAGTCAAGACTTCAACCTTTATCTTCTTTATATAAAAGAACTAATATTTGAACTCTAGTCAAGGCTTCAACCTTTATCTTCTTTATATAAAAGAACTAATATTTGAACTCTAGTCAAGGCTTCAACCTTTATCTTCTTTATATAAAAGAACTAATATTTGAACTCTAGTCAAGGCTTCAACCTTTATCTTCTTTATATAAAAGAACTGATATTTGAACTCTAGTCAAGGCTTCAACCTTTATCTTCTTTATATAAAAGAACTGATATTTGAACTCTAGTCAAGGCTTCAACCTTTATCTTCTTTATATAAAAGAACTAATATTTGAACTCTAGTCAAGGCTTCAACCTTTATCTTCTTTATATAAAAGAACTAATATTTGAACTCTAGTCAAGGCTTCAACCTTTATCTTCTTTATATAAAAGAACTAATATTTGAACTCTAGTCAAGGCTTCAACCTTTATCTTCTTTATATAAAAGAACTGATATTTGAACTCTAGTCAAGGCTTCAACCTTTATCTTCTTTATATAAAAGAACTAATATTTGAACTCTAGTCAAGGCTTCAACCTTTATCTTCTTTATATAAAAGAACTGATATTTGAACTCTAGTCAAGGCTTCAACCTTTATCTTCTTTATATAAAAGAACTAATATTTGAACTCTAGTCAAGGCTTCAACCTTTATCTTCTTTATATAAAAGAACTAATATTTGAACTCTAGTCAAGGCTTCAACCTTTATCTTTTTTATATAAAAGAACTAATATTTGAACTCTAGTCAAGGCTTCAACCTTTATCTTCTTTATATAAAAGAACTAATATTTGAACTCTAGTCAAGGCTTCAACCTTTATCTTCTTTATATAAAAGAACTAATATTTGAACTCTAGTCAAGGCTTCAACCTTTATCTTCTTTATATAAAAGAACTAATATTTGAACTCTAGTCAAGACTTCAACCTTTATCTTCTTTATATAAAAGAACTAATATTTGAACTCTAGTCAAGGCTTCAACCTTTATCTTCTTTATATAAAAGAACTAATATTTGAACTCTAGTCAAGGCTTCAACCTTTATCTTCTTTATATAAAAGAACTAATATTTGAACTCTAGTCAAGGCTTCAACCTTTATCTTCTTTATATAAAAGAACTAATATTTGAACTCTAGTCAAGGCTTCAACCTTTATCTTCTTTATATAAAAGAACTAATATTTGAACTCTAGTCAAGGCTTCAACCTTTATCTTCTTTATATAAAAGAACTAATATTTGAACTCTAGTCAAGGCTTCAACCTTTATCTTCTTTATATAAAAGAACTAATATTTGAACTCTAGTCAAGGCTTCAACCTTTATCTTCTTTATATAAAAGAACTGATATTTGAACTCTAGTCAAGGCTTCAACCTTTATCTTCTTTATATAAAAGAACTGATATTTGAACTCTAGTCAAGGCTTCAACCTTTATCTTCTTTATATAAAAGAACTAATATTTGAACTCTAGTCAAGGCTTCAACCTTTATCTTCTTTATATAAAAGAACTAATATTTGAACTCTAGTCAAGGCTTCAACCTTTATCTTCTTTATATAAAAGAACTAATATTTGAACTCTAGTCAAGGCTTCACCTTCACCTTTATCTTCTTTATATAAAAGAACTAATATTTGAACTCTAGTCAAGGCTTCAACCTTTATCTTCTTTATATAAAAGAACTAATATTTGAACTCTAGTCAAGGCTTCAACCTTTATCTTCTTTATATAAAAGAACTAATATTTGAACTCTAGTCAAGGCTTCAACCTTTATCTTCTTTATATAAAAGAACTAATATTTGAACTCTAGTCAAGGCTTCACCTTCACCTTTATCTTCTTTATATAAAAGAACTAATATTTAAACTCTAGTCAAGGCTTCAACCTTTATCTTCTTTATATAAAAGAACTAATATTTGAACTCTAGTCAAGGCTTCAACCTTTATCTTCTTTATATAAAAGAACTAATATTTGAACTCTAGTCAAGGCTTCAACCTTTATCTTCTTTATATAAAAGAACTAATATTTGAACTCTAGTCAAGGCTTCAACCTTTATCTTCTTTATATAAAAGAACTAATATTTGAACTCTAGTCAAGGCTTCAACCTTTATCTTCTTTATATAAAAGAACTAATATTTGAACTCTAGTCAAGGCTTCACCTTCACCTTTATCTTCTTTATATATAAATTTCTTGTGTACCTACGTGTGTATGTCACTGAACTCCTCCTAAACGACTGGGCCGATGTTAATGAACATGTGAAAATGTTGAGAATGAGATTCGAGAATGGTTTAGATTCACAATTGGTCCCGGTAGGTGGCGCTGCTGTCGACCTCAAGGAGAATTCCTTTTATTAAACGGTTTTATTTAGCTTACCCGCCCCGTTTGTTTATTTTTTTCTATGTTGGGTCAAATTTAGTAATTGAAATATCACCCTCTGTCTTCCTGTCAACCGATTGATCTGAAATTTGGTATACGCCTTTGGTTTTGGTGACAATACAATTATGTATAGTCAATATTTTTGTAAATTCAGGATGGCCGCCGTTACAAAATGGCAGATAACCTATTTTTTTTTCAATCCCATCAATATGCGTATCAAATGAAAGGGCTTGACAAGTAGAATGCAATGCACTATAAAAATTCAAAATCTAAGATGGTCGCCGCTACAAAATGGCGGTCAACCTATTTGTTTTTCAATCGCATTAATATGGGTATTAAATGAAAGGGCTAGACAAGTAGATTACAGTGCTCTATACAAAATCAATATAAAAACTAAAAACGTGAAAATAAAAAAAGGAAAAAATAATTTTTAAATTAAACGGTTTTATTGTAAAGAAACAGTAAAAATAAAATCATGGGACACTACAAAACAAACATTTTAATCGACGATTGTAGATATTTGACGTGCCCACGATTTTATTTTTACTGTTTCTTTACAATAAAACCGTTTAATTTAAAAATTATTTTTTCCTTTTTTTATTTTATTTGAACAGAACAACGTCTGTGGGTCAGTTAGTGATCTTATAAAATATTAGTTGTATATCAATACTAGCAACCCGCCCTCGCTTCGCTTCGGTTTCAGTCGCCCTACCCGCGTAGTTCTCGTTCTCGTGGGAATACCGGGACAAATATAGGCTATGTTACTCAGGGATAACGTAGCATTCTAATGGTGAAAGAATTATCGAAATCTGTCCAGTAGTTTTTGAGATTATTCGTAACAAACATACAAAAATATAAGATTGCCTCTTTATACAGTGTAGATTCACATGTAGGTAGATATTGACAAATGTTGTTTATTCAGTTTTACTGAATAGTATTTATGCAAATTTAAAGAAGATCGATGAAGTTTTTTTCTCCTCATCAAACTTTGCTACTGCGTTTCACCCCATTGGGGTTGAATTCCAAAAAAACCCTTTCTTAGTGAGTCCATATGTTACAAAATAAAATTACGGTCGAAATTGTATGTTTCTTTCTAGCTTCAGTAGTTTCAGCTCGGCATTGATGAGTTATTCAACCAACTTCTTCATACCTCTTGTGGGTGTACCTTTAGATGGTGAAAATTAAAAAATGCTGAAATACGTGTTTATTTATTTTGACTAAAGAATATTTTTGGAGAATTTAAATAAAATCGATGTAGATTTTTTTCTCCTTATACAAACTTTGTTACTGCGGTTTACCCCTTAGGGGTTGAATTTGACGGAGGCAGCGTGCCTATTGGCCGGGACTCCTCCGTGGGACCTGGAGGCGGAGATGCTCGCCGGACTATATCGGCGGGTGACGGGGGTGCGTGCGAGAGGTGTGGTCTCCCACACCGCCCCCCGTTTAACGAGAGTTAAGGGATCTCACCGCCTGGCGCGTCGACGCCCGCCGAGACGTCATTGCCCGTTGGGCAGTCGGGCTGGAGAGGCCTCGGTTCGGGGTGCGAACCGTGGAGGCCTTCCGGCCGGTGCTGCTGCAGTGGTGAAAGGCGGCACGGGGTGCTCTCCTTCCGACTGGTGCAGGTTTTGACGGGGCATGGGTGCTTCGCCAAATACCTGCACAGGGTCGTTAGGAGGGAGAGTACAACGTCCTGCCACCACTGCGATTGCGACGAGGACACGGCGCGCCATACGCTCGAGGCCTGCGCGGCTTGGGCAGTGCAGCGCTGTGAACTCGTCGCAATCATCGGTGCAGACCTGACGCTGCCGGCTATCGCTAGGGCGATGGTCGCCAGCGTCGGGAATTGGGACGTGGTCGCAGCCTTCTGCGAGACAGTGATCTCGCGGAAGAAGGCGGCGGATCGCCTGCGCAAGGAGCGCAGCCCCGATGAGGAGATCCGCCGCCGGCGACTGGGGCGGCGTAGGCGCAACTATCTGCGCCTCATGCCGCCCTAGCCGAGGCCGCCGGTGACGTGACCGGGGATTAGTCCGTCACCCGCTGAGAGGCCAACCGTGTGAGGAAAGACCGACGTCCTCCCCGAGGGGGGGACTTCGGTCGATAGGAGGGTACCCCAATTAGGGGTATTCCGTCGGGCCGACCACTGACGACAAGTTAACGCTGCTCCAGTGGTCGGCCCAACGACGAAGGCGACGTAGTTTTTGGGTGGGTCGCGGGAGTTGCGTGCTTAAGCCCCTCTGTCGCCCCGGACGGAGTTGTGCGGAGGCGCGTCGACCGCGACCCACCCACAAAAAAAAAATAAAAAAGGGGGTTGAATTTCAAAAAATCTTTCTAATGGGTTTCTACGTTACGAAAAGAAACTAATGTCAAAATTTCATGTTTCTGTCTTCATTAGTTTCGGCTCTGTGAAAAGTCAGTAAACTGACATCTTCCTACCTATTTTACACCCTTAGAGGATGAAAATGGACAAACGCTGAAACACATGTTTATTTATTTTTATTAAAGAGTATTTGTGCTTAACTTGAAGACAGTAGCTAAAGATTTCTTTTTCTTTCGATACAGACTTTACCGTTGCGTTTCCCCCCCTTAGGGGTGGAATTTCTAAAATCTTTTCTTAGTGGGTGCCTACGTCACAAAATGAAACTGCGGTCCATATGTACGCCTTATGGTTCCAGAGATATGGTGATGAGTCAATATATTGCTCGCAAAACCCTCTTTTCCTATATACAATAATAGATTTGAACTATAATTTGAAAAGTTGTATTTATAAATATCAAACACTTATAGTATAAGAAAAACATGAGATTTTGCTTTAATTTTTTTTAATAAATAAATTATAGGTTAATTTACAAAAGTTGGTATTCGTTTATATCGTCTTTAGTTACTTTAGTGAAGTCGACGAGCACATTACAATTAGGTAATATTTTACTTGTTTACCTTTTCAATATGTATGTTTTTACCGGAATACTATTGAATGTGTTATTATTTCATTAGATGTTGTATATATACTTATAATATAATGCACTAATAAATAAAACATAATTATGTAAAGTGATTGTACTTGCTTCGGCAGTACATGTACTTATAAGTATAATTGTAACGATACAGAGAAGATTAGCGTGGCCCCTGCGCAAGGATGACACGCGAAATCGTGAAGCGTTCTACATTGTCCTTTCCGTGTGGTGACGGAGTAAGAATACAATTCACCACTCCTTATCTTGCCGGTGGATGTCGTAAAAGACGACTAAGGGATATAATATGCACATAACACCTGTGTAAGAGAAGGCAAACTCGAAATGATACCCTATACCAACCTGTCTGACCAGCATGGCAAAGTAAGGTCATTTTCCCTACTATTGTGGAGGAGGCTCGAGCCCAACAGTGGGACGTATATGGGCTGCGATGATGATAATGTACAGTGGATTTACGAATGAACGATGTTCACAAGACGAAAGTCATGGAAATATCTCATATCACCCCTGTACCGGTCCTGCCACAAAGTGAATCTCGAAGTTGTCGATCATTATGTTTACCTAGGACAAACAGTCCAGTTAGGTAGATATAATTTCGAGAAAGAGATCAGCCGACGAATCCAACTCGGTTGGGCAGCGTTCAGGAAACTTAAGAGGAGCTACTCGTCCAACACACCTCAGTGTGTGAAAACATAGGTCTACGACCAGTGTGTATTACCAGTGATGACTTACGGCACGGAAACGTGGTCCCTAAATGTAGGCCTCATAACAAGGCTCAAAGTCGCTCAGCGTGCTATGGAACGGGCTATGCTCGGGATTTCTCTGCGAGATAGAATCCGAAATACGGCAATCCGCAGAAGAACAGTTGTAACCGACATAGCACGAAGTATTAGCACGCTGAAGTGGCAATGGGCAGGCCACATCGTTCAACAAACCGACCACCGCTGGGGAAGAAAGTTGCAGCAGTGGGACACGAGTGTGTAGTAAGCGAGGTTACGGTGACATGTATTTAGTGACACTCAGCCGTCACTTAGAGCAGTGCTGCAGTCGGAGGGCCAGTGTCAGTGTTCGCACTAGTGTCACCGCTAGAGGGCGATAACATGTTTATGTTCACTTATAAATAGAAGTAATGGTAAGTACCGGACCTGATCGGACTTGACGGTGTAGCCACACGCAAAAACTAATGCGTGCACCGGACGGCGCGAGAGTGAAACTCGTTCAGTTTGAACCTGTTCACTTATAGACTGAGCGTTAGCGCATACAAGGTGCCGCAGTGACACACACAGTGCACCAAGCGAGTGTGAGCGCGAGTTGCACCGAACAGTCGTTAGGTGTCGCCGTGTCCTTAGTAGTTAACGGGCGCGCCCCACTCGTTAAGGACTCTCTTATCTTTGTCCTGTTTTATTTTATTGCCACGGAAGTAGACATTAAAATATTTATGAATGTTAACTGACAACCATTCACGATTAACGACTTTTGTAACTGTTATCATTTACTATAGTGTGCGTGTTCGGTGACAGGCGGAGGCGGGAGCGGAGGCGGGCGCGGAGTCGGCGGCGGCGGCGGTATGGGGCGCGCGGCGGCATGGCGGTGAGGTGCCCCGAGGTGATGTACGGCGCGTACTACCCATACCTGTACGGGCGCGGCGCCGCGCGCTCCTTCCACCACGCGCCGCACTTCCAGTACGACCGGGTCAGTGCCTACATACACACATACATACATACATACACACATACATACACACATACACACATACAAGAGCCACTCTCACTAATCACCATACGGTACAGATGTCGACAACAACCACATAGAGTTAGTTTTAAGTGATCACCGAAACAAATTAAGGACTTGACGAGCAATATACGTCGATATACTAATAGATGAATATGTTAAACAAGCAAAACGTGGTGTACGCACATAGTGCACCACGTGCGAATGCGCAGCGACATACGATATTATATAGGTACTTGCGTAGGTACTTGTAGTTCGTAATAACACACATGCAGCTGTACGTAGTATATTCACATTTGTGTTGTCGGACAGACTAACTGAATACATTCAACGATTTTTCCATCTAGTACCACTTTACATATCCACTAATAAATAGTAATTAGTAAATAATTACAGGCCAATATCTATATACTATATGGAAAGAGTTACGACTATCAGTTGGTAGTCCTAACTCTTCAGTAGATCAGTTGATCTACTACCAATACTTATTTTGCTCGTGGATAACGTAAAAGACAACTGAGAATTTCGGCTTAAGCTTCGGTCTGGCCCAACTCCACCTGATCTCGTTTAGTCAATAATTACATTTCCGCTGAGGTACAACGTTATGCAGGTAACCGGTTATAAAGCTATTGTCAAAACTTTTCTATATCTATGATGGAGGAGCAGTAGATACACATTGTAGCTAACATAAATGATTGGTATATGAACAGGATAATGTAGGTACCTACTATATCTGTACTATGATCGTTCAGTCTATCTACCATTAGTATGACTTTGTGAGATCTCGTTCAATCTGTCCTAAACCATTTTTGTACGCAAGGTGCGTATCGGTAGTGATAAGCGAGTGGACGTAACATGTACAGATTTTATGAAAGCCTTCGATAGAGTTATTCGTCATAAGTAGCTCAGAAAGTTGGACCTATACTGTTGCAGGCCCTATGTATAAATGAATCGGATCATATTTGAGTGATCTTGTTTTTAATGTTCTTCTAAATAGATAATTAGTTTTAAATAAACTATTATATTATTTGAGGCGCGCCTCAAGGTTCACACTAGGACCTTATTTATTAACGACCTTCCCAAACGCTTTCTTTATGCAGCACCGCTCTTATTCGCAGACAAGCTAAAATCTATAAATTCATAGAATCACACAAAGATGTTAATCTGCTTCAAAGAATCGGAATGTATTGTTTAAGCGATGTCGAGACAGTGGTATATTAGCAAAACAAAAAAAAAGTTAATATTATAACTTTAAAATTAATCAAGTTAAATCTGAATTTAAGATATGTACACTATTTTTACGGATTTTATTGCGTTTGTACCTATTTGGTTTTTAATTTGCATTGTTTTAAACAAAACGATCGTTCGGACAAATAAAAATCAATACATTCGCGATAAATCCATAATAACGGCTATATTTAATATGTGCAATGCTCGCGTAAACATCAGAAATCATTATGTTACATATAAGTACAATTTATTAGATAAAATGGCATGTGTTTTGGATGTAGGAATGTTGCTCGATAAAATAGTAACATGTCTTGCTCATTTTGAAATGTTAATTAGGAATGCATCACGATCTATAGGGCTTATCACATGAAATGATACATTTACTGCTGCTCTACACACACTATTTAATGCAATATAGATTTGCACACACGCACATACGCACACACGCACACACGCACGCACGCACACACGCACACACGCACACACGCACACACGCACACACGCACGCACGCACATAGTGTCACTACACTATTCCGGCTATAAAACTATAGTACTTGTGTAAAATATTCAAATTAAGATGTAAGTCTCATCACAATAAATACAAGGCCAGGAAAAAAGTTTCTTCGCATTCTATAATAAAATTCAAGACATTTTTTTTTTTCAAAGTTTATTTACATTTAATTACAATATACATGTGCCATTATGTTCGAGAATTGTCTGCCATCATGTAGGTAGTGACATGATTCTGTTGCTGTAGAAATTTTTAGACTTCTGATCAAAAAACGCGACAAGTAGCTTTGGCAGTCCTCTCTAGAATTGTGAAGAGAACGAAACAGGTGGGAATCGGAAGCTGCAAGGTCAAGGCTATATGACGGATGCGTGAACACCTTCCCAGTTGCACTCTCTAAATGTTTGCTAAGTGACTAAACATGTGTGTGGTGTAGCGTTATCGTGATTAAAAATTATAACGTTTCTGTTGATTAGGTTGCTCTCTCTCAATTTCTTGCTTTAATCTTATCAGTTGTTGGAAGTAGTGATCCACATGAATGGTTCTGCCCAGCGGTGAAAGCTCGTAATGAACAACACCTCTCCATATACACAGCATCACCTTATTGCGATGCCTGACCGATCCTTGAACACATCTTTTTGCAGATTTTTCCTTATGTGCTCCACTTTTCATCATCAGTTATCAATCTCTTCTAAAACGGTTTGGTTTCAATAAAGAATCGCAAGTGAGTACATGGTTCATTACCTTGGTTTCTTTAAGTGAGCTCGTGTGGCAAATAAATATCGAGCTTTTTTATATACCCAGTTTTTTTAAAGGGTTATTAGATAATGTTTTATAAAAAAAAGTTTTTGTTGTATAAAATAATAATATCTATCAAATTCATTATTTAGATTCATCCATTTTGACAGAAAGAAAAACAATTGAAAAACGGTGGAATATAACATTTTCTTAAATTGTTTTTTTTTAATGCAACCTATTTAATGTTGTCAAACCCAGTACAATAGATACAATTAGTACAGCCAAAGAGATTGTGTTACAAGTTTATACAGACTATATGCAAAAAGAATTTCTCCCCGACCTGTTATGTTCACATGTTAACACACCGGCACATCGTCGCGGAGACACATTTAATAATATTTCAAACGCAAAGCTGAGGCGAATACACCATTACAGAATAGGTTCATGTGCCATCAGGCAATACATGAAGCAGTGCTCCCGCCGCTACTTTGACTCTGCCGTCACCCACCCTAACCCACTGGTGGTAAGGGCGGCTTCTTACATCCCCTCTAAAATATTCGCGATCAAACAACCGCGATTAATATTATACGAACCGGACGATAGTATCATACTCGCCCAGACGGAGGCGTTCACAGCCCGCGAGGTCCTGACAAACAAATATCCACGATTCCACCCTCGCCGCCGTGAACGGAAATCGTGTAGCGTTAAAGTTACAAACGTGGGAATGCCCACTTTGCCAGCGACCCCCCGAGCCGAGGTCCGTACCCCACAGGGATGCCTTCGGGATCGGTCGCTTAACTTTAAACGTGTTGAGAGCCCTCAGCACTCACTCAACAGTCCGGGTAAAGCTGTCACACTAAGTCACACACAAAAAAAGGCGAACACACAGTACAATAAACTACAAGAGTCTTATGATTATAAATTGTATAATAAATATAGAACTACAATCACCGCTTGAGTTTACTGTGTGGTGACTGATGAAGAATACAATTCATTACTCTCTATCATGGATATTATAAATGACTAAGGGATTTTTTTTATTGCCGTTTGGTGGCAAACGAGCAAGCAGCACACCTGATGATAAGTGATACTACCGCACATGGACCTTTGCGATACCAGGGGCACAACCAGATACCAGGCTAACCTAACCAGGCCGTTGCCTACCGTGAAGAAAGAGCTCTTCTTAAACCTCGTTTAAAGAAGGACAAGTCATAGCGCTCGGGAAACATAGCAGCAGGTAGTTCATTCCAGAGCCTGCACGTACGTGGGAGAAATGATCGCTGGAAACGTACAGTTGAAGACCATAACGTTTCCAGGTGAAATGAATGAACCTTGCTGCAGTGTCGAGTGGTACGTTGGTAGAATGGTGACGGTGGTACCAAGTCAAACAGTTCCTCGGAGCACTCGCCGTGAAAGAGCCGGTAGAGTACACAGAGTGACTCAAAGTATATAATATACATGTAATAAAGCTCATAGTTAAAACGTATCTACTCGTATATATTAGCACTTCTGACAAACATGCTAGGTGAATTGTCATCATATTGTTAAGGAGGCCTAGGTGTCTAGGTGAAAGCCCCGCATGAGACATTACGTACGTATATAAATTGATATAATGCTGAAGTATTATGTATTACAAATATAACAACGGTTAAGTTAATTAATGAAGTGCGCACTGTCTCTATCTCTTTGCAATCATTTTGTACAAACAGTGCAGTAGTTTTATATGTACATACCTATATGGTAAGAGGGATCCACGGTCGCGGGCCGCTCCGTCCGCGGTAGTACCCCACATTGAGCAGAAAATATACAACAGAGCAATCTATTAGGACACTTCGTTCGGTCAACAGATGGCGATATTTATTTGTTGAGATTTTTTTACAAACATTACTGGCAATAGTTAAAATGTACAAGTCGTATCGTGTTTTTATCTATTTATCTTTCATTATTAAATGTGTAAATAATCTTCATCTCCTATCATAAATAATGTATGTAGCATTGTAATACTAAGAATTAATTTATAATAAATGAATAAGTTCTTAAGATATCTGTCTCGGAGGTGTTGCCTATCAATGCGCGAACTGTCCGACAATTGTATTGTTTGTATATCTATGATAGCGATAATAGGCCGGGGAAAATTCATGTAAATGGGAATTTTCACGTAGGTAGGTATGTGGCAACTCTGAAATGAGATAGCTATCATCTAAGATTGTTGCCCTTAATGAAAATGGAGCGTTACACAAACGAAGCGCGTGTTATTATTGTGATTACTCTTTACAAAATGGATACAGGGATAATGAAACCACTCGCAAACTTCGCGGAATGTTTCGTCGAGAAGGTGTCATTCATTCGAAGCGTAGTCAAAAGATTTGAAGAGACCGGGGCGGTTGTGAACACTAAGTCTTCTCTGCGTCGCCGTCGGTGTACCGGTAGATCTATTGTAAACATTGTTGCCATAATCGAGAGTGTGCCGACAACATCAGTTGTGTATTGCGCTTGGTGAACAACTTTAAATTTAACGAAACGGTAAGCACCATATTTCGAGGAACTTCAATATTCATCCGCACAAGATTCAGCTTACTCAGACGCATAAACTAGCAACGTCCAATGGACAACAGCGCAAAATGAAGCGCAGACCAATTTTTTTGAAAAAAGTAATCTTTACTGATGAAGCACAATTCCACCCGAGAGACACAGTTGTCGTATTTGGGGCTTTGTAATCCGCACGTAGTCTATGAGATGTTATTACATCTTCAGCGAGTAATCATCTGGTAGCGATTTTGGTCAGGGGGTTGACTTTTTTGAAAATGTAGAAACTGTAAACGGGATTCGTTACGGGTTTTTGGGACCTGGATGGTATGGATCGGGATAACACAACATGTAACCAATAAAATAATGTGAATTAGCGCCGCGCCATTTGTTTCTTTGTGTCTTGTGAATTCTCGAGTTTATGCTAATAAACCAGTATTCCTGAGCCCAAAGGCGATCACCAGCACGTTATCAGTGGGACACAATCACATCCTTTTCAATAAGCTATTGAATATTTCATGAAAATACTAATAGTGTTTCATTAGAGTCGCGGGCGTCATTTGTCAGATATTTTAATCTATATATAATCGCTTCTTGACAATATAATTTAATATACACTGTAAATAATTTGACAATTTGAATTTAAAAAAGTCATATTAATAAAATAGCAAACACTTTTGTATTAGAAGAATAACAAGGAATTGTGTTTTAAAATTACCCAAGAATGTTAAACGTTCTTGTCTAATAAATAAACTTCAGAATTGTCTACAAAACTTGGCACCCATTTATGTCTGAAGTTTTGTCGGTAAAGTCGACAGCAACATAATTATTATAATATACTGAACTCGTCTCCGTTTTCATCATAAGTTTTTGGTGAGGTTTACTTAAGTGAATTATATCAAATTTATAGGACAAAAAAGTTTTTTGGATAAAAAATTGTTATAATAAGGAAACTTAAGAAGTTCTTCTCAACTAACATATCTCAGCAAACGGCACATGACCGTACTTTGTAGTGAAACATGAGGAAGGCCTACGTGTTGTAGTGGACGGTGATAGGATTAATTATGATAATAAAAAAAATAAGTAAAGATATGTATGTCTCTATTAAGAGGTAAGCAGCAACAATGGGCGATGACATTAGAGGCGTGTGCCCGTCTGTGTGGCGATCAGTTGGCATTAAAACACAACTCGAATCATAATATAAAATAAAATGTTCTGTTTGTCCGCAAACTATTCGCACTAAAAATACATTCCGAGCACAAAAGGAAACAATTCTAAGAAAACCACTCCGACAGCAAAAAAGCTTAAGGAAACAACTAAACAGCACCCCGTAGGTACGTCGCGTCGATCATTTAAGTGATACTTAGTATAAACTTGTAATACATAAGTTATTTTAATAGTTAGCTGTGACATATTGTCATCACACGATACACGTGTCACTGCTGCACTTGTATCACTTGTACGATACGACATTCATTAATATACAACATAGTATCAGATTAACATTGGAGTTTGTTTACTATTTATCATATATCTGCGTACATGTCTATTGTAATTATATGATATAGTTATATAGCGCTCTTATTAGTGTTTTACAACGTTAATGACAATGTAAGTGTTGTTGTTATGAGCAGTTGTCACCACACAGCACTGTGGTCACTATCGCCGTAGTACCCATTACACTTGTATTCCGCTACTCGTTATTGAGTGTGAGTTGACCAAACGCAGCTCACCGTACTCAGTGTTGGTGAAGCCCCCCCTACACCACTCTACCACTCTCTGCTGGGTGGTAGCGGTAGGCACTCGCGAGCGGCACCACTCACCATCTATCACGAGATAGGTACTCATTACTTATTTATCTGTTACTGAAAGCAATAGAAATATAATTATTTATTGATAACATGTATTTAATAGAGTATGGTGTTGTCATATGTCACAAGTGTAAGTTATACCAGCTAGTTACTTGTAGTATACATTAGGTATGTGTAAGAGTAGCACCTGTAGTACAATACAGTTAGTTCAATGTGACGCGCACACGCGCGTTACACAAGTGTTGTCACCTGGTTCACTCGCGACATTACTCACACCAGTAACACGTCACAGGTGGGGGTGTCCCGTCGGCTCACTGCCGTAGTGATATGCCACAGTGCGGTGACATTATCACACGTGTTATCTATACGTACG
Organism: Lymantria dispar; assembly: GCA_032191425.1. Lineage (NCBI taxonomy): Eukaryota > Metazoa > Arthropoda > Insecta > Lepidoptera > Erebidae > Lymantria > Lymantria dispar. The sequence goes on from CM063442.1 coordinate 280,508, forward strand.
TATGTATGTATGCTGTACTTAGTGAGATGTATTCATTATAATTAAGGAGGAGCCCTACGTCCAGCAGTGGATGGAAATGGACTGAACGATAATGATGATGAAGATTAAAATAATGTTATAAGTAGTTTCGGCAATCATCTTGTAATGTTAACCTGATATTGTATAAAGTATTCTGAAGAGACTGAAACAGGAAACAGTAGCAATCGGAAGCTGCAAGGTCAGTGCTATATGGCGGATGTATTGACACCTCCCAGTCTAACTCCCTTAATTTTTCTGTGTTTCCACACGTGTGTGGTGTAGCGTTATCGTAATGAAAGACCACATCCTTTCTGTTGTTTAGGTTGCTCTCTCTCAATTTCTTGCTTTAATCTCATCAGTTGTTGGCAGTAGAGATCTGAATCGATAGTTCTGCGCGGCGGTAAAAACTCATAATGAACTTTCCATTTTCACCACATAAACAGTATCACCTTATTGCTAGTTAGCCTGGGTTTTGGCACAGCTTGTGAAGCCTGACTGATCTTAGAATATGACCATTATCGCACATATAATGATACATGATACCCTTCATCACCAGTTATCAATCTCTTCTAAAACGGTTTTGTTTCATTTGGTTTCAATAAAGAATCGCAAATGAGTACACGGTTCATTAAGTTCCCTTCAGTAAGTTCGTGTGAAACACAAATATCGAGCTTTTTTATACCTAGCTTTTTTCAAATGGGTCTAAACTATTTTGTGGTCAATTCTCAGATCTTCAGCAATATAGCAACTACTGTTATGCTGATCTTACCCCCCTTTTTTAAAATCGCTTCTACTTTATCAGTAATAGGGCAAAATTCCCTAAAAGTCACAATTTTTTTCGCAGCTTGGGTTGCTTTTTAAATTGTAATAAACTTTAAACAGAAAAGTGTAATAAACTTTTAAAATGTATTGAATTTCTTAGTTACAAAAAGAAAAACAAATGAATAACGGCGGGCAATAACATTTGACTAAATTGTTTTTTCTTTGAATATAACTTATTTAATGTTATCAAAATCAGTCACATACCACTAGTACAGACAAAGTGATATTATTAAAAGTTTATACGAACTATATGAGAGAAGACACTGCACTGATCTATTATACATATGTGTGTGTGTGTGTGTGTGTGTGTGTGTGTCGCGGCGTGCGGGCGACAGGTGTAGAGCGCACCTTACACGCTTATCAATAGTTATCGTGTACACACACGTACAGACAGACAGAGACATACACCGTCACCGTCACCGGACACATTATCACAGTATAGATAATGTTTGTAACATCAACACGATACCTACCTACATGTCAACTGTGAGGGTGTACAAACGGCATACACACCGTCGTGTGCATATAGATAGGTATTGACGTATACTAACAGATACAAAACTGTGTGAAACTGCAGTTATCGGCACTTCTAACAAACGTAATAAATTTATTTTATTTTTATTATAATAAATATCCATGATACAGTGCTCACTGTTAATAAAACTATGTTACGGCTTTCATCGATTTTGATTTTTGTTTGCCCGACGTTTTGAACAGTTTGCAGCGTTCATGGACACGGGCGGGTAAAGATGTCTCACGTACAACGAGTCATCGTCATTACAGACAGTCTGTAATAACGTCGAGTTCTATACGTCGCGCGTCCGGCAATCATACATCAAATACATACGCGATAATATCCGTAAAGTAGTTTTATTTACAACTAGTTGATCTGGCGAACTTCGTACCATCATCATTATTTCGTAAATATATTTTCTAAATTTCTGAAAATATAATGTCATTTGCGTTTTGTTATTACATGTCAGATGCGTTTTTGTTAAACCACGTTTCATAGTGACTTATATTCTCTTTGGTTACGTCACACGCGAACGCGATCGAACATGATAAAAAGTATCCTATGTCGGTCTCCTGGTTCTAAACTACCTCCCCACCAATTTGCAGCCAAATCGGTACAGACATTCTTGAGTTATAAATAGTGTAACTAACACGACTTTCTTTTATATATATAGATGTGTAATACTCGCGTAAACATCGATTCTGACTGTTGATATTTTAAACTGTCTCGGCCAAAACTCATCTAAACCTAGAAACAACTACTGCCTCTAGGGAGGCTGCAAACTTATATTACGGATATAAGTGTGTACGCTCCCTGGAGTCACAGGGGGCGACGCTACATATCGTTTAGTTTATTATAACCGGATTGTAAGTTGAGTCTCGTTATACACGACTCAAATCATAGAAGACAACTACACCTCACACTGTAGATACATATTATGTTAAAAAGATTGCATTTGTCGTATTCAATAACTCGCAGAGCGGTGTTGTGTGCGCATTATGTTATTAATATATACAATATAGTCAGTTAATGTGACTTACACGCGTTATTACACATAATGTTAATATGTTTAATCTGTGAATACGTAGGGTGTCGTGTGAGCACCTCTCAAATATCATCTAATCAATATAGTTACTTCACTTACACATATCTGTGAGGTGTACTATCGACTAGCAGCCTCGTGCGGAGACAGCCATAAGGTTACGTCCGTATAGTCACTTGAATCGCAAACAGACAATACAATTATAATTACAAACTATTCAAAGCACAGTACGCGAATTACATATCAACTCGTATCTCAACTTATATGACACGGGTTGATATAGACATTTACTTAGAGATTTTCTTCTTTTGGACAGATGATTACATGCATAATGTATCCCTTTGTCACCTTTTACGACACACGAGTGCGACATGAGACTCATCTATCATATTGTTACTCAAACATCATACGAATTTAGAACAACATTAAAAATATATCAAATGCGTAGATATGCGCGAGTCACAATCTTAATCACTTAGATTGTGATTGATGCTCAGTTGCATGGTGTACGGCTTGCACCAAGCGCCATCATCATTTGGAGTCCCTAAAACAATCCATACGATTAGCAGTGAAGAACTTTCCCATGAAAAGAGTGCGTGCTTCTATTGACAGCCGGTCTCAACGTTTAAAGAACGGTGTTACAGCCCATAGAGACCACTACGAATAACCTCTTTATATTTCAAATTGTTTTATATTTATGTATTAAACTAACACTAACACACTGTAAAAGTAATTAATGGTATTTGCAATAGAATTTATTTTTCTTTGTTACAATATTTATGGCAAGACTAGGTATACATATAAAGCCGAAATATTTACATAAAACAAATAACTTATGAACTTCAATGTTACAAGTTCCTATAATAAATAAGCTTTAAAATTAAATTGTGTGCAGAACTTGGCAGCCATTTATATCTCATGTCTTTTGTCGATGAAGTCGATAATCGCCTTAATTGGGATAATATTGTAGTTTGGTCCAATTTTCATAAAATTATTATTATTTAAGAGTGATCTATTTATAAATTTAGTTTCAAGTTTTTGCTTTTATGATTTTGCAAGTTGTAAGTAATATTCTTACTAATGTTATAAATATGCGAAAGTAAGTTGTTTGTTTGTTTGTTTTTTACGTTTTCACCATCAACCCGATTTAAAAAAAATCGTTCACCGATGGAAAGCTATAATATCAGGGAGTAACATAGGCTATATTTTACCCCCGTATTCCCACGGGGACGGGAACTACGCGGGTAAGGCGACTGAAACCGAAGCGAAGCGAGGGCGGGTTACTAGCAATTGAATAATTGTCAAATTTATCAAATGTTATAAATTAATTGTTTTCTGATATTTTCTTTGTAAACACACAATTACCTAGTTACATGATAAATTTGAATTCTCTAGGTTTAATTTTTTTTGGATTGGAAGTGGGTTAGACTTTGATCTATAGGTATGAATATCAGTTATACTTACAAGTAATAACATATTGAGATTAATATAACCAGTTAATTTTATTTAGGAGGTCTAAACACATAAACTATATTTATTATATTTATGTTAAATGGTATTTAAGTTATTAAGTAACCCAGCGTCTCCTAATTATTCGTGTTAACTTATACACGGTGCGGCTTGATAGTTCTTTTGTTGTAAACTTATTTTAATAAGTGATAGATATGCAGGATAAGAGTTCGACATTCGACAAGAGAAGGAAATAAAACCCTATATCAACCTGTCTGACCAGCATGGTATAGTAAGGTCAATTTCTCTCCTATTGTGGAGGAGGCTCGAGCCCAACAGTGGGACGTATATGAGCTGAAATGATGATGATGATGAGAGTTCGACATCATTTAAAATAATATTAAAATCACTTGTCCTAATCACTTTATTTAATTAACTAACCGATGCAATTGAAAATCACTATTAATAGTCCAATTATTAGTTTTTTTATAATAAAGACGGTCGTTAGTACCCCATAGAGGAAAGTACCACGGGCCCAGTCTTGGCCCAACTATATGCAGCCTGGCCTACAAGCTTGGCCCAGCCTTGGCAAAAGTCTGGGATGATAACGATGGGCCAGGCTTGTTTGCCCGGACTGGGCCAGGCTTGTTTGCCATCCTATTGACCCCTTCCCAATAATAATTGCCTAATAATTGCTTAATAAATGGGTTAATAATTGCTTAGAGATAATTACTGCGGAGATTATTATTTTTAATTCTATTTATTTTTGTTTTATATACCGGGATATTACCGGGGCTGGGCCACGCTTTATTACCACGACTGGGCCATGCTTTATAACCAAGTTGGGCCATACTTTTTTACCGGGACTGGGCCGCGAATTGTTATCATGACTGGGCCATACTTTATTACCAAAGGAATAGCGAACAATGTGTGTTTAGCCGTCCCAAAAAGTCTCCTTGGAGATCGTATTCATTAAAATACTGATGAAATATATACTGAAAATTTTATTATAAATGTACCGGAACAAGGTCTTATATCATTTAGCATTCTTAACATCGCGATGTACAAAAATTATACGACGCCATCTATTGAAGTATGTGAAATAAAGTGCACGGCGTTGTACAATGTGAAATATCTTTTGAAAGATACTGTACTGAATATCGCGGTGGTTTAACTGACGGTTAGAATGCTGATATGAGATGCACGTTACATCGGAAACGCCCGAATATTTTCGGGCAATGAAGAGACAAAGGAAGGAGAAAATCTTAGCTCAAGTCGAGATGACTTATAAATGGCCAATACTGGGTAATTCTACCTTGGGCCAAGCCTGGGTTACCGTTAGTTGGCCGAGTTCAGGCTCACCAGTCTTGGCCCAGTCTTGGTTAAACATTGAGATGGCCAAGGCTAGGTAAACTTATCTTGGGCCAAGTCTGGGGTGCCGTTAGTTGGCCGAGTTTAGGCTCACCAGTCTTGGCCCAGGCTTGGTTAAACATTGGAATGGCCAAGGCTGGGTAAACTTGTCTTGGGCCAAGTTTAGGTTGCCGTTAGTTGGCCGAGTTCAGGCACACCAGGCTTGGTTAAACATTGAGATGGCCAAGGCTAGGTAAACTTGTCTTGGGCCAAGTCTGGGTTGGCGTTAGTTGGCCGAGTTCAGGCTCACCAGTTTTGGCCCAGGCTTGGCTAATCATTGGAATGGCCGAGAATATCTACCCTGTCGGGGCCCAGGCGTGGGCCTAGGTAGGTTTGCCAAAGTTGGGGCCCCTGCGTCGGCACAAGCATGGCTCCGTCGTTCAACGCCGGGGCTTCCTGTATGGGGCAACGTGCGCACTGGGCGCCGATCGACTGACGAATGCCCATTCGATTTTTGTTTGTGTGACTATAGCTGTTAGCCGCAGATGGCGTTGACAGCTTAGCCGGACTGTGGGTGAGCGCTGAGGGCTCTCAATGCCACTTAAGCGAACATCGCCCAAGGGCTCCCCCTGTGGGGAATAGAGCTCGGCTTGGGGCGCCGCTGAAGCGAAAGTGGGTGTGGCCACGTTTAGGTTGATGACTTTTTCGCGCCGTCGCGTCGGTGCCGACCTCGACGGTGAGGCCGATACCGCGGATATTTAAATGTTATGGCCGCGCAGGTCGTGTATGCTCTTTCTTGAGCGCTCGAAATGTAATCGTTAGTCTCGTCTAATAAATGTCAGGGACGTCGGAACGCGCTTATTTTTGAAGGGGTATAGTTAACCGCCCCAACCACTAGGAAGTTGGGGTGTGTCATGGCAGAGTCAAAGTGCTTCTTAATCGCTGCCTTATATACTGTTTTGGTGGCGGGGTGACTGATAACGTCACGCCCGCACACACCGTTTACAGATACTGACGGTGGCGCCGTCAAATATACCTGGTGTTGATGTTTGTTGTTATTTGTCTGTGTGTGTGTGTGTGTGTGTAATAATATTTGTTGTCTTGTATCCAGTTGAACGTGCAGGGTGGTGGAGGTGGCGGTGGCGGAGTCAGCAGTGCGGGCGGCGCCGGTGGCAATGCTTGTGGAGAGCCGTACGGCGCCGGGCTCAGCTCCGGCTCAGCGTCCAGCGGCGCGCACTCACCGGCCTCACCGCCGCACGCGCATGGAGCACACGGCGCGCACGGGGCGCACGGCGCGCACGCACGACTGCGCGCCAAGGACGAGGACACCTCGGGGGCGGGCCGCGCCAGCGCTGATGGGTCTTCAGAGTCGGAGTGCGAGGGGGCGGGGGCGGGGGCGGGGGCGGGGGCGAGGGCGCGCGCGCACTACGTCAGCGCCAACTGTGTCGTGTTCACACACTACACGGGGGACGTCGCCACCGTCGTCGACGAGCACTTCGCGCGAGCACTCGCACACGACAAACATAAAGGTGAGCGCACACACACACGCACGATAACACAACAGCCGTATACATACATCCTATAGCCTTGAATAAATTATTTCTCCCTGTCTCACACCCTTGTGTACTTGGATCGGTTTACTGTTACTCCGGATACGAATTGGTATTGTGGTGTTTCTTATATAAACACTTGAACATTTCAATATACATATATAGCGCTGGTCTGCAGCACCATCCAAGTTTCGACAGAATCAAAGGCTTTCTCATTCTCTAGCAACGCTATACATAGAAGTTGATTGTACTCTTCAATCTTCTGAATAATCTACCAAAGCATATGGATATGGTCTATGAAACTATAGTTTTTTTGGGAAGCTGACCTGTTTGCGTGATTGGAAGTCGTCCAGCTTGCGCGTGAGTCGATTCTTAATAACCCTCAAACACAGGTAAGAGACGTAGGTTAAGACGGAGATGGATTAAGAACCACTCTGATCTCGTACAAGCTGATGTCTGGGATTTCTTCAGTATAGTATCCTTGGATCTGGGGTTTTGAACCAAGGCAACAACAAGGTATCGAGATGATTTTCATAACTGGCCATAGAACCTTTCGACCTATCCCAAGATCTCACTGAGATGAGGCGATAGTGCTGTCATCGGTCTTCATCTTAGTCATTTGATTGTGTTCAGTAAACAGATCTTATGTGAATACTGTAAAGCTAATATTTCGCTTTATAACTTCTTTAAATCGGACACGTTTGTGGAGGGGTTAAATAAAAGCTCGAAAAGCCAGATAGGTCGGTTGCAGGTGTCAATACAATTTAAATTCGCAGTACATGAAATTTCAATGGGCCCAGTTCGCGTAGGATTGGAAGCATGGTGTGACTATAGATTCCATCATTTAATGGTAGAAGCTATTGGCCCTGTTTAGGCTTGCTAAATGATGCAGTGACGCTCCATGTGACTCATATTTGAAATTAAAGTTTAGGAAAAAATAAACCTTAACATTTAGCAAAATCAGTTGTTGTGAGTTGTGTTGCTGAGTGTTGCTGAGAAAATACAGTGTCAGAAACAGTTTAAATAATTCTGATCAGCTATGATTAGGTGACCTCTTATGGAATACTATGGTACCTATTGACGGCACCACACCCACGCGTTCGATGCTATAACTGACAGGTGGTATGGGTCTCCACAAGTCAAACTGCTGCTTCTCACTGTTTCTTGAGCGGGTCGTTAGTAGGTACTGTGGGTAAAAATTTCACTTGTCGAGTTTTTAGTAATGTTTGAACAGTCATTAGGCTATTGGAGCGATCTGTATACATTCATTGGAGCGATCTGTATACATTCATTAATTATTTATGTAACGTTGTCGCGAGCGGAGTAACTCGATAGTTATAAGTGAATATAGTACTTAATGCGATGACTGATGACCCGGTGAAGGTTGTCGGACGTCGTTGGATGCAGGTGGCACAGGAATGCACTTTGTGAAAGGCTCACGTCCAGCACTGGATAGCGATAGGCTGTATGATGATGATAGTACACAGTTCACAAGTGTTACGCGTACGTACATACTGTGAACTACATCATTCGAATAACATTATGGTAGCTGTTACATTACAATGTGTATTGTAACGTGCGCACAGACGTACAGTTACCGTCTGTGTTTAACTATAGTGAGGTAATATGTAACAAGTGTGTGTGTGTGCGTGCACAGGCACTGAGCGGCGATACTTAGAACTTTGTACAAAAACGTATCACCTCATTCCGTAGAAGTTGTTTTATTGAGTAGAGCGAGATACTAGTCAACCACTAGATAAATCACTGGACCGTTCAAGGGGTCGACCTTAATTAAACTGCTCGTTTAATTACGAACTAGCGGCGAGACCGCTCCGCCTCACTCCAAACGTCCCCTCTCAACCGCATTGCCTCGCTGCGCCCCAGCAGCCCTGGCGCCCGGCCACTGCGTGCACTTCATTTGACGACTCATAGTGTGTCTGTACGTCCGTACGTGTGTCGCGGTGCTCATGTGACAATGTTACTCCATTACGTTATATATGTATAACGAACTTGTGACGTGCACAGTCGCACGGTACAGCGCCGCGACGAGAACGCGACGGGACCGGTTCCGCGGTTCGACCTCGCACAAACAAACAAAAAATGGTGCGCGTCGCGGCCGCTCGGTGTCGCGCCCGCGACATAGTTACGTGATCGCGATTAGATTGGAAAAAGTCAAGCCATTACTTAAGAGCTCGCCGACAGAGGACGAGCGACAAAAACCAACCGAATTGCACCGGGCGAGCCCTCCCCGCGCACCGCCCCTCGCCCCCACACATTCACATACCTGGAGCTATTGGTGGTATTAGTGAAATATTCACCGCGTGGTGAGGTGTACCGCTAGCGCACTCCTCGACCGTGAACACCAGCCCACCAACAATAATATTATCACTAAGTGTGTGAATTAGACACAAGGTCTGCACTCGTCACAATTGAAGCATTACACAAACTAATAGTAGCCGACCCGATAATACCTACTGCTCTACAGAGAATTACCTATAAATATTTATGTAAGAGCTCCAAATATCATAGGAACAACCTTTGCTCCAGGTAACAAATATTCATTTGGATATTTAAGATAGAAGAGAGGATTATTGAGTTGTAAAAAGACTTAAGTTAAATCCGAAGCGTTAATATCAGAAGTATGAATAAATAAACCTCTTTTCTTTTTTTGGGCGGTGGGTTACGGTCGGCGCACTCCTCACTCCACTCCGTCCAGGGCGACAGAGGGGCGTAAGCACGCACACCCGTAACCCACCCGCGACACGTCGCCTTCGTCATTGGGTCGACCAACGGAGCAGGGTGACTTGTCGTCAGTGGTCGGTCCAACGGAATACCCCTTGAGGAGTACCCTCTTCTCGACCAACGTCACCCTCTCGGGGAGGACGTCGGTCTTACCTCGCGCGGTCAGCATCTCGGCGGGTGATAAATGAACCGAAATGTTACCAGGAGAGGATCAGCCGGCTCAAGACGATTATTTTATTTTTATAACTGTTGGTGACAAACGAGCAAACACAAACCTGTTGGTAAGTGATTCTGCTCCTCATGGACTTTTGCTAGGCCACTGCCTACAGGGAAGAATATGAATAGGAGAAATTTGATGATATTAATGCATCACCAAAATCTACCACAGCAAAAATAATCTAAAAAAGTTGGGCTTCCATTTTACTCGCTCACCGAACGAAGGGCAGAAACAAATTGCTACTCAGACGTTGATTTTCTGCTTAATGTGATACTATCCCGGATGTTCTGACCCACGACTGTAGACAAATGGATGTCGACAGAGTGCTCCTAACAAATTACATATTTGGTATCGTACATATGTTGATGTGACAAGGTGCTCCCTGAACAGCACAGCACTTGTTGACCTCAACATAAATGACGCGATAAACACTTTCAGCGCAATATACTTAGGTACATCTACAACATCTCAAAAGCTCTTCGCACGTCTAAAATCTATTTTATACCAGTTATAGGAGAGATCAACGCAAAACCATAATATGTGCAGTTATAGAGCTGAAGGTGCAGTAATATATATTTGGATAAAGGAACTAAAGGCACCGAAAGCAGACTGACTCTGGACAATGTTTTCATAATACCTTAAGAAAACAGTCACAAAAGTAACGAACCCGGGTTACCCGCGATGTTTATACAAAAAACGAGATCTATTTCTCGTCAGACTTGCGCTGACAGCGATCATTACCAGGTGGTGCGGTATAGGATATTGCGCGCGCTGCAGAGGAGTGTCCGCCCTAGATGAACTATGAGCCGCGTCATAAACTTGTCCAGTATTATAATTTAAAAACATTTCAAGGTGTATATGTGTGTGAGGGGTCAATATACAACGGTCACCACCCCTTCCCTTCCGTTAGTTGTCGTAAATCTATTATCTTTAAAAGGATAATTCTTATGTATTTTTATGTATTTAGAACTTCCAGAACGATCTCAACGATTGCCATGACATGATATGCATACTAAATACAGGTATCGAGGATTAAATGAAATTGTTTTAGTTGGGTTTCGTTTATAGGAAATTTCATTTTATTAGTTTTTTATAGTCAATAAAAAGTATTAGAATATGATATTAGATTAGATATATTAAGCTACTGTCAACAAAAATAAAAAAAAAATAGTTTAGTGGGGAAATAGAGCAGCCGCTCAATCCAGATAGTTCGTATTCGATCTTTGATATTTCCTTCTTTCAAATTTCCTTTTTGTGTGAAAAAGATTCTTCCTTTGTGAGAAGGTGTATTCTTTTCGAAATATATTTTCTAAAAAAAAAACACAATCACAAAAAATAAGTTCATTCATTTACTATTGACTATGTGATAAACAAGAAATTCTAGCAGAAATGATCAATGTTTCATAACATTTAGTTGTAATCCGCTCGACAACGCTAATATAACCGTGACACAGTAGGTTAACTAACTTCATCTGGAGGAGTTCTATGCTCACTAGTGAGACGTTAACGTTTTGAAATGAAGAACAATATCGCTAATAGATCCGGTAACACATTCGTTTCCAATACCTGTTCGAGTGTGGTGAGTCTTTAAAAGATATGAGCAACAGATTCGTGGAAACAGTCCACGCGGTCGAGCCGGTTAGTCAAAAAGTTGTATACTTAAAAAGAAGTGTATGAGACAAATGGATGCGATATAGTGTACACATTGCGGAACTGATAACGTGAACGAGCTGCACACGAGTGTGTGCGACAGGAGTGCCACCTCACAGTTGTCGCGACAACATTAATTTTTTATTATAAACTCCACAGATATAACGAGAATAGTTAAATGATATGAGGGCACGTTATCACATCTAAACATCTATAATATCATTCAGGTAGTTAATATATATAATCGTATTATCTATTAATATAATATTATAATGTCACAAAGGCCGGATGTACTCACATATTTTCATATGTTAATTATTATTTAATAGCTCAACGGTTGAGGGCAATGATCTATCAATAATATTCATGTAAGTGAACGCGCCGAGATATCTACTGACTTTACGCTTATTTATTAACTCCAAATATTTGTTTCGCAAAAATGTATACGCAATCTATCTGTATTAAAATGTTCTCCATTCATCGTGTTAGGTTTGGAGTGTAGAACATAAAAGTGCTCCTGTTGATGTTGTTAAAGCAAATTGTTCAGGACTGGTGGAGGTCGATCTCTTAAGTGAAAACCTAGCACCTAAGTGATGAAATTAAGCGGTTAAGCTATCTTATGTATAATATGCTTGAATCTGTCAAATATCATTGCTCTATATATATATTTTGATTGTTAGATATTCATGTTTTCAAGGTGCATCCAAATTGATAAAATGATTATTTAAATATGAGTGAATTATTATATTTACCTGTTATACGATAATTAATTAACAAATTATTTTACAATTGCATCAATCTGAGTATTGAGTAGGTGATAACAGTTACCGTGTCGTGACCAAGTAATAAAACAAGATAAGGTATTATCTACCTTACCCGTGGGTGTTGTAAAGGCGAGTACCCAGCGTGATGTAGTAGGCAGGTACGTTAGTGTCCCTCCTGATGTGGACGAGAGATAGGTCTATGAGCTCAAATAATCATAATAATAATGTTCATTTAGTTTTCATTGTAATTTTAACAAATAACACGTATATTATTTGAATTGATTATTATTATATTATATTACTAGCAACCCGCCCTCGCTTTGCTTCGGTTTCTGTCGCCTTATCCCCGTAGTTCCCGTTCCCGTGGGAATACCGGGATAAAATATAGCCTAGTTTACGCCCTGATATTATAGCTTTCCATTGGTGAAAGAATTTTTTAAATCGGTCCAGCCATTTTGAAGATGAGGTACCCGGAACACACAGACAGACAGACAGACAAAAAAAGTATAAAGTGATTTTTAAGCATATGTATAGTGCAAATAACCGTGTGAGCATGAAAAAAGGCCTATTATTTTGAAAATACACTTTATATTTTTTTGTTTGTCTGTTTGTTCCGGGTAATCTTCAAAACGGGTGGACTGATTTCAAAAATTCTTTCACCAATGGAAAGCTATAATGTCAGGGAGTAAACTAAGCTATATTTTATCCCGGTATTCCCACGGGAACGGGAACTACGCGGGAAAGACGACTGAAACCGAAGCGAAGCGAGGGCGGGTTGCTAGTTGATTAATAAAAAGAGACCTTTTTTCAACATGGAGCTCCTGTAGCGGGTACACCTAGGGGTGACGCTAAATCTTCCAATATAAAGTAGTGCGATATATTGTAAGTTTACATCTACTACCAATATTCAAAAGTGGTTGCGGTGTTTGTGTTCGTTATATTTCATAAAACAATAAGGTTCAGGTTGGCTACTTGTTTCTTGTGTATTCGATACCACTTGGACAAAACTTGATTTATTTCCTGTTGTCTCACATGTTACTGTAGATTCTCCTCACCTGGACTCGTTACAATGAACATTGAACAGCTGACTCCTAATTTAGACACATCTGTATATATATATATATATATATCATTCCAAAATCTCAATCTATAAGTCCCTCTATTGGGTTTCAACTTTTTCCACTTCCTTGTCTTCCATCGATGTTATCTGCGTGTAATATTCCTTAGTCGTGTTGTACGACATACACGGGCAAGAATATAGTTGGTGAATGGTACTAAGATCCTTGTGAAGACCGTCCTGTAAGAGAGTTCTGTGAACTTATTACAACATTGGGTTGATGTTTCAGCTACTGGCAATTAGATCAGATATCAGTGGGTATATGATCTGTAATTATGTAGGTACCGATGGTTTTGTTTGTTTATCGAATATGAAGAGATGAGACTCATCACTCCGCACTGCTGTTGATTGCGTTTTAAATGCTCACTGGAGCTGAATGTCATTCACCACTATTTATATATATAAATATATTTCAGATAAAGTTTTCACGTTAATACTGGACTGAAAAATATTTATATTTTACTGAATGTAAATTAGTAGTACACTTTATGTAGCTATGTTTTTTTTTTGTAAATAAGAATATTTTTTTATTATGCCAACTTTAGAAATTTGCACTAACTTATTCTATTTTGTATGGGCAAATAGTTAGTAATACGGGTCCATTGTTGCCAGTGTCGAGTTATTATTATTGTTCAGAAATTATCAATTCCTTTTCAAGATATGAAGAACTTGATAATTTCAAGTCAAATCGTCGGCTTCACTTGTGACCACATTTTCAGTCTTTTGGGCATTTTGGTGGAAAATGAAAACATTTGTAGTGCACTTTTATACAATATTCAATATCTCGCAGCAGTTATTCCGCATTACATTACATAAAATTTTATTTTAAATATATGACATACCTAACACATTAAAACATTAAGATATTGTATATGTATAATGCAAGAGTACCACGTGACACTGTTCAATGAATCAGTTCTAGTTCATACCTAATACTGTGGTACAATATGTAGGTGTGTTAGGTAGGTACATGTCGTGGTACGTTATTTGTCAAATTGTATGTACCTATTATAAGGTCTGCGATGTGATGTGTAAGTTCTTTCGGCATGCCAGCGTTCATGTTCAGCCGTTGTGTGTGTCTCAGAGAGTGTGCCGATGGTGTCGCGCAATCTGCCCGCGTCGTTCTTCAACGCGGCGGCGGCTGCGGTGGCGGCGGGGGCGTGCGGCGGCGTGGAGCTGTACGAGTACGACCCGTGGCACCAGCACTACGGCGGCTACGGGCACGCGGCACATCGCCACGCGGCCGAGTACCACGCGGCGGCGCACGCGCACCACAACATGGCGGCCGCCTACCCCGGCCTGCTGCTGGGCCGCGGCGCGCTGCACCCGCAGTACAAGCCCGTCGAGTGGGGCGCCCAGCACGCGCACCTCGACCCCGCCGCCTGCGCGCCCTACACCTACCCCGCAGTGCCCGGTGAGTACACTACAGACTGTTCTGTGGCACTATACAAGTGTCAGCGCGCAACTGACATTTGTACGAGATACATTGTTCAAATATAATTTCGCAATTACGATTTTTTTTTATTGCAAACGGTGGCAAACGAGCAAACAGTACACTTGATGGTAAGTGTTGCTGCCGCTCATGGAGCTTTACAAGGTCGCTGCCTACCGCGAGGAAAGTGAAGGGAGTGTGAATGCGTGCATTGAGGCTCGGTGATACCAAGGGCACCACCAAAACCCTCCACACGCAATCACCCTCCGGCTCTCTCGCTCACCGAATGAAGCGCAGTAACAAATTGCTACTACTCGGACGTCGATTTTCTGCTCAGTGTGGTACTACCCCGGACGGACCGGCCCGCGGCTGTAGACAGATAACTGTCGACAGTGTGGTCCTACCACTCTCGATTTAGGGTTAAGAGCCCTCAGCGCTCACCCGACAGTCTGGGTAAAGTAGTCACAGCTAGGGACAAGAAACAGAGTAGAAAGTATCGATACTGCACTCATGAGTATTGTACTCACTAAAGTATCGAAACAAAAATAACGATACTTCAGAGTATTGACTACTTTTCCTAGAATGTATGTCGTGATGAGCTTTTTTTATGAATTAAGATTAAAATATTACGAGTCACGTTTTAGAAGGTTCATTACGTTTGAACTAGATGGCGTTACCATAAACATTTATGTCGTGCTGTTACATTATCAAAGAGATGCCACTCGCGCGGATATCTTAATTATGATGATTTAGGTGCTTTATGCGACTGACAATACAAATGGTGTCCGCTCGGTGACCGCCCGCGCCCCACTGTGTCCCGGACGGTTGTGTAGTGGCTGTGCTAGTATGTATGTGTGTCTAAGTATAGTTCACAGTTGTCGCGCGGTGTATAACAAACGATTATAAAGGGCCGCGTGTGTGCGGTAAAAACAAACGCGCGCTCGGCGACTTGAAAGGGCTCCCTGCGTGTGTAGCGAGCGAGGCGGGGGAGGGGGGAGGACGACGCTCCCTAATGACGACGATTAAAATTAATTTGCGCGGAGCTCCGGCGATCGCTGTAGCACCAAACACCGCGCTGCACCGCCTCCCCCTCCCCGTAGCAATCCGCTCGCAAATTAAATTCCTGGGCGAGTATCGCGGCCCCTCGGTCCCTTCCCTGCCCTCGGTCCCCTGTCCCTCGCCGTCCGTCTACAGTTGACAGATAATGTTGAACTGGCGGCGCGGCGAGTCAGCGCTACAGAGGGGGAGGGGGAGGGCGCGCTCTCCATTGAGGGAATGTGTATTTTATTTATTTGAGAATGTCCGAACAAACGTAGCAGCAAACGAGCGACTCGACTCGACCTCTTACACTGTTTGTATTTAATCGTTATTTATATAGATATATCTGCGTATGTCTGTGTGTGTACACACTAGTTGAGTAGCCAGCGCACAACTCGCGTATACACACGTATACACACACATGCACAGTAAACAGGAGATGTCTAGTGATTTGGATCTCTACTATTAGCAACTGATAAGGGAAAGAGGTTGGAATTGACAGAAAGCATGTCGTCTTTTATCACGATAACGCTAGACCAAACAACACTAGACAAATTTTTAGTCACTCAGAAAAAGTTAAAAGAGTTTGACTGAGAGATGTGATGTGATGTGTGTGATGTGTGATGACCTTCAAATTTTCATGTTTCAGTTTGTTCACAATTCTTTAGACAGTAGGTACCAGGTTAACATAAAGAGAGGACTGCCAAAAATACTTACTTGTTGTTTTCTTATCAGAAGTAGCAACATCTCTACAGCAACAGTGTCACGTCACAACTATAAGATGGCAGACGGTTACCTATCGAACAAAACGAGACATTTAACTACATATATTGTAATTAAATGTGAATGAACTTCGACAAAAAATGTCTACATTGACCAAGCTTTAAATAAACTTTGACAAAAGCTTCAACATTTTTTTGTCGATATATTATATGTACGTATATACCTACCTACATATATCGACGCGCTCTTTGCTTAAACTTGTCACGCTGCCGCGTGTCTAGTTGTGTTTTTATATTGAAGAGATGGAGAATGTTAGCAAAGTTAGTTATTGATTTATTGGATATAATTGAATCACGCACCACGACATACATCTTATTGATGTCAATTAGTTTGTGCGTTAATATTTATTTTAGATTTTTAAGTTTATTGTCAGTTTGCTGTTTAGTTATTTAATCACAAATATTACAAAGATACGTGTGTCTGTCTGTACACATTTCCAAATGCATGCATACAAAATGAACACGAAGAACAGTTTCTCTAATTCTATTTACAAGTCGTACAATAGGTAGTTATTTCAATACATTTGTCTTTTTCATCAGAAATGTAGGTATTCGTTCGAAGAGCTTTTATAATTGTCATCTGTCTAACGAAGAGAACTATTCCAGTTACTTATTTTTCTCGATTTTTTTTTAGTTTTGATTGTGTCTCTCTTTTCTTCACATTTCTTGCTCTTTTCGTGACAGCACCCTGTTTACTCTTTTCAATTACTTTTCTTTTTCATGTATTATGTGGAGACGTCAGCAATAGATAGAGCCTTTTGCTTTTTCGTTATCATAATTGCTGACAATTTAAGTATGAGATCAATTTTAAATAAAATATTTGTCGATGTTTCTTCGACAGACTATAAGACTATTTTTCCAGACGCAAGAATAGTAACTTGTCCAACATTATCTATTCTTAAATGTTGATTGCACATATGTACCTATATTCATTTTCAGTTATTACGATTTACGACATTGTTGGTTCTCTTTCAATGTTATTATTTTCTGGCTCATCATCTACGAGGTCATGTTCTTGTAACATACCTATTTGAGAGCTAAATATGATGCACTTTTGTAGCGGTCGAATAATATGAATGGATTCCATAGAATTTTCAAGTAGCTATGTCTATATACAGCGGCAGTCTTTAGGAATCAATTTGTATCTATATATCGTATCTATATAGTGGGGCGCTTATCTATGTTCATGATCATCAAACATTTAATGTTATGGGCGAAATAGACATTCAGCGAGCTGACAAATACTCAGTTGAGTAGTTGAAGTGTATGAGTACCTACCTACTATGAGTGCTGTGAGTAACATAGTAATATAGGATTATTCTTTTAAAACATTATTTAACATCAATAGAGATTTATCAGAATTTTTAAATAAAAACTGTTATAGCCAGTTTTGTATGGAGAGTATTTCATGTGAGTCGCCACAGACATAGTCACGTGACGTATCAACGCTAATACTATACCTATCTATAGCTATGCCTGTGTCACTATATCTGTTAAAACCATATAAATCAAAAAGTTTTAATTTACTAACTTTAGATTTAAGATTAAACCATTAATTTGAACATCCAAAAATAACGACTAATTATTTGTTTATAATTTTAAATGTTTTATTTCTGTTGGCAGTCCTCATAACTGCTTTGTGATTTTTTTTGTAGGTAAATATGTTTCCTCGAACCATTTCATAAATAATTTAGAATTTACATACGAATATTTATTGTTCATAAATACCTTCTTGTGAACCTGGTGGTAGACCTTCACAAAACTGAGGTGTATGGCGGTATAAAGTTACGTTGCCCATTGTAGCTGGTTGTGACTGACACAATATCTCTTTATTCGTCAAAGTGTTCATATCGTTTGCTTCTTTGGTGACAATTACTTTGCAAAGTTTGTCAGTTATTTGTATGTCGTTAGCATTCTAAATATTTCATCTGCATGTTGACTTAGTTATTATCTACTTACCTATATCTGAGGTAGCTGTCAAAAAGAGCGAGTGCACAAAGTACGCATATCAGAAGTGAAACTCCTTTATCCTTTATCCTTCATTCTTTCATCCTTCATCGTTTATCTCCTTCACTCGCCGGCTGAATCCTATACATTAACATGTTCGTGTCTCTATGCTATGGACTCGCTTTTTAGTTTCATTGAATTTGAAATCACTACGATTATAAAGAAGTTTCACTTCAAAAAATCATAGACATCCTCTATATTATAGCCATAAGCTCTGACGAGGGACAAACATTTAGACTTTCGATCCTTATTTATTTTTAAGAGCTAGTTAAACGAAATACCTTTTGCCCGCTTGTTGGGAATCGTTTGAGAATGTGTTAAGTATTAATACTAAGCTTTTAAGCTAACTGGATCAGGTGCACAACTAAGCTTTGGCTTTTTTTGATTCAAGTTACTAGTTTTTCTCATGCTCCTCTGAAAAACCAGGCTGCGTCCAAACTAGTGTTTGAAGTTTTTCTGTTAACCTATGTTGTCTAAGTATTCTTATTGTGATATTGTATGTTCTAGCGGCTTCATTAAGTAAGTTCCATGTTTGTTGCCCACTTTTTATATAGTTTCATTTAAATTCATGTTAGAGCAAGGGTCCGTAGGGTTTTCTTTTCACAATTAGGTACGCGGCGGTTTCAAGTTTTATTACAAATTGCCCGTTTCTCGCAATGACGAGGACTTTTTATATATCTATGTCTATATGTAAATGTGTGTGTTATTGTATCGCATTGCTTTATAATATACCTACCTAGGTACCTACAACCAATTATAATCTTTTTTATTTTTAAAAAACCATCCTGCGTTATGGAAGCAATAGGGGAGAACAGGGTAATGGGCGCCTACTAAGGGACATTTAAAAAAAACACACATATTAGTAAACATTCTCATAATCTTTGATTAGACGTTGTTACATTAATTATTAAAGTATATTTTAGTCATAGTTATAATCAATCACAGCCTTGTATTAATGTACAATAACGATTTTAAAAATAAAGTCACTCGCTCTCATTACCCGACACCTGAGGGTAATGAGAGCCCATTTAATTGTCATATATGTAATGGCAGACATACCACTTCACCATCATCATCACAGCTTATATACGTCCCACTGCTAGACTCAAACCTCCTCCACAACGGGAGGGAAATTGACCTACTATACCACGCTGGTCAGACGGATTGGTATAGGGTTTTATTTCGAGTTTTCCTTCTCTTGCATATATACCATTTACTTCTCTTAAAAGTTGAACTAAACATAGGTAATTTAAATTAGATCTTAATTATTAATATGAAGAAATATTTATAACACAAATAAAAAATCTATCTTGTAAACAGAACAGAAAAATTGTAAAAATGGGTAAAGAAAAATAAAAGACCGATTTTCTACGGATCCAAATATAAAGCACATATGTAAGAATCTGGACTATCATTGCCAGAACATCGTTTGTGGGATCAGTTATCACGGCTTCTACATCGGTACCACATCTTCCCACTTTTGCTTTTGTGAAGTATATCAGTTTGCTGAGATAATTTGCACACCGAAATGCCTCCAGTCCTGAGAACAGTGATAGAACAGTGACATTTTCTAATGTATCAACCGGCCAAGAAGCTTTTGTGGCTGTGCGTTTTGTTTTATGTGGCATCTGAAATAAAAAAGAGAAGATATATTTATCTAAATTATCGTAAAAGTATATTATGAAAGCTAATGGGGTAATAGGAGCTATGTCGGGTAATGAGAGCCATGCTAGGCTACCATTACCCGCTGATGACCTGTTTGAAAAGTAACAAAATAAATACCTATGTAATTCTATTTTCAATCACAATTTAACTAATTATACTTATTAATAAATGAATCTAAGGATGTAATAAACATACGCATAACAAAATAAGAATGTAACTATAGTCTTACCTTGGCGCTGGCGATCAGTAGTTTTTTATAAGCAGAAGACGAAAAATACATAACTTGCCCTCCTGACTTAACGTTTGGCACTAACGTTTCCTGTTCATCAGGCGAAGTTTCTGGATGACTAACGGCAAGAACTGACTATTTACCATGGCGCAAAAGTGCGTATTTTCCGTTAAATTATCGTCGCTCCCATTACCCGACCGCTCTCAATACTCCGCGTTCCCCTACTTGTACCGACTGCGGGGAACTTCACAAATATACTTATAACTAACTAGCAACCCGCCCTCGCTTCGCTTCCCGTTCCCGTGGGAATACCAGGATAAAATATAGCTTAGTTTACGCGCTGATATTATAGTTTTCCATTGGTGAAAGAATTTTTGAAATCGGTCCAGCCGTTTTGAAGATTACCCGGAACAAACAGACAGACAGACAAAATAATATAAAATGATTTATAGGCATGTGTATAGTGCAAATAACCGACTGAGCTTGAAAAATGCCTATTATTTTGGCATTACAAACAGACACTTTAATTTTATTTATTGGTATAGATCAAAATAAATGATATTCAGTTTTACAACAACAATGTTTGTATTGCACAAAATATAATGCCATGCGTGAATCAAGACTCGCGACACGACACACGACACACGACACACGACACACGACACACGACACACGACACTCGACACGGTCAATGTGAACTAGGTATCTAGGTAATTATAGGTATATAGGTATCTATATCTGTTCTCTACTGTTAGCTAAATAATATTTATAATTAAATAGACTTTTATAAAATGAACGTAAACAAAAAGGACTCGTGTCTTGTGTGTGTGTGTGTGTGTGTGCGCGTGCGTGTGAGTGGGCAGCATATGTCGAGTGGACGTCGGCCGGTGTACTGTGTGACTGTGGGCGGTGCCCCAGTACGCCCCGCCCGGGGGGTGTCACCTACCCGCCGGCTACACACACACACACACACACACACACACACACAGTTGAGCACTAACACAATAGTTTATTGCCTTTTCAATCTAAATCTGCAGACTACCTAATGTAATAAAAATATAATTAAAAGTCGATAAATAATTGGCTTGGCTTTTGCTGTCAACAAGTAGGTAGGTACCTAACAGCGCTGATTGACAGTCATTACTATTATCTATACCAATAATTAAAATTGGAGTGTCTGTTTGTAATGTCAAAATAGTAGACTTTTTTCATGCTCAGTCGGTTATTTGCACTATACACATGCCTATAAATCACTTTATAGTTTTTTGTTTGTCTGTCTGTCTGTTTGTTCCGGGTAATCTTCAAAACGGCTGGACCAATTTCAAAATTTTTTCACCAATGGAAAGCTATAATATCAGGGCGTAAACTAGGCTATATTTTGTCCCTGTATTCCCACGGGAACGGGAACTACGCGGGTAAAACGACTATAACCTACAAGCGAGGGCGGGTTGCTAGTAAGTAGGTATATAAATATATTATCAGTATTATACAGACACATTCAAGTATCGTCTTGTCTCCATGTAATTCAGACGAAACGAAATATAACATAATTATTATCCAAACACTTACCTACTTGGTCCTATTGAAATAAAGACATTGTCGGTCGCGTCGCGACACCACCTGGGGGTGGAGGGAGCGCGCCCGCGCCACCTTGTATCTATTGCATTGTAATGTTTTATGTTGCATCGTATATCGTATCATTACAATAATTAGGTAACACTTTACTATATCAACAGATATTTGACATCCATTTGGATATTTTAAACAGGACTTCAAATATTTTTGAGGAATCATACTTAAGTCAGCTTTATTACCTATAGTGATTAGGTACAATCTGAAAAACCGATATAGATACATTTAAACATCAGTTTTATTTCGTTGTGAATGTAAAATTCTTAGAGGCATTCTCGTGGGGAGGCCTATGTCCAACAGTGGACGTCTACGGGCTAAAGAATGCATGGATGAGATATAAAATACTTATCCATGTCTCTATGGGACTGAGCGGGGTCTCAGTAGGTATCACGCACACGGTGTGGGATACCTACGAGTGAGTGGTATTAGATGAAACTGGTTGAGGGGCCCGCGCCATTGTTACATTAATCACCGGCCAGCGTTTATTTGGGTGACACCGGGTAATGTTAGAAGTTTGGTGCTAAAAATAAGAAAACATCATGCCATTGATATTTAGTTTAAAAACTACGAATATTATTATACGGCCATCAAGTAAGTGTATTTTGATTTTATTACGATTGCTGTTGATGGTCTAAGCACCATAAATAAATTATTTTCAATTAATGTTTGGTTATTTGACATATTAAATGAAATTCGGGGAAGGGGTCATTTGAGACAAAAGAATTGGGGTTGATTGAGCCATGCTGAACTAACCACTACCTAATATTTAATTACGTTACTCTTGAATGTTAATGTTAATTTTAGGATGCGAACTAATAAAAGAAAAACGAAACGTGCTGATACTAGTAGAGAATTAATAAAATAAGCTGTAGGTATTTATGTGAAGTCATTAATGGTACAAGCGACAAAGCTGCTAAAGACAATAAAATAATACCTACTACGATTTCAAAATATGTTAATAAATTAATAAATAACCCTGAATCTTATGTGTTCAAGAAGTATACAAATGCACGCTAAGATTTTTCAGTTAAACAAGAAAAAAATAAAATAAACTATCTTATAAAAATTGGTTTTATATCTTATGGTTTTTGTTTCTATAAGATATCTCAAAAATGTTATCGTTTTTGTTTCTATGAGAAATCTCAAATATTTTGTTTTTTGTTTCTATGTTCCATATTATGTTTTAATGTGCCAAAATTTGTAAAACTCAATGGCTCTAGTGACCCCGTTAGATGGTTCAAAAAACCCCGAATGTGGGGTCTTGTGAACCAACTGACTTTTTTAATTATAAGGTAAATTTTGTAGAGTAAACAACGGATTTATCAAAGCTTTTTGATCTCAATATGTGGCCTAATAAATAAACAACTGATTTAATAAAATATTTTTTAACAAAAAATAAACCGACTTCAAACAGTAAACTAAAAAGCAAAAAATAAATTTATTTCGCACAAAGTCATATGTATTTTAATTTAATTAAATAGAAATGATTAAATATTTATTTTATAATTTTGAAGTCGGTGCCAAGTAAATGCTACTACTTAGGTAAGGTAGCGATTCATATATTTTTCTAATACTGTTATTGTTTTATAGCTGCTTTGATATTTTTAATAATAGATATTGTGTTTACTTAGTGATTTGATATTGTAGTAAAGTTGTTGTAGCATTTATTTGGCACCGACTTCAAAATTATAAAATAAATATTTAATCATTTCTATTTAATTAAATTAAAATACATATGACTTTGTGCGAAGTAAATTTATTTTTTGCTTTTTAGTTTACTGTTTGAAGTCGGTTTATTTTTTTGTTAAAAAATATTTTATTTTACGATTTTAAGTGATGGATAGACGAGCAAGAAGGATTCTTCTCGAATGAGGAGACGTCGTTTACTTGAGACAGAAAATGATAAACGAAAACCATTAGACAAAATTTAAAAAAAAGCTAATAAGAAGAGAATAAATGAAACGCCAGAGGAGCCCGAAAATAGATTGTCGGCTATGAGAGCTTATATATCAAATATACCTATTAACTGACGAAAGTCAAGAAGATCGTGACCATCGTTTTTCTTTCTTTGATTCGTGAGCGATTATCAAATGAAACCGAAGAAACCCGTGTTCACCAGTTGAGTTTGATTTATTAAATGCTGTAAATCGTTGAGGAATACCCCCAACTGTCTATGGACTCCATCATCCGTTCTACTGCAGACCTTCATTATAATCCATATGGGTGCAAAGTTCGCATTAATATAAATGAATTAAGTCCAAACACGAGGTAGCTACTTTAAACCGTTGAGAAGTTCCCTAAACTGTCTTCGTCTTCATCATCAGACCCCTAATGACAGTCCCAACCCATCTAGATGTAAAGTTCTTGTCAATACAGATTAATCAAGCTCAAGCATAAGGTAGCTGCAGTGAATCGTTGACGAGTTCCCTGGAGCGTCTCTGCTCCATCATGAGATCTACTCCAGACCTTTATTAAATTGTAGTGCTTTAAAGAAATACTTAATGAAAAAACTTACAAACGCAGTAGTCGCCCCTACGATGTTTGAAAGTTCCCCTTGATTTCTCTGGTCTGCCATCATCAAACTCTGATTTCCTTATCATGGCACCAACTTTGAAATATCTTCTTTTCAACAAAAAAAGAATCTTCAAAATCGTTTCTTAAACGAAGAAGTTATTCGCGAACAAACATATAACAAAAGTATATATACAGTCGAATTGAGAACCCTCCTCCTTTTTTTTTGAAGTCGGTTAACAAGTGTCACTTTAGCCCTACATAACTACTACCCAGTTTCCATCGACCAATTGCAGTACTATCCCCTAACTCCTAACCGTTAAGGAGTTCTTTAGCTTCACCATCAGCACAGCAGCATCAGATGTTGATTCAAGCATACCTCACGAGCAACATGTTAGCCCTACATACTACTAAATAGTTTCCATCGACCAATTGCAGTACTGTCTGCTAACTCCTAACCGTTAAGGAGTTCTGTAACTTCATCATCAGCACAGCAGCATCAGATGTTGACACTCTGAAGCATGTACCTAACTCTATCTAACAAAGGAATTTTTTTGTAAATCCGTCTATAATTGACGGAAATATCGGTGAACATACATAAAAAAAAAAAATATTATACATACAGACGAATTGAGAACCTCCTCCTTTTTTGAAGTCGGTTAAAATAACTCTTTGTCTATTTTTCTTTTGAATGGACGATAAACTGATTTGAACAAAATGCTGATCAAGTGACCCCGCTCTGCCCTAGTATTGCATTATTTATAATAAACTAGCTTCTGCTCCGCGTGGTATATACCTATACTTTGGGTCAACGCTAACTTTAACCAAAGACTTTGTTTACGTAGAAGTTGAAAATATTTTTCAATAATACGATTATGTCACACATAAATTTTTCGAAAATTTTGCCGTTTACGCAGCGGAAGCTCTCAAAAGGAAAAAAGCCCTAATTTTGAAACATTCTTCATTGGTGCTCCGCTCCTGTTGGTCTTAGCGTGATGATATATGTACCTATAGCCTTCCTCGATAAATGAGCTATCCAACAATGAAAGGATTTTTAAATCGGACCATTAGTTTCTGAGATTAGCGCGTTCAAATAAACTCTGCAGCTTTATATACCTATATTAGTAATATAGATTAAATAAATATAGTTTGCCGTTTTTTTTTTTTTGGGGTGGGTTGCGGTCGGCGCGCTCCTCGCACCACTCCGTCCGGGGCGACGGAGGGGCGTAAGCACGCAACACCTGCAACCCACCCACGATGCACGTCGCCTTCGTCGTTGGGCCGACCACCGGAGCAGGGTTACTTGACATCAGTGGTCGGCCCGACGGAATACCCCCTACGTGGGGTACCCTCCCATCGACCAACGTCCCGCCTCGGGAGTACCGACGGGTAATATATTTTATATTTTGTGCCACTCCATGACCCAGTAAGAATATAATTCACCACCCCCTTCATCTTACACGTGGATGTCGTAAAAGACGACTAAGGAATTACAATATGCATATAACATCTATGCAAGGGAAGGAAAACTCGAAATAAAAGCCTATACCAACAAGTCGTGATATAGTAGCTCAATTTGTCTCCTATTGGGGAGGAGGCTCAAGCCCAGCAGTGGGACATAGGTATACCTATGAGTTGAGACGAAATAAATATTTACCTCAATTGTGAATGTATTACTGTCATTCAGTCACCTATTAGTTACATGACGATGTAATCGTTGACGTAAACATATTCAAAGTATCTGAGTAGTGATTAAATAATGTGCCAAAATATAATTCGAGTGAAACAATTAGTTTGCTGTCACTACGTACGTACTAAATATATGTACCTATTATCAATTCATATGAGATAAGTAAAATTGAACATTTTGAATAACCCCCGACACAAACTAAAATAATACAAAAAAAAGTATAAGATTCCCTTCAACAGGAATTGTTAATGAATTGTCATTTAACGAGTGTACTGGCACGCGTCAAGTACCTAATCGAGTAATCATAGGCCATTACATCACTTTGGCAAAGAGCTGGTACTCTTACACTGCTACACCGATATTAACCAAACATAACTAAGAACCACCGCCAGGATACTGGCTTTCAAATAAAAAAAAACCGCATTGAATTCCGTCTATCCATTTGGGAGCTACGATGTCACAGACACACACACACACACACACACACACACATACATCGACGTCAAACTTACAACACCCCTCTTTTCCCGTCGGGGGTTAATAAACTATTCGTTATGAAATAAGCTTGACGAGATGTTATTAAATCTTTTTGAATGAAGTAAGCAAACCTTATTCGTTTAGTTGACTACCTCTTAGTGCATCACAAGTATTCATTTATTCATGTATACATATTTCATTCATCATCTCAGCTCGTACACGTCCCACTGTTGGGCTCGGGCCTCCTCCACTGTGGGAGGAAAATTGACCTACTTATACTTACAGCGGTGATCAGCTGTGTTGGTATAGGGTTTTGTTTCGGGGTTTCCTTCTCTTGTATAGATGTTGTATGGATATCATATCCCTTAGTCGACTTTTATGACACCCACGGGGAAGAAAGGGTGGTGAGTTGTATTCTTACTCGGTCACCACACGGAGTTATTATCATTATGTGTCTAAGACTCTCTAAAATTATCTTGAATATGTCAGTGTTATGTCGCACATGAGGACGGCTCAAAGAGTTTTATGAGGTAGGTCGAATGTGTTAGTCTGTTGCGATCCGCCAGTACGTACCTAACCTCGCCTAGGACGACGTCAGGTGCTCGCATTGTCTTCGCCGTCTTCTGGCGCGAGCTCATCAGTTACCTAACTTAGGTCGCGAGCGTGAATATATTCTTATATAAATATTAGGAGCTGTTAAATCAATTATTAATTATAAGAATTTTAATTTTTCTCTCTTCAGTTAAGGGATTGTTCTGAGTGGTATTCTCGTGGGGAGGTCTATGTCAGTGGACAGTGGACGTACGGACTAATGGATGGAAAGTAAAAATGACATGTTTTTATCACGTTTACATATTTAGTTACACGTTTCAGATGTAAATATACTAAATAAACATTATCATTAAATGATTTCTAATTGTTAGCTAATTTGTTGCTATTATATAATTGTGATCAGAGGAATGGGTAATAGCGCCTCACTAACTGTAGTAGGTGCCAGTCCCGATACGACGAGACAAGCGCCGCGATTACGATGTCATACCACTTCGTGATGGCAGTAGATGTAGATAGGTCGGTTCATGTACGGATATCTACAGCGGTTAAATTTAAAGTTTTTATATAGTAAAAAACTGAATGATGTTGAAGGTTATTTATTTTTTCTATGTAGTAAGACTACTAAAGTTCCTTCTTAAGTATCATCAAATGTGATGGAACTATTGACCGAAATACCTCTATACTCTTCTTTAAGAATTTCTTCCACACCCTTTTTAAACACAGCCGCTGCAACTTTAGGGCTCATAAAACGAATTCGTCTAAGTATTTATTTTATTTTTGTAACGTACGACAGACAATACATATTGCCACTTATTTCCAATAATAAATGTCATATGAATTCATTAGATACACATCTATAAATTGCCAAAGTATTTCTAATTAGATATTTAAATAAATCGCACCTTTATTCATAAACTGAATTAACACAAAATTTCAATTTTGTGGGAAATCGCATTTAAAGTTTGTCATATTTAGATTGATGACTTCAAAAAATTATAAAAAAATGAATAGAAGGACTAGGTAATTAAAAAAAAAAAAGATAACTGTAGCGTAATTAGTCTATTATTGGAATAAGATACAAAATTATACTATCTAAAGGAAGAATACACCTTAGACAGCAGTTTAAAAAAAGTTCGTACTTATTTCTCTTTTCACTAAAATATGTATCTGAATATTTTTTTTATTTATTGTACAAAACTGAAATAAAACTTAGTTATTAAAGTTCTGCATAAATGTTTTAGTATTAAACTGCATTAATTCAAAATGATGCCATAATTGTACAATATAATTTATAAAATACTGTATTAAATCATAATGTGTTAATAAAACATACATGTAATTTTCTAATAAAATGAAATAAGTATGAATACATGCAGCTTTTGAATAAAGTAAAGTATCGACATGTACCTACTCAGGAGTTAATGGAAAAGAGAACGACAATCTTTTATCTCTGTCATTTACGTCGTATCGATTTATCTGTTAGATTGTACGTATTCTACTGACGAAGTTATTTCGGTTTTTATTGAAAACTCAAAAAACGTAAATTTTGAATTAATTCAGTTTATGATTAAAGGTGCGAAATGTATTTTCCGCTCCTTTTCTTACTGGCTTAATGTATTTATACGTTCAGTGTAATCCATATTTTGTCAGTGACATCCTTACTAAGATGTATTTTAGTTTGTTTTTTACATTTTCACGTTTAAACCACCGAACCGATTTCAAATTTCTTTCACCAATAGAAAGCTATAATATCAGGGAGTAACATAGACTATATTTTACCCCGGTATGCCCACGGGAACTACGCGGGTAAGGCGAATAAAACCGAAGCGAGGCGAGGGCGGGTTGCTAGTTCTAATATAAAGTTTTAATGTTATCTATATATTGCCTGACTATGTGAGCTCCTCGTGAGTTTAGTATTGTGTCAGATGTATTTATCATTGTTTCTACGTGTAATCATAGATCACGTTGCATTTTTCAATATTCATTATCACATTTAATTGTATGATAGAAAACCTCTTTCTACTCTTCAGTCCCATTCGTATTTACCTATTTAGTATTTTTTTTCCTGTAGTGAGATGATGAGCCTTCTAGTTGAGACCATATGTTTTTAATTGGATGTGCAATATACACATGTTCGGCAAATACACGGAAAACTCCGTCAGTCTCTCCTGAGCTTGCAGCTTTGAATTGGCAGATAATAGCGAAATAATAGTGTTTTGTCAATCATTATCAAGTAGAATTTAGTGTTTGCCTAACTATTTGATAATTTCCTGTTTAATTGTATTTGAATTGGTACGTTTTGCAAGAAATTAACTGTGATAGGGTGTATTATGTATATTTAGAGTTATTTGATTAATCAGCCACGACTCGTAGTTATTCATTTCGTTGTGCTAATCGTTATACCCCCCGCGTATTTCTATGATAAAAAAGCTTCGAGTACAAAGTTATTTGATTGCGTGTATAAACTACTTATACCTACTTAAACGTTGACCTTTAGAAATCAGCCTTTCACTCTTTTTTTCTAAACATCACTGTACGTTTTCTCTTTAATGTGGGAGACTCATTCACTTACCTAAATTATGTTATTTCATTCTTTGCGGAAATTTGGTATTTTAGCAATATAGTTTGGATCATCATCATCTTGCTCTTATCCCAATTACTTGGGGTCGACGCAATATGTCATCTGTTTTGACATATTGCAAAAAGTTTCGGCAATGACTTTTATGACCGGCCGCCTGCCTGACGTCAACCCTCCTTGGAAATGTAATCATTGACCCAAATGGTACCAGATGGAGTTGGTCCGGGTCAATCTAGGGCTCTTAGTCGTCTTTTACGACAGCCACGAGCAAAGCAAGGGTTGGTAGTATTCGAAGCCGCTACCACACAGCACGCAATATAGTTTGGATACTAACCCCATTAACGAGCGTTTTATGATATTCACTCGTATTGTGCAGAAGACTCAAGTTCAGTAGTGAGAGCTACCTATATATATAACGAGGCGGTCTCGTACCGCGACACTATCAGAAGGGTCTGACATCGCGGTGAAATCGAAATAATACTTCGGATGTTTTAAACTGTATTCAACAATTGGCATCAACAATGCTCTATTATAACCAGTAATTACGTGGATGCTGGCGGATAAATCACAAGTTAGTGTAATGCGGTGATTTCGATGCAACATGGCAACAACTGCAACCGATCGCCCTCATTCCCATCTGAATATTCATAGGACTGCCTTAAAACAAACTCTCATAATAACATTCCAAATGTAAACGGTTATGTCAAGAGGTCATAAATTATTGTCAATCGCTGTATCGACTGCACCAAGGTACCTATAGCACTTGGCGGTGCCGTAATCGAGTGTTTCTTAAGTATTAAGAATGACGACATACATATATATATACATACATATATATATATATATATATATATATATATATATATATATATATATATATATATATATATATATATAACAATGACAATATATAAATATATATATAAGCTGCGATGCAATGATTCAATTTGTTTAAGAGTGATGACTATACTTTTCAAACCTATTTTAATTCTCAGCATCTCCTACCTATTTTAATACTCTACGTTCTACGAAGTTAAAATAAACCGATTGCCGTTTTTTAACAATCAATGTATAACATTGATTGGCGGTTACTGTAGGTAGGCAGGCACTTATCTGTGACTTAACTATACACTTACACGGTGTATGTTATCAATGGATATATGTACCTTTATATTGTCACTCGCTAATGTAACATAAATTCTCGTAAAATAAGCAGAAAATTGGGGAAGCTTTTTAATTATTGAATATATTTTATATTTAAGCAAAACGTATGTATATTCGTTTATTAATGCGTGTTTGTTTGTGTTTGTTGTGACGCAGGTCTGGAGGCGCAGGTGCAGGACACGTCCAAGGATCTGTACTGGTTCTGAGGCGGTGTGCGATGCGGCACAGGGGACTGATCGAGCGAGCGCGCGCACGCCTCACACCGAGCACTGAACTGTTGCGACGTGCTGGTGTGTGTGTGTGTGTGTGCGTGTGTGCGTGTGTGTGCGTACGCAGACAACTGTATGTGCTATATATATAAGTGTGTCACACTGTTACAGACTATCGTAACACAATATCAACAACAAACTATTGTTTAGTTACGCGAGGAAACAACACACATGTGTACAAATAATATTTATATTATGTATAAATGACAGTGTATAACTATCGTTAACGTGGAGGCGGGGAGCTTGATGTAAATTGTATAACAAATATATTAAAATATTGAAACATTTATTGACCATTATAAATGTATGTATGTATGCATGAACAGTGAACGTTAGTTAAATCAGTTACAATACTAAATATATCAGGACGTACTATTTTATTTGTAAATGATTACAGCAAGCGCCTCGCCCTATCGTACACATACAGAGAGTGCACCGCGGCTGCGTCCGTGTGTGTGTGTGTGACGTCACGTTATGTACTGCTGTAGTCAGTCGCGCACGCCTTGTACATATATATAGTTAGACGTTATACGACCGGACAGGACCGGCCTACCTCCCCCACATTGTAAATACTCTGTGTACTTAGCTATCGCAATACACACGTTTGTAAGTGACGCGGTGTTCACTTGTCGCTACCTTGTGAGCACTCCACGAACGTACACACACACATACATATGTTAGGTTGTAATGTACCTGCGCGACAATCACGATAATACATACATTAGTATATATAATGCAACCAAAGTAATACGTGAAGTAACATTGACCTATATATTAATAAAGTTACGACATTGTTTAACTCAGATATAGAGCAAATCTGACAGCCGTGCGCCGCTATTAGAGGAATTGAAATAAATAACTATATTATTTAAAAAAATGTTTATTCTTAAACTATGTCTCAGTTTGCGTAATTAATAATAAAAATACGTATAAAAATCGATATCAAACTGAAAATGATTTTTTTTTAAACGTATGGGAGCACATTTTGTGAAAGCGTTGGTCTACATGAGATACAGACCAAATTTTTGCTCTATTTTCTTATTAATTTCCTTAATGTTACTATTGCATTAGTTACATTTCTCTGAAAAGCTTTAGTTTCATAGAGATACAAGCGTCTCTACATGAAGCTCGTAATGTTATCTCTCGCGGCTGGCTCGTCTCATTAGAAACAAATAGGTGTACTATTTCTCATTTGTCACATTTTTATGACTGTTATCATATTTTTTTCATAATCAGGTCATACAAGCCAATGTTCAGAATTATGTGCTCCCCCTCACCCCTTGTATACGACAAAAACGCTTATTAAAAATGAAACATAATTATAAATGTCAAAAGAGCTTAGATTTATATTTATAAACTGTAAAAAACATGATGCGAGAATCTTTTATCTTGACATAAAATGAATACAAAACAAATTCGGACTGAGGTGCATACCTTTATTCCCTTTTTTTTTACTTAAAATAAAGAAAAACTGTTGGCGAGTTATTTATTTTTTAGCTATAGTCGTGTCATTACACAGTTGAGATCAAATCAGCGCTAAGTTCAAAATGTATTCGTTGGTAGGTATAGCGTGTGGGGCACGTTTGTCAAATTAAAATTTAATTTGGTAACATCGTGTTTATCTCATAGCTGTAGTTAACAGTCGCAGGACGGGGGGACGGGGGGACGGAGGGACGGGGGCCTGTCGTCAGTCCACCGATGTACACGGCTAGCTCACTTCGTATATTGACAATGTAACATAATAGTTTCAGTATAGTACTCGACAATCAATGTTGCACAATGATTTTTGGAAAGAGACGATCTTTTACTTTCGTCTTGTTAGAGTGTTGTCTCTGTCATAAACTCCGTGTTACGTTTTTCAGTCGTTGTAAAAGTGCGAGAGAGTACAGTTACATCTAAATAATAAATACACAAAGTCTACAAAGTCGAAATTGGTCGATTGTTTCTTTCTAAGGGTTGATGTGCAATATTAGTCGTCGCTTACGGCACACAATTCGACTGATCAGTGTGTGTGTGTGTGTACGAGACATAGATATATTGTAATGTATATTTAGTTGTTAGTTAGATATGTATGTAATAGTGTAGATAACTTGACATAATGTGATATGTAATAAATAGTATCGCGTGTGTTGTGTCGCGCGCGAGACAGTATGTCGCGCTGGCCCCCTCACCGCGCACGCTTATCATCTATAATATAAATTCCATTATCTACTGTGATTGTTTCACTCGTATCGTTTTATTTACACCCCAAGTACACACGACTACACCTTGTACAACAAAAGTAACAGCTCGTGACGTCGACGCTACATATGTTCCTACCAGTATCCACCTGCTGCTCTCTGGGGCGGGACTCTGAATGGGGTGAACGGAACTTAGTCCAGTTCAATCCCACAAAGATATAAGTTTGCACGTTCACTGCAAAGAAGGACACGTCTGTCATGGCGCCTCAGTTCAAAGAAGTAACTCTCCAAATTCCTGGCATCCATCAGCCTGATGGCATCAGGTGTTTTGCTCGCTCGTTTGCCACCATTGGCAATAAAAAAAATACCTACGTACAGCAATATAAGATAAACGTAAACACAACATTGATACACCAATCGTCACTTTTGGTAGACTTGTTGGATCACACTTGGTATTAACACAACAAAGTGCTGCGACTCATTCTCTTCATGTCCTGGCTGGTTTTGGCGACTCCTATGGGCGAGTAAGTGGAGTGGTGACATGTGATTAATAATACAATAGTGATAAACAGAGGTATATGTGCGTGTGTGTGTGTGTGTGTGTGTGTGTGTGTACATGCGCACAGGCAAACGTGTATCGTAAGTATTTGATTATGATAATTGTGCATTTAATTAAATTGCACGTAATGCTGATATCATTACTGACATAAGTATTGTAAATGTTTTATTAATGAAGTGTTGTATAATATCATTACAATACGTGTGCAGTGCGCTCGATGTATCACTGTGCCTGGGTGTGTGTAGGTGCGACGCTTGAGTGATACTAGTCCCGCATCTAAGAGCTCAGTGCTAACCGTAGGTACTGCGAGTTCAGTCTGTATACAAGTCGACTCTTACATTTAAACTGCCAAGGGTGTCCCTACAGAAAATTATAAGTTGTCGCTACAACGTAAGAACTACACATCGACACTTGAATGTTATCATAGACAAGGTAAGTAGGTAAGTAAGTAAGGTAGAGCTAACTCATCACTTAGGAGTAGGAACGCTTCTTTTTATCCTATTCCACCTGAAATTTTATTAAAAGATATTAATCCAATCCATAATAACAAAACTAATTGTTAAGTTGACCTCTTCAACATAGCTAGCTAAGTACTGATATGAGGAGTGTTAAATATTCAACAGAACACTCAAACACTAATATAACTACAAAATAGCTGAGATAACCACGATGGAACACACAGGGTATAGTGTCGACAGGGAATTATTCAATAAGGAGCACCAAGTTTATCGTCGACAGGGAACTGGTCAATAAGCAGCACAAAGTTTGTTGTCGACAGGGTATTCAATAAGCAGCACAAAGTTTGTTGTCGACAGGGTATTCAATAAGCAGCACAAAGTTTGTTGTCGACAGGCAACTGTTCAATAAGCGGCACAAAATTTGTTGCCGACAGGGAACTGTTCAATAAGCGGCACAAAATTTGTTGCCGACAGGGAACTGTTCAATAAGCGGCACAAAGTTTGTTGCCGACAGGGAACTGTTCAATAAGCGGCACAAAGTTTGTTGCCGACAGGGAACTGTTCAATAAGCGGCACAAAGTTTGTTGCCGATAGGCAACTGTTCAATAAGCAGCACAAAGTTTGTTGCCGATAGGCAACTGTTCAATAAGCAGCACAAAGTTTGTTGCCGATAGGCAACTGTTCAATAAGCAGCACAAAGTTTGTTGCCGATAGGCAACTGTTCAATAAGCAGCACAAAGTTTGTTGCCGATAGGAAACTGTTCAATAAGCAGCACAAAGTTTGTTGCCGATAGGAAACTGTTTAATAAGCAGCACAAAGATTGTTGCCGATAGGCAACTGTTCAATAAGCAGCACAAAGTTTGTTGCCGATAGGCAACTGTTCAATAAGCAGCACAAAGTTTGTTGCCGATAGGCAACTGTTCAATAAGCAGCACAAAGTTTGTTGCCGATAGGCAACTGTTCAATAAGCAGCACAAAGTTTGTTGCCGATAGGAAACTGTTCAATAAGCAGCACAAAGTTTGTTGCCGATAGGAAACTGTTTAATAAGCAGCACAAAGTTTGTTGCCGATAGGAAACTGTTCAATAAGCGGCACAAAGTTTGTTGCCGACAGGGAACTGTTCAATAAGCGGCACAAAATTTGTTGCCGATAGGAAACTGTTTAATAAGCAGCACAAAGTTTGTTGCCGATAGCAAACTGTTTAATAAGCAGCACAAAGTTTGTTGCCGATAGGAAACTGTTTAATAAGCAGCACAAAATTTGTTGCCGATAGGAAACTGTTTAATAAGCAGCACAAAGTTTGTTGCCGATAGGAAACTGTTTAATAAGCAGCACAAAGTTTGTTGCCGATAGCAAACTGTTTAATAAGCAGCACAAAGTTTGTTGCCGATAGGAAACTGTTTAATAAGCAGCACAAAGTTTGTTGCCGATAGCAAACTGTTTAATAAGCAGCACAAAGTTTGTTGCCGATAGGAAATTGTTCAATAAGCAACACAAAGTTTGTTGGCGATAGGAAACTGTTCAATAAGCAACACAAAGTTTGTTGGCGATAGGAAACTGTTCAATAAGCAGCACAAAGTTTGTTGCCGATAGGCAACTGTTCAATAAGCAGCACAAAGTTTGTTGCCGATAGGAAACTGTTCAATAAGCAGCACAAAGTTTGTTGCCGATAGGAAACTGTTTAATAAGCAGCACAAAGATTGTTGCCGATAGGCAACTGTTCAATAAGCAGCACAAAGTTTGTTGCCGATAGGCAACTGTTCAATAAGCAGCACAAAGTTTGTTGCCGATAGGCAACTGTTCAATAAGCAGCACAAAGTTTGTTGCCGATAGGCAACTGTTCAATAAGCGGCACAAAGTTTGTTGCCGACAGGGAACTGTTCAATAAGCGGCACAAAATTTGTTGCCGATAGGAAACTATTTAATAAGCAGCACAAAGTTTGTTGCCGATAGCAAACTGTTTAATAAGCAGCACAAAGTTTGTTGCCGATAGGAAACTGTTTAATAAGCAGCACAAAATTTGTTGCCGATAGGAAACTGTTTAATAAGCAGCACAAAGTTTGTTGCCGATAGGAAACTGTTTAATAAGCAGCACAAAGTTTGTTGCCGATAGCAAACTGTTTAATAAGCAGCACAAAGTTTGTTGCCGATAGGAAACTGTTTAATAAGCAGCACAAAGTTTGTTGCCGATAGCAAACTGTTTAATAAGCAGCACAAAGTTTGTTGCCGATAGGAAATTGTTCAATAAGCAACACAAAGTTTGTTGGCGATAGGAAACTGTTCAATAAGCAACACAAAGTTTGTTGGCGATAGGAAACTGTTCAATAAGCAGCACAAAGTTTGTTGCCGATAGCAAACTGTTTAATAAGCAGCACAAAGTTTGTTGCCGATAGGAAACTGTTTAATAAGCAGCACAAAGTTTGTTGCCGATAGCAAACTGTTTAATAAGCAGCACAAAGTTTGTTGCCGATAGGAAATTGTTCAATAAGCAACACAAAGTTTGTTGGCGATAGGAAACTGTTCAATAAGCAACACAAAGTTTGTTGGCGATAGGAAACTGTTCAATAAGCAACACAAAGTTTGTTGGCGATAGGAAACTGTTCAATAAGCAGCACAGTGTTTTTTAGCACTGTTATTCAGTCTGGCTAGAGAAGCCCTAGTGCGGTGTTCGTACGATCGTAGCCTTCCGGCCAGTGCTAGTGGAGTGGTTGGATTATTTGCACGAGGTGCTTTTCTTCTGACTAGTGAATGTATTGACAGAGCACGGCAGCTTCGCTAAGTAACTGCATAAGGTTCTGCTACCGTTGTGATTACGCCGAAGATATGATATAGCACAAGCTTTGTCGTATCCAAGTGTATGCCACGTGGGCAGGGCAGCGCCCTAAACTCGTTGCAATTATCGATTTCTACCTGACGCTGCTGACCATCGCTAGGACAGTATTCGATACGTCAGAAACTGGGACGCAGCCGGCGCTTTTAGCGACTCAGTCGTCTCGCAGAAGGAAGCTGCGGAATGGATCAGGGCAGAGACAGGCCAAGCTGGCACGTTCTGCCGCCAGTGCCTGGCCGGTGCCTGGAGCAGCACAGGTGCGAATACTTGAGCCCTAGCCGATGCCGCAGGTGACTGGACCGAGGAATAATCAGTTGCAGAGAGGCTGATGTTCCGGAGGTCGTTGAGGAGGGACGGATCCCGAAAGGGTATACCAACGGGCTGGCCACGGACGTTAAGGATTCGGTATCAGTGACCGGCCCCATGGCGAAAAGGGGGTAATACGGTGGTATGTGGAGCCGCGTACCGCTCTTTCGGCGCCCCGAACGGACGGCGCGTGTCCCGACCATCGCCCGCCCAAGAAGAAGAGGTGATATATATAAACATTTCCGTGTGGTGATGGAGTAAAAATAAAATTCATCATCTATCTTGCCCTTGGGTGTCGTTAAAGACGATATATACAATACGGTGAGATATAATATGCATACAATATCTATGTAAGAGAAGGAAAAGTCGAAATGCAACCTTATACCAAAACGTTTGACCTGGTACAGTAGGTCTATTACCCTCCCACAGACGCCAGAGCCCAATAGTGGGACGTACATGGACTTAGATGATGATGGGCTGTTCAATAAATAATGACACATTTTCACATTACTTCATAGTGATATTCATTTTAAGCGTCAATCTATACTAATATTATAAAGCTGAAGAGTTTGTTTGTTTGTTTAAACGCGCTAATCTCAGAAACCGCTGGTCTGATTTCAAAAACTCTTTCAGTGTTGGATAGTCCATTTATCGAGGAAAGCTTTATTATATTTTCAAAAAATTAGGGATCCGTACTAAAAGTCCAATAATGTAACAGAAGGTTAAAAAATGATCTGAAAAACCTTACATCGCGTGTGCTGCGAAAACTATTGATTATAAAACAAAACAATGTACTACAACTCTGCAGAGCATATAGACAATCTACAAAAAATATTACGAAACCATATATCTAACTATTGTAGTTATCTCATAATAAGTGTTTATTTTTATTTTTTAAATAATTAAATTGCCGTCGCTTTAAAAACTCTTTATTTCGTTACGTTCACTTTACGTTGTAAGTTTACAGAAAATAAAAAAACAGAATGATGTAGAACTTGTTAATATTTTTATTGCTTTTCGAAATAGTCTTCTTGTCTTTCTAGGCACTGTCGCATGCGATGGAATCATTGATGGAAGCAGTGATCTCATTCCTCTTTAGGGATCTCTTTTACGCCTTCTTTAAAACGCTGCCACGACATCTTCAGGGTTCATAAAACGTATTACCCTAAGGTTAATTTTGATGTCAAACATCTATAGGTGAGGGTAAACCTGATCGCTGGCGTGGCGTAAACAGGTCGCCGACGTAACGCCACGCTATATAATGTAATACATGTATTATACGTGATCTATACATATTAGTGTATGAGTGAGACGGATCGACGCGATGTTGAAGCCGTAGAAGAGGTGCCCCTGCACAGGCTCGGTCGCCTCCTATTGTGAGACGACTATCTCACAGATGGTGACCGCTTAACAGTTCTGACATTGTCAAGTATCTCCCTAGCGATAGTCGTCACGTCGGCACGGATGATTGCGACGAGTTCACGGCGCTGCTCAGCCCACGCTGTACACACCTCGAGCGTGTGCTGCGCTGTGTTCTCGTCTCGCAAGTGGCAGGACGGTGAGCTCTCAGTAGCGACAATAGCAATAGTGACAGGACGGTGTGATCTCTCTCCTCACGACCATGTGCAGGTACTTAGTGAAGCATCCGTGCCCCGTCAATATCTGCACTAGTCAGAAGGAAAGCACCCCGTGTCGCCGATCCAACCACTCCATCACCACCGGTCGAAAGGCCTCGAACGTGGATGGTACCCCACACGCCGTGCACTCCGTCCGTGGTGACATAAGGGCGGCGCACGGCCCCATCACCCACCGTATTTCCTCTCCTTCGCCATTGGGCCCGAGGCCGACCACCAGTAACGAGTTCCTTGTCGTCTGTGGCCAGCTCAGCGGTAGCTCCCCTAAGGGATTGTGGCGGGCCACGGATATCAAGGAATCGATATCAGCGATGAGGCAGGAATACAGTGAGTTATGGTGCACCGCGCCGCTCTTTCGATACCCTGGACGGAATGAACATGAATCATTGTTAAATAGATAATACTCAAAGTAAACCTGGACTTAACTATTAGTAAATAACTATTAAACGGATTTTCAACAACAACATTACAAAAGCTATAAGTTTTTGAATTTGAACACAAACGTATCTAACTACAATATCAGAACGATGAACAGACTAATTATATATTTATACGTAAGAGGAGCGTGTAGGATATACAGTTACATTGAGGCATACACTTATTAACTTATAACATTTAACATGTTATCATTTTAATAGTATTATTGTTTAGTGTATGCTAAGTTGCAACGTGTAAGGGAGGGGCCCGCAGACAGAGCCCTGAGGCACTCCTACTTATGTTATAATACGCATATACTAGAAATGTAAATGAATTATGAACCATCATCATTAATTTGTAAGTAATTTTAATACCCACTAAGATAATAATAATGATATTTGTATATTTAACTCATTTAGATAAATGTATCATCGCTAGTGACCTAGTCAAATGGCTTTTTGAAGTTTATATTCATCCGTTAACACAAAAACAATGAACTATTTAGTAAATTTAGTTTTATCTGCCCACAGAACCTTCCATACATCTTACTAGTTTTGATTATTCATCATAAACCTTCCTAGGAAGGAAAAATATCAGAATCGACATGATTGACAGGTTTGTGATCGTACTTGGTACTATAAATGTTCCAAGAGGAAGTTGCTGCACATTTCTCTAGTGATCCTTCAGACTTGGATATCAATATTTTTGTCACATAAATGATGACAAATTTAATGGTTATAATTATTGTAAATATAGTACGATCACTTATACGTCTTTATGAAATCCATAAAACAGTATACACATGGGTAGGTACATGTCGTGTGTAGCCGGCACGACGCGGTCTGTAGTGGCGACGCGTGAATGTCAATAAATAACTATTAGGTATATTATTGTTGTGTAGATGTTAGTTCAGTTCACGTATCACCGAATGGTTTTTCTAAATCTGAATAATAGTGTGCTCGTATTGTATTTGAGCGGTGTCTCGTAAACAGGAGTGATCAGTGCGGGTTGTGGCCCCGTGCACAGAAATAGCGCCATTAGACGCGGCCCGTGTTTGTAAACATACGACACATTACGTCGCTGAAATAGACGCGCATTGTCGCGCGGAGACAATCGCCTCTCGCCCGGGACACATTACACGCATACCGCGCGGTTAGCGAGCGGGCCGGCCTCGCCTAACTAAACATTATACTGAAATAAAACTGGTCCGCCACATCGGGAAATTTGTCGCGACACTTAATTTATGCTAATGGATCGTTAATGGCGCCGTAAATATTATAATTAGTGCCGGCTGTCTCCACGTGAACGAGCACCCGACGAGCCCCGTGCGCTCGCAGCTCTCATATTGTCACTATTGAGCCGAGGCTGGACTGGGACAGCGCCCCCGAGAGTACCCTAAATACACACTGATAAACTGCGCCCAGCCACTGAGTACACAATCGACGAGAAACAATTATATGTCGGTGCATAGTACTCGCACTAAGTGTAGACGGCACCCTCGACACTGTCTCATCTACGAGCTATGCCGACTGAGCGTATTATATGTATGTATAACTGTTACACCTATAGCGAACGCAACACTGGACAGCAAGGAGGTCCGGGTGCAGCTTGCACAGACACTTGTATTTAAATATATGGTGTAGACACACTCGAGAGTGTGTCTACTGTAATTAGTAATTCGCCTTCACACATGTCACGCTAACAAGTGTGCTGTCGACCAACAGCATAGCGTACAACATATACATTTACAATATGGTTATTAAAATTCATGTCAGATCATTGCAGCATACTGTGGAACAACAATGAGAGGCGTCGATACAACTTCGTAGTCTTAGATGCTCTGTGGTGTTGGTCCATTGCTACTAATAGTAATAACTAACTAAATAGTAGGGTTTGAACTATTCCATGGTGAAATAATGAAATAATAAACATGTATAGTAATCAATAATACCTACGTATCATAAGAGGAATTCATTCTCTTATGATACGCTATACGTAGGTATTATTGATTACTATAAATGTTTTTTTTTGTCTATGTAACGAATGCTATAAAACTATATATTGTCGAGTGTCGTAAAAGTGGCAGAAGAGTAAGTACATATTGCTTCCACACTAAATAATTAAGATAACATGTGAATGATATGATATGAAGATTAAATTGAGGATGATGGGTGACATATTTATGGCGACGTAATGTCGATCTAGAGTAAGTATAGATGCTAAAAGTTAGACAACCTTTAATCTCAGTACAACAATACAGGTGATAAACGATTGCCCTGAGGCATTCTAGTTGTGATTTGTTCAGATAACGAGAGTTCTCTTTATCTTGACTTTAGCTGTAAAGAAGTGATAGTAGTTAATATCTGATGTGCCATATATATATATATATATCGTTGATACTAAAATAATATATAGATGTAGAGACTTTTGACGAGAATGTCATGTAGCGCTTTTAAATTTTATTCATTATTTTAGTGTTTTACAGTGTTATATTGAAAAATTTTGCTGATATTTTATGTAATAGGTAAAGTGCTGAAATGTAGTGAATATGATACGATAGTGAATTGCGTGCATTTTTACATTTTACCAAAATTCCCAGAGGAAGCATGATTTGGTTATCAGCACCAAATCATTGCTAACGACTGACTAAAACATGAAGACTAAAGCCTCCTCCACTACGAGAGGGAAATTGACCTATTATACCATGTTGGTCAGACATCTGACCAGGGCATAGGGTTGGCATAGGGTTTTGTGTCGAGTTTTCCTTCTCTTGCATAGATATTATATGCATATTTTATCCCTATATTGTCTTTTACGACACTCACGTACAAGAGAGGGTGGTGAATTGTATTCTCGCTGTGTCACCACACAAAACTGTCACCAGTGGCTCATGTTATTGTAGCTTATTGTCATTAACACACGCAGTCGAATGCTTCTCCCGTGTCAGATTGTCAACTCGTAACAATCTTGTTTGATATCTCGTAATGGTGCGGGCAGGCGTGCGACTGTTTGTAACATATAGCGAGTCTAGTGTACTGTGTAGCGGCAGGAGTACACCGCTGACAGGTGCACACACAGAAAAGCGACGTGCGAGTAGTAGCAATTTGTTACTAC
Organism: Lymantria dispar; assembly: GCA_032191425.1. NCBI lineage: Eukaryota > Metazoa > Arthropoda > Insecta > Lepidoptera > Erebidae > Lymantria > Lymantria dispar. Next base: position 323,268 of record CM063442.1, read on the forward strand.
ACTCCGTTCGGTGAGCGGGAGAGCGGGCACCACCACTTTCTGAGGGTGTCTGCGTGTGGATTTTAGTGATGCCTTTAGTATCACCGAGCCTCATTGCACGCACTCACACTCCCTTCACTTTCCTCGCGGTAGGCAGCGGCCTTGTAAAGGTCCATGAGCGGCAGCGACACTTACCATCAGGTGTATTGTTTGCTCGTTTGCCACCGTAGGTATGCAATAAAAAAGTGTTATAATTATAATGTTCTGTTTGTCTGTGTTTATGACACAATAATATATCATTATTATGACACTGAGTGAGTGTGGATTGTGCCAATATGTGTATGGAGTGTGCAGTACGGGCGCGGCCCGCAGCTGTGTCAGTGCGGCTCGTTAGCGCGAGGCACACCACGCCCCCGCCCCGTGGGTCACGTTACAGACGCGCCGCCGCCGCCGACGAGCGCGTAACGTACATTGAGAGCCGCGTTCGGCTCATTAGTTTTATTGAGAAACCGCCATTAGCTAATTAGTGTTAGTGTGCATTGCCGACACTGATACCGTCTGCGTATATATATACTCTATCTACAGATATTACCACATTCTCATTCATTCATTCATCACAGCTCATATACGTCCCACTGTTGGGCTCGCGCCTCCTCCACAATGAGGAGCGGTATAGACTTGCTATATAGCATGCTGTTCAAACGTGTTGGTATAGGGTTTTCCTTATCTTGCATAGACGCTATATACATATTATATTCCCCAGTCGTCATTTACGACATGCATGTATGTGCAAGGGAGTGCTGAATTGTATTCTTATTCTGTCACCACACTGATATATATTACTTCATTATTATTAATTAATAAATAGAATAAACGTTCTCAGCGCGCGGACGAAATGATAATACAGTTCACCGCCCGTAATTGCTCGTGACAGTTGTAAGGATTCATCATCATCTTGCTCTTATCCCAATTACTTGGGGTCGACGCAATATGTCATCTGTTTTGACATATTGATAACTTTTATGACCGGCCGCCTGCCTGACGTCAACCCTCCTTGGGAATGTAATCGTTGACCCAAATGGTACCAGATGGAGTTCGTCCGGGTCAATCTAGGGCTCTTAGTCGTCTTTTACACCCACGAGCAAAGCAAGGGTTGGTAGTATTCGAAGCCGCTACCACACAGCACTGAGAGTTGTAAGGATTGTCTGAGGTTATTGTATTTGTACAGAAGATTGTATATCAGCGCTCTAGTGAGTAACGTACAGTGTACGGTATTCGGACCACCAAGGCATTCCAGCCGGTGTTGATATAATGTTGGATTGGCGGCACTAGGTACGTTCCTTCCGACTGGTGCAGGTCTTGTTGGGGCACGTTTGCTTCGGCAAGTATCGACACACGCTCGAAGTGTGTGCTTCATGGGCAGAGAGGCACCGTGAACTCGTTGCGATTATCAGTACTAAATTGACGCTGCCAATTATCGCTAGGAAGATGCTCGACAGCGTCAGGAACTGGGACACGGTCGCCACATTCAGTGAGGCAGTCATCTCACGGAAGGAAGCGGTGAAACGTGCGTGAGAGGAACTCCTCTACGGCGATACGATCCGCCGCTGCTGACTTGAGCGAGGCAGGCGCGAGTACCTGAGCCTGATGCTGCCCTAGCCGAGGCCGCGGGTGACTGGACCGGCGAATAGTCCGTCACCCGCAGAGAGAATGGCCGCGCGATGGCAATCAACGTCCCGGGAGGGGCGTTAGAGAGGGTGGCCACGGAGGACAAGGAACTCGGTACCGGTGATCGGCCGAATGGCAGGGGAGAGGGAATACAGTGGGTTAGACGGCCGCGCGTCGCCTTGTCGTCACCCCGGAGGAAATGGTTCGCGGTGTGTATTCATGTTATCAGTAAGCTATTAGGAGCCGTAGAGCCATTTGGATACCATTTACTTATATGTGAGTATAGTGGCAGAATCGCCACGCTTGGTAGACGGTCGATCGCGGTGAGGTAATATGCGCTCCTCGGGACAGAGCTGCTGCACACTCTACTAATTATACTCTCAATGGATATTGTCTACTCGCAGATGTAAGTAAGAGGTCGCAACACATTGTATGCTTATTAGTTATTAGGTCACCACACGGGGACGGAGTGCTTACATATTATCAACTAGCAACCCGCCCTCGCTTCGCTTCGGTTTTAGTCACCTTACCCGCCTAGTTCCCTTAGATGGTAAAATTGACAAATGCTCTTTATTCAGTTTTACTAAAGAGTATTTTCCGAATAAGAATACAATTCACCACCCCCTCTCCTACCCGTGGCTGTCATAGGAGATGACTAAGAGATTATAATATGCATACAATCTACATCTATGCAAGAAAAGAAAAGCTCGACACTAAAACCTATGGCAACACGTTTGACCAGCGTGGTATAGTAGGTCATTTTCCCTCTCATAATGGAGGGGGCTCGAGCCCAACAGTAGGATGTATAAGGATTGAAATGATGAACGAAGAGTCCTCCTCATACAAACTTTGCGACTGCGGTTTACCTCTTAGGTGTTGAATTCCAAAATATCCTTTCTTAATGGGTCACTACGTCACAAAATAAAATTACGGTCAAAATTGTATGTTTATAGCTTCAGTAATTTCAGCTCGGCGTTAATGTCGACCAACTTCTTCATACCTATTTACCCCTACCCTTTAAGGGTGCAAATTAAGAAATGCTGAAAATTGTGTTTATTTATTTTTATTAAATATTATTTGTGGAGAATTTGATGAAAATCGATAAGGTTTTTTTCTCCCCTTACAAACTTTGCTGCTGGGGTAAACCCCACCCCTTAGGGGTTGATTTCCAGAAAATACTTTCTAGTGGATCCCTACGTCACAAAATAAAGTTGTGTTTCAAATTGCATTACGCCAATTTTAGTAGTTTTAGCTCGACGTTGATAAATCAGAGAAACAAATTTTTTAATTAATACATATTTACACCCTTAGAGGGTGAAAATTAAAAAATGCTGAAATACGTATTTATTTATTTTTACTATAGAGTATTTTTGGAAAATTTGAAGAATATCGATGCAGATTTTTCTCCGTATACAAATTTTGTTACTGCGGTTTACCCCCTAGAAGTTGAATTTCAAAAAATCCTGTTTTAGTGGGTTTCTACTTCACTCAAAGCAACTAATGTCCAAAGTTCATGTTTCTGGCTTCAATAGTTTCGGTTCTGTGATAACTCAGTAAACTGACATCTTTCTACCTATTTTACACGCTTAGAGGATGAAAATGGACAAACGCTGAAACACGTATTTATTTATTTTTATTAAAGAGTATTTGTGCTTAATTTGAAGACAGTAGCTAAAGATTTTTTTTTATTTCCATACAAATTTTACCGTTGCATTTCACCGCCTTAGGGGTGGAATTTCAAGGAATTTTTTCTTAGTGGGTGCCTACGTCACAAAATAAAACTACGGTCCAAATTTCACTTTTCTAGCTTCAGTAGCTTCGGCTCATCCTGTTCCTTTATTTGTACATTATCGTTAACGCCCCCGCAACACCCCTTGCAGGTGGAATTTCGTAAAAACCGTTCTTAGCTGACCTACACTCAACAAAAGGAATATTTCTGCCAAATTTCAAGTCTGTACGCCTTATGGTTTCAGAGATATGGTGATGAGTCAATATATCGCTCGTAAAACCCGCCTCTCCTATATATATATATATATATATATATATAGATTTAACATTCTGTATGAAAACACAATAATAATCAATGAAATTAAACTAATATCACCAGATCGCAATGCGACCGCAAGCTGTGAACACACGATAAGGTACTCAGCGGACTTGTAGTATTTTTACTTATTTTTGTACAATTAAATCTGTATTCAAAATGTTTAATAAGTGCATATTTGCTGTAATGTAATGAACCACGAATCACTATTTAATATAATACAAAAGATTGTGGTTTAACTAGAACTCAAAATTTGTATTATATCACGTGCAAACTACTAGAGCAGCCATCACTCTCCTCAATTACTTTGAAGTGAATGGTGAGTCGGGCTCCACGCAGCTACCTTAGTGCAATGTCACGTACTAGCGTGAATTAGAACACGAACAAAAGTTAATTTAAGCAGAGTATGTACTAACTTGTGTCTGCGACTTCACCCACATTTCACCTTCCTTGTGTAACTGCAATATTTACTATTTAAATGGTAACTACGAGGGTATCAATGGTATTCTATGTATGTATACAGTTACCACTTGAGTACATTTAGTGAGTAGGTAAAATAGCTGGGGACCATATTTCAATAAAGCTTGTCTGGTACTTTGATATAACTCAGTTTAATTTTTCTCAGAAACACATATGGTGCTATTTTGCTATCTTGAGAGTGAAAATGTGTGAAGGAAGACCAGTTAGGTTTAGACTATTAAGAAACTTTTATTTATAACTAAGCATCCACATATTGGTTTCTATAGACTAAACTTAAAAATAAATGCGTAACTTTTGCCGACTCTATGCGTCTTCGGCGCAGAAAATTTATATAGAGACTTGTATTATAAAAAAAAATAGGTTTTCCAGTAAATTACTCCCCATCCTTCAAACTAGGGGATGTAATTAATCGCGCACAAAACATCGTAACGTACATGTCATGTGTAATCGCTGGTTGAGAGTGCGCTGTGATAAAGGGTATCCCTGATGTGCAACTACACCCCACAAAACAAACACGTAATCAATAAAATAAAAAAAAATGTCATAGGCAATTTACAAAAAAAAATGAAACTGCTTCGAAAAGATTTTCAATGAAAATGTTACCAAGACGAGACCATAATTATGTCTCGCACTTTCAAAGAGTGGAGTGAAGCTTCTAACACTATACGCACTAACTTCACAAACTCTACACCTTTGTCCTAATATGTTGTAGGCTGTTTCGTTACTATAATACATATTGTATAACAGACAAGTAATGAACGGAGAATAACATGTTTACGTTACACGCATGTCACTGTACTGAAACACGCTATGAACATCGATGATCATCGGTGAGACAGTGACGAAATTGAGATCTTTTTATTGATCATTAAAATGTAAACTGTAACAGTTATGCAATTGAAACTTTATATTTTTAATAAGTCTGTTGTTGATATCATATCAAGAGAATTTTGTTAATATAGTATAATAAAAACTTAACTTACGACGGTTCAAAATATCACCGAAACGCCTCGAGAAAAGATAATAGTGCCCTTGCACTTTGGTTGGCTCGTCTTGTCGCTCATATCAATAAAACTGCTATTTATTCAGGTTCGTCGTTTGTACGTTTTTTATTCGTTTTTGAAGTGAAACTTCTTTAGAATCATTGTGATTTCAAATTCGATGAAACGAAAAAGCGAGTCCATAGACATAAACACGTAAATGTATAAGATTCAGTCATTCATGTACAGTGTAAATAACCGTGTGAGCATGAAAAAAAGCCTATTCTTTTGACATTACAAACAGACACTCCAATTTTATTTATTGGTATAGATATTAATAAATGTTATTGTTATAATTAAGTGTCACACTGTACACAGTTAATTACCCGCATCGAACATAAACACCAACTCTGCAATACACACTAGTACCAGAGACTCCACATATGCTTGTCCTTCCTCATACAATTTTCAACCTTAATAAACAACTGCGTGCTCTACAGTATTGTATTGTATTGTATTGTATTGTATTGTATTGTATATAGTCGACAGTAACTTTATTGTAAACAAGATGTATATCATCTTTTCTAAAATCATATATAACCGCTGGCTGATCTGTTTATATAATTAGCTATTATATGCGGTACGCCTTCTGAGGTTTGGATTTATTTGTACTACAACATTTGATACCCATATTTAGGTAGTTATGAAATGAAAATGTGATCCGCTATTTTGTTGCAAATATGCAAACCGAATGTGGCCACATATGGGGGTTTGCATTTTTTTTTTCAATTGGTGTAGGTATTATTCTACTAGTTAAATGTTTGCATTTGATACCTATATCGACAAGGTTGGAAAAAAATATCTAACAGTCATTAAATGGTGGCGGGCTCCATCTTGGTGTTACAACAATATTGTACTGAGAGGTATATTTTGATGCTCGGTATACCACTGGCCGTCCGTGCTGATATTCGCATAGCAACGTATATTCTCTAAGGAGAGCATATCGTTCATATACAGGATAAACAATGTTGGCTGAGCATCGAGTCTTGTGACACACCACCACTAATGCGCATGGTATCGGACCAGCAGTTATTTATGATAATATTATACTCCTACCATCCAGAAATTTGGCGATATAATAACAGTCTCTTGGGAATTTCGTATAATGATAGCTCACTGTGCCAGACACTATGAAACGTCTTTGCGATATCTAGATTGAACGCCAGCGCCTCACACTTGCCCTCGAAGGCCTCTATACAAGAAGACCACTAGTGGACCCGTCATGACGAAAGCCGTATATACCGATCGCTGATGGTAAAGAAGATATAATTTTGTATTAAGTATGTCGCGTCTATAAGATTTGCCAGTATTATTATTATTATTACATTAAGTTTAATAATGGTAAGCTACAATTGCCGCGTGGTGACAGAGTAAGAATATAATTCTCCATTCCCTATTTTGGTAGGGAGTGTCTTGATAGGTGAGAGTTATTCTTAAGCAAACCATCCAGGACAAGCCCGTGGATATCGTATAAATCGACTGAGGAATATAATATGCACATAACATTTGTGCAAGAGAAGGTAAACTCGAAATGAAACCCTATATCAACATGTCTGATATATGTAGTAGGTCAAATTCCCTCCCATTATGAAAGAGGTCCGAGCCCAATAGTGGGACGTATGTGGGCTGCAATGATGAGTGTGGTGTGATGTGAAGTGTTAGTAATACTAACACTTGCCGCGTACCTGCGTGTCTACAGTGTAATTAGTGCGCTCTGTGTGTGTGTCTGTGTGTGTGTCTGTGTGTGTGTCTGTGTGTATGACTAGTGACAGTTGTACGAGGACACGCGCGAGATGTGTCGCGCGTGTGTCGACAGCGCGCCACTAGAGCTTACGGAGCTTAGCGCGAGGACAAACGAACCAACGAACGGGATTAGTGCGATAATCCGAGCGGGCTCAGCGACAGGCAGACTCCACACGCCCTGAGCGCGCGAGGACTCGCCGACATACTACACTACACCCTACAATACTTGTATCACAACTCACGAACATGTCACATCACCATCACTGTGTCGGCTTGTAGGGGTCCCACTAGTGGACTCGAGCTCCCTAAACAATACGAGGGACTATGTGTCACTATAACACGCTGTTTATATATATTAATTGCGAGTTATCCTTCTCTTTCGTAGATGTTATATGCATATTAGTGGTCGTTTCACAATAGGTGCACACGAATAAGAACCGTGGTGGCTCAATGTTTAATAACTAATTACTGTAACACATAAATATTTTTGTTTTATTGCAAACGAGCAAACAGTACACCTGATGGTAAATGTTGCTGCCGCTCATGGACCTTTATAAGGCCGCTGCCTACCGCGAGGTGAAGGGAGTGTGAATGCGTGCATTGAGGCTCGGTGATACCAAGGGCACCACCAAAACCCTCCACACACAAACACCCTCAGAATGTTGTGCTTCCGGCTCTCTCGCTCACCTCACGAAGCGCAGTAACAAATTGCTACTACTCTGTTGTATATTTTCTGCTCAGTGTGGTAGTGCCCCGGACGGGCCGGCCCGCGGCTGTAGACAGACAGCTGTCGACAGTGCGCTCCTACCACTCGGATATAGATATATGTGATAACGACGACTCGTTGTACATGAGACTTGTTAGTCCGCCCCCATGAACACTGTTAAGTATTTGTAATGTCGGCCAATCAAAAACCAAATACATCATCGCAGCCCACATACGTCCCACTGTTGGGCTCGGACCTCCTCCATCGTAAAATGGAATTTGACCTACTATACCATGCTGGTCAGAAATGTTGGTAAAGGGTTTAATTTCAAGTTGAGAGATGTTATATGCTTACTATATATCTTAGTCATCTTTTACGACATGCACAGGCAGGATAGGGACTAGTGAATCGTAATTTTACGCGATAAAATCTGTAGTTTTATTTACAACTAGCAACCCGCCCTCGCTTCACTTCGGTTATAGTCGTTTTACCTGCGTAGTCCCCGTTCCCGTGGGAATACCGGAATAAAATATAGCCTAGTTTACGCCCTGATATTATTATAGCTTGCCATTGGTGAAAGAATTTTTGAAATCGCTTCAGCCGTTCTGAAGATTACCCGGAACAAACAGACAGACAGACAGACAAAAATTTTTTAATCGCTATTTTAGGCATAGGTGTCGTGCAAATAACCGTGTGAGCATGAAAAAAGTCTATTATTTTGACATTACAAACAGACACTTCAATTTTATTTATTGGTATAGATATAGATGTTGTTTATGTTTCAAAATTGAAGAGTATTAATAGAGTACGCTGTTGTCGGTCCAGTAGCCTACATTATATGTGATGTCTAGGTCGGTCGCGCAGCACTCGTACCTGCGCCACGCCGCTGTTACTGCAGCTAGCGCGTCGCGCGTCGCCTGCACCACGGGCGACTATAAGCAGTATTAATGTATCGTTATCAGTACACCTATGTGTGAGTGTTGTGTGCCTGTAGTGGATACAACACGACACACTCGCGTATAAGTTATGCACAACATTATCGCGGGCGCATGTCTGCTTGACAAACATAATTAGCAAACAGTAAGTGCATTACGTTTGTATAAACACCCACATAGCTCGTAGCGATATGTTAATGTGTAACTGTACTGTGTGCGGTGTCGTATGGTCACCCTAGCGGCGTGTTTGTTTACTGAGAGAGGGGTCGTGCGAGTCGCGCGGTCGCGGGATGTGTCGCGCGCGTTAACCCGCCCCGCGCCCCGCGCCCCGCGCCCTGTCCACACGTCTATGATCTGCATGTCTACTATAATTAATAGTCGCCACTCGCGCGCACATTTATTTCCGTAAACGGTTAGTTAACTGTTAGTGGAATGTAACAAATTGTTTTTGGTTTAACTGTTATGTTAACTGTATGAGGTGTTTATACTTCCTCGACACTAACACCACCTTTAACATCACAAGCGCTCATGCGGTGTTGTAATGTCCACAGTACAACCTATGTATCACTGGTCAGCTTGTAACGCGTTTCTACTCTCATACGACCAACATGACAGATTTAACGTGCAGTATCAACACTTACATGTGACTAGACCGACAATAGGGTATGTGTAAGTTGTACGGCGGTGAACGGTGTTCATTGAAATGAGCCTCTCTCATAGAAGCTGTGGTGAGATAGGGGCGCTACGGGGTTACTCATAGAAGCTGTGGTGAGATAGGGGTGCTACGGGGTTACTCATAGAAGCTGTGGTGAGATAGGGGCGCTACGGGGTTACTCATAGAAGCTGTGGTGTGATAGGGGCGCTACGGGGTTACTCATAGAAGCTGTGGTGTGATAGGGGCGCTACGGGGTTACTCATAGAAGCTGTGGTGTGATAGGGGCGCTACGGGGTTACTCATAGAAGCTGTGGTGTGATAGGGGCGCTACGGGGTTACTCATAGAAGCTGTGATGTGATAGGGGCGCTACGGGGTTACTCATAGAAGCTGTGGTGTGATAGGGGCGCTACGGGGTTACTCATAGAAGCTGTGGTGAGATAGGGGCGCTACGGGGTTACTCATAGAAGCTGTGGTGAGATAGGGGCGCTACGGGGTTACTCATAGAAGCTGTGGTGTGATAGGGGCGCTACGGGGTTACTCATAGAAGCTGTGGTGAGATAGGGGTGCTACGGGGTTACCCATAGAAGCTGTGGTGAGATAGGGGCGCTACGGGGTTACTCATAGAAGCTGTGGTGTGATAGGGGCGCTACGGGGTTACTCATAGAAGCTGTGGTGTGATAGGGGCGCTACGGGGTTACTCATAGAAGCTGTGATGTGATAGGGGCGCTACGGGGTTACTCATAGAAGCTGTGGTGAGATAGGGGCGTTACGGGGTTACTCATAAAAATACAAAGATAATAAATGAGGCATAAGAATAATATAACAAATACAAAGAGCTGCAGTCCTTTCAGCGGTGCGAAATTGATTACATACTCGATACATAGAAGTATTGAAGTGTTTGTATAGAAACGCTACTATGTCAGTCCACATCCGGGATAACAGTACTAAACTGATCCAGTTGCAGAGAGGCATGAGACTGAGAGAAGTCAGCTCTCCGAAACTATTCATTATTGCGCTGGAAGATGTCTTCAAGCTCTTAGACCGGGTCGGACTCTGCATCAACATCACGGCGAATATATCACTCACATTCACAGAATCCCCGGGGGACCGATTCTCGAAGTTGTTGATCACTATGTAGGCGTACGGCGTACACTACGTATACCTAGGATAAGCAGTCCAGTTAGGAAGATGCAATTTCGAGAAAGAGGTGAGCCGAAGTGTTCAATTCGGCTGTGCAGTGTACGGTAACCTTAACAATTTGCAGTGTCTGAAAGCTCCTCCAAAAATTTGCAGTGTCTGAAAACAAAGTTTTGTAACCATGTATGTTACCAGCGATGACATTCGATGCCATGGCACTGAAACGTGGTCTCTAAATGTCGCCTAATAAAAAGGTTTAAGATCGCTCAACGTACTATGGGGAGGGCTCGATATTTCTCTGTGATAGAATCCGGAATACGGCAATCCGTAGAAATACGAATGGAATCGATATAGCCCGCAGAATTAGCACGTTGAAATGGTAATGGACAGGCCAAATCGCTCCTCTATACTGTAACCGTTGAGAAGGAAAGGTTCTCTAGTGGCGACCACAAATTGGACTATTAGGTGGACAGACGACATCTTGAAAGTTGCAAGAAACCGTTGGATGCAAACGGTGCAGTACCGTCCCGAGTGGCATTGTCGTGGGGAGGCTTGTGTCCAATAGTGAGCAGACGTTCAGCCGTAGTCATGGCTCATGGATGGATGTATGTTATACAGATTCTTTCGTGTGGTGAAGCTGTGACAATATAATTCACCAAGCTGGTGCTTCGTTTTTCAATCTCTCTGTTAGTGTCTTAGAAGACGACTGAGGGTTACCGTCTATACAACAATAGATATAGAAGGTGAGCTCGCCATTCACCATTAGCTGGTTCCGCATCGCACGCTAAGTAGGGGCATAACATGTGCATACCTTCCGTAGACTCCGGTCAGCTGTCATATCGCCACTTACCGTTTTCATTTCTATATTGTCAATTACATTCTCTATTACTTTTTGGTTGCACCACGATTCATACGTCTGTCCACAGTCATATTGATAACCCTTCAGATCACGTGCCATTCTTCTCTTCTCATCAAATGATACACCAAGACAATCTCGCGCTCCTAATCTTCTCTATCACTGGTACCAGTTACAGGCTCCTTCCTAATATAGTTATATATTATCTTATCTAACCTTGTAACTCCACAACTCCACCTCGACATACATATTTGAGTAGCATCCACTCTTCTCTCATTCCTCTTTTTTAATGCTCAACATTCATATGCAAGGACAAACCAAACACGGAACGTCCTCCCCGAGGGGGGACGTCGCTCGATGGGAGGGTACCCCAAATAGGGGGTATTTCGTCGGGCCGATCACTGATGACAATTAACCCTACTCCGGTGGTCGGCCCAACGACGAAGGCGACGTGCACGTGGGTGGGTTGCGGGTGTGCGTGCTTACGCCCCTCTGTCGCCCCGGACGGAGTGGTACGAGGAGCGCGGCGACCGCAACCCACCCCAAAAAAAAAATACATATATTTATCTAAATAATTGATAGATTAAAGCAATTGTTAACAAGCCCATTAGGTTAGCAACTTCGATGTTTGTACTGTACCTACTATATAGTTGTGCGTTAACTACCATTAACTCATTGAGTCAGTGTGACTACTACTCGTAGCGTGGTAGTTACCGTCACACGAATAGATGTGGTCCGTGTGCGACGAGTCGATACAACGTAGCTAATAATAGACGAAACTTAAATTAAAAGCTCTTAAATATATATAATGGTACCACATTGATTTGTTTGTATTGCTTCACAACAGTTTTTATTGTCTCTTTGTGTAAGTGCATTTTATAGTTAACGCGACGAGACCGACACGACAGTTGAACTACTCGCGCACATACGACAGCAATGTTTGTATGGCAAATAATCGCGGATATGCTAGAATAATAGTATTAATGTTACTTTTAAGTCAGTGTGTACTACTTACTAATAATAGTATTAATGTTACTTTTAAGTCAGTGTGTACTACTTACTAATAATAGTATTAATGTTACTTTTAAGTCAGTGTGTACTACTTACTAATAATAGTATTAATGTTACTTTTAAGTCAGTGTGTACTACTTACTAATAATAGTATTAATGTTACTTTTAAGTCAGTGTGTACTACTTACTAATAATAGTATTAATGTTACTTTTAAGTCAGTGTGTACTACTTACTAATAATAGTATTAATGTTACTTTTAAGTCAGTGTGTACTACTTACTAATAATAGTATTAATGTTACTTTTAAGTCAGTGTGTACTACTTACTAATAATAGTATTAATGTTACTTTTAAGTCAGTGTGTACTACTTACTAATAATAGTATTAATGTTACTTTTAAGTCAGTGTGTACTACTTACTAATAATAGTATTAATGTTACTTTTAAGTCAGTGTGTACTACTTACTAATAATAGTATTAATGTTACTTTTAAGTCAGTGTGTACTACTTACTAGTTTGCATATTGGTTATTGTGTTATAATGTGTAAACGCCCAGAGTGAAGTACACATCTGAGTAGCAATCTAATCTCTCATTGTATGTACTCGCGCATTTAGGAGTGCGCAAATAGTTCAATTTATACTGATTATTATCACAACATATTTGTTACCCAAACAGTGGCAATGATTATTGGTGCAGTAGTGCAGTGGTATGGTGTTGGTTACGTAAACATCGCAAGAGCGCAGTAGATGCGACACGATAATTGTACAGCTACGGTCGTGCCTCATTTCAGAGTTATTTCGTGTACTCGAACCATTCGCGAATTAAATTGCATTAGTGTCAATGCGGTGTTGTGGCGCTTTGTGTATATTGAGACGAGGCGTCACTACACGCTACCCTAGGTCGTGTCGTGCGCGTCTCGTGTCGTGTAGTGTGTCGCGCGCTAAATATAACCGCGCGACATTTACCTTTGTGTTTCACAGCGACACTAAATGGAGCGATCCGCCGCGCGACTACAAATAACGCACAATAAATCCCGCGAAGAATGTCACTTTTGTTGTGTCACCCTCCCCTCGCCCCCTCGCCCCTCACACACACACACACACAGACACGCGCGCACGTAGTTCAGTGCGTGGTGTGGCTCCATAGCGTGCTGGATGTATCACTCATTCATCATACAGATATTGATAGCGCAGTACTACGCGGACACAGTTGAACCATTCGAGCGCACTCTGCCGCCGCACCGTACTCACATTGAGCGCTTACCACTTCACATACACAATATTGACCTTGCCATACGTATGATATTACAACTTAGTTCTATTTTACACAAAGTTGTTCACATGTTGTATGGTTCTAAGTTACAGGATACATAATAGTGCAGTGTTAAACTTATTCAATCTTATCACACCCTCTAGTTAATAAATATTAATTGAGAATCAATACATACAGCGAAATTAAAAGCACTGAATATCGTTCGTGTGATAACTGGATAGTGGTATGATTTCACTCCCACTGTAGAAGGAACAAGACAAAGAACATCATTAACAATTTACACAAATATTGTTTTTTAGTTAGCATCTAAGGAAATTAACAAACTATATTTGGTAGCAATATCAGCCAAAAGGTCATCACGACACTGCGTGCAGTGTTTCATATTATAAAAAGCTAACATTTCCTAAAAAAAAAGGTCATTATAATCCTGTTGGGAGAAAATATCCATTATTTATTTTAAATTAATCGATTTTTTATAATCGATTTGTTTTAAAGAAAAAAAATCGATTTTATTAATTGATTATTTTTCCTCCAAGTCACATCCCTAGCTAAAAGAGCTCGGCGTATTTCAAAGCTTTACTGTTGATAAAATCATACTTCTCAAGATCTATCTGCGATATATCCCAAAGCCTATCTGTAGATATTCTTACACTTACGTAGGAAAAAAATTTGTGTCAAAATAAATGATTGGTTCCTTTTAAATTGGTTAAGTTATAATAGAAAACTGAAAACACAGGTCTACGACCAGTGTGCGATACCAGTGATGACTTACGGCAAGGCAGTGTGCTCCCGAAATATAGGCTCCATAACCAAGCTAGCGGGCTACGCTCGGGATTTCTCTGCGAGCTAGAGTCCGAAATACGAAATCCGCGAAAGAACAGGTGTAACAGACATAGCACGAAGAATTAGCACGCTGAAGTGGCAATGGACAGGCCACATCGCTCGATGAAAGACGACCGCTGGGGAAGAAAGATTCTCGAGTGGCGACCACGTATAGGAATGGAGAATAGTCCGTCGTCCACAGAGAAGCTGATCGTGCGAGGGCGACGTCCAGGCGGTACTGTTGTTGCCGTCCTGCTGAGCTATCTACGGCCGTCAAGGATTTGTTCCCAATGGTCGGTCCAATGGCGATGGGGAGGGAATACGCTAGATCATGGGGCCGCGCGCCACCCATTCATCGGAATGAACCATAGCCTACCCAAAAAAAAGGCTGCATCAAATGGGGTTAATAAGTGTTAAATAAGCGTAATAAATAAGGGTAATAAATAATTATTAGTGGTGAACCAATTCAACGTTATGTTATTGTGTCTGCTCTTCCGTCATCTTCGTCCGTGAGCATTTCATAAGTATCAAGTAATCGTTTAGGAGTTGAGAAGTTCACAGTTTTCAGCTCCATTAAGTAATAGTGCATGCTTATATCATTATTAGTCTTATATCTTTAAACGAGTAATTCTTGTATATCTTCATATATATAAATTACGTGTCACGTTGTTTGTCCGCGATGGACTCCTAAACTACTTAACCAATCTTAATCAAATTTGCATACCGTATGCAGTTTGATCCAACTTGAAAGATAGGATAGCTTATATCTTAATTTATAGTCGCAATATTATTTTATTGCAAATTATTTGTCTATTATTTGACATTCACAATTATCTGTTAACTCCAAACGATTTTAACAGATGGCGATATCTGTTGACTGGATTGAGTAATTAATTAATAGATGGCGCTGCTATGTCAAACCTACAAATGTGTCATATACGATTTTAACTTGCTTTTATGTAATAAATGCCATTTGTAAAAAAATATGACGACCTCCATGACAGATGTTCTCCTACAGTTCCACTTCAATAGTTTAATAAAATGTAATATAGCAAAAACATTCGCCACAGCAACGCGTGGCCGGGTCTGCTAGTATGTATATATATATATATATATATTTTCAGGAACTCGGCAACGGCTCTAGCGTTTTGATAAAATTTGGCATACTAGAGGTTTCGGGGCCAAAAAATCGATCTAGCTATGTTTTATTTATAGAATATGTTGTATTTTTTTTTTTTGTGGGTGGGTCGCGTTCGGCGCGCCTCCGCACCACTCCGTCCGGGACGACAGAGGGGCTTAAGCACGCAACTCCCGCGACCCACCCAAAAACCACGTCGCTTTCGTCGTTGGGCCGACCACTGGAGCAGCGTTAACTTGTCGTCAGTGGTCGGCCCGACGGAATACCCCCTATTGGGGTACCCTCCCATCGACCGACGTCCCCCCCTCGGGGAGGACGTCGGTCTTTCCTCACGCGGTCGGCCTCTCGGCGGGTGACGGACTAATCCCCAGTCACGTCACCCGCGGCCTCGGCTAGGGTGGCATGAGGCGCAGATAGTTACGTCTACGCCGCCCCAGTCGCCAGAAAATGTTGTATTGTCGGTGTTTTTAGCTAATCAATACAATGACATAAAATGTCAATAGAATATGGATTCAAATTTCACCGTCAACGTCAAGAGTGGCAATCGCTCAGTTGGGAAGTTGTCCAGTTTTCTTTTTGTTTTGTTTTGGCATCCAAATAGCATCGGATCGAATCTCGGTGTTATTATTATTCTGTTTTTGTAATTTTTGATATTTTTTTCATTATTTCATTTTTATTTTTTATTAATATATATCTAAATAGATTCAGCAAAAATACCTACAACAAAAATATATCAGATACTAATCATAAAATGCAATAGATTTACAATAACTCATTCGTGTGCTGAGGATAATCACATTGTTATCTGAGACAAGTACTGATACCGACGTCCCGGGACAGGGATGTCGAGAGGTGAGGGTACCCGAAAGCGTATTCCGTCGTCGGGCCGACCACTGAAGACAAGAAACTCGACCACTGCTGGTTAGTCCAACGACGAAGGCGACGTGGCTATGGGTGGGTTATGAGCCCGCGCGCCGTCCTTCCATCACCCCGGATGGAATGGACGGCATGCGCGTTGATTATAGCCCACCCATAAAAAAAAAGACAAGTACTGATTTTGTCATCTTATTGTATCTCACAGCTGTTAACATTAAATGTTATGCAGCAATATCGTTTAGTATTTTGTTTAACGCAATGTTTATACGTGACATATGAGTGCAAAATTTCGTTTGTTTGTTTGTCTGGTGGTAGATATTTGATGTAGTGAGTACCTACTTGATGCGGTCAAAGATATTAAGTATTGTAAGCGATGAGTGAGCAAGATAAAAGCAGTGCAGTTCACTACGTAGCGTAGGTACTACCTACATACGAAACGTGCATTTACTGTGTAAGTTGTGATTATACATCATTATTTGTTAATATTGAATCTAACATGATTGATATCGATCATGTTTAGAATTTCCTAAAGTGCATACCTTGTATCGCTATTAAGAATTTTAAATAGTTTGTGTGTCCGTGTAGCGCGGTAGCTGACGTGTTCAGCTGTCATATAGTGATACAGAGGATGTAATAATGTTATGTTACATACATGTACATTAGTTATTATCGACGTGTCGTATTGCGGTCTTGTTTTCTGTTGTCGGGCGGGTCGCGCGGCGATACATCTCGCGCGGCGACATGTTTACGAGCTGCTCGCCCACACCCCTCCCCCCTCCCACTCCAGTGCACCACGCCACATCAGACTTATTGCATTGCGCGAGTGCTTCACACAGACAAATAAATTAGTTTAATGCAGGAAACGTCTACCGTACGACACGGTGAGACACTCTGAGACACGGTGAGACACGGTGCGACACAGTGCATCGCGAATGTGTTTCTGTTGTGTGTAGCAGTACCTATGAGGTGCGGTTCCTACGCTGTGCCTAACCTCAGAAGCCATAGTCCGCTGGTTCCTTCTTCATCAAGTCTCCCGGATGTCGCTGGTCGCTCGGAGCTGGAGCTCCTCCGGGGCAACCGGGGGTCTCATCCGGCTCGGGTAGACCGCCATCGGGAGCGAAGAAGGAAGGAACCGCGGTGAATTAAACCCCAAGACACGTGGTTCTTTAACCACGGCGACAGCTACTGCAGTCAGAGGGCCAGGCCCTGACACTACCAAACCCGCTCTTAACAGGGCGGCGGGAAAAACAAAAAAAAAAGCTGCCTAGTTGTGGTCAGTGCGCTACTCTCATTCTGTCGTGTGTGTGATGTATGTGTGTACACGTGTACACACATACATCACACACACACACACACGCGTGTACACACGACATGTTTACTGCCGCCAGCTACTTTGATCTGAACACACACTAAGTAGACAGACAGACAGGCAGACACATTAATTGTGTGTATAATAACGGCGCGCATTAATATATTTATGATTGTATTAAACGACTGTTCGTGTTATCATAATTTAAAGTTACTCTCCAATGAAACACTCGACGGTTTTTTGTTTGGACGTTTTCGCTCACATGGCTGTTACACTTATATGCGAATATTACACAAAATATTTAAGCAATGGCGCTCAGGGGTAACCACTCTGCCGCGTCCCACTGCCCCGCGTATACGACGAGCCATAGGTCTGCCAAGCACCGCGTGGGGTCTGGTCAATACATAAGTACGGTTTCAAAGGAGCGGCTTAGCAGCCCTGGCTGTTCTTGCTCCTAGTGTGACCTGCGGAGTGCGGAGAAGATGATGGACACGGCCCACTTATAGTTACCGAATCTATACAGTTCCTGTAAGTTACGCCACTTATATGCAAAGCGTTTGCCTGCGTATCATGGCAGAGTGGTTAATCGCTGTAGCGTACCTACTGCGTGCCTGACCGACCTAATTGATTGGGTATCAGCGACAGCTCTGTGGCAACTGTCGCCTTCAAGTCCCCAACCTCGCTTAAGGACAAAGGCGATGGGTATGGAGCGGGAGACTGCGGAAAGATTATGCTCTACGGCGTGTATTCCTCTCTTAATCCTGTTCAAGGCTGCCTTACTTTCTTGGGAGTCGACACCATAGCGATTGAAACCACACCTAATCTCCGTGCTGGAAGACCTCAACGCCATGAGGATCTATGCCATGAGGATCCCCCAAGACGGACGATCGCGGGCGGGCGGTCGAGGAGTGGATAGCTGCACTGGGCTTCTGTTAGCTGAACAGGGGATTATGTGCCTGTGGTAGCAAGGCGGGTCTTTTCATTCGCTAGCCTTAATGACGCAGCACGTGTAAGGGGGCGGTGCGTCCAGAAGAAGATCGAGACCTCATCCGACCACAAATATATTCGAAAAGAGGCCTTCCAGAGTCGAAATATAGTCCGTCATCCGCAGAGAGGTTGACCATGCGAGGGCCATGGGCCGGTGGCACTGTTGGGTGCCGCTTCGAGGGCACCTCAACCGAGAGGATGGAACTGTAGCTTTTTATATGTTATGAGTGTACGGGCCGCGTAGGCAGTAGGAGTTTGCTTTCAAATAGGTATATACGACTTTACATTCAAAACACAGATGTATGATGGTAGCAATAAGCTAGGCTAATGATGAAGCTCGAAGGTATAGTCTATAAGTAAACTCATCGAATTTAGGGTTATTAGATTTATTTTTCATCTCTGATGACGAGGATCTAATGCTTGATTGTATAGATCTGTCCTATTAAATTTTATTTATTTAACATGTTATAAAAAGATAAATGTACTTGTGTTCACTTTACCATGATGGTATATTTCGTTCAGAACAACGGGTAAGTTGTATTGCGGGAGACATGTATTCTCAGAGTCACATGGTGCAGTGCTGGGGTATACAAATCAAGTATGTACGTGGTGTGTACAATATTGAGGGTGACGTGTCGTCACGGTGCGGGGCGCACTCACTCCACTATAAATGTGGTGTCGCGTGTGGCGCATAGATCGTGTGCGCGCTAAGTATGCCGCGCGGTATTACTGTGAGCACTCGCACTCGCTGAGCCACTCGCGCAACACTCCGCGCGCTGTGACGAACAGATCTAACTACATATACCGATATCATCAGGAGCATCTTACACTATATTATAATTTATTATTTTTGTGAAATAAAAAAGTATATAGGTAAATTTTTGTGTGTGTTTTTATGTATAAGTATCTACAAGCCGCACGCAAACCAATGTGATATTTGACGTAGTTATAGTCGATATGGAACGATCTATACAAAACTTAAAATGTATTTATTTTAATGTGAAATATATTTATAATAGACATACATTAAACTGGATTAAATATAACATTCATTAATGTGACAATTCGGATACGTTCGCTTGGTGCATTCAATGGCTAATAGTACGGGATCTCCACGGTGCATTTTTTTATTTGATTACTAACAAGCTAATTTTTCGTGAGTAGCTTTTTCTTGATGAGACGCTCAACAATATATGTACGAAAACTCTCAATTGTGGTAGGTTTCGGAGGTAGGAGGGATAGAATATGTTGTATGTTGTCCTACAGTTAGTAATGAGACAAATGGTATTGTGGTATTAACAGTTTCTGAGCTGAGGACCGGGATAACGTACCACGCAATTTGTACGACAATATGACTGTTCATTTATACATATATTGAATAAGTAAAAAAAGAAAAATCAGCTTGTTAGTAATTACTTTTGATGACCTCGTTATCGATACATATTGGGAGCAGGGGACTCTGTGATGTAACCACAGTATTTGTAGGACAAATATTTTTTTAAATAATTTAGATAATTGTCTTGAGATATACCAAAAATCACGCCGTTAGTAATAATTTTTTTAGAACCACCAAATGGACATATTCTATCCCTCCTACCTCCGAAACCTACCACAATTGAGAGTGTTTGTATAGATATTGTTGGGCGTCTCATCAAGATAAAGCTACTCACGAAAAATTAGCTTGTTAGTAATGAAATAAAAAAGTTTTCTTATATTAAACTACCTACTGAGTACCGTAGTACTAATACATTTATACATTATTTATCTACCTACACTACAGTTTGTGTGATAAGTTATTGTGTGCGGTGACGTCACAGGTGCACACGTGTGCGGTAGCTGTATGCACACGATTGGTGTGTACGCGTGTGCGGGGACACACTCATTAGCTCATCGCACCAGTTGTGACGTAAATAATGAGCGCGACATAGATGTTGCATGCGTCCCCCTTACCCCCTCCCCCCCACACACACCTTGTGTCGCCTAACGAGCACAGCAGTCTTCTTTGATGAGAAACTCCTTTGATTGCATTCAAACAATCAAAGGCAAAACACACGAAAAACTATTAATATAATGTTGCATTATACTAATATAAATGATTAAAATAATTAAAAAACAAAATAAGTAAAGGCATGCAAATATGTGCTCCATTTGAACTGGTTACGGTAAACGTATAGTTATATCTGACCAAGAGACAGGTCACAGTAAGAGACCTAATTAACTATTACTCATTTTATTATATTATCGAAGCGGGTTCACATGATATTATTTTCAATGTTCCTTATTTATGTCATTTCTTATGACATTATCAGGGTTGCTAAGTAATCATTTAGTCAGCTCACGTGTTAACTCATGTTATATCGCCAAGATATAAGTATTGTAAATGTATATTGTATTATTATTTACATGCCTTTCTCACTTAGTCAGTAAAAGCCGATTACAAGATCTATTTACAGAAGATAGCTTGCGACATTCAGGAATTCTACAATTACCTACATATCTACTACGTTTTTTTTTTATATAATTAAAGAAATAGTTAAGGTCAAATGTTCCACAGCTTGTGTGCGGCCTATCATATGTGAATGTAGTGTTAAGACACATAGGAGCCGCAATTTACAGACATTATAAAATACTTTGATGCGTCGTTCTACGAGAGCATCATTTTTCATTTGAAATGTAAACTTCTATATCAATCTTGAACTGCGCACCATCAGGCAAGTTACAAAGCAATGCCTAATCAACCTGGAGCTTTGATTTTGCGCGTATTTATCCTAACCCTAGGGAGGTCTAAACATGCGAAAAAATATTGTTGTTTCATTTAAAACATAATTCACATACATCGTATTGCGAATTGTTTTACAAACATACCACATGTAGGCTGACAAGAGGGCACTAATGATACATATTTATAAAGCTTATTTAAAGATTACCTAGTATTGTATATCTATGTGCGGATCGAATGCAGGACACTCGCCACGATAGATCGCTACCACTACGCTCTTAGCGTAATCTAAAGAAAATACCACAAAAATCAAAATTACATACAGCTTACATCAGGTGTCTCAATAAAAGTGCACTATTTTGTGAAACAATAAAAATATAGGTATAATATTTGAGTATGTTGTGAAAATATTTATGTCAAGAAAATACGTTATCATTACGTATGTAAGGAATAAAGTAACTTCCAGTGCTCTCATGACGGACCCTGGATCTTTGAGTGACAAGTATGTGGGTGTATCTCACTGAGACCGCGTTGCATAACGACCCTTGAACTCGAGAGATTTTTCTGATTTATTCGCATAAAATCGACATTTCATATAACCTCAAAAAAGAAGAATTTCATCGAAAAAGACAGCTTTAAATTTTTATTTAAAGTTTTCCTTCTCTTGCATAAATGTTATATGCATATTATATCCCTCAGTCGGCTTTTACGACATACACGGGTAAGATATGGAGTGGTGAATTGTATTCTTATTCTGTCCTCACACGGAAAGAAAGAAGAACTTCGTTCTACTTTAAATCTGATGCTTTTCTTGACATTTCAATTTCGTAAAATGATTTGGATGGAAACCGTGGCTGCAATAAGTCAATGGTTGCCTGTGTAGTGTACCAGGCGATATCGTTCTGTAACCACATGCCGATCTATACCT
Organism: Lymantria dispar; assembly: GCA_032191425.1. Lineage (NCBI taxonomy): Eukaryota > Metazoa > Arthropoda > Insecta > Lepidoptera > Erebidae > Lymantria > Lymantria dispar. The sequence goes on from CM063442.1 coordinate 345,573, forward strand.
ACCGTCTAGTTGAAACCGTAAATAAATTACTATCATATTCTTATAGCGTATGCTATTCACACTCATTACAAGTCATTACCTTATTTTAAAAAAAGAAAGGTTTACGGTTTAAGATGTATATTTCTTTAAAATATATATTTCTATACAATTCACTTACAAGAGAAATACAAAATAATATTAATACTAGTAAGTGTAAATAATCTTAATACTACTACAAACTAAAGTTATTGTAATAATTTTTAAAGATTTCTCATTATTAAAAAAGTAAGGTACAATCAACAGTCTGACGAAAATCCCCTAAAGACGATACTCTTCGTGTGTGCATTTATTTCTCATACATTAATTACGACTTTTGTAAGCCCTAAGGTCAATAATTTTGTTAATTCACAAAGCCATTCAGATGAATGCTCTTTTTGAGGTGGAGATGACTTTTTTCAAAAAATCCGCGTTAACTTCCCGTTGCTCTTTTGCCCATTGAACAAATTGACGCCCCATTGTATGGTCTGCCAGTTTGAGCTCCTGAATAAGTTAATGCTTATACGGAGGGAGAGTTCTTTCGTTAAAATTCATTGAGCATAATGTTCAATTGATATTTTAGAGTACTTGCCTTTATTTTGGTTTATAACAGTGTAATGTTTTTAAGAGATCCACCAGTACGTAGATGCCCAAGAGACTTCCTGTCCACAATCGTCCCGGTCTCTTCAATGTCTCTTCAAAGTGTGGACACGTTTCTTGACCGTAACTTTCTCCATTTCTGTAAACGTTTTCACAATAATAACATGTTGTTGGTATGCGTGGCTCCATTTACGGACCGTATCTTTATGTGTAGTCAGCTTATCCATTTTAGTAAACACAAATGATAAGCTGACTATTGTCAGAGTTGCTATATGTACGAAAAAAGTACACAAAATTTTAATGGAGCGCTTTTCCTTCTTGAAGACATCCTTTATTAGGAAACATTTTCAAATATCGACTAAAATAGAGAATTTGATAAAAAAAATTATCATAAATGTATAGTCAGTCGTCTTAGCCCATATACGTCCCACTGCTGTGTTCAGGCTTTCTCCTCAATAAGAGGGAGGTTGATCTACTATGTATGCCACACGGGTCAAACGGATTGGTATAGGGTTTTATGTCAAGTTTTCCTTCTCATATATAGACTGCTATCTGCGTACCTATTATATTCCTTAATCGTCTTTTACGATACCCACGGGCAGGATAGGGGGTGAAGTGTATTCGTACTCCGTTAACACATAGAAATGAATAGTATTTTATAAAAACTTAAAGAAACTCAAGTCCAAAGTAGTGTATGTAATGTATTGGTGTAGTGTCTGTTCGTATGAGTGTGCGCGCGAGGGTCGCTAATCACTAAGGACACAGTGTGTATCGCAGTCGTTCCGGTAATCACTGTGACACATCCTGTACAAGTTTTTCAGTGCAGACATAACTCACCCCAACACGAAATACTTCGCATACCAGACGTGTATACAAAAACAGTGACCATCTATCATAAAGACGCGCTGCCGGCGAGCTGACACACCTGACGTACACATCACTTCTCTTCTCTTCTTTACTGCTAAGACTCCCTCACTACATGCACCTATAAATGGATTTCCTTGTTTGGGGTAACTCTACAATCTCTCAGAAATACGACGATTGAGTAATAAATAATTTGCTAACACGCTTCGTTCAGTGATAACTGAAAGCGTCCACCTATGACGATAGGCAGCGATCTAACTGTGCATCTGTTATTTCAGAAGTCAACCGGTAAGCTATTTATTCGACTACCACTTCAGATTTTGGCTTTAGCACACAACGTTGTCATTATCATATTAGGTCAATTTTACCTCTCATAGTGGAGGAGGCCTGAGTGGGCTCAGGGGACAGGGGGACGTGTACAGGCTGAGATGATGATATGATGTTGGGGTAAAAGTTTCTTCGCCTTCTATATGAAAATTCAACATATTTTTTTCAAGATTCATCATCATCATTCATCACTAGTTCACAGTTTCACAGGTTAGTATAGGGTTATATTTCGAGTTTTCCTTCTCTTGCATAGATGTTACATGCATAGGTATCACATCCCTTAGTCGTCTTTTACAAAATCCACGGGCGAGATAGCACAGTATACCACAGTCTGAAGCCTGACTGACCTCTGACCACGACATTTTTGCATATTCTTAAGTGATCAACTATTTAATATCAGTTATGAATCTTTTCGAAAACAGTTTAGTTTCATTACGTTTTAATAAAGAATCGCAAATGAGTAGACGGTTCATTAGATTTCTTTTAGTGAGCTCATTTGGGCACACAAATATCGAGCTTTTTTAGCTTACCTTTTGTACCTTTTTAAATGGGTTCAAACTGTTTTGTGGTCAATTACTAAATTTTCAGCTATGTTAGAAAAATTGCGTCCATTTTATCAGTGAGAGGGCGACCAAAACGTGGACCAAAAGGTGCATCTTTGACATCAAAATGATGAAAATGTTTCAACCAATTTGCTATTTTTACTGACACTGCTTTACAGCTATCAAGGTCACAATTTTTTTTGCGACTTGCGTTGCATTTTTTGCTTTTTTGTAACAAAATTTTAAAATGTATCGAATTTCTTCATTAGATACACTCATTTTGACAGAAAGAAAAACAAATGAAAAACGTCGGGAAACAACATAAATAGTTTCTTTATTGACAACTTTTTGAATGTTATCAAAACTAGTCAGATACAGTAGGTACTAACCTACAGACGAAGATTTTATTAAAATTTTATACAGGCTATATGCGAAAAGACTTTTCCCCGATGTGTTATATAGATATATAGCGTACCTAACCTACCTAGATACATACTCTACCTTATGCTGATAAGTAATATGAATTTCATTTAATCTCATTGTTGTCTTTGGCTGTACAATTATATAAATTCCACTGTACGCATTCTCATATCGACAGCTAAAATAGCGCTGCATAGTTCGCTAGATGTCACCACACGTATACGCTAGTGCGGCTGCAGCGGTGAAAGCGCTTAAAGTGACCGCAGCGCAGCCGCGCGAGGTGTAATGAGCCGCTCGGATTCAATTATGTTGTTGATAGAGGCGGCCGCCCCACGCGGTGGGGAGGCGGGTGCTGACGGGTGGTGGGTGCTGTGCGGCGCGCTTCACACTCGCATTCCTATAATTAACGCTAAACAATAAAAATATTTGTACGTAATGAGTTTTGATAATGAATAGCTCATAAAATTTAAATGTCTACCAACATTGCACATATAAATATTTGTAAGTATTAAAAAATACTTTGGTTACACAACACACTAGTACTGTTATTGACTACATTAGGAAGGCACCTCCTATCTGTAGTATACTAGTGTACGTATGTGGAGTCGCTCACTCACGTGTTTTAGGTATGTACCCACGTGGGTGAGTGGTACCTATAATGATCAAAATAAAACTGTCATTGAGTGAATGTTTACATATATCTAGTAAAATAAATTTTGTAGAAATTGCATTAAATGAAATTGCTTCATAATTTTTTTAAGTATATATTATGAGTTTTTAAATTTAACAATAATATTTGTCTTCCATCTAAGTGTACTTTTATGTGTCGGGCCGACCACTGACGTCAAGTCACCTGCGCCGGTGGTCGGCCCAACGACGAAGGGGACGGGTCTTACGTGTGGGTTACGGGTGTAGTGTGCTTACGTCCCTCTGTCTCCCCGGCCGGAGCGGACGAGGAGTGCACCGACTGTAGCCCACCCCAAAAAAAAAAGGAAAAAAAAAGTGTACCTTTATTTTTAATGACAGCCTCACAAAGTTTCGGAAACCTAGCTGCAAATTTTTCCAGACGTCATTCACCCTTTCGTTTAACTAGCGCCGTACGAAAACTCCTAGTTTGGATCCTAAAATTTCAAATTTTGATTCGTCCGTCCAGAGGCCCTGTTTGCAATCTGGTGCAATTTTCAATTCTTGTGCTCTTTAGCCCAATCAAGTCTCTTCTTTCTGTTAACAGCTTTAAGAAGTGATTATGAGACCGCTATGCAACGCTTAAGTCCTGCATCACGGAGTATTCTTTTGACTGTGGATACACTGACTGTTATCACGATCCAAATTAAACTGTGCTGCTGTTGCCAGTGTAGTTAATCGTTTATTCAGTTTGCTCTTTATCACTATATTTAAATCTCAGTCGAAGTTGTGACTCTTGGTCTGTTTGAACGACGTCTGTTGCAAATTATTCTTTCAATTGTAAATATTTTAACGATATAATCCTCCGTGTGGTGACGGAGTAAAAATACAATTCACCACTCCCTATCTTGCCCGTGGATGTCGTACAAGACAACTAAGGGATACAATATGCACATAAGATCTGTGCGAAAGAAGAAAAACTCAAAATGAAACCCTATACCAACATGTCTGACCAGCATGGTATAGTAGATCAAATTCCCTCCCATTGTGGAGGAGGGTCGTGCCCAATAGTGCGACGTAGGTATGTGGGCTGCGATGATAATGAATGAACAGTTTGCCGTGGTATCTTCAGCAGTATTAAAATTTAATGATTACTGTTAGCGGTTTTCTGAAGGCTAATTATTAGGTATGCTCCTAATCTCTTGAGAGGGTATTATTACCCATTTTCTTCAAAAAATAAAACTCGAAAATGAAATACAAGAAAACATTACCTAGTTAATCGTTACTATGGAGAGTATTTTCTTGCCAAATAACTTTAGATAATTAATGTAACTAGTGATCGCAGTGTGGTCGAAATTCGACCATAATTCATTTTAAATAGTTTTTCTGCTACACAATTTTCTTTAGTTTTATTTATGTATAATTGAAAATTGAGCAAGCTGTATTTCACTAATAACTAATATATAAGCACAAATCTCTATTAGACATTGTCACCATTCAGAGATTTTAACCGTAAACAAAAGTGTATAAAGCGTTGCTACGCTACACACTCACACAAACGTGTGTGTGTTAGTGTGTAGCGATAGCGTTGTAGTGTGCGTAATGCCTTTCTTAATGAATTTAATGCATTTCTAATCCATTATTATGTGAAATTTTAGTTTTCTGCACTTCTACCCATCATATTCTTCAACTGTGCCAAATTTCATGAAAATCCATCTGCATGATTTTCGTAAAAATGGGTACAAAGTTTTTGCTTCACGTATTTATATATAGATAATACCTATTTATAGTAGTTATTCCACATTTTAGTTATGTTTTTTTTGTCAATAACTAAATCACGCTAAAAGCTTATTATAAAATCTCGGATTATGTAGATGATAATACAGATTGGTTGTGAGCAGCTCATCATTCAGCAATTTCCTTGTTATTTTAAATATACTGTTTGTAAATGTACTTTTAACTTTTATTGTAAAGTGTAGCGTGTTTTGCCTAACGAATTTTTGTATTTTCAGCGTTTGTAACATATTGTGGTGTTGGTCATGCTCACATAAGGATCTACTTGCGGTAGCTGCGTGGAGCGGGTCTCTCCCTTCCCTCCATAGTGGTTGAGGGGAGTGATGGCTGCTCTAGTAGTTAACTCGTGATCGGGTGCCGCTTGTGGGATCTGGTCCAGCCATAATCGTTTAAATTATATTAAGTGTCTTGCGGTTCGAAGGGCATCACACTGGAGCTTGTTCTTACAAAACATGTACACAATTGCATAACTAGTAAGAAGAAAAAAAAAAATTAAAAATAATGACAAGCCCGCTGAGTTTCTTGCCGGATCTTCTCAGTAGCGGTCGCGTTCCGATCCGGTGGTAGTATATTTTTTTTGGAAATTGTAAACCTGACAATATGTAAGTGCCCTCTCAGGGTTTATGCATAATAAAATAATTTGAATTTGAATTTGAATTTGAATCAAAACAAAAGAGAGAGCGAGGTGGATGCCCAAATTTCTGAGGGTGTTTGTGTGTGATGGATGTTTTTGGTGATACTAAAGGCATCACCTAACCTCATTGCGCGCACTCACACTCCCTGTTCTGTTCGCGGTAGGCAGCGGCCTCGTAAAGGTCCATGAGCGGCAGCAACACTTACCATCAGGTGTACTGTTTGCTCGTTTGCCACCGTCTACAATAAAAAAAAGTGCGAACTAGACCGACATTAAAACTGTTGTCGTATTATAAGCAGGCGTTGGCAAATAACAATAATTTGCGGTAATATACAAACAATGAAACCTAGGTATATTAAACATTACATGTTTTATCTTAAATATATTACGGTTTGTAACTTAAATAAATTACAGGTGGCTAAATACTTTCGAGCGGTAGTGTACCTAAGTACGTACTTGTACACGACACCAGTAGGTACAGAAATTGTATGTGCAGGGTGGGGGAATACATTGATGGGAACTTTCTAGTAAAAATGATTACTTTATGACTTATAACTCAGTCACACAAGTACTTTACAAAATGTATAATGTTAGTAACTTATGTTTAATGTTATATTACTTTTGATAGTGTTAGGTATAACTGTCACTCCTGACAGGCGTGTACGTGGGTAGGTACCCATCATCTGAAACACGATTGTTGCTGATAGTACGAGTACTTGCTCTCTTGACGTAGGTCTCATAACTAAAGGTATTTCTTTGCGCGATTGAATTCGAAATACAGAAAATCGCAGAACAACGGGTTTAATCTACATAGTACTGCAGCGTTGTTTGATTGATTGTAGCACTGGGAAGACTACACCGCTCGACGAACTCAAAACCGCTGGGGATGAAATGTTTTTGAGTGGCGACAACGTATGGAACGTCATTGTAAAGGATATATATACTATGCAAATGGCAATAGATGTTATGAAGACTCGAACCTATTCATCATCATCATTTCAGCTCATATATCTTTTATTGTTGGACTTGAGCCTCCTCCATGATAGGAAAGATTGATCTACTGTACCAAGCTCTCTGTGGTGATCGAGTAAGAATACAAATCACCACCACCTTTCTTACCCGCAGGTGTCGTAAATGAGGACTTAGGGATAGAATACGCATGTAACATCTATGCAAAAGAAGGAAAACTCGAACCCGTCTGATCAGCGTGGTATACGAGATAAATTTCAAACCACACCTAATCTATCATTGTGAATGAATACCGGCGATATGTACCGTAGATACTCGCGTACTATAAACATATTACTTACAACAATATAATATCAATCATTACTTATCATAAATATGTCAGCTACAACGTCTACGCGGCGCTACGCCGTAGACACTAGCGCACTGACAGCTACGCCGTAGCGGCCGCTTATCTCACATCACAGACACTTGATTTGCATGAATTTGGTGTGCACGCACACACTCGCACCTCGCGTGCTTAGTGTGCGTGTGTGTATGCACGCGGAGGCGGTGCCGCCCGGCGACACGCCCATTGAATACTTGCACGAACTAGCGTATACAAGTGGTGCACTATTGTCGTCGCCCGACTATGTCCGCGGCGCGGCGACTACACAACACAATTGAAATACACGTTATGATGGCGACCACTATACTACGTACAATCGTCTACAAGTGTAGGTGCATTAATGTGAGATAGCGAGTTATTACTTAACTAGTTGCTCTCAGTTAGAACAAGATGTGCATATTTTAGTTATAATGAGATTTATTAACAACATTATATGGGGCTTGTCAACTCACAAGATGTGCGATACAAGATATACAAGAGTACATCTTATGCGAGTATTAAGTAGGTACACGTGTTTAACAATAATATCATCATCATCATCTTGCTCTTATCCCAATTACTTGGGGTCGACGCAATATGTCATCTGTTTTGACATATTGCAAAAAGTTTTGGCAATGACTTTTATGACCGGCCGTCTGCCTGACGTCAACCCTCCTTGGGAATGTAATCGTTGACCCAAATGGTACCAGATAGAGTTGGTCCGGGTCAATCTAGGGCTCTTAGTCGTCTTTTACGACACCCACGAGCAAAGCAAGGGTTGGTAGTATTCGAAGACGCTACCACACAGCACCAATAATAACATATTGTTATTAAATAACTAACTACACAAAATGAGTCAATAAAACACAAGTCCCACCTAATAGATTAGATGTTTCATTTTTCTCATAAATCCATACCTGTTAAGACTTATCATCTATTGTAAATAATGATGATAAATATAGCCATCCATATTTACAATATACAATAAGAACATATCTTACATGTTAACAGCGTAGGTATGCAGCGGTCATCGACCCTCCCCCCTCCTCCCTCCCCTGGCTATCCCTTGGGTATCGTAACAATTAATGAAGGGATGTACCTACTCTTAGGTACGGTGCGTCGCTCGATAGGGGAGCGGGGAATAAGGGTCAGTTACGAGGACGCACGCCGTCTTTACGTCATCCCGAACGGTTTGGACGGATTGTGACCGAAATATGTAGATATGTAGGTATAAGTATGTATAGCCTGATAAAGTAAGAGATAGGTAGGTACCTAGGTATATCAAGCAACAAACTAGATATAATTAATAAAAAATAAGCTAATTTCGAAATAATACACAACTCATACACGTCCCACGGCTGGGCTTGACCCTCCTATACAATACGATGGAAATTGATCTTACTATACCATACGCTGGTTAGACGTGTTGGTATACGGTTTCATTTCAAGTTTGCCTTCTTTTACACAAATGTTATATGCGTAGATATTTGATCCCTTAGTCGTCTTTTACTACGCCCACGGGTAAAAAAGGGGTGTTTAATTTATAGAATTATACTCGAAATTGTTCAGTGATTTATATTTAAATTTAACCGCCGGAGAACGAGTGTAACCGACATGTAGTACGAACATTAGAACCAATGGGGAAGAAATGTTCTCGAGTGCTGAACATTGGCACTGAGGACAAGGAACTCGGCACTGGCGGTCAGCCCAACGACGAAGGCGACGCGACGTGGCTGCGGGTGGGTTATAGGTCCTTTCGTCGCCCCGGATGGAATACGGCCCACCTATAAAAAAAAGTAAAAATGTAATACCTACCCCTACCAACAAAAAGACTGACGACTTAGTGAATATGTTAACATAACAATTATTTTATTAAGTACAGTGCAGGTAACTACAATATAAAATCAATATTTAACAATTTTTCTGACTCGCTCACTCTATTTGTTTCTTCGTGGAAGGTAGCCCATGTCCACCCGATCCCTAAAAATGGAGACTGGTCCGACTCCTCGAATTACAGGCCGATTGCGATAACATCCTTGCTCTCCAAGATAATGTCTAAAAATGTAATCTCTAAAACGGCTGCGGCGACAATGACACTCACATTCAATGATAGATAGCTAATGTTGTAACGAGTTGGTAACATAACCTACTTTTATTTTGTAAAAGTATGGTCTTTATCGTAAACTAATTACCTACAACATATGTAATTATGAGGTTTATTTTTAAAATGTTAACACAAAGTATTCGCCGCCGGCTGTCCCATTACATGTTGTTAGTTATATATATATATATATATATGTATGTATGTATGTAGAGGGAGACACAGGTATGCGCCGGCGCAACTGTTCCGCGAACCGGACCGAACTTATACGAATAGTTAGCCATCGGCGCGTTTGTGTCGCATTCCTGTCGTCGCGCGCCGCCCTTACTATGTCTATTTGACTTACATCAGACTTACTATGACATTAAGTACTAGATATACGTACTAGTACACTTTAAGTATCATAGGTACAGTTACAACGCTGATATAAGTACGTACACCTTAGTGTTAAGTGAGAGTGTCGCTCGTGGAGCTCGTTTAGTAATGTCTAAACTAACACATTGCCGATAGTAACACAATACCAATCACCATTCCGTTCCTTATCCATAGGCGATCCTGAGAAATGACTGAGGGACAGTAAATAGCATCATACTACAAGGAAAACTCGAAATATAAACCCGTATCACTATTGTGTTACAATAGGTCAATTCTCCTTTCACTGTGGAGGAGGAGGCTGGTGTCCAACTAGAGTAGAGGAACAATTTATAAAAGCAGTTTAGGTATTCTGCGTTCAGAAAATAAGCATGAGTTTGTCGTAACGTAGTACCCGTCTAAAGTACCGGCGTATTACCTATCTTTGTTGTTAAGTCCATGTCGATATCAGGGGCTACGTTAATAAAGAGTAATCACAAAAAAAACGTGTTATAAGTTTATTCTAAGCGCACATATTCTGAATCTAAAAAGTAGGAACGGAAAAAAAAGCTTCGAAGTCGAAGGTTGGATTGTTGAATCTTTCTCAAAGTTAAAGCTTGTCTTTGAATTGTTGTTTGTAAATAGATATCAATTTTTAAATACATATGTATTTACAATTAATTTACAACTTTACATTCCGCGCAACGCTTTATCAAAGTACGGTATATTGAGCAGTTAGATTTTAGTTCTTTTTAACTGGCAACGAAACAGTTTTCTAAAATATAGTGGGACTGATATGAGCTATAATGAATGATGATGAAGAAAATTGAATCCGCCATTTGTGAGCAGCGACCATGTTAGCTTAAGTGTGATCTCACTAACTTTATCATTTGTGAGCAGCGACCATGTTAGCTTAAGTGTGATCTCACTAACTTTATCATTTGTGAGCAGCGACCATGTTAGCTTAAGTGTGATCTCACTAACTTTATCATTTGTGAGCAGCGACCATGTTAGCTTAAGTGTGATCTCACTAACTTTACCATTTGTGAGCAGCGACCATGTTAGCTTAAGTGTGATCTCACTAACTTTATCATTTGTGAGCAGCGACCATGTTAGCTTAAGTGTGATCTCACTAACTTTATCATTTGTGAGCAGCGACCATGTTAGCTTAAGTGTGATCTCACTAACTTTATCATTTGTGAGCAGCGACCATGTTAGCTTAAGTGTGATCTCACTAACTTTATCATTTGTGAGCAGCGACCATGTTAGCTTAAGTGTGATCTCACTAACTTTATCATTTGTGAGCAGCGACCACGTTAGCTTAAGTGTGATCTCACTAACTTTATCATTTGTGAGCAGCGACCATGTTAGCTTAAGTGTGATCTCACTAACTTTATCATTTGTGAGCAGCGACCATGTTAGCTTAAGTGTGATCTCACTAACTTTATCATTTGTGAGCAGCGACCATGTTAGCTTAAGTGTGATCTCACTAACTTTATCATTTGTGAGCAGCGACCATGTTAGCTTAAGTGTGATCTCACTAACTTTACCATTTGTGAGCAGCGACCATGTTAGCTTAAGTGTGATCTCACTAACTTTATCATTTGTGAGCAGCGACCATGTTAGCTTAAGTGTGATCTCACTAACTTTATCATTTGTGAGCAGCGACCATGTTAGCTTAAGTGTGATCTCACTAACTTTATCATTTGTGAGCAGCGACCATGTTAGCTTAAGTGTGATCTCACTAACTTTATCATTTGTGAGCAGCGACCATGTTAGCTTAAGTGTGATCTCACTAACTTTATCATTTGTGAGCAGCGACCATGTTAGCTTAAGTGTGATCTCACTAACTTTATCATTTGTGAGCAGCGACCATGTTAGCTTAAGTGTGATCTCACTAACTTTACCATTTGTGAGCAGCGACCATGTTAGCTTAAGTGTGATCTCACTAACTTTACCATTTGTGAGCAGCGACCATGTTAGCTTAAGTGTGATCTCACTAACTTTACCATTTGTGAGCAGCGACCATGTTAGCTTAAGTGTGATCTCACTAACTTTATCATTTGTGAGCAGCGACCATGTTAGCTTAAGTGTGATCTCACTAACTTTATCATTTGTGAGCAGCGACCATGTTAGCTTAAGTGTGATCTCACTAACTTTATCATTTGTGAGCAGCGACCATGTTAGCTTAAGTGTGATCTCACTAACTTTATCATTTGTGAGCAGCGACCATGTTAGCTTAAGTGTGATCTCACTAACTTTATCATTTGTGAGCAGCGACCATGTTAGCTTAAGTGTGATCTCACTAACTTTATCATTTGTGAGCAGCGACCATGTTAGCTTAAGTGTGATCTCACTAACTTTATCATTTGTGAGCAGCGACCATGTTAGCTTAAGTGTGATCTCACTAACTTTATCATTTGTGAGCAGCGACCATGTTAGCTTAAGTGTGATCTCACTAACTTTATCATTTGTGAGCAGCGACCATGTTAGCTTAAGTGTGATCTCACTAACTTTACCATTTGTGAGCAGCGACCATGTTAGCTTAAGTGTGATCTCACTAACTTTATCATTTGTGAGCAGCGACCATGTTAGCTTAAGTGTGATCTCACTAACTTTATCATTTGTGAGCAGCGACCATGTTAGCTTAAGTGTGATCTCACTAACTTTATCATTTGTGAGCAGCGACCATGTTAGCTTAAGTGTGATCTCACTAACTTTATCATTTGTGAGCAGCGACCATGTTAGCTTAAGTGTGATCTCACTAACTTTACCATTTGTGAGCAGCGACCATGTTAGCTTAAGTGTGATCTCACTAACTTTACCATTTGTGAGCAGCGACCATGTTAGCTTAAGTGTGATCTCACTAACTTTATCATTTGTGAGCAGCGACCATGTTAGCTTAAGTGTGATCTCACTAACTTTATCATTTGTGAGCAGCGACCATGTTAGCTTAAGTGTGATCTCACTAACTTTATCATTTGTGAGCAGCGACCATGTTAGCTTAAGTGTGATCTCACTAACTTTATCATTTGTGAGCAGCGACCATGTTAGCTTAAGTGTGATCTCACTAACTTTATCATTTGTGAGCAGCGACCATGTTAGCTTAAGTGTGATCTCACTAACTTTACCATTTGTGAGCAGCGACCATGTTAGCTTAAGTGTGATCTCACTAACTTTACCATTTGTGAGCAGCGACCATGTTAGCTTAAGTGTGATCTCACTAACTTTATCATTTGTGAGCAGCGACCATGTTAGCTTAAGTGTGATCTCACTAACTTTATCATTTGTGAGCAGCGACCATGTTAGCTTAGGTGTGATCTCACTAACTTTATCATTTGTGAGCAGCGACCATGTTAGCTTAGGTGTGATCTCACTAACTTTATCATTTGTGAGCAGCGACCATGTTAGCTTAAGTGTGATCTCACTAACTTTACCATTTGTGAGCAGCGACCATGTTAGCTTAAGTGTGATCTCACTAACTTTATCATTTGTGAGCAGCGACCATGTTAGCTTAAGTGTGATCTCACTAACTTTATCATTTGTGAGCAGCGACCATGTTAGCTTAAGTGTGATCTCACTAACTTTATCATTTGTGAGCAGCGACCATGTTAGCTTAAGTGTGATCTCACTAACTTTATCATTTGTGAGCAGCGACCATGTTAGCTTAAGTGTGATCTCACTAACTTTATCATTTGTGAGCAGCGACCATGTTAGCTAAAGTGTGATCTCACTAACTTTATCATTTGTGAGCAGCGACCATGTTAGCTTAAGTGTGATCTCACTAACTTTATCATTTGTGAGCAGCGACCATGTTAGCTAAAGTGTGATCTCACTAACTTTATCATTTGTGAGCAGCGACCATGTTAGCTTAAGTGTGATCTCACTAACTTTATCATTTGTGAGCAGCGACCATGTTAGCTTAAGTGTGATCTCACTAACTTTACCATTTGTGAGCAGCGACCATGTTAGCTTAAGTGTGATCTCACTAACTTTATCATTTGTGAGCAGCGACCATGTTAGCTTAAGTGTGATCTCACTAACTTTATCATTTGTGAGCAGCGACCATGTTAGCTTAAGTGTGATCTCACTAACTTTATCATTTGTGAGCAGCGACCATGTTAGCTTAAGTGTGATCTCACTAACTTTATCATTTGTGAGCAGCGACCATGTTAGCTTAAGTGTGATCTCACTAACTTTACCATTTGTGAGCAGCGACCATGTTAGCTTAAGTGTGATCTCACTAACTTTATCATTTGTGAGCAGCGACCATGTTAGCTTAAGTGTGATCTCACTAACTTTATCATTTGTGAGCAGCGACCATGTTAGCTTAAGTGTGATCTCACTAACTTTATCATTTGTGAGCAGCGACCATGTTAGCTTAAGTGTGATCTCACTAACTTTATCATTTGTGAGCAGCGACCATGTTAGCTTAAGTGTGATCTCACTAACTTTATCATTTGTGAGCAGCGACCATGTTAGCTTAAGTGTGATCTCACTAACTTTATCATTTGTGAGCAGCGACCATGTTAGCTTAAGTGTGATCTCACTAACTTTATCATTTGTGAGCAGCGACCATGTTAGCTTAAGTGTGATCTCACTAACTTTATCATTTGTGAGCAGCGACCATGTTAGCTTAAGTGTGATCTCACTAACTTTATCATTTGTGAGCAGCGACCATGTTAGCTTAAGTGTGATCTCACTAACTTTATCATTTGTGAGCAGCGACCATGTTAGCTTAAGTGTGATCTCACTAACTTTATCATTTGTGAGCAGCGACCATGTTAGCTTAAGTGTGATCTCACTAACTTTATCATTTGTGAGCAGCGACCATGTTAGCTTAAGTGTGATCTCACTAACTTTATCATTTGTGAGCAGCGACCATGTTAGCTTAAGTGTGATCTCACTAACTTTATCATTTGTGAGCAGCGACCATGTTAGCTTAAGTGGGATCTCACTAACTTTATCATTTGTGAGCAGCGACCATGTTAGCTTAAGTGTGATCTCACTAACTTTATCATTTGTGAGCAGCGACCATGTTAGCTTAAGTGTGATCTCACTAACTTTACCATTTGTGAGCAGCGACCATGTTAGCTTAAGTGTGATCTCACTAACTTTATCATTTGTGAGCAGCGACCATGTTAGCTTAAGTGTGATCTCACTAACTTTATCATTTGTGAGCAGCGACCATGTTAGCTTAAGTGTGATCTCACTAACTTTATCATTTGTGAGCAGCGACCATGTTAGCTTAAGTGTGATCTCACTAACTTTATCATTTGTGAGCAGCGACCATGTTAGCTTAAGTGTGATCTCACTAACTTTATCATTTGTGAGCAGCGACCATGTTAGCTTAAGTGTGATCTCACTAACTTTATCATTTGTGAGCAGCGACCATGTTAGCTTAAGTGTGATCTCACTAACTTTATCATTTGTGAGCAGCGACCATGTTAGCTTAAGTGTGATCTCACTAACTTTATCATTTGTGAGCAGCGACCATGTTAGCTTAAGTGTGATCTCACTAACTTTATCATTTGTGAGCAGCGACCATGTTAGCTTAAGTGTGATCTCACTAACTTTATCATTTGTGAGCAGCGACCATGTTAGCTTAAGTGTGATCTCACTAACTTTATCATTTGTGAGCAGCGACCATGTTAGCTTAAGTGTGATCTCACTAACTTTATCATTTGTGAGCAGCGACCATGTTAGCTTAAGTGTGATCTCACTAACTTTATCATTTGTGAGCAGCGACCATGTTAGCTAAAGTGTGATCTCACTAACTTTATCATTTGTGAGCAGCGACCATGTTAGCTAAAGTGTGATCTCACTAACTTTATCATTTGTGAGCAGCGACCATGTTAGCTTAAGTGTGATCTCACTAACTTTATCATTTGTGAGCAGCGACCATGTTAGCTTAAGTGTGATCTCACTAACTTTATCATTTGTGAGCAGTGACCATGTTAGCTTAAGTGTGATCTCACTAACTTTATCATTTGTGAGCAGCGACCATGTTAGCTTAAGTGTGATCTCACTAACTTTATCATTTGTGAGCAGCGACCATGTTAGCTTAAGTGTGATCTCACTAACTTTACCATTTGTGAGCAGCGACCATGTTAGCTTAAGTGTGATCTCACTAACTTTACCATTTGTGAGCAGCGACCATGTTAGCTTAAGTGTGATCTCACTAACTTTATCATTTGTGAGCAGCGACCATGTTAGCTTAAGTGTGATCTCACTAACTTTATCATTTGTGAGCAGCGACCATGTTAGCTTAAGTGTGATCTCACTAACTTTATCATTTGTGAGCAGCGACCATGTTAGCTTAAGTGTGATCTCACTAACTTTATCATTTGTGAGCAGCGACCATGTTAGCTTAAGTGTGATCTCACTAACTTTATCATTTGTGAGCAGCGACCATGTTAGCTTAAGTGTGATCTCACTAACTTTATCATTTGTGAGCAGCGACCATGTTAGCTTAAGTGTGATCTCACTAACTTTATCATTTGTGAGCAGCGACCATGTTAGCTTAAGTGTGATCTCACTAACTTTATCATTTGTGAGCAGCGACCATGTTAGCTTAAGTGTGATCTCACTAACTTTATCATTTGTGAGCAGCGACCATGTTAGCTTAAGTGTGATCTCACTAACTTTATCATTTGTGAGCAGCGACCATGTTAGCTTAAGTGTGATCTCACTAACTTTATCATTTGTGAGCAGCGACCATGTTAGCTTAAGTGTGATCTCACTAACTTTATCATTTGTGAGCAGCGACCATGTTAGCTTAAGTGTGATCTCACTAACTTTATCATTTGTGAGCAGCGACCATGTTAGCTTAAGTGTGATCTCACTAACTTTATCATTTGTGAGCAGCGACCATGTTAGCTTAAGTGTGATCTCACTAACTTTATCATTTTCTATTCTTTAAGTCTTTGTATTTGATAACGATAATAAAGTGAAGCTAAAATATGAGCCACCGTTTTAAGATGCTGTTATATAAAATTTTGTATCAAGACCTTACATTAAGCGATTTCAAAATTTTTGGAATTTTTTTTCATGTGTGTTGACCGATTATTTGAAAACGCCTGGACTGATTTGGAAAATTCTTTTTTATTCGATAGAGTATGCTTTGCAGGTGGTCTCATTGTCATCAGATCAGAATCTGATCCTACAATGTGATCCTAGAAAATCAAGGGTACCCTTAAAATTTAATTAGCCGAAGCCGCGGGTGATGTGACCGGGGATTAGTCCGTCACCCGCCGAGAGGCCGACCGCGTGAGGAAAGACCGACTTCCTCCCCGGTGGGGGGGACGTCAGTCGATGGGAGGTTACTCCAATCGGCCCGACGGAATACCCCCTATTCCGTCGGGCCGACCACTGATGTCAAGTAACCCTGCTCCAGTGGTCGGCCCAACGACGAAGGCGACGTGGTTTTCGGGTGGGTTGCGAGAGTTGCGTGCTTAAGCCCCTCTGTCGCCCCGGACGGAGTGGTGCGGAGGCGCGCCGATCGCAGCCCACCCAAAAAAAAAAATAAACCCTTAAAATTTAATACGCACACTTAAAGCGATTTGGGTATAATTTAATAGTAACTCATCATACTATGATGTAACCACTAAAAATAAAAAAATAATAATTAAAATAAAAACTGTCTTTATAAACAACATGGCGCTAAAAAGAAAAAAAAAATATAAATTTCTACCGAAATTAAATTAGGAAAAAGGAATTGCATATTCCTTTATTATTTTTTTAATAATCAGTGCTTCTTATACTAACGTAAGAGTAACTGACTATCGTACCTACTCTTGATTAAATACTAATACAGCCAAAGGAACAAATAACCACTACAATATTATTATGAACCTTTGTCTAATACGAAATTAAAAGACAGTTCAAAACATTTCTGGGCTTTTTATATTCCACTTATTATGCCGATTTGTTTATAAGCAATTGTTTGTTGATTGTACTGAGTGTTGTGCGTGCGTATATACGCAGGGAGACATTGTGACATACTGTGACTAGGTGTCGCACTCACACACTGGTGCAATGTCTCACTTGTGCCGTGTGCGAGCAGTGCACGAGCTGAATGACTAGTAACATTCTCAATCTCGTAAGACACTCAAGTGTAATCCTCAAAGTAAACTATATGTCTGCCTCCTGTGGGTATGTCACCTCGTGAAGGTCAGGGCGACACGATGGCGACAGGGAGGCGGGTCGCGGAGGGCGCGGCGGTGGGGGGTGTATCTAATTGCTCCGTTGGTGTTTTTGCGGTGCTCGCCTCAATCCGTATGCGGCCCGCCGCGGTTCCACGAAAGCAATTACCGCATCCGCCGGCCATCTTGTGTCCCGCACCGCGCTCCCGCCGGCCGCACATTTAACACACAATTATCGGCAATTAACATTAAACGATGCATTCACCGCTGCCGCCGCCGCCGCCAATATCTATCGTATCAAACTAAACTACTAGGGTTTCAATAACAAACATTTATAAGTTCACTTATCCAGGTGTATCTGGATACATCGTCAGATCTTCATTACAAAACCTGGTTACAAATGGACTCATTAAACCTAATTGCATGAGCATAATCACTATGGGTGTAGTAACTGCTGCTAAATAGTTTCACAATCCAAATGTTGGTTTCATCATAAGATCAACTCGTTGGTATCTACCAAATTATTGTTTCGTCATGTATGTTACAGGTGCGTTGCTATTACATCTTTGAGTTATATCAACTTGGAATTAAAACCAAGTTCCAGTAGAGAAGATAGCGAGCCGCACTCTAGGTATGTTATCACTAAATCCGAAACACTTTTGACCGCTTAATAACTTAAAAAAAAAGCTGCTGAACTTAAATACATAAAATTTAGCTATAGCAACCCGTCTAAGAAAGGAAGAAAGAAAATCTGTTTATTGTGACGAACAAGACTTCCAATTGATTTAAATCTATATATATATATAGGAGAGGCGGGTTTTGCGAGGGATATATTGACTCATCACCATATCTCTGGAACCATAAGGCGTACAGACTTGAAATTTGGCAGAAATATTCTTTTCGTCGAGTAGAGGTCAGCTAAGAACGGATTTTACGAAATTCCACCTGCAAGGGGTGTTGCGGGGGCGTTAACAATAATGTACATATAAAGGAACAGGGCGAGCCGAAGCTAGAGAAATGAAATTTGGACCGTAGTTTCATTTCGTGACGCAGGCACCCACTAAGAAAAGATTTTTTGAAATTCCACTCCTAAGGGGGTGAAATGCAACAGTAAAGTCTGTATGGAAAGAAAAAAAAATCTTTAGCTACTGCCTTTAAATTAAGCACAAATACTCTTTAATAAAATTAATAAACACGTGTTTCTGCGTTTGTCCATTTTCATCCTCGAAGGGTGTAAAATAGGTAGAAAGATGTCAGTTTACTGACTTATCACAGAGCCGAAACTACTGAAGCCAGAAACATGAACTTTTGATATTAGTTTCTTTGCGTGACGTAGAAACCCATTATAAAAAGATTTTTTTGAACTTTAACCCCTAGGGGGTAAACGGCAGTAACAAAGTTTGTATAAGTAGGAAGAAAAAAAATCTACAGCGATTTTCTTCAAATTCTCTACAAATACTATTTAATAAAAATAAATGAACACGAGTTGCAGCATTTCTTAATTTTCACCCTCTAAGGGTGTAAATAGGTATGAAAAAGTTGGACGACTAACTCATTAATGCCGAGCTGAAACTACTGAAACATGCAATTTTGACTGTAATTTTATTTTGTGACGTAGGGACCCATTAAGAAAGGATATTTTGGAATTCAACCCCTAAGGGGTAAACTGCAGTAGCAAAGTTTGTATGAGAAGACAAAAATCGTCATCGATTTTCTTAAATTTTTGCTTAAATACATTCATGATTTGTTTCATCATTAAAACCCTTATACATCCCACTGTTCGGCTCGAGTCTCCTCCATTATGAGAGCGAAAATGTCCTACTATACCACGCTGGTCAGACGTGTTGCCGTAGGGTTTTAGTTTCGAACTTTTCTTGTCTTGCATAGATGTAGTATGCATATTATAATCACTTAGTGGTCTCCTACGACAGCCACGGGTAGGAGAAGGGGTGGTGAATTGTATTCTTATTCCGTCATCACACGGAAAATACTCTTCAGTAAAAATGAATAAAGAGCACTTGTCAATTTTTACCTTCTAAGAGAACTAGGCGGGTAAGGTGACTGAAACCGAAGCGAAGCGAGGGCGGGTTGCTAGTAGAACAATAAAATAACAATTGAGATTATTGCCCGTCCCAAAGTGTCCTCAACTCAGCATCTAGCGTCCCTTTCTTTGATGCATTGGAGAGGGCTTGAGCCCAGCAGTGGGACGTATACCCATAAGCTGGTTTATATATTTAGATCCTTTAGTGATCACTTTATATTAAGTTACTCAACTTATCATTTTAAAATAAGATGATAATGATTTCTGATGTTTACGCGAGTATTATACATTTTAAATAAAACTACTTTAACGTACTACTTATACGTAACCCTAATAACACCTTGAGTCATACAGTGTATCGTAAGGCAACACATGCAGACAGATACTTGAACGGTGATTCTCATCATCCCCCTTCACAGTTAGCTACCGTGTGTAAATCTTTGTTGCAGAGAGCACGAGGAATCTGTGACGATGAACACCTGGCTGGGGAGCTGCAGCATGTCAAGCAGGTGCTACGTGCAAACAAGCTGCCAGTTCCTCGCCCCCGTCGCAGAGACCGAGTGAAACCACCCACAGTTGAGCGCCTTCCTGCAATACTACCTTATGTCAAAGGAGTCACTGACAAGATTGGCTACATCCTGAAACGCTCTTCTATTAAAACTTATTTTAAGCCACTGAAGAGGATTAGCCAATTCTTACCACCTGTCAAGTGCCAGATCCCTTTACAAGATGCAGGAGTATATAAACTTGACTGTGACTGTGGTCTCTCTTACATTGGACAAACAAAGAGATCCATAAGAACTCGGATCAAAGAACACATAGCCGATGTGAAGCACCGCCGGGACACTAGGTCTGCAGTCTGTGAACATAGTCAGGACCGCGCCCACCATAACATCAGGTTTGATAAACCACAAATCCTCGCAAAAGAACACCGATACCTGCCTAGAATGGTACGCGAGGCTATTGAGATTAAAAAACACAAAAATTTCAATAGAGAGGATGGCTGGGTGTTACCATCAAGCTGGGATCCTGTTATAAACATTATTAAAAACAAATCCAAAAAGAACACCACAAGACTGCAAGACACCGTGAGCTCATATTGTATAGATTTGACCCACAATAGTAATAACTAAAGATAATTTTATAAATTAAAACCTTTTAGTAACATAAAGTAAGCCGCCTTCAAAATTAACTTTAATTTAGCATCATGCTACCTGAGTTTTCTTGCCGGATCTTTCTCAGTGTAACCGTGTTCCGATCCGGTGGTAGTATACTAGATTATTAGTTAGTTTTTAAATATAATTACTATTAATTTAAATGTTTAATTATTACTAACCATAAACAATATAATTTTTTCATATAGAATCATTTTCTTCTTACACTGGCAATCAATTTTGTATCAAAATGTGGGTCAATATTTAATAACTAATTTCTGTATCGGGTAGATAATTATAAATTTTCTGCAGTAACGATGACTTGTTGGACGTGAGACATCTTAGTCCACCCGTGACCATGAACGTTGTAAAGTGTTCGAAACGTCGGGTAAGCAAAAATCAAATACAAACGCGATAAAATCCGTAAAGTAGTTTTATTTAAAATAAGATGATGTAAAATGATGACTTAGATTAAACTTGTCACATATATTTTCGCCTCGGCTCATATACCTACGTCCCACTGTTGGGCTCGAGCCTCCTGCATAATAGGCGAGCAATTGTTCTGCCACTATACAACACTGGTTGGTTAGACATGTCACATTTCTCTTATTGTTTGATTTGCAGGTAAAACTATTCAAGTCAAACGTTTAAGTTCAATAGATCATAAATTATTTGTTTTATGTAAATAATTTTACTATTGGAATGTAAAAGTTATATTTATCATGGTCATAGTTAATTTTGAGTAAAAAAATAGCGTCTACAAAGTTTATACTTAGGGAAATAGCAAACATTATTGTTGTAAAGAACAATAAAAAAATGTCTAAGAATGTTCTATGTACTTTCTTTTAATAAATAAAATAAAGCGTTGTCTACAGAACTTGGCACCCATTTATATCTTAGATCTTTTGTCGGTGAAGTGGATTACTACATATGTTGCATAAAACGGTAGCCAAATTCAACTGGGCTCGCATTTGCATATTTATGTTTTTGGTGAGATATTTTATTACACTGTAGGTTTGATAAAAATATCATCAAAGTTATATAACACACTAAAATACTCAAATGTGAAATATAATACTCAATATAAACACAAAAACGACATTCTCACGCTCCTCCCAAAACTCCTTATTTTTTATTCGCTTCGTTTGTTTGCTAAGAGAAAGGAACGGTGTCCACACAGCCAAGTGTTTAACTTTTTTATTCGCATGTGATTGAATACAGTGTTATGTTATCAATACATCTTCACATTACGATATGTTTCAACTAATTGTCTGACAGTGAATCAAATCGTTCGTGTTTAATAGAGTTAGCTCACCATAATGAAATTACTCAAATACAAACAGCACAAATAGGAAATTTTGTATGCGCAATCAATTTGTTAACCCATTCCAAGTGGTTGCAATACTCGGGGTTTACACCCCACCGGGGACTGTTCAATAGACAGCAAAGTACTTATATATACCAAGCTACCGAACACAATTACGGCTTTGAAAACACTTTATTCGTTTTAACATGCCTTTCAAAAGCTAATTAGTATAGAAAAGATTAATTAAAATAAATTAGAGGTGCGTGTGGTGACGGAGTAAGAATACAATTCTCCACCCCCCCTCTTACCCGTGGGCATACAATATATGTGCAAAAGATGTAGACTTGACATAAAATCCTATGTCAAAATGTATAGTAGGTCAATTTCACTCCTATTTTGGAGGAGGCCCCAGCCCAGCAGTGGGATTTATGTGGGCTCTGATGATGATCATGATAAGTCAAGTTCTTAACAAATAAATGAGTATAAGTATGAAATTTTGCAAACGCAATTAGTTGTAATTTGTTGTAAGTACCTAATACCTAAGTCCGTGTGGTGACGCGGTAAGAATACAATTCACCACTCCCTATCTCGCACGTGGATGTCGTAAAAGATGATTATGGAATATAATATGCACATAACATCTGTGCAAGATGAGGAAAAACTCGAAATTAAACCCTGTACCAACATGTCTGACCAGTATGGTATAGTAAGTCAAATTTCTTCCCATTGTGGAGAAGGCCCGAGCCCAACAGTGGGACGTATGTGGGCTGCGACGATGATGATGATGAAGTGATACTATGATATGTTTTCGCATGGGTACGTCGCAACGTCACGGTAGCGTTCGACACACATCAGGAGAGGTCCTAACGTCAAACGTTTGACGAAGGGATCAATGTTATACTTACGTTTTTTCTTTTTAACAGACTTGTACGTACGTATGTAACTTAATTGTTGAACTCAGTTATTGAGCACTTCATTCAATCGTCGTCGTGTAGTCGTATAATTTACACGTACGTTTACTTGTGTGCATTTACCCTCCTTATAATAAAATGAGTAAGTGTGATAAATGTAATAAAAATATAATTAAAAAATGTGCTCGTCGAGAATGTAGCAGATGCGAGAAGACTGTGCACTGCACAACGCTTTGTTCAGGTCTATCTAATAAACAGATAACGGCTCTTCGCGCTGCTGAAAATCTCGACTGGACGTGTTTAGAGTGCTATCAAATATCACCAAGACGTCGTTCATTAATCCTGCCAGATGATTATGAAGATGAAGATAATGGTAAAATAAGCAACACTCAGATAAATGTCAAGCAACTTGTAGCAGATATATCTAAAGAAGTGGAAAAGGCTATACATAAGGAGCTTAAAGGAATCACCGAATCTTTGCAATTCCACAGCGACAAGTTGGATGAAGTAGTCGAAAGCATCGAAGCATTTAAAGAAACAATCCAGGAACTGAAAAAAAAAAGAACAACGATCTAGCTAATCGCAACAAGCACCTGGAGACACGGGTAGCCGCACTAGAACAGAACATCCATGAAACGGAGCAAGAAAAACTATACAAACACGTAGAAATATCAAATGTCCCGTTTACTGAAAATGAAAATGTTGTGGACATAGTAACGAAAATAGCTGTAAAACTAAACCAATCAATGGAACAAGTTGCAGAAGTAAAACGATTACGAGGAAAAAAAGAACAAGCTGGGTCAATTTTAGTAAAAATGAGAGAGGAAGATGTGCAGGCTAGATGGATAACGGCGGCCAGAGTCCTTAAGGAAAAACTTGTGATAACAGATATACTACCAAATCAACAAAAATCAAGAAATGGAGATCAAATATTTATTCGTGAAGCACTTACACAATATAACAAATACCTACTATGGAACACAAAACAGGAGTTAAGAAATACTTATAAATATATTTGGTGCAAGAAAGGATGTATACGTGTACGCAAAGAAGGACAAGATGAAAAATCGTTCATAATTAGGAACTTATTCGATATTAAAAAATTACAATCCTAATTTGTAGGTAGGTACTTTTTCTTTTTATTTTCTGTTTTTCAAGATCTACTGCTTATTGCCTATATTTTAAAATCATGGATTCTATTCAAGATAGCATAATTGAACTATCTGACTGTACAAGCATTAATACTTTTCTAGAAAAAATACCTAAACAGCACATCAATATTTCTTGCGTACATGTTAATATAAGATCGATTGTAAAAAACTTTGCTGTGCTCGAACAATGTTTAATAACATGTAAAATATCCAGCGATATTATTATTGTAACCGAAGCAAACATTTCAGAATCGTTAAGTTCATTATATCAATTAGACGGATACGAAATGCACACAGAACTACGGAAATCGCGAAAGGGTGGTGGCGTAATAGTATATGTGAATAAAAAACACAATTTCATCATAACTAAAAGCAATACACTTCATTTTGAATGTATATTTGGCCAAATAATAACAAAAAACAACTATTCCGTATTTCTTTGTGCTATCTACCGGCCCCCTAACACTAGCAAACACCTATTTATTAACGAATTAAAAACTGTTATCGCGAAAATACACGACCGTAATGATATGATTGTATTAGGCGACACCAACATAGATATACGGCTGCATACACCTATAACACATAAATATAAGAACATGTTGTACACGTTGGGGCTTGAATGTGGGATTTCACAATACACACGTATACAAATAGCAAACAACAACATCAGCAAATCGTGTATTGATCACATATACGTGAAGTCCCGCATTCAAGACGTTTACACCGCAGCGCTTGCAGTTGCAACTGTACTGGCTGACCATCGAATAGTAGCGCTCGCGTGTACCACGTCTCAAACACAGATACAGGTTGTTCCATTATACAAAGCATCGTATGATTATAAGCAAACATACTCTTTATTAGAAAACATTGACTGGAAGCAAACTGAGTCAATTACTTGTCCTCTAAAATTATATAGATATATTGTAAATTCCATAAATAATTGCTATACACGATCTGAAATCAAAATTAAAATAAACATTAACTCTAAACGGAATACTAATAACTGGATAAATAAAAAAATTATATATGCTTGCAATCATAGAGACAAATTATTCAAACTATGGTTAAATGATAGTAGTAATATGATACTAAAAAGTTTTTACAACAAGGCTAGGAATTATGCAAATAAATTAATATACAAAGGAAAAAATAACCAAATAAGAAATGAAATATACAACAATATAAAAGATAACAAAAAACTGTGGGAAATAATAAATAAAATTACAGGACGAACCAAATCTTCTATAGATATGCATTTGGTAAAAATAATATAAGTAACACAGTCATCGCGGAGAATTTTGCAGAAGTATTTAATAATGGTGTCAAAAATATGTTACCCCAGTGCAGAAAAAGCTACTGACAGAGGATGTGCATGTGTTTAAAAGTGCAAATGTTACCTTGAGACTCAAAAAAGCCACAACAGCAGCTATACAAAAAATTATCACATCATTAAACCCACAAAAAGCACCAGGAATTGATAAAATTAGAGCAACCGACATACAGAAAATTTGTAAAAATATTGCCCCTGTAATAACCAAATTCGTCAATGCCACTTTAGCAGCTGGAAAATACCCCAATGAGCTAAAGACAGGATTAATTAGACCTATTCCTAAAAAAGGGAGTCGACAGGTATACGCAAACTATAGACCAATAACAATACTTTCCACTATTAATAAAATTGTAGAAAAGCACATTTCGAAACAAATATATGAATTTTATAGTGCGAATAACGTCATTAGTACAAAACAATTTGGATTTCAACCTCGAAAAAGTACTACACAATTACTTTCATCTTTTACTGATGCTATATATGATCACCTTAACAATAACAAACATATCTTACTAGTATTTGTGGATTATAGCAGGGCTTTTGACACACTTAGACATGACCTATTACTAGAAAAGCTAGAAGCATGTGGCATTAGAGGTTCACTCCTAACATGGTGTCGAAACTATCTTAATAGTAGATCATACTGCATTAAGGTGGGTGATGCTTATAGTGGTATGGTACAGGTCACAGAAGGTACAGCACAAGGCTCGGTGCTTGGACCACTGCACTATATTACCTATGTCAACGAATTGGCAAATGTAATAAAAAATAGCGATATGTACCAATTCGCGGATGACACATGTCTAATAGCTGCCGATAACAATATATCCTTAGCTCTAAAACGTTTACAAACAGACTTCACGTTACTAAACAAATGGTCACATGATGCGGGACTAGTACTCAACGCCAGCAAAACAAAAATGATGTACATAAGCACTAGTCAGAACAGAAAACCGCAGCAACTTAGGCTCATCGCTCATGATCACAGTTGTCTCCATCTAAATAACGTATCACAATGTAATTGTAAATCTATAGACGTGGTATAGAAAGAAAGAAAGAAAGAAAGAATAGTTTATTGATACATTTCGTTAACATAATTATACAAACTATAATCAAAGGATATACAATGTGTGTTTGAAATGTATCAACCAGGAGTCCATTTCAGCATATGCCAGGTACAAAGTCCTGGCGCTGATTTTCAAATGGAACCTGTGAGTGAAATTACGGATGCCCATAGGGACTATAAAAAAAACCTTAAAAGGATATTACACTGTGCTAATTGAAATGAATAAAAATTACAATAAGAAAAAACATACCTAAGAACTTATAGTAGTATTTTATATACTTGTAATTTGTTTTATAATATATGAGATATGAGATATTTATGTGTTAATTTTTGTGTTTATTTATGTACATATTACTACAATACATATATTGCTATAATGGAAGAACATACCTACTTATCATATTACTAAGACTATTAAAATTTGTTTATATTTAATAATATAAATATATGAATACAAAAAATATTCGAAGTTTTGTATAGACGGAAAAATTATTAGGTTATAAAGTCTAATGGTATATGTGTATATTGTATAGACTGAAATATATACAAACAGATTTTTATATGCATATTTAGATATTTATATTACTATTATAAAGTGAACACAATGATATTACAAAAATACAAATACTAAGAGAAAGTAACCAAAGAATATTATTAAAATATGTTAACTGACAAAAATTACTATGAAAAAAATATATGTTAAGATGAGCTAGGTTCAAACACATTACGAATATCTTTCTCTAATCGTATACGTTTCACGTGTTCTCCTTCACCCTTACGAACTAGTATATTGCCGTTTTTGGTCCTTACGTATTTCTAACTAAAATCGCGTGCGTTTCTTCTTACGTGATAAATTAACCATTTATTATATGAAGTCAAACGTTCGTTAATGTACAGGCGCTGTGATGGACCAGACACAGAAATATCACCAGAACTGACATTACGCTTTACACGAGCTGCTTGTATAAGAAGCTCACGGGTCACACGTCTTCCAAACCTCACCGCAATGTTCCGGCATCTTGGAGCCTTGGAGTCTGGTACACAGGAATCATGAGCACTTTTATCTGACCTGTGCCGAGTTGAACCCACGCGTTCGACATGAACGATGTCCTTTTCATCAATATCAACACCCAGCCGGTTAGATATAGTTTCGACCAATTGCATCAAGTTTTCACCCGTGTGTTCTGGTACTCCAGCTATCTCTACGTCGTTAGCTAACAGCTCCTGCTGACGTTCATTTATCTGGCATTCTAGTTCAACAATTGCATCATCATATGTGGCATCTGCCACTAACTTTTCATCAAGAAGCTTTTCGATAGCGGCAACGCGACCATCGATTGCCTCCACAGCATCATTACAGGCATTCACCGCAGATTTAAAATCAGCTATTTCGTCTCGATAGGCACGTACTTCTGATCTTAATGCACTTAGTTCGTTCCTAAAGGATCTAATTTCTTGTGCAAGGTCAATTTTAAGGTCTTGATTGTTATCATCCGTAAAACCTTCGAAAAGCTCAGATGAAGGGTTTCCACCTAACCGTGGGCTTAACCTTGTAGTAACCTCAGACGAAGAAGTGCGCAATTTATTCTTACAATTAGTGCAAGACCATCCATTACCAATAACGCTTGTATCCGATAACGCCTCACACCCACGGTGGTAGGATATTGAACATTTGTTACACTTTGCCGCCGCCTGAGCTGCAAGAAATTTACCACATATTCCGCACTTAGCCATATCGCTTAACTACGTATATAGTTAGCAGTTAAATATTGATTAAGATTTTTGTTTATTTAGAATAACACTTTGTTTCGAATGTTTAATTTTACTTTATATTTTATTTTTTCACATGTAGGGTACTTTTGTAAAATTACACGCGTTCGTACATTATATTATAATATTAACGTTTAAAAATATACAAAAACACTAAAAACGCACTTATTAGCTGTTTAATTCACCGTGTCCTTAATCTTTATACAACAATTAGCAGGTTTTCTTAGTTTATTTTATTGTTGTATTGTATCTGAACATATGTACTTAGGTCTTATCATAGACAGCCGCATGAAATGGTCAAGTCATATAAATTATGTATGTGACAAATTGCGCGCTATCCTTGCTAAACTCACGCTTGTCAGAAACAAAATACCCTATGACATCCGACTTCTACTCTACAAAGCTCTAGGTGAATCGGTAATATCTTATGGACTTAGTAGCTACGGTCGCACTTATAAAACTCACCTTAATCTAATATATCACATTCAAATCCAAATATTAAAGCAAATTGTACCGCTAAAGATAAAAAAACAATATCAGTCAGACTATGCGCAACTTTTCTCTCATTGTAAACTCATTCCGATACATGAAAAAGTAAAACTAGCACTACTTTCTGAAAATTATTTTAATGACTGTCTTAAGGAATACAACACTAAACCTAATATGACACTACGTAATACTTTTACAAAACTAATAATACCCACATTTAAAAACTTTTTTGGTCAAATGTGTCTTAGTCATATCATACCGGTACTAATTAATAAATTACCACCGGAATTTAAAAAAACAGTTACACCAAAAACCTTAACTCACAAATTAAAAAAACATTACATTGAAGAAATAACACTCACTAATCAACATATATTTAATAAATAGAAAAGGAAACATGGTGTATCTGTGTCACATTAATATTAATATGTAATAACTTGAGGGTATATCTATGAAGATGTGCGGGCTCACTGCTTGCCGCCGTTATGTATAAGTATCTTGTAAATATTGTCGACGTTTCCCAGGTGTACAGATAAACCTAAACTGGTTTTTGGCTACACCTTTTAATAGAATTTAAGCACTTGATGTACTAATATGAATAAATAAAATAAATAAAAAAAATAAATAAAAAATAACGTCGGCGTCGGTTTAATTTGAAAGTAGTAATTTTGAAAGTTTGTATTGTTATCTTTACCAGGCTTTTCAGGATTAGCGATTATTTGAAATTTATATATAAAAAAAGTAATTCCCTAACGATGAATCGACCTAAAACTGTTAATGAATTTAAGATTAGATAATAGAGTAAAAAAATATATATTAATTTTGTTGTTTGTGCTTTTTGCACGAGGCTCTCGATGATAACTGAGTGTAAGCCCCTTCTATATTTTCTAATATTAACTTGATGAATTTATAGTGCATTTATTTAGATTTTAAAATTTTTTATTTTATATCTCGGTAAACTGTTTGTTCGTCTGTCCGTGTGTGTCTGTGCTTACTGTACCTATATATACTTAATTAGTTGAAGTATTGCACGATACGCGGGCGGTACACAAAGGATGCGTTTACCTGAACAGAGGCCGGTGCGCTCCCACGGGCCCGCACACATACATACACATAGACAGACAGACAGATACTCGCACTGAACATAACTCAGTGTATACGATACCAAAACTTAGCACAATATATTAGCACTAATTAGTGGGAGCAAGTGTCGCTTTGTCGTGATGCGAGCCGCACTGCGCCCACTACACTTACATACATATATATCTATACCAATAAATAAAATTGAAGTGTCCGTTTGTAATGTCAAAATAATAAACTTTTTTCATGCTCACACGGTTATTTGCACGACACCTATGCCTAAAATAGCAATTAAAAAATTTTTGTCTGTCTGTCTGTTCCGGGTAATCTTCAAAACGGCTGGACAGATTTTAAAAATTCTTTCACCAATGGATAGCTATAATATCAGCGCGTAAACTAGGCTATATTTAATCTTGGTATTCCCACGGGAACGGGAACTACACGGGTAAAACGGCTAAAACCGAAGCGAAGCGAGGGCGGGTTGCTAGTTATATATATATATATATATATATATATATATATATTATCTGATCCGCTGATGCAAATACATATTTTAATTAATCGACTTAGGCGATACATTGCGACAATCCATTATTAGTTTAAAACTAACAACCCACCCTCACTTCGCTTCGGTTATAGGTTATAGTCGTTTTACCCGCGTAGTACCCGTTCCCGTGGGAATACCGGGATAAAATATAGCCTAGTTTACGCCCTGATATTATAGCTTTCCATTGGTGAAAGAATTTTTGAAATCGGTCCAGTCATTTTGAAGATTACCCGGAACAAACAGACAGACAGACAGACAAAAATTTTTTAATTGCTATTTTAGGCATAGGTGTCGTGCAAATAACCGTGTGAGCATGAAAAAAGCCCATTATTTTGACATTACAAACGGACACTCCAATTTTATTTATTGGTATAGATGGAAGGAAGGAAGGGAGACCCACTACTTTCCCACGGTCAATCAATATACCGT
Organism: Lymantria dispar; assembly: GCA_032191425.1. Lineage (NCBI taxonomy): Eukaryota > Metazoa > Arthropoda > Insecta > Lepidoptera > Erebidae > Lymantria > Lymantria dispar. The sequence goes on from CM063442.1 coordinate 376,599, forward strand.
ACATCACAATGGAATGGAAGGAAAACGGGATACAATAAACTCTTTCTAAGACAACTGATAAAGAACGACTGACATAATTATCTGTGGTATTCTCCTTATATCTTCTAGGATATCTGTTGCCAGATAACACGCCCGTCAAATCTTTGAATGGTAATATCTATTGGTCAGATTGTGTTTTGGTTTAGTGTTAACAATATATTCACCGTACATCAACTGTAACGATGTCATATACGACACCCTAGTCACCTCCATCATGCTTTTAAAGCACTTGACGGATGTAATACAAATGACGCGACATTGTGTTTACCATCAAAATTTATGTAAGAATATTTTTCAACTTGACCTCTCATACCAATACCTTAAGTTGCCTAAAGTTGTTGATAAGTTGTTGATATGTTATACCTAATCATTGGTCGCTGCAGAAGAACGTTCTTCTCGTGACTCATCGGTGAGTTTGTATCGATTACGTTTAAAAATATTAAACTAGATATAAACAGTAGCATGCGAAAGGGTATCATAGTGAAATGTTCATCGAACTACATTCGAATATTGTTGTCGAGTTGTTATTCAATGATACAAAATACGTTATGGGAGGGTACCCCAATATGGGCGGGTACCCCAATTATGGGAGGGTACCCCAATAGGGGGTATTCCGTCGGGCCGACCACTGATGTCAAGTAGCTCCGGTGGTCCGCCCAACGACGAAGGCGACGTGGTTTTCGGGTGGGTTGCGGGAGTTGCGTGCTTAAGCCCCTCTGTCGCCCCGGACGGAGTGGTGCGGAGGCGCGACGACCGCAGCCCACCCACAAAAAAAAAATTATACAAAATACGTAATAACTCATTGAGCGTATTTCAGTGAAATTCGTTATGAGTCACAACAAACACATAAAATTACTGCCAATTTGTAAAAACAAATTGCCATTTGTGTGAATTCATTACACATTCCCAATGAGCTCCTGAAATATTTAAATATTTAAATAAATTTATCATCGGCTGATTCTTTTCTCTTGCAGTGATGTTATCTGCTTGCATCACCCAGACGTGTTTTACGATCATCCGTGGGAAACGAACCGGTGATGATACATGAGGATACATTGTTTTCTTACTGACTTATAAGGTGATAAGTTATTAATACTGTGCGGCACAATTATAGATACAGTGTCGACAACATTTCAGATCATATACGGCTCACTTGTTGGGCTCGAGCCTCCTACATAATATCCAATCAAAAACAAATAGAAAATGCGATATATGATATACGAATTTACGCGATAGATCAGATCTGTAAAAATAGTTTTTTTTACAATCATTATAATCAGAAATCATTATAATAGATATAGTGTTTAAGACAACCATTATTCACAAATAACACAACTAACTGTCTGTTGTACATTGACGCGTGGTGTAGACGGGACGGGCTACTCAAGAACGTGTTAATTTGTGTTTTCATAAGATTAAACTAAGTTCAACTCACCCTCTTCAATGATGCGCTCAGAGCGCCCGACTGCACATATCAGCTCCAGCTTAGTGTAACGTAATAGATATTGATCAGATCATCAACAATTATCATATATCAGTTACCATAGAATATTATGAGGAAATATTTAGTACAAGTTTCTAAAAATAGCAGTAATATTGCTTGTGGGTTACTAACACTTTTTCATAATTTTATTATAGTTATAAGAGTACTAATAATTGATTTGTATGTTTGTACGTGCCAGTTTCATGGATTAGCAGTTTCATAACAAGATATGTTCTTGTATCAAAGATAGATTATTTGCCGAAATAAATTATATTATGCTATGTATACGTGTGGTGACGGAGTAAGAATACAATTCGCAACCCCCTATCTTGCTCGTGGATGTTATACAAGACGACTAAGGGATATTATACCATACAACATCTATGCAAGAGAAGGCAAACTAGAAATAAAACCCTATACCAACTTGTTTGACTAGCATGATAAGGTCATAAGGTGAATTTCCCTCCTGTTGTGGAGAATGCTCGAGCCCAACATTGGGACGTATATGTACTGAAATGATGTGTACGCTTTACAACGGTAATGATCTATATCGTCATCATCATTATTCAGTCTATCGCCATCCACTGTTAGACGTAGGGCTCCCTTATGTTTCACCACAAAGTGCGGTTTTGTGCCGCCTGCATCCAACAATGCCCCACAACTTTCACCCGATCGTCGGTCCACCTAGTGGAGGGCCGTTCTACACTGCATCGTCCGATACGTTCTCCAGCGGTTGTCAACTTGTAGAGCGGTATGGCCTGCCCATTGCCACATTAGCGTGTAAATACTTTGTGCTATGTTGATTACCTACACTTATTCTTTTACTGATTTGCGTATTTCGGATTCTAATTCGCAAAGAAATGTTGAGCATAGCCCGCTTCATAGCACGCTGAGTGACTTTGTGTTTGGTTGTGAGGCTTACATTTAGGGGCCACATTTCCGTGCCGTAAGTCATCAATGGTAATACACAATGCTCGTAGACCTGTGCTTTCAACTGATGCTCTATAACTGTTCGCCAATTCTGTCCATTACGCCACTAGCAGGGACCTCTTTAGCCGCTGGTTCAGGCATCGTCACTGTTGTGCCTGGGCTACTTATGCCTGGACAGTGTCTCTGGCGCGCGACATTTCACAGTAGACAATGCATACCCAGTCTTGCCATAAATACTGTAATATAGTCCTTTAAACGTTGAGGCCAGTTGTCAATAGAAGCACGATCTCTTTCCATGGAAAATTTCTACACTGCCAAACGTATGGATTATTTTAGGGACTTCAAATTATTATGGCGTTTAGTGCAAGCCGTACTCTATAAAACTGTCCATAAATCATAATCAAGCGGATTAAAATCGGGACCCGACGACGGCCAGTCTTCAGCTCTGATGAAGTCCGAATCGTTGTTTCCAACCGAGACTGCGTAAAGCCAGCTTTAGGACCCCGCGCTGAATCTTGTTGGAAGGACCATTCTTGGTTATTGAACATGGTGTTGTTAAGGGGCTTCACTACCGTCTCAAGAATGGTATCTTGATACACTTGTGCCGACGTTTTGATACCTTTTTCACAAAAGTATGGCTCAGTCACTCCTTCATAGCTCATAACCCACCAAACCGTCACTGAAGTCGGATAATGCCCACGATGCAGTCTGTCTACTAATTAGGAAGCTTCCTTAAAGTTTTGGGCATAAATACGGTCACAATTATATAAAAATGACAGATACCAAATTCAAATGTAATATTTTATTTTTAATTGTAACAGTATTTACGGCCAGACTAAGTATATTGATTTGTGTGACGTACTAGCGAATACAATGTGTTAACATTTCAAACATATTTTAAAGACTTCGTAATGATATATATGTTCGTATGTTTAAATTTATATATAAGATAATATAAGTTTGTATCATTATCATATTATACTTATCTTAATAACTTGTGGACGACACAATGTGTATATACATTTTTTAATCGTACATATTGCAAAAATTTTGGCAATAGTTTTATAACCACCCACCTGCCTTACGTTGACAAGGTCTTCATCATCATCATCATCACCACAACTCGTATACGTCCCACTGCTGTCAGTCCAACAGGGCTCCAGCTTCCTCCACAATGGGAGGGTATTCGCTGGCCAGCCGGTTGGTACAGCGTTTTATATCGATCTTTTTTTCTCTTAGTTGTCTTTTACGATACCCACGAGTAGTATAAAGGTGATAGTATTTGTAGTTGCGACCACACAGTCAATAAAACATTGTATTAAAAGTAAATTGAGTATATCCTCCTTGCGAGTACTTATGTTCTTTTTTTGTTTTTTATCAGGCCAATACCTACCTGTTCGGTAGATTTTGTTGCCTCCACAATGGTAGAGACAAGGGATATTGTTGAACTACAAAATATTAGTTAGACAGTTTGTACGGTTCAGTTCTAACTTCTAACTGGTGTTATCTACGTATAGTCGCACGGTATGAGTAGTGACTTTATAATAAATGCGTCTCCACATGCAGCATACAGATATAGTGAGGTATTTTAATACTAAGATAAGAAATACAAGTGCATGTATTGACCTTATACGTTACATATATAATTATACAATGTTATGCTACGTATGAAGGAAGGATATCAACATGTAATACTTTATATATTAGTATGTATGTTTTCCGTGTAATGACGGAGTAACGACACAATTCATTACTACCTCTCTTGCCCGTGGATGTCGTAAAGGACAACTAAGGAAGTATAATATGCTTATAATATGTATGCAAGAGAATGAAATCTCGACACCTTGTACTAAATCTTCTGACCAGCGTGTTACATCAGGTCAATTTCCCGGACATATATGAGTTATGAGGATATGTGTGTGACTACCTTTTATCTGTTGCACATTATACACACGTTAGTATTATATACATTGTGGTCAACACCATATATTACTAAATACATGCAATCAAATTTAGTAGCTATTGTATCCTTCATCATTTTTGCCAGACTTAAGAGATTTTTTTAAGCCTGCCTGCCTTTGTAACTATCTATTTTTGTAACTATCTATTTTTGTAATGAAAAACGTGCTGTTCGGGTTATCTGCTAACTGAATAAAGGATTTTTACTAGAACACTAATAGGGTTCTATTTTCGTAGAAGGTAGACCATATCCACCCGATCCCTAAAATAGGAGACCGGTAGCACCTGTTGAATTATAGGCCAATTGCGATAACATCATTTCTCTCCAAGATAATGGAGAAAATAATAAACCGCCGGCTTTTGAAATACTTAGAGGATCACCAAATGATCGCCAGTCTGGCTCTCGTCATGGTTGATCGGCTGATGATCTACTTGTGTACCTCAAAGAGTACATACAACTATGGACACAAGTAGATCACCAACTGGTTAGAAGCCTTGGAGAGCAGTGATAAAGCGCTAGCTTTCGCCCTAGATATCGGCAAGACCTTTGGTAGGGTCTGGCACAGGGCACTTCTGTCGATGCTACTATCATTCGGAATCCCCAAGGGACTTTGTTAGTGGATCTTTCCAGACAGTTTTCTAGATAGTCGGAGCATACAAGTTATCGTGGTAGGCTCTTGCTGCTATACCCTGACCATTAATACTGGTGTACCACAGTGCTTGATACTCTTCCTGACGTTGTTTAAAAGAAACTCATTTCAAATACCAATTTATCTATTCAAAGTGACCAAAAATAACATCACTAATTTAGCTAATCGGCCGCTGCCCAGTGGCAATGCGACAATACTGTCGCTTGGCTGTTGATATTCTTTTTTACTGAATGTTATTTCCGTCTTAACGCGTTTCAATTTCAAAGCATGCAGCAAAGCATTCCGTTTAAAGGAGTGTACTAAAGAAATTTTAGTTCATAAACTAATCACTAATGACTTGTTGTGTATAGAGAACAGACTCTTCTTTACTTAATGGAATAAACTTCTATCATCATCCATAGATACCAAGAGACTATGTGTAGTAGTAACGATAATTAATGTTATTTTTATAAATGCATATGACACAAACATATATTTAGATTTACGGACCAACTATTCACGTGTCTCGCTTGCGGCTGAATCTCTATAGATATGTCTATGAGTTGTGTGTGTGTGTGTGTGTGTGTGTGTGTCCGTACGTGTCGACTACATGCATATATGTAATGTTACCGTAGCTACTTGATAGTGCGCATTGTAATAGTGAATGTTAGCTATCGTATCGACTATCATCGATACTTGTAAATCAATAAAGGGTTTTATTTTTCTCGAAACCCTTGTGTTAGTAGCGATGCGCCGACGTATGACAACTTGCGCGTCTTGATACTTCACTCGTTGACAATATATACTGGGTACGTTCGCTATGCGACATTAATACTTATCGGTGTATATATAAATAGTTTACATATGTCATTATAATTGTACATTACAGCACTTTATTATTCAACATATTAATAATATATGTTAAGTGTTGGTTAAGTAAGTCGCGTCGCTATTAACCATTTCATTATAGTTAATTTGTAATATTTATAAAGTATCACCCACTGTTTAATTGATTTACTTGCGTGTACATATTGTCACTAGTTCAGTGTTCTAACTTGTGTCTAGCTTATGTACTTGTGTAATGAATGTATCTAGTAGTGCGATAGGTAAAGTAGGACTTTTCATTTTTAGTGCCATTAATACTCATTCTTTAAGTTATGATCAATAACAAATATCTTTTGCATGGATCTATTTAATATTAATTTAAAGAATTTTAAGTGAAGTTCCTTTTATTTTGTGTGCGCTATGGTCAGTACAGACGCTGTCCAGTTCGTGTGGGGCGACGAGAGGGCGGCGCGCGGCCCCATCACCCATCGTATTCTCTTATCTTTGTCACTGGTTCGGTTACCGATATCGATTTCCTTGTTGTTCATGGCCAGCCTGACGGGCAACTGCCTACACTTTTCTTTATAAATGATATTCCAGTTGTGTAAGTTATATAATGTATACGCTGATTCTGTTTTCGCTACATACGTACTATGTATATTATTAGCACGTTACAAGATCTGTTTATGTGAGTGTGGTATGTTATGTCACGTTCCACAGTGCGCTGATCAAGTTCGTTATGTCGCGGTAGGGCGCGGCGCGGTGCGGCGCGGCGGCGGACAGATCGCTCCCAGTTCGATATCATCTAAATCAAGGTATAATTCGGTCGTGTCGATAGTGCGAGATGTGGCGATAGTGCGCCCCCACACTTTTTGTGCACCGCCAGGCGGTCTCGACTCATTTAAATTAATTAGCGACTCATGTCTAGAGCGGCGGGGCGGGGGCGGCCGAGGCGGCCGGGGCCCTGGCCGGGGCGGCGGCGGGGCGGCAGGTACGCGATGGTATCGCGCGCCGACGGCGGCGGGAGCGCCGCGATTAATCAATTATTAAACGTCATTATTTATGCGCTCGGCTCCCGGGGCGCCTCCCGCCGGCAGGGGCACATAAATCCTAGACGAACGTCCAGCGATGCCTCGCCGCTGATATGCGCCTTATTTACTTCCGAGTGGTGACCGCCAGCCGACCGCGCGACCGACTCACATATTACTCGCATTAATCTTAACTTCGATATCAATAAATATACAAGTCCTTAGAGCTGATGATCGGTGACGCGATAAACGTACCTTATTGCGTCGCGTTTTTGTAACCGTCCGCGTTCAGTCGGTGTTGATGTGCCGCCTCAGTAACTGTTCACGTAATACTTAATACATGCTTTTAGGAGCCAATTTAATCACATTGACATATGGCGCGGCTCGCTCACTAACTATCCGAAGCTCGTTCACGCTGACAGCTATGGAATTCCGTTCAATATTACTGTGGAAATGGTACCGCATATTTCAAAACCCGACTCGCATTGGATCTAATTATAATATATTTAATAGTTAGTGTGTACTAGTAGTTGTACAGAGCGAGTGTAAGTACCCGGTGTGGCTGTGCGGCCACCCATCTCTTGCCGCTCGTCGCGTATAAATCTGTGTTGAAAGCGGCTTGTGTTGTGTCGCTGCGCCGGTGCCGCGTACATGTTTATTATTACATATAAGATGGTATCTAATATTGGAAATGGAATTCTTTCCTCGAATCGATACATATGGACGCGGGAATGAGATACTAATGAGTTTTATTCGTCGGTCGGTCGCTACTGAGCGTTCTCGGTGAGTGAGGGCCGCGCGACTGTCCGGGGACGCGGCCCGGGGACGAGCCGTGCCACTAACATAACTTATACTATAACTAACACTACTTATTATTTGTAAGTCTTAACTGTCGCTTCCCTTATAGTGTTTTTTGCTGTCACCGTTAACGGCATGTGACGGTAAATGGTACGTGTTGGGTGTTGTTCTGCAAAGACTTTGACAAAACAGTGGGAACTATGCGTTACTTCTTACTAGTTATATATTTAAGTTTTATGCTTTAGATCGATACTAATAAGAATTAAAGTCCTTAAAGGCCTTATTTGACCTTAATTAGAAAAATTGAATATACAAAAGATATATACACAAAAATTAATGTAAAGTAACGAAACAAAATACATATATGGAAACTGGTCAACTGATTCAAGAACGCCGAGTCAAATCTACTGAATTAGAAGCTTGAAATTTTGGTAATAGTTTCTTTTTGCGACATTCAGAGACAATCATAGAGATAAAATTCAACTCTAAAGGGAATAAAACGTATTGGTGCGGAGAACAAAAAGCTTTATGTTGTTTTCTTCAAATTAAGCACAAATACACTTCAGTAAAAAAAAATACACGATTCAGAATTTGTCAATTTTCATCCCATACGGCATTTAAATACTAAATTTATGTGTGGTGACGGAGTAAGAATACAATTCACCATCTTCTCTCTTGCGTGTGTCATAAAAGACGACTAAGGGATTAAATATGCCTATAATATCTATGCAAGAGAAGAAAACTAGAAATAAAACACTATAACAACACGTCTGACCAGCGTGGTATAGTAAGTCAATTTCCCTTTTCTGGGGGAGGAGGCTCAAACCCAACAGTAATTGAGGTGAAATGATAATGATAAAGGGAGTGTAAATAGGGAGTTCAATTGTTAGAATGAATGATATTGATTTAGGTACTTATGTTGGGTCACTTTCGGTAAGTGTGTGGTGATACATAATTTGGTCATCACAGTTGCTTCGGCGTCAATCCATTTAAAAGTAAGCCATAACAATATCAGTGCACAGTAGAACAAGTAACTAATTGTCACCTCATAGTGCTCCAAGTACACCGCAGCAACTGCATGTTGAACAAATGACCGAAGCAAACATGCAGAAGAACAACACCGTTTTTAGTTGGTAGATGTGTCAATGATACTGAAATAGTTTTTCAGACTACCTTCATTAAAAAGTTTTATAGACCAGTCGAAGAATGTAGAGTCTCTCCGCCTCAAAGATTTCAGATTGTTTTCACAAACTAAAATTTTTGCCAGCCATCACTCAGCTATCAGCCATCACTCGGCTATCAGCCATCACTCCCCTCAAACACATTAGAGGGAAGGCAGCGACGCGCCCCAGGTAGCTACCGCAAGCAGAACTTTGTTCAGTGAGCATGACCAAACCATAAACTGCGAACTATAATAGGTAAACTTATTTAACAAACATAAGTTTGTTATATTCCTTAGTCGTCCTTTACTAAATCTACGGCCAATATACGAGTATGGTGTGAAGAATAGTATTCTTATTACGTCACCACACGGCAAACACTTGCAAGAGAGAGAAATTAACACGTTAGTCGTTGTTACACTGAGTTTTGCTTATCTCGCAATAATGTTAAGCTTGCGTCTCTCAGTTGTCTTTCACGCTTCCCCTTAGGAAAGAAGGTGTCGTATCGTACCTTCTATTCCGTAGTACACATACTGTGTTGTCCGATAATGTCTCGTCACACTTTCTCATAGATGCAATGCATACTTATATAATGTTTAACAATCTTCGTGTTGAAATATAAACATCAGTGTTGGTGCGAGCACGGTACGCTATGGTAACTCACTATTACATCTATTGGTATTCACAAGAAGACTATTATACTGTCACCATCAGATACCTAGTAGACCTACGGCAGATGACTCTGGGATGCTATAGAGTTTTCTTGCCTATTATGATGTGTAATGTACACAAGAAGCACATCGAAGAGAGCGGCACCTGATCAAACATATCGGTGAAATGTTGATTGTTAATAATTATTATTTATATATCCGTTACGTCATTTACTGAAGATAATCATATCTATCCTTAGATAGTTATCTTTATTACAATATGTAGCGCTTAGAGAGCGCAGCTTCAACTGTTACAGTGATTACTTAATTAATAAGGTTATATGTAGCGGTAGTAGTTATCTGCGATAGTATGCCGCTGTGCCGTGCCCCGGGCGCGCGGCGGGGGCCCTCGCCGCGGGGCGCCCCTGGGGCCTTGCGACACATCCGCTACTCTCTCCTGGCAGCAGCGACCTCTACGGACAACTTGCACGTTACAAGAACGTCTTATCAAGTATCAAACGGCACGCCCCCTGCACATGTGACAATTGTGAACACACCATGACATTAATATACTAAATGTCAGTTGTATTTCTTTATTCAATTCTATAATGATAAAGATATTTAAAAACGTATCGTAACAGATGTGGCTCGTTATAAATTAGGGGTATAACTAGTTAATTACAATGTTTATGAATGTATGCATGAAGTATCAAATATATGTAGGTACATATCTAACTGCACCGGTACCACTTCGCACAATCTATAACTATTCAAAAGTTAGACGATATTTTTTTAAAACTATATTTCTGCTCATTGTTTTCTTTTAAGAAGACCTTCAAGTTTTTTGTGAAAGAAATAAAAGCAGACGTAAAATGATGATATTGTTAGGTATTACAAATAGATATTACTTACATTATAATCAATAGGTATATATGATATGTCTATTACTGATGGTTGACGTACATTCAGGCAAAGTATCATTACTTTGACTTCATACAACGTTTTCGTATCAACTCTCAGAGCTCAACAGACAGACGTATATAAGCTGACTTTTATAGATGAAAACACAAGAGAGGGTAAATATGCTACTGATAAAAAAAAATACAAATATATATGTACATATGGGCGCATATCGCCCTCTATCGGCAATATTTGTAAATTGTTGATGTATGTGTTATCAATTACAGTTGTAAACGTGTTTGAAATATTTGCAGCTAATATTTAAATAATTATTTGTAGTAACAACACTGCTATTTATCATGCTATGATATTTAAGACACTTTTTGAATGTATTTCTAGATATATTTGATTTAGTTGTTTAAATATTTATATAGTTGATTAAATTAAAATCGATTAGAATTAATGTAATTATTTGTAACCATATTTAGTTGTTTTTACACAATAAACATTGCAATTTATTTCTAGTTACAGCGCCGTCTGTTGAACAATATATGAGAACAATATTTCCTTTAATTACATTAATGTAAATTGTGTAAAATTGACTATTTGGAATTATGTTAAATGCATTAGAATATTTATCATTATTATTTAGCTATATGCCGATAGTTATTTAATAGTAGTTTTATTTGTTTGTTATTAAAAGTAATTGTAGTTGCTAAGACTAGACCGTTTCATTGTAAAGCGGAGGTTATAAAAACATTGTAAGATTAGAATAGAGGACAGTTTTACTTCACTCACTTCTACGGCAATAACTCCTAATAAATACAATGATTACATACTTTTATTTTATTTTACTATCAACGTCCAAATTCCTGGCGCAACGCCGACATACACTTAAGAGTGGTAGGAGCACATTGTCGACAGTTACCTGTCTACAGCCGCGGGCCGGTCCGTCCGGGGTAGTACCACACTGAGCAGAAAATCGATGTCTGAGTAGTAGCAATTTGTTACTGCGCTTCGTTCGATGAGCGAGAGAGCCGGAAGCCCAACTTTCTGAGGGTGTTTGCGTGTGGAGGGTTTTGGTGGTGCCCTTGGTATCACCGAGCCTCATTGCACGCATTCACACTCCCTTCACTTTCCTCGCGGTAGGCAGCGGCCTTGTAAAGGTCCATGAGCGGCAGCAACACTTACCATCAGGTGTACTGTTTGCTCGTTTGCCACCGTTTGCAATAAAAAAAAAAACCCTTAAACTGAATGTGATAATACATAATTACGTTAGAATTTGTTTGTAGTTTTAAATTGTATGTAATTTAACTAAAATGAAATATCGATATCTACATTAAATAATGTCTGTGACGCGACGCAACATGAGAATATATAAATATTTTGTCTACGTCCAGTTGTGTATGGCAATAGGCTGAATGTTGTTGTTCAACTGTGTTTGTCATATATTGTTGTCAACATTAGGTAATAACGTGTGTATAAGTATAGTATCGGTACTTCGAGCGATCGAAAACATGAAGCTAAAAATACTACATGCGCGCAGGCGATCACACACGTGCACACCACTATACAAATTATGAAATCAAATTTTGTTTTTATTAACATAAATCGTCGAAATAATTTTAAAAGTAATGTTAAAAACCTTTTTAAGTTTTTCAAATGTGTTGTGGCACCATTTGAATGCACAAACCGTCATAATTACATATTTATTTTTTAAGAATTGTGTACGTACGTGCAGTACGGCGACCGTGTACACTACGGAACGGTTCCGGCGTAAGCTCCATTAGGCTCCAATTGAATGCTGCATTTTTTGTGTGCGAACTTACCTTCTATACGTTATTATTCTAAGTAGTAAGTACTTTTAAATGTATTATTATTTTTATTATTTCGGCTCATATACGTCCCACTGCTGGGATCGAGCCTCCTCCACAATAGGAGGCAAATTGACCTTACTATACCATGCTGGTCAGACAGGTTGGTATAGGGTTTTGTTTCGAGTTTACCATCTCCTGCATAGATGTTATTTGCGTAATAAATCCCTTAGTCGTCTTTTACAACACCTTTTTTTTTTTTTTGGGCGTGGGTTGCGGTCGGCGCGCTCCTCGCACCACTCCGTCCGGGGCGACAGAGGGGCGTAAGCACGCACACCCGCAACCCACGCACGTGCACGTCGCCTTCGTCGTTGGGCCGACCACCGGAGCAGGGTGACTTGACGTCAGTGGTCGCCTGGTCGGCCCGACGGAATACTCCCTATTTGGGGTACCCTCTCATCGACCGACGTCCTCCCCTCGGGGAGGATGTCGGTCTTTCCTCACGCGGTCGGCCTCTCAGCGGGTGACGGACTAATAACCCGGTCACGTCACCCGCGGCCTCGGCTAGTCTTTTACAACACCTACGGGTATGAGAGGGGGTGGTGAATCGTATTCTTACTCCGTCATCACACGGAAAATGTACAGCAAACAATAATTAATTATAATTAATATATGTAGGTATCTATTGTTATTTATATTAAAATAAATATTACCTATATAAATATGTAATGGTAATTATACGTAAAATTAATGAGTGTTATATGTAAAACAACATACACTCATTTGCAAAAAAAACGGGCACCTAAGCAATGAACCATTTCAAATGTTAATATTTCTTTGTTTGATAATTATAGGTAGTTTTATCCACACAATTTGCTAAATTAATAAGAAAATAATCGTTTTCATCAGTATTTCATAAAATTTAGATACAATTTATGGGAAATAATGCTAAACCTCGCTAGTAGTGTATATTCGCTAGTAGTGCATATGCTCATGAAGTAAAAATAAAAAAGTTTTTTTGTTTGTTTTTCTTTAATAAAGTAAAAGCAGATAAATGTTTAGTATCGAGTGTGACCCCCTCTAGCTAAAATCACAGCTTGAATTCGTCTGGGCATGCTAGCGAGTATATCCCAGATACTTGCTTGCGGAATACGTTCCCACTCCGCAGTAATCACATTCTTCAGCTCTCTGATGGTCTGCGGAGCCGGGTTTACTGATCTCACACGCCGTTTCAGAACGTCCCAGACATGCTCTATGGGATTGAGGTCGGGACTTCGAGCTGGCCAATCCAAACGACGAATGCCGACCTCTTGCACATACGCATTAACATCGCGGGATCGGTGGGCGCGAGCATTGTCGTCCATAAAAATCGAGTCTTCACCTAGAGCGGCCAATGCGGGTTGTGCATGAGAAATTAGAACTTCCGTTATGTATCGATGCCCAGTCAGTGAGCCGTTTTCAATGAAGACTAACTCTGTACGATCCATTGAATTTATTCCTGCCCAAAACATAACAGAGCCCCCACCATAAGGTGTGATTTCTTCGAAACATGCCTCTGCAAAGCGTTCTCCTTGTCTTCTTAGCACTCGCCGACGTCGATCTTCACCGAACAGAGATATCCTGGCTTCATCAGAGAACAAAACCCTATTCCAATCGTCTTGAGTCCATGATTCACAATTTCTAGCGAACCTAAGCCTGTGAACTCTGTGCTCACGGAGTAATTTGGGGCCGCGGGCCGGGCGGTGACTGCGTATATTGGCAGCGAGAAGCCTCCTCCTGACCGTCCATAGACTAATATGCACATTTCTTACTTCTTGGAGGTTGTTCTTAAGATCCACATACGAAGATTTGCGATTTCTCAATGCGCGACTCACAAGAAAACGATCATCCCGTGGTTGGGTACATGGTTTTCTTCCAGAACCAGGCCTTCTCTCGACGGAACCAGACTCCTGATATCGCTGCCAGGTCCTTTGGACTGTCGAGCGACTAACATTTAGCCTCCTAGCCACGAAACATTGGCTGCAACCCTCTTCAAGCAGCGCGATAATTTTGGTAGCTTTTACCACTTTATCTACCATTTTTGATACAGCCAAACAGCATTAAATAAAGCTTTGACAGTCAAGGATATGAAATTAATCGATAAAAATTGAATAAAAGTTATGAAAGTCGATGTTAACTTCTGGAACTTCGCGCCAAAAATGTAGGATAAAAAGGGGTTTTCTGTAAAAATGAACATCAAATGAAAAATTGGATTTAGAACGTACTTTTTTAAATACCACAGCATTTTTAAAACCGGCCAGTAACGTGTACAAACGATTGAAACCTTTTTGGTATTGTATCTTTTTAAATATGAATGAAAATCAAAACCGCCCGTTTTTTTTGCAAATGAGTTTATAAATATTTATGTATACTGAATACTACATAGAGTATTGATGATTTATTTATTAAATTATAACATGATAATGATGTCACAATCATTTATCTAAGCGATAGAGACATAATACTTCATTTTATTTAAATTTTATTGAATATGAATTCAATTATTTTAAAATTATGGAATTTGTATATAATAATCAATTGTAGTAATCAACATAGAACTATGTGATAGAAGACTTTTTTTAACCGCTGACGTAAAAAAAGGTCGCTATAAGTTTGACCTATCTGCCTATCTAAGTACATATATGTATGTATGTATGTATGTGGCATCGTAACTTCTCAGCGACCGAATATGATGCGATTTTTTTGTTTGAAAACTGGCATGATCGAGGTGGTTGATGGTTCATACCTACAGTTTGTGAATAATATCTTTTTCAATATCGTTTCAAGGTCATCAGGTAGGCAGGTGCACACTAAATATCTAATTAGTTTTTAAACATACATGAACTATTATTGGAAACATTCACGATTGATGGTCTACTGACTTACTTCGATGAAGTTAGGAGATGACATTTTTGATTGCATAAACCAATCAAATGTGACCTCATTGGATTCATTGTAACTAGTTCTGTTCGTTTTTCATGATGATTAATAAGAGATGTTTCAACAGTATTTGTTTCATTCGTCTCGTAGTTATTTAAAATTTTATATTAAATTTAATTTAATTTAGGTGTTTGTACTACGATTGATAACACTACCTCATCAAGTCAGATGTGGAGAAAAATGAAATGGATAAAGGCTCGTAGTACAGCCATGTTTTATGTGGAATGCAAAAAAGGCAACAACTATCAGGGATCCAACACCCGAGTTTGTTTGCCCGCCTCAACCTATATTTCAATCAATTAATTTAGATTTACAGTCATCCATTACAATTTTTGAATTGGGCATCAGGGGATCGCAGTCAACTACTGCATTGCTGCATATGTAAATATCTCACACTAAACGACATGACTGGTATTTCGAAAAGAATAGATTATTTCTATAAAACATAACTGAGTTGCCGAAAGGACGGCCATGTTTAGATAATTAGTATCAAACATCTAGTCTAGTATCAAATGTTTGTAATGTCGATGTTTCTCAGTACCTATGCTGGTGATTTTGTACTTTATGTATCACGACAAAATATTCTTCTTCTTTTTTTGTTTTGGCAATCAGCTAATGAGCGTAATGAAATACGAGCCATTTTTGCCAGTTTTGAGTTATAATTTTTTTTACAAAATATCAGTTTCTTTTAATTAGTCATAGTCAGTCAGTAAGTCAAATTGTTAGCCACTGTCAACGGTATGTTCTGAGATTTTTTTCACTTTTATATCATATTCACTATATCCCAGCAGTCCCTCCGTCACATCCTTACTAATATTATAAATGCGAAAGTAAGTTTGTTTGTTTATTTGTTTGTTACGCTTTCGTGTTTAAACCACTGAACCGATTTCAAAAATTCTTTCATCAATAGAAAGCTATAACTTCAGAGAGTAGCATAGGCTATACTATATCCCGATACTCCTACGGGAACAGAAACTACGCGGGGTAAGGCGACTGAAACCGAAGCGAAGCGAGGGCGGGTTGCTAGTATTACATAAAATACCATCAAAATTATTTAATACTAGCAACCCGCCCTCGCTTCGCTTCGGTTATAGGTTATAGTCATTTTACCCGCGTAGTTCCCGTTCCCGTGGGAATACCGGGATAAAATATAGCCTAGTTTACGCCCTGATATTATAGCTTTCTATTGGTGAAAGAATTTTTGAAATCGGTCCAGCCGTTTTGAAGATTACCCGGAACAAACAGACAGACAAACATTTTTTAATTACTATTCAATACTAGCAACCCGCCCTCGCTTCGCTTCGGTTATAAGTTATAGTCGTTTTACCCGCGTAGTTCCCGTTCCCGTGGGAATACCGGGATAAAATATAGCCTTGTTTATGCCCTGATATTATAGCTTTCCATTGGTGAAAGAATTTTTGAAATTGGTCCAGCCGTTTTGAAGATTACCCGGAACAAACAGACAGACAGACAGACAAAAATTTTTTAATTACTATTTTAGGCATAGGTGTCGTGCAAATAACCGTGTGAGCATGAAAAAAGCCTATTATTTTGACATTACAAAGAGACACTCCAATTTTATTTATTGGTATAGACTTTGTAGTTTAACGTGTTATCTATATAGTTTATCGTGTGTTCCGGGTAATCTTCAAAACGGCTGGACCGATTTCAAAAATTCTTTCACCAATGGAAAGCTATAATATCAGGGCGTAAACTAGGCTATATTTTATCCCGGTATTCCCACGCGTCACCGGGGAATTAGTCCGTCACCCGCCGAGAGGCCGACCGACCGTGTCGATAGGAGGGTACCCCACCAGGGGGTATTTCGTCGGGCCGACCACTGATGACAAGTAACCCTGCTCCGGTGGTCGACCCAACGACGAAGGCGACGTGGTGTTCGGGTGGGTTGCGGGTGTGCGTGCCCCTCTGTCGCCCCGGACGGAGTAGTGCGAGGAGTGCAACCCACACAAAAAAAAAGTGAACTGTGTCTACCACCTCTGTGTAATCGGATAACATATTTAGAGGGTAAATTTATATTTAAATGTAAAGTTAACTGTAATTCCAAAATGATTGTCATTTTACAAAGTCTAGGCTCAGCTATGTACCTACACATGTCTCGTTTTTGGAGAAATATAAAATTACCTCTATTAGTCTCCTTGTATCTTTTATATAACATATAAATTGTTTGTTTTAGTTATCTACCCGAAATGTATTCTTTAGTTGTGTTAGTGGCATCAACGTGTAAGAAGTGTTGCGATAATACATTATTAGTAAAATCTAAACGACAACACAAATCAAGACAACGAGAGATATAACCAACTATTACATTAATTATTATGTATCTCCGATTCACGGCTATCTCCCAAGGGAAGATACCCGGTCCTTTGAAAGGCTTACATGGGGATATGGATCCAACACGTAGAGGCCTTTGGAGAAATTTAATGTAAAAATGGGATGGGACATCTACCGATGACACTCCACGTCTGCACAAAACACGCGTGGACTGCCAACGGTAGGTGTAAAACTATTGTGTGATGATGGTATCTAATAACTGTTTATGGAGTTGGAGGTTTGATGGACTGGCTAAACTAAAAACTATTGATTGAAAAACTGTCGTCTACCTTCAATACTTTTATCGTCTTGAACTTTGGCAGACGGTGACTCGCCAACTCACTGAATGGGCCCCCCCAAACGGTCGCCACAGACACACAGGCCATACGGGCAACAGGGGAGCAACATTGGTGCAAGTGGCTTGGGGTGTCGAGCGGTGCGGCGCCGGTTTCACCATCACAGTGAAAGCACTGTGATACTACGGGGAAACCCCCGTAGTTATGCCCTTGAAAATGACACTTCCACCCCCGAGCATATAGCTCTGGCGACCCCTCTCTAATCAGCCGTTCTAGGCAAGCCAGTGTTGAGAATCCTGCGGGCACTCTTCGGTGTCCACTCCAGCCAGCCAATAAAGGCCAGCTGAATATGAGGCCCTGGCCGACTCTCTGGGGCACTTAGGGCCACAGTGTCGCCACTCACATTCAGCACGCCACAAGCTGCCCTGCGGTTTATTGGCTTTCCTATAAATCTTGTGATACATTTTTTCTTTTATATCAAAAGTATTTAGGGAGCCATATAATGTTCCTCCGAGGTTTGCGTTAGTCTCATGGTGAGATAAATATATGTATGTATATATGTATATTAGTACAAAATCTCTCCGTGTGGTGACGGAGTAAAAATACAAGTCACCACCCCCTCTCTTGCCCGTGGATGTTGTAAAAGACGACTATGGAATACAATATGCAGGTAAGATATATGCTAGAAAAAGAAGACTCTATACGAAATCGTTTTCTAAGAGACTGACCAATGTGGAATAGGTCCAATCCCCTCTAATAGTGAAGGAGGCCTGAGTCCAACAGTGGGACTTGTATAGGTTGATGAATGAACACGTGTGCTGTCGTATTTAACAGTCGTAGTGGCATACATGTCGTTCAGAACGCAAATATAATCGTACAAATTACACGTGTTAAGTACCTACTTAATTGTAAGGAGTAGGCGACTGTTACCGTGTGGAGATATTTCTATTTAATAATCGCTTACGTAACAACAGCAAAGATTAAAAGGTTTGATGTCGACAGACATTACTGTTCAGTCTAAGTATGAGGGAGTATCGGGCCGTGCGTCTCGCTGTCTGTCGCTCTATACTTAGGTATAGCGTGTATTACTTAGGTGTGGTGAGCGGTGCCTTTGTGCCACACCACTTAATGATTACAAGCAGACAGAAGTCACCAACAAACAAATTTGCGTGCGCTCACCCCCGCTCCCCCGCTCACCCCCGCACACCAGGTACCTCGGAGGACACATTTAATTAAATTTATCGCCGTTATCTGTGGACATCTCACACGACCGATGGGAATCGAATGCGAAAGCTTACCCGCGGACATTCCACGCATACTGCGCCTCTGTGAGAACCGACCGGCCGCGGCCGGCCAATGAATAACACGCGAAATGAATTCGCTCGCGAAATAAAGCGATACCGCCGCGACAGCTGGGCGAGTCGCGACCCGCGGGGAGAGGACACGGGGACCGTGGGGACCGATGACGTCAGCGCGCAGACCCGCACGACATAACACCGATATCGGCTAGGTATAACTGTAACTATATATTGCGTAACACAATAAACAGATTACGACAACTGTAATATAATATAAGTGATTGATATGAATGAATTGAAACATCACGTCTGTCTGTTAGTGTGTGTGTGTGCGTGTGTGTGTGTGTACACGGCCAGGACGATAATATATAGTGCCGTTGACAGCGCCGCGGGGGTCACACGAGACAAGTTTAATTAATTTTGTCTATTTTACTTAAACAAGGCTTCACATTGTGATAGTAGTTGTGTATGTATGTATGTATGTATGTCGCGGTATGTAAACTCAACTGTCGCGTGTGACGGCTAGTAGTCACGGCTGCACTGGACGCATGGTACGCAGGTGGTGTCCCCGCAGACGCTCTGGCGCAGGTCGCGTGATTGAGCAATCCGCCATACAGTCGGTGCGGGTCGCGCGCTTGTCATTATTCCTCCATTATTTATATGCGCAAGTGATAAACGATGGACGGGCGAGCCCCCGGGGCGAGGGCGCGTGCGCGGGGGCGGGGGCCGGCCCCAAGATTGATGTAGAGCTGGTCGATACCGATCTAGAAGTTTTTGTGCGGCGCGGTTCCCATGCGCGCTGCGGCCTCGCCGCGGGGTGCCGCGCGCCGTCACCAACTACAACAGAATCATGTCAGACAAATATTTATATGTTAAGGAATCAAAGTTGAGTCAGTACAGACGACGGTCACCACCGGCGCGCGGTGACCGCACACAGCAGCAGTCACGTCCCCACCTTCACCACCACGTCAATACCGAGGTTCATCGCAGCGTTATAACACGAGTTGACGTAATTATTAAGATGGCACATCCTTACTAATGTTATAAATGCGAAAATAAGTTTGTTTGTTACGCTTTCACGCTTAAACCACCGCAGAAATTTCAAAAATTCTTTCACTAATGGAAAGCTATAATATCAGGCAGTAACATAGGCTATATATTACTCCGATATTCCCACGGGAACGGGAAACTGGGACTGAAATCGAAACGAAGCGTGGGCAGGTTGCTAGTTTATATAATAAATCACTATATGTATTAATTTACTTCTGTGTATAAGATAGTCCCCGGAGACGATGCGTCGAATGGTTATATATGGTGGTACTGGTGCGATAGCACCACCAGTACCTACTCGGTAACATCACCTATGTCAATTGTATACAAATACTAGCAACCCGCCCTCGCTTCGCTTCGGTTATAGGTTATAGTCGTTTCACCCGCGTAGTTCCCGTTCCCGTGGGAATACCGGGATAAAATATAGCCTAGTTTACGCCCTGATATTATAGCTTTCTATTGGTGAAAGAATTTTTGAAATCGGTCCAGCCGTTTTGAAGATTACCCGGAACAAACAGACAGACAGACAAAATTTTTTTATTGCTATTTTAGGCATAGGTGTCGTGCAAATAACCGTGTAAGCGTGAAAAAAGCCTATTATTTTGACATTACAAACAGACACTCCAATTTTATTTATTGGTATAGATTAGATTTTTGAATAAGTCTAGGTAACTAGGTTTGAAGAAACCTATGTTTTTGCTCCGTGTGGTGACTATTTAAAAATACAGTTCACCTTCTCTAACACAATGTAGTATGCATATGACATCTGTGTTAGAGAAGGAAAACTCGAAATAAATCTTTACAATAACCAGTTTGACTGGTATGATGTAATAGGTGAATTCCCCTTCTATTGTGGAGGAGGCACGAGCCCAGTAGTGGGACGTATATGAGCTGAGATGTTGATTAGATTTTTTTGAGTTACGACATTAATTTCGTACTGTTATTTCGGATTCGCACAGACATGATACATGTCTGTTATTAAATAAATTAGTGTACCGTTAGTCAATCTGATGCCGCTCAAGAATACTTATCAAGTCTCGAATCAATTGTTAATTACTATGCTACAGTTATATGCTGTTATTTCTGGGATAAGCAGTATTGTGACACACGCACAGATCGTCACGTAAGTGCGACCCCACGTATTGACAGGTGAATGTGCTATTCACTATTGTCAACTGTAATTATCACGCTCGCTCTTAATGACTTTTAGAGAGGAAAGCGCACAAATTCCTAGTATAGTTATACCGAATATACGAGGTCTCATATTGTATGACAATGCCGTGTAAGGTGACAATAAGGGCTGAGGCACAAAGCACTGACCCTCGCCGTGTCGGGGCGCACCCCCGGCGCCCCCCTGGCCCGACGGACGCACTAACATATTCAAACTGTACGTTTTAATATCGCTCAAGTGCGCTGTACACTTGTGTGAGGGGACACAGATATCACAAGTCTGTTGGGGGCACTACGAATAATGCATTACAACTATTTATTAAATTTATAAACCTTTGATAGATATTATTGTTTTGTTTTATTGTTTATGATCAAAGCGTTTTCTATCGTTATAAAATTTTAAAGATATTGCATCTTTTTCAATGTTTTATGCATTTTGACAACAACAGTGATAACTTAAATCTATTAACAAACAATTGTTGTTTTTGGATATTCAAATTACCTAGACACAGACATTCCACAGACATTGACATAACTACAGATATATACTAAACATATCTAAAAGAAGTTAGTAACAAATAATGGATAAGCTCGCTGTTTCTTGTAGGATCTTCTCAGTAGCCGTCACGTTCAGATCCAAGGCTAGTTTATTGTATTAATTTAGGTTAAAATGTTAAAATTGACAATATGTACATAATTGGCATCACGGTGATTTTATATAATGAATGAATTTGAATTGAATATTATTTCTTAAGTGATTTTTACATACATACCTACATAACCTCACGCCTATTGCCCAGAGAGTTAGACAGACACAAGTTTGCGCGTTCATTACAAAGAATGACCCTTTAGTCATGGTATCCAAAGAGTTACTCTTTAAATTTCCGACAGTATTGAAAGCCTCGCCGTCGAAATATCGAATAAAGTTAAGGAGTCATTTGGAGGACAAAACCAAATTGGCAAGCAGAAAGCTGAGCATCCCGAATAGAGGCAGACGATACTTTATTCCAAAACAACATCTTTTGCTATACAAAGCGCAAGTTGATCCTCGCGTGGGGTACTGCTCACAGCTCTGGGCAGGCGCGCCTAAATATTAGCTAGATCCATTGGACTCCCTGCAAAGACGTGCAGTATGAATTGTTGGCGATCTCAATCTCGCGGATAGATGGAAGTCGCTGTCGCTGAGTGGTGGAGAGTCTTGGGGTCACTTTGTGTACTCTTCGGGGATTTTTCATGGGAAGTGCTCTGAGGAACTGTTTGGCTTGATACCACGATAACAACGTACCACTCGCGACGTAGCAGGGTTCATCCATTTCACTTGGAAACATTATGAGCTTCAAATGTACGTTGCCAGCGTTCATTTCTCTTATCTACGTAAAGGATCTGGAATGATGCTGTGTTTTCCAACCGCTATGACATGCCCTTCGTTAAACGATTTTTAAGAAGAGCATTTTCAGAGAATTCAAGAGAAAGAAAAAAGTATTTCTACTTTTTACGGATTGCTACAAACCAGGATATCTATTGATTCACTCTATGGATAACCATACTCATACCATACTACCATACTTTTACCACGTACTCTTAACATGACCTTTCATTAACACATCTCCGATATGATCCAGAAACGCAAGGCGCGGTCTTCCACTTGTAATCGCTTGCATAATTGCTCCATCAACATCTCTTCACTCATTTTTCTACGTGTTCAAAACACCTTACTCACTACATTTTCATTGACACCACAACATCACATCAAACTGTTCCTAATTTTATTTTTATTCTTATACTACATATACTACAAAGAGCTCTCTCATCTCTACTACAATTATTCTACTGTCATATCTTCTCTATCAAATCCAGCCTTCACTGTCATATAAGAAGTGACCTTTTGGAAACAGTCGTGCTCTTCGTAAAAGCGTACAGGGCTCTATTCATTCTATTATCAGCTTTTGTTCATATTAAATATATTTTTTAATATTGTTTCTAAATAATGTATTATATATCATTCTGAAGATTATTTTTGATGCTAATAATAAAAAAATAAGTAAAATAATTAAAATGTTTTATAATTCTGTTGTGTGTATCAGTTGTTATTAGTCGCTGAGGCAAACATTATTGTTATGTTAGAAGAACGTTATATAAGTAGTTATGTTCTGTTCTATAACAGTTTGTGTACAAGGTGACGTGACACTCAATAATATAACGTTACAATGTAGTACCTCGATATATCGCATCACTACGTGTGACTCGAACTACTTGTACTTGAGGTGAACATTGTACTTTAGCTCATAGCTATAAGCGTCCGTAAAATACACGGACCTGCTTCACAAGGGGAAGACAGGTGAACAAGGCTGTATTACATCTTGCTTCACGTGTGATTATTAAGAGTTATATATTGATCACAACGCCAGTCGCAAAAAACTTGTTAGGTGACATAACTTCGCGGGTGACTGGACCGGGGATTTAGTCCGACACCCGCAGAGAGGCTGACCGCGCGACGGTGACCAACGTCCCCGCCGTGAGGAGAGGTTACTCCGCGGGGTTATTCCATTGGTCCGACCATTGCGGACAAGGAATTCGGCACCGGTGGTTGGCCTAACGACGAAAGCGACGTACTACGGATGGGTCATGGGGCTGTGCGCCCCCTCTCTGTCGCCCTGGACGGAGCTGGGCGATGGGTGCACTAAGCACGGCCCACCCAAAAAAAAGCTGATATAACTTGAATGCGAAAGCAGACAAACTTTACATGAAACTGTGTCAACCCGCCTGGTCAACCCGCTGTAGTTGTCTAACTTCTTTAATCTAGAGTCGGTTCGTGCAAGATAAGATAAGATATATGTTATATGCTCCTAATATATCCTCATACATCCTACAGTTGTCTTATACGACGTATGTGGTAAAACAAAGTGACGAGGTAATTATATTCGTATTATGTTACCGCGCGTCATCACAACGAGCGAAACGTGAATGCGTATAAGCGTAACGCACGACTTTAATTGTCCCAATCATCGGCATTTCATATTCTTAGAGGTTTTATTCTGCGTATTCCTTCTATTGATGTTATCTGTTTACATCCTTTAATCGTCTTTTACGATCAATTATATGAAAGTTAGACTGGTGACCATTGAACATGACTAAATCACTACACGGATACCATTTTATTTTTAAGATATATTTAATATAAAATACAGCAATAGTTTATGTAGTAACACTGTAATTATATGTTATGTTAACAGCATACAATAAAGTACTTACATAGTGTTTATAAATATTGATGTGTTACCACACAAGGTAGCTGGGTCACTAACTGTGACACCTGGTACAGTGACCACTTGTCAGGTGCGTACGTACACGTTTAGTTTGCATATACCTACCTACACAGTATTGTAGGTACATGTCTTATAAGGTCATTACTACACGCTGATCAGTGTCACACCACAGATGAGTCATGGGGCTTGTCAACGTGATCATAATCATCATCATCTACACCTATATGCGTGCCACTGGTGGGCTCGGGCCTCCTTCATTATACCCTAGTCAGACGTGTTGGTATAGAGTTGAATTTCGAATTTTCCTTCTCTTAGAAATATATTAGAATTTTATTTCAAGTTTCCCTTAAACATATTCATAACCAAAAGATAGTAATAACTAAAAATACCGAATTATGATTACTTCACATAATCTATTATGGCCTCTAGACCATGGCCTGGTTTGGGAAAGAGTACCACTGTGTTTTGTAAATACTTCTAGTGCAATAGTTTTAAGTTATAGTAAATAACTTTCAAATTTGAAATGAAATGAAATGAAATTTATTTTCCTTTTACAATTTTTCCATTGTTGGTAAAGTCTTGACCAACAACGACCTGATGGTGTCTGATCATGGTCTGACCTTTGTGCTAGGTGGAGAAACCTGTGTTACAAAAGTCAGCGCCCTCCTATTTGATGTGGGGTACATAAATATATTAAAAACTAAAATTATATATTAAATTTATGTAGGTAGTAATCAATACAAAAGAAAGAAGTTAATATGAATGAAGAATGGTGTGTGGTGTAAAGTATAAGCGAATGGGAGGATGCGTATGAAATAGCTTGAGTGATGGATGTGTGCGAGTGTGTATTCATGTTTGTGTGCGTGCGTTAGTGTATGTATATGTTTATGTGTGTGCATGAGTATGTATGTATATATGCATAATAGTGAACAAACGCGTTTTGTTTTTATGATACAGTTCTTAATATATCCTCAGTATCCTCATATGTGAGGGATTGAAGCCAAATTTTAATCTTTTTCTTCAAATTATGTAAATTGAGTTTGTATATTGATAGTTTCTTATGGACAAAGTTGTAAACTCGGCCGCTCTGTATACGAAAGTGTCTTTGTGCGAGAGAAGTACGACCTCCGGCCGTCTTGAATATAGGGTGACTCGTCCGATGTTTAACTAAATTTGGGTCAAGAATAAGCGTAGAGTATCTTCTTATTACAGATCGTAAGATATACAGTTGCCTCACGGTAAGAACTTTGGCCTCAGAATATAACTGATTAGTAGGATAATCTCTTGCTAATCCAAACATAACCTTGAGCCATACCTCCATACCTCCCCATATAGGGATACAGTAGGTAATAATAGATTCACAAAGAGAACGATAAATTAATAACTTTGTTTCTAAATCGCCGGTATATCGCAATTCTTTAAATACAAATATTAATTTCCTTAAGCGAGAACAGAGGATATCAATATGTTCCCGCCAGTCCAATCGCTCAGAAATATTGACTCCTAAATATTTGATACTTTGAGTCATTGGAATACATACACAATTACATTCTGTGACATCCTTACATTTGTGAGTCACTATGTGCTTAGAAGTAGATGGTGGTGGGAGTGAATTTTGTGGACGAAATTGGATTAATTTAGTTTTTGTAATGTTTAGGGTTAAAGAATTGATTGTTAGCCATTCTATAACTGTTCTCAAAGATTGTTCTGTATTATGTTTAGATTTCACCCAATCACTATCATATACCAAAAGAGCAGTATCATCAGCATAAGCAAAGATATCACATTTATATAACCCTAGTAAACAGAGATCATTCATATATACTTGAAATAGGGTAGGCCCTAAAATACTGCCCTGTGATAGGCCATAACTCAAACTCTCTGCAGTGCTATTAAAGCAGCCAAGCTTGACGTGTTGACTACGTCCAGTTAAGTAATTTTTAAATAGTTTTAAAGTCAAACCGCGTATTCCTATATGTTCCATTTTGTCGACCAATCTGGGGATACTTACGGTATCGAAAGCCTTGCTTACGTCCAAGAATATACCGTAACATTTTTGTTTATTATCGAGTTTTTCTACAAGGTTGTTTGTGAAATCAGTCACGGCGTCCTCTGTTGACAATCCGGATCTGAAGCCATATTGATTGCAAGCTATTATCTTATTTTTAAATAAAAAGCCTATTATTCATGATGCGTTATATTATTTTAGACAGAGAGCTGAGGACTGAAATTGGTCGGTAGTTGGAAATATTATCTTTAGCTCCACTTTTTTATACTGGATGAACCACTGCGTGTTTACAAGCATCAGGGAAAATACCAGAATTTATGATACAGTTACAAATGTGAGCTATACTAGGTGCAAGAGCATTACTAGACTGTTTGATAACCTTAGCTGGTATGTTATCCCAACCGGTAGCACAGTTACTGCGTAGAGTTAGAATAATGCGCTTAATTTGATCTTCGTTAACAGGACTTATGACGAGAGAGCTCACTGGTGACACTGCAATTGGCTTAATATGATTCGAATTAGAAGGAGTTATTAGTTTTGAAGCAAGATTCACACCAAAATTGACAAAATAAGTATTTGTTTTGTTTAAAAGTACGGTAGGCTCAACTTCGGCTGTTAGGAGGGCGTTTGAAGAGTGAGTCTTTATATGAACATTATGAGTAATCGTTCTTATTACTTTCCATAACTCCCGAGAGTTATTCTTGGCTTTTTGAAGAGCTTCTTTTTCGTATTTGCGTTTTAGGTTTTTGAGTAGTTTATTGCAGAAATTACGGTACCGACTATATGTGATCTTCTGCACATTAATTTCGTTTGTACCAATAAATAAAATTGGAGTAATGTCAAAATAATAGGCTTTTATGAAAAAGCCACACGGTTATTTGCACAACACCTATGCCTAAAACAGCATTTAAGAATTTTTTGTCTGTCTGTCTGCCTATCTGTCTGTTTGTTCCGGGTAATCTTCAAAACGGCTGGACCGATTTCAAAAATTCTTTCACCAATGGAAAGCTATAATATCAGGGCGTAAACTAGGCTATATTTTATCCCGGTATTCCCACGGGAACGGGAACTACGCGGGTATAACGACTATAACC
The DNA here is from genome assembly GCA_032191425.1 of Lymantria dispar. Taxonomy (NCBI): domain Eukaryota; kingdom Metazoa; phylum Arthropoda; class Insecta; order Lepidoptera; family Erebidae; genus Lymantria; species Lymantria dispar. The sequence goes on from CM063442.1 coordinate 404,306, forward strand.
GAAACGAAGCGAGGGCGGGTTGCTAGTATTAAATAAACTTTCGCATTGGTCATTTTATTTTTACTTCATTAAGTATAATAGTCACAAGGTCTAAGTATACAAAGCGAAATAATTTAAGGATATGATGTTTGACAATTGTCCAACTTGCAATATTTATGCTCAAGTAAAAAAAATATTATTAATTAACTAATGCATAACTAATAGAAAATCGCGATATTTTTTATCGTTCATTTCTTCATCATATCAGGCCGTAAAATATATCATATTTCATCATTCATGTCAGCCTATCTCCGTCGACTGCTGGACGTACGCCTGCCTCACGTTACACTTAGAGTGTTTTCCTGTACCGCCTGTATCCAACGACGCCTAGCAATTTCTACCAGGTTGTCGATCCAACTAATGGAGGACGTTCTACACTGCATCTTCCGATACGGGGTCCCCACTCAAGAATCTTTCTTCCCCAGCGGTTGTCGATTTCATATTTAATATGTTGGTGTTTATGAAAGTGTTTGAAGTCGCGAACTTACCATTTTTGTCGCACTTTCTCTTATTCTCTGGGGAAATTGTTAATATTAGGCCCACAGTTTCAGGAGTATTGTTAGTAATTTTTTCCTCTTTCAAAATCACTTGTTTAGATTCCTCTAGCACCAATGGATTTTTTAGTTATTTCCAAAAATATAGACCTCTTTTTTGGAATCGTTAACTGTTTATATCTTTTGTAATTGTTTATGTGCAAGTTTGAAATTATCGTTCGTTTTTCTAGACGTCTTGACAACTCCAACAAGTTATCGATCGTATATTAATTCGCAGTATCAAGTATTAACATGTTTTTTAACTTGTTGACTATACTATCTACTCGGCACGGTATGGAAATTCTTACAGAACGCTGTCCAAATGTGTTGATGTAAAGATTTATTTGCAACTGCTCATCTTTTGTAGCTATTTTCGCATACAAGAAACTTGGTGATTTTTTGTATACTTTGTGGTTTTATTATTTCATTGTGTTTTATTACGCATGCCCCGTTGTATGTTTTACCTGACATTAGCCTTGATAAGACCGAACTTAGTGGACTTACCACTGTTCATAACGCGTACAGTTACTACTAAGTCGGAATATATTAGGAGCAAGGCTATATTGTCACGTAGGCAGAGTTAGTATTCACATGTCTCATTAACCGCTTATATGATGTGTGCAAGGGCAGAGCTGATGAGATGGCGAATACTTTACTGCGATACGGTGCAGTTAATAGCATGCGCCGGGAATGCGACCCGCACTGACCATATGCGGAGACCGACCCGTTCCGCTCGCCAATGCCTCACCACTGCTCGCAATAAGGCAGCGTCCACAGCATACTATTGGTTTACATGCTCTATATAATACAATAAATAAAACATAATACTTATCAATGATCATCAATTAGTTACATTTATTTTAAAAATATGTATAATAAAATAAGATTCTTTTTACGAATTTTGTCACCTTTCAATTAATCAAAAATCAAATACTTTACCTTCCCCGTTGTTTTGAAACCTATTTAGTATTCATGACTACTTGAAACGTGATACAATTAGTTAAAACAATGTTTGCCGTACGTTTTAACATTTTGCAGATGAAGTTCTAAGCTGTCATTAAAAGGATGAGGTGCGTGTTTGCGAAAATTTCTTTACTTATCGCAGGCGCTGCCACACATGAATTCCCTTGTGTTCAACTTTAAGCACTGTTATGTTTAATCACTTGTTACATGCACAATAATATAGAGATCAACATTAAATTTTCAACTTAACAAGATTGCTTAGTAATGAATGATACACTTATAGGTTCTTTTTTTAGTTTTAAGTGCGTGTTCTGCTATTTGCTAGCGCAAATATATTTCGTGTACCTATAGTAATACGGTAAATATGTTTGCGCCAGAAGAACAAATGAAGTCAAAAACTACTGTTAATGTAAATAAATACATAATTTTTTTCAATAGACCATACCCTGCACTGAGGAAACAATCCTTGTATTGCGTAGAACTTTACAATTACATAATTAACGAACACAAATTACATTCGGACTCAGAACAACAATTTGTGGATCGCACAATGTGTGGTCCTGGGTGGAATTGAAACCCACTGCACTGGCACGATAGGTCGCTGTCTTAACCACTACGCCATCTGTGCAGTTGTAAAACGTGGTACTAACATGAATCTGCACATTTATCAAGTATTGATGACAATACAATAATTTAAAAAGTTTATCCCGTAATGATTTCTGATAAACATCAGAAATCATTACGCGAGTATTACACATTGTAAATAAGACTACTTTATGGATTTTGTCGTGTTTTATTGTATTTTTTTGGCGTCGGCGGCAGCGTGCCTATTGGCCGCGACTCCCCTGTCGGGCCTGGAGGCGGCGATGCTTGCTGGATTCTATCGGCAGGTATCGACGACACGAGTGCGGCTCGCGGAGTGATATGGCCACCTACGTGCGGGGCGCTGAGTGACATGGCCACCTGGCGGACTGACGTCCGCCGTGACATTATTGCGCGTTGAGCAGATCCGCTGGGGAGGCCTCGGTATAGTCTTCGGATCGTCGAGGCCCTTCCGGCTGCTGCTGATGAAGTGATTGGGTCGGCCGCACGAGGTTCTTTCTCTCTGACTGCTGCAGGTATTGACGGGGCATGGGTGCTTCGCCAAATAACTGCACAAGGTCGTAAGGAGAGGGGTGTACCGTCCTGCCACCACTGCGATTGCAGCGAGGACACGGCGCAGCACACATTCGAGGCGTGTGACTGTGAATTCGTCTCAATCATCGGTGCCGACCTCAAGATGCCGACGTGACGCTGCCGACCATCACCAGGGAGATAGTCGACAGTGTCAGGAGCTGGGACACGATCGTCGCCATCTGTGATATAGTTGTCTCACAGAAGGGACTAATCCGTCACTCGCACGAGGCTGACTGCGTGAGGGCGATACCCCGGGGGTGTCGGGGTGGAGGTTACCCGAAAGAGTAACCCGCCGGGCTATCATCGGAAGTCAAGGATTCGGTACTAGTGGTCGGACCAATGGCGAAGGGGAGGGAATATGGCGGGTGATGAAGTCGTCTGCTGCCCTCTCATCACCCTGGATGAGACAGATGGCTTGCGTCCATAACATCAACAAGAACGAACACATTTACATAAGAAACTGTTGAGCGTCAACCTACGTATCGATAAGTATATGTTGTGTAGTTGGTACAAGTCCAACACTTGTCACTGTGCTGTGAGGTAGACACGTCACAAGTTGGTATCGTCAGCGTCAGTGTCGCACAACAATGTCAACTATGTGAACGCACACGCGATCTTGATGTAATACATTTGGCAGAACTTACTAATATATAAACTGATCGCATAAATATAGTAGTGTTGCATTGAGATATAATTATGTCTTGGACTACTGCCTATCAAATATGGTGACGAGTTCAAAATATAATCTATACAAATAAATAAATTTGAAATGTCAAAATAGTACGTTTTTTTAATGCTCCACTTAAACCACAGAAACATTTTTTATCTCTGTCGGTCTGTTTGTCGGTTCCGTGTAATCTTCCAAACAGCTAGACCGATTTTAATAATATTTTACTATCAGGTATCTGTACATATAAAAAACTCTTCTCTCTCAAGAAACTCCTGTAAAATTTTGCCAGGAATCGAAACCAAAGCCGCATGGCCTGCAGTCACGTATACTTTAGAAAATATTGGGGTTTTCTAATGCGGGGGGCAAGGTGATGAAACCAAAGCGAAACGAGAGCCGATTGTATTATAAAATCGACCTAGGGATCACCAAAATAAGCAACAGCACTTTTATAAGAAGTTATAATAATAATAATAATAGTTTTATTTCTCACCATAACATTTCATAGTATACAAATAACACTTATTTTAAAGTTACAAAATTTATTATGGATCGCTATTATAGGAGGACACTGACACGGACACTGTCGACAGTTATCTGTCTACAGCCGCGGGCCGGTCCGTCCGGGGTAGTACCACGCTCTCGCAGAAAATCGATGTCTGAGTAGTAGCAATTTGTTACTGCGCTTAGTTCGGTGAGCGAGAGAGCCGGAAGCCCAACTTTCTGAGGGTGTTTGCGTGTGGAGGGTTTTGGTGGTGCCTTTGGTATCACCGAGCCTCAATGCACGCATTCACACTCCCTTCACTTTCCTCGCGGTAGGCAGCGGCCTTGTAAAGGTCCATGAGCGGCAGCAACACTTACCATCAGGTGTACTGTTTGCTCGTTTGCCACTGGTTGCAATGTGATGTGTTAAAACATGCTACAATCCATGTTGACGAATAATAAGTCGATTGGTAAGTTTTTAACATATGTATTTTTCATTATAGTGAAACTTGTGTAAATTCATAAAACAAGATGTGATCATTTAATATGTTTTATAAAGACGTTCCTAGTCTGTAAAAAACACTAGTAATAAGTGTTACGAATGTTATACCAACATTTATTGTATTGTTATGAAAATAAAGAAATTTCAAAATCAATAAATCACTGGTTGCAATATAAAAAAAAAAAAAAACTGAGATCGTCTATTCGTGTAATAAACGTGGCGATTAATGTCATTATCCACACACTGCCTATGTATGATGCTCCACAGTAGTGAGCTCCTATTTGTCATTAAAATGCTACATCTGTGAACCCTCAGTAATGAGTTTCTCGTTTCTTCATGATAATGTTTGATTCGCAGGTCAGCAAGGAATTGGCAACGGTCACCAATACTATCGCAACTACTGATCATAGTGGAGAAGTGAAAATGAATCGAATATAAGCTGAACGACACGAACGGTTGATATTCATTCAAAATCATCGTCATCATTTCCATCATTCAACTTTTATGCTAAGTACTTATGGGCGTTGCATCGCCCATGTATCTAATCTCCAGCATAGATATTGCAAAAATATTGGCAATTTCTATGACCGGCCGCTTACTCAATAATAAATTTGTGAAGAAATGAATGAGTTGAGATAATAAGATGATGATTATTGTTGAAGCAGATCGCAAAAGCTCTGGTACCAGGGCGCGAACGAATATAAGTGTTGTTGTGTGCACGACACTTAAGTATAGTTACGTACCGCCCGCGCCATGTCGGTGACAGGAAATATTTTGTAATACCATATATATATATATATATATATATATAATTACATATAGTACATCTATAGATGTTATTGTAACAAAACAATATATCTTGTACTATATGACACGTATATCTCTGTTGTTTTGGCGGGAGTATGAGGAGCGTGGAATTTCGGCTTGGAAATGAAAGCGTCATGTGTTTGATCCTATTTTATTTAGTGTGATGCGGAGAAACTGCTAGGCGACGTGGTGTTCAGGTGGGTTGCGGGTGTGCGTGCTTACGCCCCTCTGTCGCCCCGGACGGAGTGGTGCGAGGAGTGCGCCGTATATCATTTACACTATGATATAAAAGTGCTTTGCAAATGTTTTCGTTTAAATAACATTTACTAAAGTGATGATTTGACTTACTAATGGACAATGTCTTATATTGGAAAATTAATGAGATGAAGTAAATGATAGTTTCTCAAAACAATGTAACTCGACACTGATCATGAGAGTAGGTATTAGAAGCTGATTGCCAAGTTGAGAAAACTCAAATCCGATCTCGCGAATCTTCTACTAAAAAAATAATTTTAAAAGTACGAAATTAGAGAAAATCGTAGTTAGAAATTAAAACCTAGGCACAAAAATAGTCAAGGTGGCGTGCTCTTATAATTTTGTAGTTGTTCCTAGTATAGGCATGCAACCACATACATACATAAACTGTCAAACATATGAAGGTTATATGTTTTCTTTCCAAAGTTTAGGTAAAAAAGAAGAGAAGTTCAAAATTAAACTTCTTTCGGCGTGCTGCATTACATTATCCGATAAGCAACAAAGGTCTAGGTGTATATTTGTGTGATATTAGTGCTATGCTCGCATTTACAGTGTGTTGCAAACAGTCTGAAGATGTACATATGTATATTAGCAGAGTGATTAGATGTAAGTGCGCGCGCGTGTCGGACCGACGGGCGACGGGCGATCATCTGTCGCGTGCTGAGACGACACACTAAATATTAATATGACTACATATTAGGGGGGCGAGACACCTGCATACTATTTTTTGATGGCATAGTGGTTAAAATACCTATCGTGCCAATGTCATCGGGTCGAATCGAAAAGGTTGTGCGACCTACAAATTGTTATTCTAAGTCTGTATGTAATTTGTATCCGTTAATCATGTTTGTAAAGTCTCCCACAATACAAGCATTATTTCCTTAGTGCGGGGTACCTTTTATATGCTTCGCCAAGTACCTGCGCCTGCTGGCACCTTAGTCGAGGCCGAGGGTGAGTGGACCTGGGGAATAGTCCGTCAACCGCAGAGAGGCTGGCCACGGACGACAAGGAACTGGGTATCAGTGGTCGGCCCCATGGCAAAGGAGAGGGATTACTGTGGGTTATGGAGCCGCGCGCCGCCCTTTAGTCACCCCGAATGAAAAGGACGGCATGTGCGCTTACCCTAGCCCACCCAAAAAAAAGATAGGTACCTTTATATAAAAAAATAATATAACAAATGTACAACTTATACTTAATACTATCTGACCCAACAGACGTTGTTCTGTTCTAATCTAAACAAATAGTAAAAGGAATTCTCCTTGAAATCGATCGCAGCGCCATCTACCGGTTACAATTATTAATCCAAACTATTCTCATATCCATCGGAAAAGCCACAAAAACATCAAAATCGGCTCAGCCGTTTAGAGGGCGTTCAAACACAAAAAGAAGACTACGAATTTTATTGCGTTTGTGTTTGATTTTTGATTACTCGACGTTTCGAACACTTTGCAGCGTTTATGGTCATAGACGGACTGACAAAGTGGACGGCAAAGTGTTCGAAACGTCGGACAATCAAAAATCAAATACAAACGCGATAAAATCCGTAAAGTAGTTTTATTTAAAATGTGTAATACTCGCGTAAACATCAGAAATCATTACAAAAAGGAGATTCAATATTCTAAATCAGCTCATATACGTGGCAGTGCTGGGCTCGAGCCTCCTACATCAGTAGAAGGGCAATTGACCTACTATATATACCACGCTGCTCCGACATATTGGAATAGGGTTTTATTTCGAGTTTGCCATCTATTGCACAGATGTTATATGCGTATGTTATATACCTATGCATAATATCTCTAAGTCGTCTTTTGCAACACCCACGAATAGGATAGGAGATTGTTCACCATCTCCTATCCTCCCAGGAATACAATTCATTGTATTCTTACTCCGTCACCATACTGAAGATTAAACAATAAATTTTTATTTATTTGTATACCCACTGAAGGATAAGTAAGAAAGGGTAAACTGTTTCAAGTATTGCATTGTCATCGGTGCTTAATAAGTCTATAAAGTTTCAAATTAATCATATGTTTAGAAAGGGTTGAAAAGCACATCGTAATATTTCGTTACATAAAAACAAACATCCTTACTAATATTATAAATGCGAAAGTATGTTTGTTTGTTTATTTGTTTGTTGGTTACGCTTTCACGCTTAAGCCACTGAACCGATTTCAAAAATTCTTTCACCAATAGAAAGCTATAGCTTCAGGGAGTAACATAGGCTATATTTTATCCCGATATTCCCACGGGAACAGAAACTACGCGGGGTAAGGCGACTGAAACTGAAGCGAAGCGAGGGCGGGTTGCTAGTACATATATATATAGTAACTTAATAAAAACGTCTTTAAGACTCTACCTATACAACGGAAATACAATTTTACAAATAGATCGTTTTTGACTTATAATAAAATTCATCATCATCATAGTTCATATATGTCCCACTACTGGGCTCGAGCCTTCTCCACAGTGGAAGGAAAATTGACCAACTATACCACGCTGGTCAGGTGAAAAAATTACGTGTTTTATTTCGAGTTTTCCTTCTCTTGCATAATTGTTATATACGCAAGACATCCCTTAGTCGCCTTTTACGACAGCCACAGTCAAGAGCGGGGGGTGGTAAATGATATTCTTACTCCGTCACCGCATGGAAACCAAAGTTACTTATAAAAATGAATGAGATCCCACTAAAACACTAATGTAGAAATGGGAGCCAAGCTCAATCAATATCATGATCACGGTGTGATTATCGACTTCACCATTAAAAGACTTGAGATCTAAATGGTACTACGTACTAGTAGTACGTAGACAATAGTCTGAAGACAATTTTGCGAGCCAAGCAAAGTGTAAGGGCCTACCTTCTCTGGAAGCGATTCGTCGATTTTTTTAACTCTTATAACTTGGGTTTGGGTTATACCAGAAGAATTCTCAGTATATGATGTCAAAAAAAAACGTTAAACACATAATTTTTTCAATAGCATATTGCTTATATTTTACATTTTATTGGTTTCCTAAAAGCAACGTTTCGTCACTGGCTGGCATCTCTGATGATCATTGAACCGCTCTAACTATGTATTTCGAAAATGGTGCATAGTCTATGAAGTTAATGCTTGTAGGATTAGAGCTTGTAGAGTTAGAGTCTTATCCAATGGTTGTTGCTGTCTGATTGCCAGAGTTTCAGTCTTCGGTCGTTCTTTCATCCCTCTGGGTTAATTATAAATTGGTCCTACAGTTCCGGTAGTTCAGAATTTTTTTAGAAAATCTTCCTCTTTCAGAACCTTTTAAAGTCCTCTAGGACTAATAGTAGTTGAATTATTAAGTGTTAGTGTATCACAATTAAGTAACATCTATAGATTTAGAGATCAGATTGTTTAATGACCTTTTAGCATGTTGGTGTAATTAATGTAACGCCTCATGTGACCCGCACAGCTCGTTGAAGTACCAGTGTACTGCATCTATATAATACTGATAAGAGAAGCATAATGTCATGTTAGCTATTTATTTATTATTGTATAAAATAACCAATTTATCATCCCTCAAAATGTATCACCGCTAATGAATGTTGGTTTACAGTCATTTGCGTTCCCCACTCCCCCCTCTTGTGTCTCCGCGGGTGGTGCTATTGTCAAAAAGTGTAGGAGGTTCGCGTCACCGTCGATATAATGTCCTCAAGACGCTTTTCATTAGTACAATCGACGCGTCTTGCTCCATTTGACGTGAACTGAGAGTGCACCGCGTCGTCTACACGTTTTCCAGCTGAACGTTTTGTGTTTCAGACGCGTCATGATTCTCCCCGTGTATAGACACTGTGTGCGCGGTGCGCGGCTGTGTCTGCGCCGGCGGGCGAGGGTGCCGGGCTCATTGTCGGTGCTCATTACGTAATAATGTGACGTCAACGATGCTCAATTACAAGTGGAGCGCTCCGTCGCTCCGTCGCTCGCTCGCTCAATCAATTAGGTGCGGGCCGCGCACGACGCACGTCGGGCCGCAGCGGCACATTACATACGTATCGTATGTATGTAACATAATCTAATACTTATGTTATTATACTTGTTTTATAACGAGACTGCATCAGGGACCTTGCTACTTATGGTATATAGGTGTATGAATATTTTAAAAAACTTATTTATATTTTTAAGTCGTGTCTATAAAGTACTTATGTCACGTTATTTTCGTGATTCCTTATCCCTTTCCCTCTCCTTGTCTCAGTTTTAGATAAGTGAAATTGAAAATTTTGATTAACCCCCGACACAAATTAAAATATTTAAAAAAGTATTACGTTCTCTTCAACAGGAATTTTCAATAAATTTTCATTTAACGATTATACGTCACGCGTGTAGCACTTAATCGTGTAATCATTTTGGAGATCATTTTGAAAAAAGCTGATACTCTCACGTTGCTGAAGTGATATTAACCAAACTAGGAACCAGCGCAAAAAATGGCTTTCAAATAAATAAAAAAACCGCATCGAACTCGGTCCATCCATTTGAGAGCTACGATGCCACAGCAGAATGTGTTTCTGCTGTGGCATCGTAGCTCACACACGTAGCGCACACACACACACACAGGCAGACAGACATCGACGTCAAATTTATAAAACCCCTCTTTTTACATCAGGGGTTAAAAGTATAAATAATGTAATTACGTTAAAACGCGGGGTGTGTGGCGGCATTTGTCAGTGTTGATGCTGCTGAAGAGAAGGGTAGGTATGTAACAGTTTCAGCATGCGTGTAAAAAATGGCAGTTGAATGACGTCACTTTTCAAAATCTTACAAGTGCATTGTAAGATTTTGAAAAGTGACATCACGAAATTTAGGATTTTTCCACCGCTTTTCACACAAGTTAACGCTATGCCAACCGCCTTCATCCCACTAACATGTCACGTACTTTTCCCCCCGATCTCTTACTTCTTATTCCCTGAAGCAGAAAGCAGAAGTGTGAACACACTTCCATGTCCTCGTACAAATCTTAATGCTGTATTTGTGTGCTGTGTGTGGTAAATAGGCGGCTCGAGTGGTGCTCGACGGCTGATGGTAGTTCCGGAAGCATTTTCACCAACTTACTCCGTAGCTTGTCAGCACAGCGTTCATCCTTTCGTAGCTCAGTGTGGCCGAACCCAGCGCTACGTGCCGACGGCTGTAATTGAATATCCCAAAATAGAATTTAATTATCATTACTGCGGCAGCGTTCGGGTAATTTAAGAGGATCTTCTCGTCCAATATACCTCAGTGTATGAAATGAAAATACACTATATGTGTGTTACCAGTGGTGTAAGCCGTATAACCAAACTCAAAATCACTCGGAGTGCTATGGAGCGGGCTATGCTTGGGATTTCTCTGTGAGACAGAATCCGAAACAAGGAAATCTATGCAGAAGATTATGTATAACCAACATAGCACGAAGAATTATCAGCTGAAGTGGCAATGGGCCACATTTCTCAACGAACCGACAATCACTGGGGAAGAAAGCTTCTCAAGTGGCGACCAGGTAGCGGGCAGTGTAGGACGAATTAGGTGGACGGACAAACTAGCCAAATTTGCTGGGTGTCGTTGGATGCAGGCGGCACAGGACCGCACTCTGTGCGGTAACATGAGGGAGGCCTATGCCCAGCACATGACGGCAATAGGCTGAAATGATGATGATGATCATTACTCATCTCGCTCGTTGATGTCAGTACTAGTACCAGTTTATTGCCTATATAATTCGTCACGAGTTAATAGTGCACATCGACTTAAGGGATTAGTTAATAGTGTCACTGAGCAGATGATTGTATTTACACGCGAGTGAGTGCAGTCAGTGGACACGTGCGCGCCGGCACTAATGCATTAGTATCGGCGCACACTACACCAGTAAGCGACTTGAGCTATACGAGACAACCCTGATAATAGGGCTGTAAATATACAGCATCTAGCACTTTTTATGTGATAAACCATATTTTACTTAATCTAATAATATTATGAATTGTTAGATGTATATATTGTTCTATTAATCTTGTTGGCAATACAAGGAGTGTTACAAAGATCTGTCGACTACAAAGCGTTTGAAGTGAATGTTATAAAGGAACATTCAAGTGATTACGGTACAAGTGTAATGAATTATCTCCGAAACTCGTCTCGTTTGATGTATGCGTGGCCCTAGCGGATGAATACATCGGTCGGTTTGACAAATAGTCGAGTCGGTGGCGCTCTCGCCCTCGCCCTCACCCTCCCCCTCCCGCTCCTCCGCGACAATATTAATTCGGTTTTATGACATGCGAAATTGCTCTCAATAAATTGTGCATTGAGATGATAACGGTGAACAGTGCTTGGGGTACACGTATGCTACACGTGCTACACGTGCTACACGTGCTACGCGTTATTAAACTTTTCATTACTCGCGGACGCGCCCTGACCCGGCGCCACTGCACAGGGCTGTCACACATACCAAACATTAAAAATAATAAAATAACGTTTTATTTCATCATATAATAAACATACAAAACATTAAAATAAGTCTCGCAAGTTTTAATTTCGTAGTTTAGGATATAGTGCATGTTGTACTAGATTGCATGATTTCTAATGAGCTGTTGCTTTTTATGATGTCAAATCATATCTTCTGGTTGGTGCCTACAATATCGGCAGCAGATACCTGCCTATAATGTTTAATATAACTAAATAGATATAAATATTTTCTGTGTGATGACGGAGTGAGAATACAGTCCCTATCTGGGCTATGCATGTCGAAGGGATATAATACGCATATAACATCTGTGCAAGAAAAGGAAAACTGGGAACAAAACCCTATACCAACCTGTCGGACTAGTATGGTATGGTAAGGTCAATTTCCCTCCTATTCTAGAAGAGGCTCGAGCCCAATTCTGGGACGTGTATGAGCTCAAATGATGATGATGTTATAACTTAGAATATTTTTTTTAGCGACATCGTGCATCGATTCAATTACTTGACAATAAATATATACCTATATTTGTTGAACAAACACGTTTGTAATGTACATGACAGTTTATATTAATGAAACAGCGAGATATATGTATGTCGCTATGTTAGTCGCTCAGTAAATATTCACTCAGTAAATATTCACAGCTGAGTGACTTTTAAATAAATAAACAAAATAAGCGTGTCTGTGTTGTCTGTCGCGGGACAGCCCTGCGGCGGACTCTCTACTAATTCGCTATACACAACATTATTTGATTTTTAATTCGGCTCGGTGCAAGTGGAATGCGCTTATTGAGTCAGTCGAGTGCTCATCCCTCCCTCTCGGTCCCTCGCACACCCCTCACCAGCCATCACCCTTCATGTGCGAAATTGGCGCTGATGTGCCCCGGGAACGGAATGTTTCATTTGTGAAGCGAGAGCTATCTCATGTGTGTAGTGCGGGCATGACCCAGGGTAAGAGGGGTTGCGTCTCGAGGTGACACTCGCGTAGGTGGTGACGCGCCCCGCCTCTATATGTGCGTGTAATATCGCATTTTATTAGTTTTTCCGCGGCGACAGCGAGCCGCATATTTGCTTTGAGGATAGGAGGGCTCCGCGCGGGGACCGTCCCCACACAGCTATGCGTATCGTGCACGCTACAAGTAGCACGCGAGGCGAGCACATATATGTAACTGTGGTATGTCGCTGCGACATCTCACGAATGCACACAATTAACGTTGTTATTCGTTTGGCAAATTTCTAATTTAAACTGTGAATATTTTAGATGCGGTGTGTGATCAGACGTGATGTATGCTCTGTGGGCGCGCAGTACACGGGGAGGGGGAGGGGGAGGAGGGTGTCACAATGACATTGTTGGCGTGTCGCCAGCTCGTGAGGCGCGCGCGCCGGGCGAGCTGTTCGTGAAGCAACACTCATAACTCGCGCTCTCTAACTCAAAGTCTAGGGCGCGCTTACCTCTCTCAGGTACAAGGTGCGATGACATAACACTCTCAGATGACAGAGGTACAGCTATTAGTTTACTCACGAGACTATGATTAACAATATTCACATCATGTATTTTATTAGTTGCCGATATTCCTGCACTGCTGCAAGAGCTATGATGGAAGAACTGTTAAAAAGCTAGTAATTACAACAAACGTTAGTCTGATGTGGAGTGCTGCGTCATGTCCTACGTGTATTAGGTACACATGTACCAACATTACAATGAGGTACTCTACATGTGTTCTCTCCTAGCTGGTATATTGTTCGCGGACACTCGTAGTGATCTTGTTGCAACACTTGTTCCGGGAACAGTGGACGCACACACGTACAGCTGTCGCTATAAATATTGTGTCACGTTACAGCACATCAAATGCTCACTCCATCAATATGTCAGTACTGTACTGCCCCGACACGTCCGTGTCACACACTAGCGACAGTACCGCACTCGGTATTGAACACGTTTGCGAGTCGATTTAACCGCTGTGCCGCTGGGATATACATTTTTTTATTGTTGTTGGTGACAAAGGCGCAAACAGCACACCTGATGATGAGTGATACTGCCACTCATGGACTTTGGTAGATCGCAGCCTACCATAAAGAAAGTAAAGAGTACGTAAATGCGTTCAATGGGGTTCGGTGATACCAAAAACAACACTACACGCAAACACCCTCAGAAAGTTGTGCTTCCAGCTCTCTCGTTCATTGATCAAATTGCTACTATTCAGGCGACGATTTTCTACGAGAGTATGATACTACTCCGGACGGACCGGCCCACAGCTGTATACAGACGATTATCAAGAGCGTATTTCTAACACATCAGTAAGACTGTATGCAATTAAGAAATAGGTACACCATTCAAATATCTGTTAATAATATTTTTAAAAAAATCTTTACATATAATTTAATTCAGCTTTTGGAGACAAACATTTACGGTTTTATAAAAACTAGAGACATTACAAACTGTGTACACACGATTTCGCATCGGGGCTATTGACTGTCGAGCATTTTCCTCGTCAAACGACAACCCTAATTGCCATAGTCATTATATACGTATACAAACTTTTTTTGCTATATCAGTACAGTTGAGCAGTCTCTTCGTCAGTAGTCAACCCCGGGTGGTGCAACCGTGTCATGATGGCACTCTAAACACACTAACACAAATTTAATTTACCTTATCTAAAGACAAATCTACAATGACTTAACTTACTGAGAAACAATATCTTTAAACAAATCGTAACATGAACATAATAAAATAACTAATTTTAGCATTCGTGAATAGAAAAAAAGTAAAACACCCGGCTGTATGCGTTCTGTTCCTTTTCCTAACCGAACGTACGATGCGAATAAAAAACAACTATGCCATTCACTTTGACACATTTAAATTATGAACATAGACAATGAATTTTATGGACGTTTAGTTTAATTAAATAAATATATTCTAACAAGTATTGTATGATTTTAAGCACGTGTTCTTATTTGAATTTCATGTATGTATATTGGTACATACGTAGCTACGTACCTATACTAAATACATATTTGTTCACGCGCAGAATAGTTATAACCGTTACCCAAAATTCCGGTTATTTTAATGTATAGAAGACATCTGGCAAACGAGCCTCAGCGAGAGACGACTAGTAGATGTTTTTGCCGATTCAAACAATTTTGTATACAAATATAGAATATCTTATCAGAGAGTATAAATATGGTTAACACAAACACAATATAACCGAGGACCTTATATATAACCTCTATAACATGTCGCGCACAGATAGGCTGCCTCTCCGATTTGGTCCTAATGTACGAATTGGTCTCCGCTACCTTTTTTTTTTTGTGTGTGTACAGCTGTTGGCCGCAGATGGCCTTGACAGCTTGACGCGGACTATGGGTGAGCGCTGAGGGCTCTCAACCCGGAAAGTCTCCGCTACTTTCAACTTACTGTATTATATATTTCACATAAAAAAAAAATTTTTTTTTCTTTTTTCATCAAATCAGATGTTTGAATTTTAAGTTGGGTAATTTCAGTTAGCTTAAGCTTAGTTTAGGTTACTTGTGCGTTTTAAAAAGATGACCAAGGCTTTTAAAAAGACCTGGGACAACTCCATCTGATACCTGGTCTGCTCTAGTCAACAATTATATTGCAGTAACTGCGAAAAGCGTGTCACTCACGTCTCTCTATAGCGGTTGAGAGGAATGATGGCTGCTCTGGTGGTCGTGATCGGGTGCCGTTTGCGGGATCTGGTCCAGCCGTAATCTTTTACATTATATTTCAGAATTGTATTATGTCGTGGCTCGAAAGGCATCACACTGAAGCTATTAATAGACATGTTGTTGTATGTAATTTTATTTAAAAAAATATATTAATAAATAGTACACAGAGACAGACCCTCTGACGCAAAAACAAACCCTCTGTTTCATGCTAGATCTTCTCAATATGGTTACGTTCCGAATCAGGGATAATTAAAAGTACCTATAATGTAAAAAATGACAATGCGTAAGTGCCCCGTGGAGTCTATGTATTATAAATGATTTGAATTTGAATTCTCAAGGACTTCCTGACGTCAGGTAGGCGGCAAGTTATAAAACTATTGCCAATAACTGTTGTATTATGTACGTATGAAAGATATTGAGTCAACCATAAGTAATTCTAATAAGAGCAAGGTGATGATGATGTTGATGATTTTATATAAGTATATGTAGTTAAGTATACAAGAGGGAAAGTAAATAGCTTCCACAACACGTACATCTTCATATAGATTGTACAGATGAGATGAGATGATACCTAGCGGTTGAAGTACCGATTTATCGTATAGATATCATAGGTTCGATTCTCACCCAGGACAATATTTTGCGCGACACGGTAATTGTTGTTTTTTTGTCTGGGAGTAGGTAAGCTGTGTCCATTGCAATACAAGTATTATTTCTCTGATGCAGTGTGTTGTCTATAAAAAAATTATAAGTTATCCTGTGAGCTTGTCATTGTGACAGCAGTGGTTATGTTGTTCACACGTGTGTATCGTATGTATGTATGTATGTATGTGTGTACACGTGCGGTGCGTTGTATAGTCACACCAGGCGCGGCCCGGCCGCCACCACCGCTACCATCAATCAATCGTGTTAGCTAATTTATGAGCGACACGAATAGTTGCCGTCTAACTATCACTAACACACACATACACACACGGCGCGTTACAATACCACACTTGTATCCTACAAATGTACTAATAAATCTTTCACTAACTATACCAACTAGTTATACATTACAAGTATAGGCACTAATAAAACTATTAACAATATATTTTAGTACGTTTTATTTTGTACAAACTATCTAACATTATCCGTGTAGTGACGGATTAAAAATACAATTCACCTCTCTCCATCTTGCTCATGGATAGCGTTGCCAGGCGTCCGGATAAAGCCGGACATAGGTAGGCTTTTTAATTGCATGTCCGGCCAAAATAATCGTTGTCCGGCTTTCATTAGGCTTTTTACATTTCGCTAACGAGCTAACATCGAGCGTGGCCGAGCGCAGGCGAGTCGACTGTTGTCATAATAATCCAAAAAACTTAATTTTACATACATTTTTTTGTCGTACCTAATAATACTAAAACACAAAATCCTTAATAATGTAGGGTGTCCGGCCTTTCTACACAAATGTCCGGCCAAACTGGCTGGGGTGTCCGGCTATTAGGTTTGACGACCTGGCAATCCTACTCATGGATATCATAAAAGACGACTAAAGGATACAGTAAGCATATAACTTCTATGCAAGGAAAGGCAAATTTGAAACAAAATCCTATCCAACCTGTCTAACCACCGTGGTATAGTAAAGTTAATTTCCCTCCTATTGTGGAGGAGGCTCAAGTCCACCAGTGGGACAAGTATGAGTCGAGATAATGATGATGATATTTAACATCGTGTGCTGTGCATACATACTAATATACGCAAAGGTGTCGAGGCTGGCACCGTCTGTTCTTATACATGTCTCACTGCTGGGCTCGAGCCTTCCAATAGTACGCGGGTAACTAATTGATCTAGGTACTATCCATCACTCTAACGGATTGATATAATGATTTCTAATGTTTATGCGAGTTTTTCGACCAATCTTTCATGTGATACTTTCAGCTCCCACGAGCAAATTACGGGTCACAATACATTGTATTCTTATTGTAGACAATCAGTGGTGAAAAACCTCCGTGTGGTGACGGAGTAAGAATACAATTCATCATTCCCTATCTTGTCTGTGGATGTCGTAAAAGACAACTAACGGATAAAATATGCATGTAACATCTATGCAAGAGACGGTAAACTCGAAACCCTATACCATCACGTCTAATCAGCGGTGGCGTAGGTCAACTTGCCTCTTACTATGGAGGAGACTCGTGCCCAACTCGAGTATATGAGGTATGATGATGATGATGAGAGTTTTATATATATTAAATAACACTGTTTTTGTGGATTTTAGCAGTCATAGTCGCAGGAGAATATCCTATCCTGTTGGTGAATTGTGAAATATGTACAAAATGTCGGAAAAACGTGATACAAACAATAAAAACAGTTTTATTTGGCAGGAGTTGATATATTTCGAGTTAATTAATGGATATTTATTTAAGTACGATGTGAAGATAAATGTGAATCCATTGAATCGATATATTAATAAGTTCATGTGTGAGTAACGCCCACATATCTCTACCGTTACACAGTTAACGTTAGCCAATAGCGCGAGGGGCCACTCTCTGTAACAGATGCCTCGTAATGAATACATTTTTTCATAGACAAATACGTATTTTCATGTTTAATTATGGACTGAAATCATGACTCCGATATTTAAAATATTTTATAAAACACCCGTGAACAAAAGTCGTGTAACGACATACCGCTCACCACAAAATGGTTGATAACTATACACCTCGCAGGCGCGTTAGTGATCGCTGATAATGTTATGAGTGTAGAGAGTCGTCGGGTGCTGCCCATTAACCTGGTAGCTCTCTAAGCTGGTGTCAGGTTCCCACGGGACAGTAAAAAGTGGCGTTACATTTTATTCTTAAACCGGGAATTGTCAACTGTATTCTTAACTCGTCACCATACGGAAATTGTCTACTTTTAATTTATTCATCATTATGCAAATAAAACAGAATGAAACATATTTAACTTCAATTTCACAGAGACATAAATTAGTGCATTTCATAAGCAAGAATATATTAATTACTACCAAACTAATAGCCAGTTGCTGATCTAAGTTAAACTGATTTGATTTATAGAAACAAAAAGAATGTACTAAATGAAAACCACTATTATTGATCTTAATTTAATGAATGCAAATAGGTGGAAGAGTTTTAGGTATAACTTATTAGTTTTTTTTTTGTATGATGTATAGTTGTTAGTTACAAATGTATCCGGTGAGCGCTGACGGCTCTTAACACAATAAAAAAAGGCAAAAATTACATATTATGTTTCATCATCATCGCAGCTCATAAACGTCCCAATTTTGAGCTCGAGCCTCCATCACAATTCTACTACAAATTATCCTACGGAAATTGACGTTTTCCTTCTCTTTCATTGTTATCAGCTTATTACTTCCTTTAGTCGTCTCTTTCAATATTCACGAATAAGATATGGAGTGGAGAATAGTATTCCTATTCCCTCATCACACATATTATGTTCGGTGCAGTGAAACTTTACCGCAGTGTAATACTCAAGATGATGCAATTGGTTTATATCTTCGTTATAAACAAATATATATTATGTTGTCTCAATCACAAGACATAGCTTTAAATCTTATCTGATTCATGTGATTTATGGTGATGTATTAAAATAAAAAAAATATATAAATTTGGTATTAGTATGTAGTGCCAAGTCAGATTGGCGAGCGTAATGTTTGGCGTGGTGCGCGAGAATGTGAAGTTGGTATGCACTGTGTCGACATAACAACTTATGTCATACGAATGTAAAGAGTCGACACTGGTATTTACACATCCACCGTCTTTTTTATAGGGAACAATATATGGTTCAGTTTACGTCCAAACAGACCTGTGATGGCGTGGATACGACGTACGGTTCTTCACACTACCGTACACCTTTTATTTGGATGGGTTCTGGTTAGCACACAAGCTTTCCATTCTGTCTGGGGCGTCGAAAGGGCGGCAGACGATCCTATAAAACACCGTATTCCCTCACTACCCATATTGGGCCATCGGTACCAAGTTTCTTGTCGTCCGTAGCCAGCCCGGCGCGATACCCAGCCGTACGGCACGTCGGTCGCCCTTACGCGGTCAGTCTTTTTGCGGGTGACGGACTATACCGTTCGTATCCTAACGTACTCCTCACTGTTGCTCTTTAGGCACCACTAGGAGCGAGTCCTTGTCGCGCGAGTCATCTGTGACATGTTCGTTCCCTATCTCTCTCATTATGGTTCACTCAATATTACAGAAAGATGGCACTCATCAGAGAGATACGATGGTTTTGAAATGAAACAATTTTTTATTTGATTTCTATTTTCCTAAAATTTTTCAACATTCACGATCATGATATTCTGCCCAAATAAAATAGATACGCGTAATAAAATGCATATAAATAATTATATTTCAAATCCTAGTCGCGTAAACAAGTAATTGCAATGGTATTTCTTCTTCCTATGCATTTTGATATTGTCTATAAGAAATGCATTGAGATATTGAGCCACTTAAATCTTCTTCATATCATTACACATCAAGGTTCCTCGTATTAGATTGAAAAGGTGAGCTATATTTTTCATCGTATTCTTTCGATGTTCAGTTCGGTAATGTAGAGTCTGTAGTTAGAATGTATCTATATTAGAGAACAACTGTTTGCAGTGAGAGCGTGTTATCAAGATATTAGCTGGCAACTTTGTCGTGATAGAGATTGGACAATGTGTAAGTTATTTGTGATGTGTACGGGCCCGGGGCGGCAGTTAGTTGTGTGAGCGTCAGAGTCGCGAGCGACAGTGACGCGTGCGCTAGAATGCGAGGCGCGCGCGTTTGATGTAGCTGCGCGTCCATTGAGCGGTGCGTAATAATAACGCGCCGGGACACGGCGACTGATTTACGAGCGGCACGTTATTTATGCGCGTTTAATTAAAGTACCCGGCAGCCGGAAGTGATCCACCGGCAACCGTCCGGCTCACCACCGGCAAACTCACTGTTACTTACCGCTTAAGGGCTATTGTAATACTCACTTTCGCATCACGTAACGACTACACACTCATACAACGACACAAATCTGCGCTATTTAATATTCAAAAACAAAATTCTCAACAAAGAGGTAAAAGAAAAATTGTAGGTGGCACTTACTTAGCATCGTTCCCCGGTGGGTACCTACTGCGGGGAATTGTTCGATAACTGTGAAAAATTGAGGCGGCGCCGCTAACCGCGCAAATTGAGTGAAGCTGTCTCCCTGAGGGGAGCTGACACAGAGTAGCGGGGCCAGCGCGCCCACGGGACCACCGCCCGGTATGTATACTGTGGTGTGGGCGGCGGGCGGCTGAGACTTGTACCGCGCGCACTACATCATTATTGGCGAGAGGCGGCCCCGGCGACCCGCCGCCCCCACTGCCCCCACCGCCCTACCGCGCCAGTCTACGCACACTCAGTACCTATCATAGCACACCACATCGATTCAACAAGTACCATGATCAAAGAAAATATCACAACAGTAAGTATAATATTGTTTATTGTATTGTTCCGTGTGGTGACGGAGTAAGAATACAATTCACCACTCCCTATCGTGCCCGTGGATGTCGTAAAAGACGACTATGGGATATAGTATGCACATAATCTGTGCAAGAGAAGGAAAACTCGAAATGAAACCCTATATCATCATGTCTGACCAGCACGGTGTAGTAAGTCAAATTCCCTCCCATTGTGGAGGAGGCCCGAGCCCAGCAGTGGAACATGTGTGGGCTACGATGATGATGAACTACAATATTAACACAAACTAATTATATGCGATTCCGTGATGATTGAAAAAAATATTTTTTCTATACATCAGCCCGTAAACATCTACTGGATATAAACGACCCCGCTTAGAACGATCTTGTAGCACTTACATCCGACCACTCCCTGCCATTTTTAAGACGTTGTCAGTCCACTTAGTGGGGAAGAGCTAAGTACAATAAATACGCTGTACCGTCCGATTTGAGTTAGCTACTCAAGGCCACTGCCGATAACTTTTCTTTCCCAAGTCTGTTTTTTCTACAAACGATATAGCCTAGGTACCCATTGCCACTTCAACGTGCTAATTTTTCGCAACTAAGTATGTCTATTACACATGTTCTTTTAGGGATTACTGTATTATACGGATATTATTATGTAGAGTTTTCTTATGAGGCCGACATTTAGAGACCACTTTATTTAAATATATAAAAAGCGTGTTGACTTACCGCCTGCGAATACAGTAACCAAGCTGACGGCGGTTAGGGCTACAAAGAGAGGAACTTCCTCACGATGCGCACTGTGTTCAGTAAGACCGCCTTCTGCATCAGACCCGCAATCCAACTACCTAACGTGAGCCTCTTTAGGTATTGATCGAGGCTCTTGGCCGAAATGACTATCGGTTATTTATTATTATTATTGTTATTAGAATTACCTAAATGGAGGTGGAGATCTATGTAACTTATTTATTTATTTAATACAACATCCTGTACTAAGGAAATAATCCTTGTATTGCGGGGGACTTTACAAACATTTAATTAACGGACACAAAGTACATCTAGACTCAGAACAACAATTTGTGGATCGCACAAAGTGTTGTCCCGCGTGGGATTCGAACCCCCGACACTGGCGCTGTAAGTTGCTATCTTAACCACTATGCCATCTGTGCAGTCTTACTAAGTATTACTTAAGCAATGGCTTGTAACTCTGTTATTAATAAAGAATACTATACTACTAACCTTTATTTTCAGACACTGCTGAATATTGTAAGAGAAGATATTTCTAATTCTCACTAACGCTGTTCGATTAAATTAGGTTCGATATAAATGACCCAGTTTCTTTTCCTGTGGGTGATCGCAAGAGACGACTACGTACATAAATGACGCAAGAGAAGGTAAATTCAAGATATAATTGTATGCTAACTCGTCTGACTAGCAATTCGAAATAATTTCTGTAACCGGACCCGAAATCTGTATAAAAATATCTGTATCCATATCTATCTATCCATGGTCGATCACCTATCCGTATTTGAAACTTCATATCGGCAACATATCTAGTAGAATACAAACACAAACAAAAAAATTTAAGTATATGTCTTACTAGCAACCCGCCCCCGCTTCGCTTCGGTTATAGGTTATAGTCGTTTTACCCGCGTAGTTCCCGTTCTCGTGGGAAAACCGGGATAAAATATAGCATAGTTTACGCCCTGATATTATAGCTATCCATTGGTGAAAGAATTTTTGAAATCGGTCCAGCCGTTTTGAAGATTACCCGGAACAAACAGACAGACAGACAGACAGACAAACAGACAGACAGACAAAAATTTTTTAATTGCTATTTTAGGCATAGGTGTCGTGCAAATAACCGTGTGAGCATGAAAAAAGCCTATTATTTTGACATTACAAACAGACACTCCAATTTTATTTATTGGTATAGATGTGAGGTGATGCGTCACTAATGTTGCATACGGGCGAGACGTGCAAAAAGTGTACAGGGTGACGAGACAACACACCGACACACCGTGCCACTGTTACATATTAATATAACATGGCACGTTAATTAACATGTTAATAACTCGACTGCACAGATCGTTAAGATACCGACCTACACTGGCAGTGTTGCGGGTTAGAATACCACGCGGGACAACACTTAGTGCGATCCACAAATTGTTGTTCTGAGTCTGGACGTAATCTGTGTCCGTTAATTATACCTTAGTGCAGGCTCTTGTCATATTAACAAAAAGAAAAAAAAAGTGTGTATACCAGAAGTGAAACTCCTTCATCCATTATCCTTTATCCTCTATCCTTTATTCTTTATCTCATTCTCTCGCCGGCTGAATACTATACATTTACGTGTTTGGGTCTCTATGGACTCGCTTTTTCGTTTCATCGAGTTTGAAATCACAACGATTCTAAAGCAGTTTCACTTCAATAATTCACACCTATATGTCACAAACGTTCATCATAGTCGCAACACATATACGTCCCACTGCTGCACTCGAGTCTCCTACACAATGGGAGTGAAATTAATGTACTATACCGTGCATTTCCTTCTCTTAGCACACACGTTGCATGCAAATATTGAATCATAATCATCATTCAATATTACGCCATACATTGCTAAACATAGACCTATCTCCTCACCGCC
Source organism: Lymantria dispar (assembly GCA_032191425.1). Lineage (NCBI taxonomy): Eukaryota > Metazoa > Arthropoda > Insecta > Lepidoptera > Erebidae > Lymantria > Lymantria dispar. The sequence continues at coordinate 427,954 of CM063442.1, forward strand.
ACCGGTCTCTCGAGCGAGAGAGTATGCGATATTTTTTTCGTCGTAGTAAAAAACGATTAAGAGATATAATTTCCATATAATATATATGCTAGAAAAGAAAACTTGACATAAAACCCTATACCAACATGTCTGACCACAGCAGTATAGTATATCAATTTCCTTGCCATTGTAGAGGAGCTTCGAGCCCAATAGTGGGACATCTATAAGCTGTGATGATGATGCTGTTAAAACCTAAGAATATGTTCATTGTAAGCCATCTTTAGTGTTATATCAAGTACTTTACTATTGACGAATGAATAATTATAATGTTATAGTCGACCATTCACTTTAACGTTGGACTTCTTTTTAGTTCAGACTGTAGTCCGATGACATTCCCTCCAAACCGCCGGATTGGCGGATAACACTGGGTACAACCCCATAGCCTACAGTACACAATATTCTATCACGATTTGTAGCGATTTAACTTTACACTTCTTGAAATAACTATAATCTTAATAGCGAAACGATGCGTACCTTCTCAAATAATCAAGCCGAACTTGCGAAGAAAAAGAATAATTCATATTGTATTGTTAGTGTATCACTATATCGATGGCTCCTACGAATAGTGAGTCATCTGAAAAATTTAAATTTTACAGGGGAGCGTGTGAAAGATAAAATGTTTACATTTTTTCAAATTCTTCTTCTAGGATTTTTAAGTTTTTGTATTGATTACGACGCAATTCATTGGACATTTAATTTTGGATCAAACCATTCTTTCTAGAGGTCAAACATCTTAGCAAACGACAAGGATCCATCCAAATATTTACGATTTGTATCTTTGCGGGTGTAATGAGCTTCCACAGGTGAAAAAGCTTCAATGGTTTTCTTCAAAGATTCTTTTAATTTTTATGACCGAGATTGATAAATAAGGTTATTTTTTATCATTTCATCAAAAAAGTTAAAATACCTAAAAATGTTAGTTGACTCTCTATACCTAGGAGCCGTCGATATGAATATTATATAGACGCTGTATCAGTCTAATATTCTACTGCACTAGTACAGTCTATAATTTCGTAACAATGTACCGGTTATGTGGGTAATGAATATCATATTAGCTATAACAATACAACATAATGTATATATTACATTGTCAACATTATACTTAAATAGTGAAATATATAATGTACATATGTATGAATGCACTGTTCGTTGAGCTTACCGATTCATTATTTTCAATATATTATATCAAACAATTTGTATTTATAAAGCCAGTAGCTAAACAAATCATTTCTAAGTCACTTACTAGCTAGCCGGACGGTTACGGGGTGCTAATATAATATTTTATGTAGGCATAAGAAAGAAGAAAAAAGCTAAGGATCAACAGTAATCAAAAATGTTCTGGGAAATTTACCCCGTAGCGGCAATTTACCGGTTGGTGTTATCAACTGTATTCGCTAACCTGCCCTACTAAGTGTGACGCATTCCCTATCACTCCTTAAGTGACGAGTGCGTACAGTGGACCAACGTCCACCGTACGCGGCCGTATGAATGGAGAGCAGTGACTTGTACATTCTGTGTACACATGCAGTATATATACAACGCATGGTGAGGGTCATTCATAATAACATAATAATTGTAATTTTATATTTTTGCTACATTTGTAAGTGCATAATAATTGTAATTAAATATTACGTTACATTTGTAATTGCATAATAATTGTAATATAACATTACGTTACATTTGTAATTGCATAATAATTGTAATTTTATATTTTTGCTACATTTGTAAGTGCATAATAATTGTAATTAAATATTACGTTACATTTGTAATTGCATAATAATTGTAATATAAAATTACGTTACATTTGTAATTGCATAATAATTGTAATTTTATATTTTTGCTACATTTGTAAGTGCATAATAATTGTAATTAAATATTAAGTTACATTTGTAATTGCATAATAATTGTAATATAACATTACGTTACATTTGTAATTGCATAATAATTGTAATTTTATATTTTTGCTACATTTGTAAGTGCATAATAATTGTAATTAAATATTACGTTACATTTGTAATTGCATAATAATTGTAATTAAATATTACGTTACATTTGTAAGTGCATAATAATTGTAATTAAATATTACGTTACATTTGTAATTGCATAATAATTGTAATATAACATTACGTTACATTTGTAATTGCAAAATAATTGTAATTTAATGTTTCCGTAACATTTTTAATTGAATAATAATAGTTAACATTAAGTTTCATTTGTATTTGAATAATAATTGTAATATTATGTTCATGTTAAATTTGTAATTGCATAACAAGTGTAACTATACATTTATGCTACATTTGTAATTGTATAATAATTGTAATAATACGTTAATGTTACATATATAATTGTGTTTAAATGAAACAATTTCATTATAAAACTATTCCAAGTATGCGCTTACCGAGTGTGTGAGCTTAGCTATGTATGGGTCTTCACAGAGTGAGCGCACATATGAGTCGCGCCGCGCGCCGAGCGAGTATGTCGCCAACGTTATTTACGAGCGCGCACCGCACAATAAATATTAGTAAAATAAATGAGCTAAATAATAAACAAGTAGGTGTGTGCCGGGTTGCACTCCCGGGCCGGCCGGCAAGGATCTGATAGCCGCGCGCCAGCTGACCACCGCCATTGTATGCTAATGTGAGCGAGACTCGCACCGGACCGACAAACACACACACCAATAACTATAGATAATTAATAATATTAGCTACAGCAAGACAAACGACAACTGTATCACGACCGGTGACAATACAGATTGATACAAAGTACTAACATCTCGACGCGCGGCAGCGTGTTAAGTTCAAGCAATGAACGCGTCGAATATATATTTACATGTACCATTTCGAGTCGCTATTGACCATTTCATAGTTCAAAAACTATACAATATAAACACATCTATTTTACAGTATATGTTTAAACTCACTAGGTAAGCTAGTATTCTAAATTTTATAGATGCAGCTTAAATTGTTATTTAGATATGTCCAGAAATCGTCATTGAAATAATATACTATGCCAATGCCTCCTCTCTCCTCCTGGACGTGTATGAGCTGGGATGAGGACGAAGATGTAGGTCAAAAACCTTCACCATTTCAGGAGCTAACAACTTCCAGATGACCTAAGAAGTTCTAATTTAGTATCCCACCTGATATTTGTGTGTATTCAAGGAAAACCCTAAAACAGCTAATTTATAAAACTTGAAAACATTACCAGACAATAATTTTTTTTCTAGGGGGTATTCCGTCGGGCCGACCACTGACGACAAGTAACCCTGCTCCGGTGGTCGGCCCAACGACGAAGGCGACGTGCACCGTGGGTGGGTTACGGGTGTGCGTGCTTATAATAATAATAATAATATTTATTCAAGTAACCAAGACTCATTATTGTTAGTAATTCTTAATCTAAAGTTGTTAGTTAATTAAAATTACAAAAATCAAAAATCAGATGAGAATTAATTAAAATAAAAGAAAATAAAAGAAAATAATATCTGCTTAATCACTACTGCGTCACACCATGAGAGACGGCACAGCAGTGATTCATATACAAGCAGTCTAGTCGACTTGCAACCATGGCCAGGATGCTGTTTGAGCTGGCCCGCACCCTACGTAACAAAGATGCGCACCTTTTGCGCATTGTGGTGTAAAAACAATCCACGCGAGCCTCGGCGAACATCCCTGACGCGCTGCAGAAGCGCGGCAGCCCCAACAACAACCTGAACGCGTTATTATATTGGATACGGAGGGCATTGTAAGATTTACGAGTATGTCTAGCCCACAGGCTGCATGTGTAGAAAGATGTACAATAGGCTCTAAACAGGGTAATTTTCACCTGTGTTGTACATCGTGCAAACCGGCGAGCTATCATGTTCGCTCTCACTGACAGTGCCCTCCGTTCCCGTTCCAGGTCATCATTGTCCTTGAGATCAGGAGTCAATATGTGCCCTAAATACTTAAACCTGAAGACTCTTTTCAGGTTGTCACCTTTAAGAAGTATTGGCAGTACACTTTGAGGACTTTTTCCCTCGGTCTCAAAGACCATGAGCTCGCTTTTATTCGTGTTATATAATAACCCGTGACGTGTAGCATAATTCTCACAAATCGTGATCAGTTGGCGCAGCCCACACGGTGACGCACTCAATAGCGCCATGTCATCGGCATAGGTGATGTTATTCACGCATACTCCATCAATATGACATCCAGCCCTAGTGCCACTGAGCTCGCCAATCAAGTCATTAATATACAGGTTGAAAAGGATAGGTGAGGTCAACCCCCCCTGCCTCACACCACATTCCAACCTGTAAGACTGTGATAGAGTTCCTGCCCATCTCACATTGTTCTCCTGGCCGCCATACCAGTATTTTAGTATATTTGTAACTGCAACAGGTACATGAGCCTGTTCCAGTTTCAACCATAAGATGTCGTAGGAGACCAGGTCGAAGGCTCTGGAGAGATCGAGAAAGCAGCAGTATACATGTGTCTTACGCTTAGTATAGTAGTTGACAGCATGCTATAGCACTCTCCGTTGACAATCCTGGCCGAAAACCAAATTGATTATCACACAGATGTACATGTTTATTCAACTGTGTATTAAGCATGCTATCAAATACCTTCGCGATTATTGTCACTAAGGATATAGGCCTATAGTTTGATTTATCTGCTAAGTCACCAGATTTGTTTTTTACTATAGGCACTACCACCGTAGGCAACATATCCGCTGGCATGTAGCCATGAGACACACAAAACGAATAGAATAACTCTAGTACCCTAGTTAAAGAAGGTCCCGCATATCGAAGATGTTCAATGCTGAGGCCATCATGTCCCGGTGATTTGCCCCTGGTCATAGAATTTATTGTATGAGCAATTTCTGTAGATTTAAATTTTATCCCCGATTGTATACTAGCCCCATCATCGAACGCCATACGAGACGGTCCCAACGGTGACTTTACATAGAAGTGATCTTTGAAGAGGTTCGCAATCTCTTTAGGTTCCGACACGCCACCGACGCTCGCAGGCAGCCCAGACTTATACTGTAATTTATTGGTGTTTTTCCAAAATCCACGAAAGTCTTTTTTCGAATGGCAAGCATATCCATTTTTATTTGAGTTTCGTGATCTTGACACCACTTTACACACGATTTAAATATTTTACGGCTTTCGCACATTTCCTTATAGATTTCTCCATGGGAGGGTCTACCGTACAAATTCCATATGCGAAATTTATTGCTTATGCCCCTCTGTCGCCCCGGACGGAGTGGTGCGAGGAGCGCGCCGACCGCAACCCACCCCCAAAAAGAAAAAAAAAGACAATTTTATAAGGTACAAGCTACCCACCCTCGCTTCGCATTAGTGTCAGCCTCTGCGATATTATGGTACACGAGTGCAATCCATAAAGCCTCGGGCTTGATGCCCTGACTGAGCAAAATTTCATAGGGGTTTTCTGAGAGTAAAACTAGCTTAAGATACTTCTTATATAGACAGCCTGGTTGTAAAATATTAAAATCTGTCAAGCCGTATCGAAGATTCCCCAGAACAAACAAACAGGCAAAGAAATTTTTTTAAAATTGGTTTTAGGCGTGGCGATAGATGTCGTGAAAATACTCGTGTGAGCTAAACCCTATTATTTTGACATTACAAACATACTCTTTAATTTTCATTATTTGTATAGGTACTTAAATAAATGTTAGCCGCTTGCATAATTATAAAAGCAAAAACTTTTTTCTTTAGTAGGAGAATAAATTTCATCATGGAAAGTTAGTTTTAGTTTTCAGATACTAGTTATTTTAAATTTAGTTAATTAACTTAATATGAGTTTAATTTTATCTTATACGCAAATTATTGTTTTTATATTGTACGTTTCTTCTTCTAAATATTTAATTTGTGGGTAAAAACTAGCTAAGTCAGATGTTGAGGTTCAATAGATCATATACTATTTTCTAAAGCAATTATACAAATAATTTCACAAATGCAATTTAAAAGGTCATATTTAGAAATAGCAAACAGTTTTGTAGTAGAATAAAAACAAGAAATTGTCTTTTAATATTACCTAAGATACCTATTATACGTTTTTCTAATAAATAAACTTCAAGATGTTCTTCAGAACTTGGCACTCATTTATATCTCAAGCATTTCGTCTGTGAAGTCGTGAACTACACCTTAGTTATCATAATATTGAACTGTTGTGAAAAGGTTGTCCTTTTTACATTTCTATTTTTAGCATGATCAATTATTAGTTACAACTGAAGATACAATGAGGAGTCTTCTCTTTGCAATGAGCGAGGGGACAGAATCTATAGAGAAGTATGTATGTTATGTTTGAACATGCTAAGGACGGATTAAGAATACAATTCACAACTCCCTTTCTGGCCCGTGGATATCGTAAGGGACGACTAAGGTATATAATATGCATATAAGGTCTGCAAGAGAAGGAAAAGTCAAAACAAAACCTTATACCAAACTCTCTAATTAGCGTGGTATATTAAGGTCAATTTTTAGTACACTTTTATTAGCTTCAGACGTATGTATGTTAGTATGTAACGGAATTTTATAACATGATTTTGACCTCCTTCAAAACGTCGGATTAACTCGAAATTTGACATACTTATTAAGGACCGATGACAATTCAATATTTTAAATAGTTTGACCCGTTATCCTTACTAGGATAATCAGGATTAGCAAAAATTCAACTAAAATGAAAAATAAATAATAGTTCAAAAAACTAAAAAAATACGCTTTTAAAGAAAATCTAACTTAAAAATACGAAATAAATTTTTAAAAATTTGAATTAAGAATAGTGTATATAAGAAAAAATATTTCTTCCTATTGTGGAGGAGGCTCGAGGCCAGCAGTGGGACTTATATAAGTCGAAATGATGATGATGAATGACGATATGGTGAAATACATCGCGAGTAACGCATTAGTCGAGTTACTTACATAGCTACAATATGTTTAAACATTACAAATTATCTGGTATTTATCGTTGACAGGCGTGATGGCGCGCTAGAGAGGAGGCGCGCGCGATTTGCCGCATGGAAATTAATTTAACACGTTGAAACGGCGTTGATGCACGAGCGATAGGCGTGCGCGACATACCGCGAGATGGATCGCGCACCAGAGAGCGAGCACAGCCGTCACGTTAGCTGTCCTAGTAAGTGCTGGAGAGGTAACTGCGAGGGCACCGGGAGAGGGATACGAATTGGCCAGGTTTGTAAAAATGAAGCGCCTTGATTGAACTTATCTGCTTGGTGACGGGATAAGAATACGACTGTGCTCACCCCATACTTGGCTGTGAAAGTAGTAATAATCGATAGACAGAGTATCAGGTAGGTAAGTGACCAACACTGGGCAACGTATAAAACCTTATTGGAAACTGCACAGGTGACATAGTGGTTAAGATACCGACCTAACGTACCAGTTGGTTCGAATCCCACGCGGGACAACACTTTGTGCGATCCACAAATTGTTGTTCTGAGTCTGGATGTAATTTGTGTCCGTTAGTTATATGTTTGTAAAGTGCCCCGCATGGCAAGGATTATTTCATTAACGCAGGGTGTTGTCTTTAAAAAGAAATAGCTATACATGGCAATTCCACCATTAACCCCATCAAAGTATAATCGCCGTGTGGTATTTAAGATCTATGTCCGGGAGTAGTCTGTCACTGACAATATTTGAGTAAAAACTGTAATGAGCGGTACTAAGTTAATATATGAACTAACTCTATCTTTACTAACTACTAGTAACCCGCCCTCGCTTGGCTTCGGTTTCAGTCTTTACCGCGTAGTTCCCGTTCCCGTGGGAATACCGGGATAAAATATAGCTTAGTTTACTCCCTAATATTATAGCTTTCCATTGGTGAAAGAATTTTTAAAATCGGTAAAGCCGTTTTGAAGATTACCCGGAACAAACAGACAGACAGACAAAAAAATATAAAGTGTATTTTAGGCATATAAATAACCGTGTGAGCATGAAAAAAGCCTATTATTTTGACATTACGAACAGACACTCCAATTTTATTTATTGGTATAGATAATATCATTGAATATGTTGTACATATAGTGCATCTTTTTCATAATTATAGTTGACATATTATTTTTTTTGGAGGCTCACTGTGTGGAGACCGACGAATGAGTATACCCTCCCCTTCACCATTGGGCCGACCACTAGTACTGATGCCTGGACATCACTGGCTGGCCCGGCGAAATACCCTTTCGGGTACCGTCCCCTTTGATGTTCCGGTATTGCCGGACGGAGCGTCGCCCTTACGCAGCAGTATTGGTTGGTACTTTGTACAAGAAGTTGTTTATAAAAACAACTAAAAAGAAAATAGGTCGCCCCTACGAGGAAAATTCTTTATAAAAGTTAACTGTGCTGGTATAATTTTTATTAACATTACACACAATTTAGCACCACGAAATAACAATACGGTTTGAATAACGATAAATCTATGAAAATATGTCGCTTTAAACATTCCTGAGAGTGGAGCGAGCGTCTCTCTCGCGCACGAGACATCGTAAACTATTATAATATATTGTCATTAATAGAGATACATACTTACTAAATAACTAACTTTTATATATTGTGAGTAACTAGCAATCGGTTCTCGCTTCGCTTCGGTTTTAGTCGCCTTGCATCCGCATTGTAGATCTCCAATATCTTCTAAAACATTACGGTAAGCGACTGTAGTCCATGAGGTCACGGGTTCCATTACTGGAATAAGCAAAGTTACACAGGGGTTTCTTGAAAGAAATAATAGCCTAAGTTACTCCTTACATAGACAAGCAGGGTTGGGCGGGGCTATTTGAGCACTCTTTCACTTGAGCGGATATAGCTCCTCAATTATAAGTCTCAGTGAGTTGTTATGCGGCCTGATGGAAGCTCGCCCATATCGTATATATGGTGACTTCTATATCCGACACGAGCTACATAAATATGTAATACTTTCACGTCTATACAGATAAATAAAATTGAAGAGATTGTAATGTCAAAATAATACGTTTTGTTTCATACTCACACGATAACTATGCCCATTTGTTTCATGCTCACACAGATATTTATACGGTACTTATGCCTAAAACTAAAAACCAGTTTAATTATTTTTTGTCTCTGTCTGTTTATTCCAGCTAATCTTCAAAATGGTGTAACCGATTTGTATAATATTTTACTACCGGATAGCTGCCTGTAAAAGGAGTAACTTAGGTTATATTTTGTGCCCACGAGTACGAGGTGGAAATCACGGGATTTTGCCAATTAGATATATGAAGAGAGTTCCGGACGATGTAAATTGGAAATCTTACAAATAAATGGAGATACAATGACCGTTTGTAATGACGAGACAACAGTTTATTTGAGGGCATATCTCACTCAGTATAAATGGCATGTGTAATAAAAAACATTGTAATATAATTTACACTTATGTTATGATAATTGGTAGTTATGTATGTATGTCTGCATACTGTACGGTGAAGTGTTGTCTCGTGGGCGGTGCGCACGTGGCGACAGGTGGTGACAGCGCACCGCTGTGACGAGCGACACGCCGACTGCTGCTACGACGAGGCACAACACTTACATTTAAAAACAATAGAGTTCCGGTTCCGGTGCGAGCAGACCACTCGCCGCCATCGCGCGACAGCTGACCTAACCGTACTCTACGTATAGCTACAGGTGTAGTATACAGACAGAAGTTCGGTTCAAGGCACACTGGTCACTTCATACATATTATTAAATAATAAACACATAACTAACCACAGACAACACATAGAAAACTGCTGATATAATATTTAGTTACATAAATATAAGAAATTATTATTATTTGAGAAAAAAAAAAAAACAAATACTAACGTACTTCTTCATAACCAAACCTCATAACCAAGTTCAAAGTCACTCAGCGTCCTTTGGGGCGGACTATGCTCGGGATTTCTCTACGAGATAGAATCCGGAATACGGGAATTCATGTAAAAACGGGTGTAGCATGATATAGCATGAAGAATTATCACGCTGAAGTCGCTATGGGGAGGCCATATCGCTCGACAAACTGGCACCCTCTGAAAAAGAATGGTCGAGTGGTGACCATGTATCGGACGACGCAGTGTAGGACGAACTAGGTGGACCGATAACCTGGTGAAATTTTCTGAGCGTCGTTGAATGCAAGCGGTACAGTGACCGCACTATGTGGCAAAACACGAAGGAGACCTATATCCAGCAGTGGACTGCGATAGGGTAAGTGATCAGATGACTAAGGGATATACGCATGTAACATTATACAAGAGAAGGAAAATTCAAAATAAAACCCTTTACTAACCCGTCTAACCAGTGTGGTGTAATTTCCCTTCAATTGCGGAGGAGGTTCTAGGCCAGTGGTGGGCAAACTTTTTAATGGCGGGCCACAAAGTTTAAGAAATTCTAGAGGAGGGCCAGCTATAGAAAAAATAGATTTTGTATTAAAGCTTTTTATAAACAAAATACCTTAAACTTTTACGCCTTGTTAGGTGTGTGAGATATATGAAATTGTTTTTGATTTTCCATAATAGTTTAGCTTCACCGATAGGTGAATAGAATGGAATTTTTCTAATAAATTATTAACCTGTGACAGACTGCCGAGATAATTATGGCAAGTTAATTATGAGATAATGAAAGCTTTTCAATTATAAACGTCAGATTTTGTTTCTCGCGCCAAAATGCTGACTAGAATATTTAGGATGGATTCACTCTCAGCGAGCCGGATTAAATACTTTCACGGGCCGGAGTTGACCCGCGGGCCGTACTTTGCCCATCACTGTTCTAAGCCAACCGTGGGACCTGTATGAGCTGAAATGATAATGATGATGGTTAGGTACTTCACAGACTTGTTTATACATTCCAGTCCGCCTCTTGTGACGAGCTGTGAATACAATGTTTTAACAACTTTTAACATTGTGGGTGTTGTAAAAATGTTTGAGTGATCAGCTCCGGTCCTTATAACACAAATGGCGATCACGGACCCAACAGTGGCGCTCATCGCTTATGGCGTTTCAGTAACCATATATTCAGCAGTTTAGTTCATTCGATATTTTTTTTCTATTTATTTTTCATTAGGTATAATACATGTTACAATTTTTTTTATCTTATTTTAGGTAACCTTAAGGAGAGCTGGTGTCTGTAGTAGGACTGATACAAGACCTGTATGACAGATACAATAACTTGGATGAGTTATGTTGTACCTACGCTGTGTTATACACTCACTGCATTGGGAAGGTTTGCAATCAATTAATACTTACCCTAAGTTTGTAGATACGACCCCGAGAGAGCCCATGTAGATCCTGAGTTTGTAATAGAAACAATCATTTTGAAAGATAGAGAGGTTTTAAAGGGTTTCGTCATTTGCGTCCACAATTGCTTGTTGATTGTATGCTAATGTCTGATCGGTTTGCGAATTATTTATGAGCACACACGATCTTGTGTATAAATAGGAATGGTTGGAGTGATGGCGTGTCTCTTCATGTGTTCGATGGACGGTGGCACAACATAATATTGCACAAGTATCTCGTTTATTATAATATATTTATTATATTCAGAATGTCGGCAATTACTTCGCAGATTTTATATCAAATTTATCATGCCGGAGGTTTCGGAGGCGTTACATCCATCTAGTTAAGTGACATCGACATAGAGAATGTCGTTTTGTCAGTGTTTGGAATGGAAACAATATATGTAATTGGAATACGAATATATATTCTGTGACTGTCATCAAGAATAAATATAGCTCAATCGGCCTGTCTGTTAATACCGACAGCCCCAATTTGAGACTTGCTTTGCCACTTTTGCGAGTTTCTTTTTTGTGAGAAAAGATTCTTGTGTATGAAAAAATGCTATTATTCAAAAATATATTTGCCAAAAGGAAATACAGTGCCATCAAAAACATTACTTGTAAAAAACCCAAGTCTCGAAACTAACTTTCTGCTATAAAAAGTTGTGAGATCCATGTAAAAGTCGGTTGATGTATTAAGTCCCCACTTAAGGGACCTTCTGTCTTAAGTCATTACGTAATTAGCTAGTCTATCAACTTCTTATCGTGACTGTATCAATATTAAAGATCTTTTATGTTTTAAATTAATAGATTGATTGATTAGTACAATTTACCAAAAAAAAAAAAATGTATATAATGCCCAGCTCCGGATACAGGTATTACGTATAATGTTGAATTATATTCACGTCCAGTAGCAACAACAATAACAAATATTACATAAGTACATCACAAGTGAAGCGCTCCGAGGGTGATATATCGACAGTGGCTGCTGGACCTACCCTCTGTGCGGAAATATATACGAACAACATAAGTATGATAGTACAAATGATGACTTATTGAGCAAATAGTTCTCTATTGTTTAAGCTTACATAAAGGCCGATAGTTTGACTGAGACAATAGTTCAATACCATTCTCTAACTATTCCGAATCCTCCTTAAATAGTTAGTGTGTATGTATGTAGATATATTTGTATATAGTGAAGATAATCTCTTCGTTGGTACCCTCGCCTCGTGACTTGATGACAGCGACGCGTTACGCTCGACTTATATTGCCAACGTATATTGGACACTGTATCGCGTACGAGCCAACTGTCTGCATGGGAATGCGTACGTGTTGCACTTAAATGACACGATATTACTTTTTGCTAAATCTCTAAATTCTATGCATAAACAAGTCTCGCGTGGACTCTTCACTAATTGGTATCAGCATTTATACTTTTGTAATTGTAATCACGACTTAAAATTATATCCCTTGATTTGCAGGCATAAGTAAAATAAATAGGAAATCCTTCAACGTATTAAGGAGATTAAAAAGACTGACTAAAATGCGCCCTCACTCGCAAAGTTCAGAACTGAACTTTCTGCATGAACAGGTATCCAATACCACAAAATATATTATAATAATTATATAAATAATTTCCTTATTTTAATTGAATGGGTAATTGGTGTATATAATAGCACACATTAAAAATGTGCGTTCTTTGTAATAGCTTAGATGAAAATTGAGTAAGGAGTAGTAGCGTCTGAATCTCCGACTCTCTAGCTCAACGAACGAAGTACAATAACAAATCACTACTACTAAGACCTTGATTTTCTGTAAGAATGCAGTAGGAACTACCAAAAATACCTATATATGCCTGCAGGTAGAAAAACTAAGAAATAATTCATTACACTTTTGTGAAATTCGTCTTCAACTATTTGAATGATAAATAGAAGCTTTTACATGGCGCTTATTTACAAACATGACTGCGACATAGGGGGTACATATTTGTAGTTAAGTATACATTAGATATATAAGAGAGTACTTCGTAAGCGATGCGAAATGTTCCAAGTTCGCTAATGAAGCGCGTCATGAACTCAAGTTCGCGTGTTAATTACATAAGGTACGCGATGTTTTTAATATGCGCTTTAGTTGAGAGCCGCGCCCTGACAACGTGAAGTTTCACCTTACGCACGTCTTTAGACAGGGGAGTGACTACTTAAGGTTGCGAGCTGTAATTGATACTCTACGCAATGTTTTTAATGTACACATCAACATGTTTATAGACTCGCTCTTACGAAACGGCGTGAATATACTTTTAAAAAGTTGTAAGTTAAGGATCTTAAGAGTATAAACAAAACTTTCTATAAGTATTGTTTAATACCAATCAAAAGACACTATTGTAAGAATTTATTTCTTTAAGAAAATATGGTATGATCTTCGCGTAGCGACGGTATAAGTGTATACAATTGCCACTACCTGTCCGTGAAAATCGTGATAATCAGCTAACGGTTCACCAGGAGAGTGGGGAACTGTGGGTTATTGTATTTACCCATCAGCTTGTTGCTGTAAACTGTTAGGTACTGCAGTGTAATTAGAGTGCTCTCTGGGGCGGGTCTCGGAATGGAGTGAACGGAACTTAGTTCATTTCAATCCCACAAAGAAACAAGTTTGCGCGTTTACTGCAAAGAAGGTTCCGTTTGTCATGGCGCCTCAGTTTCAAGGAGTAACTCTCCAAATTGCCGACAGCATTGCGATCCTCAACGTTGACCCATCGAGCAAAGTTTAGTTTTGGAGGACAAATCAAATTGGCAAACAGAAAGCTGAGCGTCCTGAATAGAGCCAGGCGGTACTTCACATCGAAGCGACATCATATGCAGTACGAAGTATAAGGTCGTCCTTACATGGAGTATTGCTCACTTGTCTGGGCAGACGTCCCTAAATATCGTCAAGAGTCGCTTGACTCCCAATAAAAATGTGCTGTTCGAATTGTCGGTGAACCCAATCTCATGGATAGACTTGGAGTCGCCGAAGCAGCGGTGAGATTTTACGTCACTCTGTGTACTACCTATATAGATTAGTGTTGCCCAAAAAAGTCTTGGTCTTGCGGTCTTGGTCTTGGTCTTGCGAGAAATGCGAGACTGAGACCAAGACCAAGACTGCTTAATTTTTGCAAGACCAAGACCAAGACTGGTCCTGCAAGACTTGAGTAAGACCAAGACTGGGCCTGCAAGAGTCTCGCGGTCTTGCATTTAATTCAAATCACCATTTCAGCTTATATACGGTTGAGCTCGTGTCTTCTACATAACAGGAGGAGAATCGACCGTGGCCGGCGGGGAATCGCCACGGTGATCGGCCGTGTTGTTATAGGTCATACATGTCAAGTTTTCCTTCTCTTGCACCGATGTTATATATTATAGCCCTTAGTCGTGGGTTCGCAGTCACGGATAAAATAGGGGGTGATGAATTATATTCTTACTCCGTCACTACACGGCAAGTCAAATCAATCTTGAAATATCCATCTATTGGCCAATCGATTCCCAATGTTGGTGTTGGCTTTTCAGAATTACTCTTCGGAAAGGCTTAAGGACAAAAATACCGTAATCACGAGAGTGCTCTTACCCATTATACATATTTATATATCCGTTTATTCATTAGCCCAACGACGTTCACTGTTGGACATAGAAATATGCCTACAATTAATCTATATAAATGTCCATGTAGGGACAGAGTACGATCACCATCAGGCAGTACATGAAGCGTTGCTCCCAGCGCTATTTTGCCTCTGCCACGACTCACCCCAATCCACTAGTGGTCGGGGCGGTAAACTACGTCCCCTCAAAAATATCCGCGGTTCGACGTCCTAGTCATCTTCTTGAAGAAGAAGATGACGAGGATATTATGATCGCCCAAGAAAGGACCTACACAGCTCGCGCAGCGATAACAGATAAAACTCCGCGGTATCGGCCTCGCCGTCGAGGTCGAAAACCGCGCCACGTAAAAGTCATTATCCTAAACTTGGCCACGCCCACTTTGCTCTCAGCGACGCCCCAAGCCGAGGTCCGTTCCCCACAGGGGGAGCCCTCGGGCGATGTTCGCTTAACTTACTTACCGGGTTGAGACCCATCAGCGCGCACCCATTGACCGCGTTAAGCTGTCAAGGTCATCTGCGACCAACAGCTACACACACACAAAAAAAAAAATAATTTTACATGCTTACATATATCCTGTCTGTACATACTTACATAATGCATAAAATTTAAGGCATAAACTCTTAGACACACATTTTTGTAATCACTATAACTTTTACGTTATATTGTTTTTGTGTAATATACATTCTAATTATGATCTATGACTGTTGAACTACAACATACATGAACAGTTGCCCCATAACCTGATACACCCTGTGTATATAACATATGTGCAAGAGAAGTGAAACTAGAAAGAAAACCCTGTACCAACATGTCTGACCAGCGTGGTATAGTAGATCAATTTTCCTCTTACTGGAAGGAAGCTTAAGCCCAGCAGTGGCACTTTTATGAGCTGTGACGATGACGACGAATATCATACATTTTACAAGTATTAAAACCATAAAATCTTAAATCAGTTTTATATGTTCTTGAATAAATAGTATATTAAGAGCTAAAAGGATCCAGCGGCCAAAGTATTTATATAGGCAATAGAGCAACAGGATTTTTCAAGTATCCAGAGTATCAGTAACTAAACTGGAAATACAATAGATACATACCACTTAACTTGAAGGGGAATATAAACAATCGCATTAATTGTAAAATATCGCATTGATTATAAAATGACATAAAATTTATTGTATCAACTGCCTCGTGTGGTGACGTCTTAAGAAAATAGGGTCGAAAGTCCTGTCATAAGAGTAGTAACGCTGTCTAATGGAACACCAGGGGAATAGAAGAGTAATTTTCTCCAGTGGTAAGTATTGTATTCAATAGTGAACTATAGGCTAGCAGATGGATAGATAGGATAGGATATTTGATTAATTTAGTTGGATTTTTCATTGCCATGATAAATTACTGTTACGTTATTCTAACTGCAAAACTTTGCGAGACTCTTGCTGCAATACCAAGACTCGGGTGCGCAAGACCAAGACCAAGACCAAGACTCGGGTGCGCAAGACCAAGACCAAGACGAGACCAGGTGTGATGTTGCAAGACCAAGACCAAGACCGGTCCAAGTCTCGTCTTGGTCTTGCATTTGGGCAACACTAATATAGATTCTTTCACGGGGAGTGTTCTGAGAAATTGTTTGACTTGGTACCACCGTCACCATTTTACGACCGTACCATTCCATACTGCAGCAGAATTCATCTATTTCACCTGAAAACGTTATGACTTTCAACTGTACGTTTCCTGCAATCTTTTCTCCTATGTACGTGTAGGATCTGAAATGAATTACTTGCTGTGTGTCTGTTTCTCGAGCGTTATGACATGTCCTGCTTCAAAATAGGTTTAAAAAAAGCACTTTCTTTACAGTAGGCAGCGGCTAGGCTGTGCCTCTTGTATTGCAAAAGTCCATAAGTTGCAGTACCACTTACCATTAGGTGTGTTGCTTGCTAGTCTACCACTATTAGCGATAAAAACAAAGATACCTTTAGTTTCGTAAAAGTTGATAATTCACCGTTACAGTGGACATGCGGGCTGACAATCGCAGTTAGTGTTATAAGTTATTCAATTAAGTGATGCTGTCTAATCTCCCAGTGACCTTCAAACCATTTCACGATACCCAAAATCTCCTGCGGGCACCACCCCAATATTTGTAAAGGGGCGGTGGCACACAAGAGCATCAACGTACGTAACAATTAAATACATTTATACAAAGTTTTATTACAAATAATGTAATATTTAAACATGTCTCATCTCATCGTGTTCAACATCAGACAATACTGTCGCTGTTATAATTGTTCAATTCGTATTGTATAACAATTTCAAGTTAATACTTTATTAACTTAAAACGATCATGTTGTATTGTTTGTGACACATGTATGTGTTGTCTGTATTAAATAAGTTTTGCACTTAACCAACTTGAACATTTATTAAATAAATATCTTCATCTTATCATTTTAAAGTGGCATATCATTTGAACAATTAAATATAATTTTATAAATTATGAGACACAATGAAATTATTGGCACTGATAATGATATACCTACCTACCTATGTCACAATTATGTGTGCCAACAGTGTCGCTTGCCTCTACTAACTACTTCATATCTGTATGTCTAGATATTTTGTGTTGTTATTTTGTTGGCATATACAAGTTGCACTTCCGTGTGGTGACGGAATAAGAATATCTTTCACCACCCCCTCTCTTACCCGTGGATTTTGTAAGAGACGTCTAAGGAATATATTGTGCATATGACATCTTTGCAAGGCATGGATAACTCGAAACAAAACCCTATATCAACCTGTCTGACCAGCATGGTATAAGTAAGGTCGATTTCCCTCCTATTATGGAGAATGCTCGAGCCCAGTAGTGGGACGTATATGAGCCGAAATAATGATGAATGGTGATACACGTTGCAGTGGGAAGTACCTATATGTTCATGATTACACGTTTTTTTTTCAAAGTTAAGTTAGCTCTTTGCCGCAGTGTAGCAATAACACACATCGAGCAACGGAAGGAAGGGTTCACAAGAAAGGAGCAAGGCAGAGTAGGATTCTTTAACTATAATAATTATTTAATTGTTAGTCGGCCTTCGTGTGGTAACATAGTAGAATTAATACAGTTCCCCACTCCCTATGTTGCCCACGGGCGTAGCAACAAGACGACTAAGGGATATAATATTCAAATTAACATCCATGCAAGGGAAGGAAAACTTGAAATACTAACACGTCTGACCAACATGGTATAATACGTCAACTTCATTCGCATTTCGGAGGAGGTTCGAACCCAGTAGTCAGACATACTCGTATATAAGCTGAAATGGTGATGATTTAGTCACATTAATACACAAAAAAAATTCAAGATATTGGAGCCACGGTTTTCTTATTTCTCCTCTACCTAGATTCTTCCTTTCCGTCTGTTATAAGTAGAGAATTTCTTTAATTTCGAAATAAAATAATAAATAACAATTATAGTAAGTTATATATATGTTTAATTATTTAGTTTACGATAATCTTCACCATTTCGTACATATCTCTCTATCTCTCTATAAATGATTTGATTTGAATTTGAATTCTCAATATTGGGGCAGCAAGACTGTTTCTTGCAATCAATTCTGTCGTACGTGACACAAAAATAAGTTAGCATCTGTAAGTATAGCTATCTGAAGATATAGGTATCCACGAATCCACATCGAAAGGAGGTCGGCCAGCGTCTCGATACATACGAGTGTCGATCGATTAGATATCTGGCGAGATCACAACATCTGATAACATTGTGTATATTAATCGGGTCCGTGGCGAAGATTTATTATGCACGCAATACAGTGAAAATTTCCACGAATTAAATTGAGACATATTATACTCGTATGTCGAGTAGCCGTCATAATGAGCAATGCAAACAGGCGGACAACCAAATTATCAAAAGATAATTTGAATACAAGAAGAGTGATTACACTTCGAACATTTGATAAATTTACAACAAATGCCACAGATATACACAAGGTCGATACTTTTTTTTATATACGACCGAATTAGTTATAGGTATGTGTTTATTGTGAGCGGTCTGTGAACAAAAACGAATGGTCCCATTTATCTCCAAAACGGTTTGACCGATTTAGATACGGTTTTCTGTAAAAGGTTTGTGATTCATTGGCGATGATTTTAAGATATGGTGTTAACCGCCACCGGTTTGTTTTAATAAATATTTTTTATTTATCTTCATGTTTACGTACGTATATTCAGTTCATTAGACAGAATAACATCATACCCCATGGAGAGGGCTTTAGTTAGGAAGACGCGTTTTGTTTTTTTTAGGCTACTTTCTTAGCGTTACTAGAAGTGTTATGTGTGTGTGTGTTTGTGTGTATGTATTGTCGGGGCGGAGGCGGTCGCATTCCCCGCGCGCACCGCTCGCAACATGTCGCAATGTATTATTCAAAACTATAATTAATTTGTTTCAAAAACAGCTCATTAACATTTTTGATAAAATTCCACATTTTGAGCGATTTATGTGTTTTAGTTGGTGAGGTCCCGTGCTGTGGGCGCGGGCGGGCGGAGGGGAGGGTCGCGGCCGCACTCGCACTACGGAACGTTCCGCCTGAGAACTAATTACGTCTCATTAAAATACCTCCTAATGCTATCTCAATCAGTAGCACGAACAATGTTGCAGTATTTGGTTCCCGCGATTTCTCTACGTTCATATACCCACCCGTAACTAGGTGAACGTCGCGCATCGGCTGAGCTGGTCACGGCGCACAAAGAGCTGCTCCTGTCGCATTACGGTCGGTTTACACCGACTCAACTAAACGAAAGGGCGTATTACTCAATCATTCAGTGTAAAACATAAAGTTTTCTTAATACACCAAAATAATATCGAACTAGATAGAAAGAGGCATCAAATATAGCAACAATAAATTAGCTTACTCAAAGCTATTATCATCATATTGGCTTTGAATAAGCTAATTTCTCGACCACAATTTTTTTTTCATAATATATCAATCGGATATACCTACAGCAACTGACTATGTACAGATGTACATAGATAGATATCTACGTGTATAAGATAGTAGATAGATATATATCGTAGATAGATATCTACGTGTATAAGATAGTAGATAGATATATATCGTAGATAGATATCTACGTGTATAAGATAGTAGATAGATATATATCGTAGATAGATATCTACGTGTATAAGATAGTAGATAGATATATATCGTAGATAGATATCTACGTGTATAAGATAGTAGATAGATATATATCGTAGATAGATATCTACGTGTATAAGATAGTAGATAGATATATATCGTAGATAGATATCTACGTGTATAAGATAGTAGATAGATATATATCGTAGATAGATATCTACGTGTATAAGATGACTAAGGGTTAAGCGGATAATATCTATACTAAAGAATGAAAACTCTACAAAAAACTATATGTCAACCCGTCTGACTATTGTGGTATTGTAGGTCAATTTCCTTTCTATAGTGAAGGTGGCACAATCTCAATTAGCTCGAGAGTTCATTCTGAAGTTTAATCCTGCTTCTAAGATAAGCCTGCAGTTAAACTAAAAATCTGCTCTTAATGTAATTGTGATCGCTATATCTTGTAGAAATGACAATTTTATAAGTTCTGAATAATCACCTAAAAACCACCAAATATCATTGAAGTGCACAATACATTATATGATCCTTGGTAACAAATGATCAAATTTAACAATTATTCCACATTAATTAATTTATATCTTACTAGCAGCCCGCCCTCGCTTCGCTTCGGGTTCAGTCGCCTTACTCGCGTACTTCCCGTTCCCGTGGGTATAATGGGATAACATATAGCCCATATTACTCAGGGATACTGTACCATTCTAATGGTGAAAGAATTATCGAAATCCATCCAGGAGTTTTTGAGTTTATCCGTAAGGAACGTTTCCTCTTTACAATATTAGTGTAGTGTATTAGAAGCTAAAAATAAAAATTGCTGAAACACGTGTTTATTTATTTTTACTAAAGAGTATTTTTGGCGAATTTCAAGAAAATCGTTGTAGATTTTTTTCTCTCTTTATACAAACTTTGTTACTGCGGTTTACCCCTAGGGGTTAAATTTCCAAAATCCCTTTCTTAGTGGGTTTCTACGTCACGCAAAGAAACTAATGTCAAAATTTCATGTTTCTGGCTTAAGTAGTTTCGGCTCTGTGATAAGTCAGTAAACTGACATCTTCCTACCTATTTTATACCCTTAGAGGATGAAAATGGACAAACGCTGAAACACATGTTTATTTATTTTTATTAAAGAGTATTTGTGCTTAATTTGAAGACAGTAGCTAAAGATTTTTTTTTCTTTCCATACAGACTTTAACGTTGCGTATGACCCCCTTAGGGGTGGAATTTCAAAAAAGCTTTTCTTAGTGGATGCCTACGTCACGAAATGAAACTACGGTCCAAATTTCATTTTTCTAGCTTCAGTAGCTTCGGCTCACCCTGTTCCTTTATATGTGTATTATTGTTAACGCCCCCACAACACCCCTTGCAGGTGGAATTTCGTAAAATCCGTTCTTAGCTGACCTCTACTCGACGAAAGGAATATTTCTCCAAATTTCAAGTCTGTACGCCTTATGGTTCCAGAGATATGGTGATGAGTCAATATATCGCTTGTAAAACCCGCCTCTCCTATATATATATATATAGATATTTAAATTTATTTATATAGATTTAAGAGCAGAACCCTTCCTGTTTAATATTAAATTCAAATTCAAATCATTATGCATAAACCCCGAGGGGGCACTTACATATTGCCAAGTTTACAAAATTAAAATAAACTATCCAAAAAAATACCTACTACCACCGGATCGGAACGCAACCGCTACTGAGAAGATTCGGCAAGAAACCAGCGGGCTTGTCTATTGTTAAGAAACAAGAGACAGCTGTAGTTTTGGTTGAAACAAAGATAATTTCGTCTAGTATATATATGTATCTATGAGTATTCGTTGGTACAGTGAGCGCCACCCCTAAGAGTCGCTCTCAAACTGTTTGCGGAGGCTTTACCCAGTTAATAAGCGAACGATTCAGAGTGTATTTACAGCTTTAGACAATGGGCGACTGTTAATATCCGCGGTGTTTCTGCGCCACAGTATTTATACTCTACTGATGTTAAATAAATATAAAGGGTAGAACGGCTGTTGTTATCTCTCACCCTTTACATTTTAGCTTGTAATAACGTTTATATTTATGTACAACTAAATCATTAATGTATATAAAATTGTAGCTGATATAAAGACTATTGTTACTGTGTATGTGCGTATTTTACCAACAGGCTTCAATATTACTATATTAATATACTTTAGTTACAAACTATAATCTTTTTCTCTATGAATAAGAATAGAATTCACTTTATCTTGCCCGTGGTTGTTGTAAAAGACGATTATGAAATATAATACATATAACATCCGTATAACAGAAGGTAAACTTGAAAACTCTATACCAACCCGAAGGTCCGAAGAGATGAGATTAAGATGAATAATGCAACTTATTATAGAACTGTTTAAAGAAGTCAGTACCAGCCATAGCCGAAGGTCGCATTCGATTCGTTCAAGAAAACGAAAATCGCTACTAATTTCAACGTTTTATTTAGGTCTCCATCAGCCATTTGCAAATATATTGTCGCCGACATTCTTTTTATATTGTTATTAAATATTAACCACTACCAAAACAATCATCTCGGTTATATATAAATCCATGCCACTGCCGAATTTGAGCCTCCTTCATTATGTGAGAGATATTAACCTACTATACCACGCTGGTCAAACACGTTGGCATATGGTTTTATTTCGCGTTTTCCTTTTCTTGCACAGTTATGTGCATTACGACGACTAAAGGATTTAATATCCGTCAGTCGACTTCTACGACAGCCTCGTGTAAATAGATGGTGAATTGTAGTCATATTCCGTCATACGGCAAACTAAACAATAACAACTTATAAAATGTAAACATATCAATATTTTATTTTTGTTTAACTTGCCGTTTGTTAATTATTCGTAGAAAAACACAGTCGGTATGTATCGCATGCATTTAGAATATAAAAAATACATCGGTAGGTGGCGATGTCGGTGCGCCGCACTCCCCGTGACCACCGCTCTGCTGTGGGGGATCTAACTGGGGTTTAAAAGGAACTTAAACAAAAACTTTAAGTATAGCTTACTCGTAATAAGCGTCGGCTAACATTACTTAGTTGTTTTTACACAAAAGCTTTTTTCACAACATCAGAGTTCATTTATGTGCTCACCGACAGAATGTTAAAAGTTACAATTACAAGATTTTAATGACCACAGATTTTTAATATACATATATATATATATATATATATATATATATATATATATATATATATATATATATATATATATACCCATATATATATATATATATATATATATATGGGTTCAAATCCTATTTAAAAGGCTTAATAGATTCAATAACAGGTGTTGTTAGACCTGACATCACATTCCTACACCTTTAGAAGACACAATTCTAACTGAAAAGTTAATTAAGGTCGGAACAATGTGTGAACATTTTCTGTTATATAGCACACATATGACTCCTATAAAGAACAATATCTACGTGTGACAATTTGGCTGTCATACGCGAGTCCACACTGGTCCAATTGGAACAGATTTCCACTAGGTGTGGGCTCAAGTCTCGCGTGTGACATTAATTTTTCAATCGTAAATATATTTATAAAAATAACCTAAGTAGTATCTCAAATAATATGTTTCACGAATTTATCGAATATATGTTTCTTCACGAACATTGAGATGGTTTCTTATTTGAGTGGAGAAGTCTCAGTACCCACTCATAACCTAAGTTGTAAAAACCATCTGACATTAGCGATTTTACAAAAAACAAAAAAGAAATGTCTCAGTTTTAAGGATATTTTTCTTACGAAAATTTACTTGAATAATATCATTATCATGCAAAGTAACACACAGTCACATAGGTACACCTGTGTGGTCATCAGATACGGGTGTCGTAAAACCTTAGGGATCACCAGGTGAATGTTCAACAGTAGGTACTTGTCCGTGAAATATATAATAATTACTTCGATCGCCACTCGCCTGGCAAGCCCCGTGATTATAGCGTTATCCACTTTATAAGGAGACATGTAGGTTCTTGAATGAACTATTGTGATTTTTAAACATGATAGTCCATGAACGGCAGTTGTCACTTATGTTGTCACATGAGCTTCTTGCTCATCTACCATCGCAAGCGATAAAAAACTTATTTCAGCGCGTTAGCAAGATGTCACGGGTTAGAGGGTCGAACATTTGCAGCGATGTCATTCACTGCTGCTTACAATAAGCTATCTATTACAATAACTACGATCAAGGGGTGATGACACATTGAGCAGCTAGTAAAACGCATATTGAGACAATACATGTATATATATATTTAGATATACATATATGTATGTAAGACAGACGCAGCGTGCCGCAGCACCGCGGACTCGCGGCTTTGTTCTCAACACATACAGTAATTAACTAAATAACTTATATTATTATCTTAGAACAACTATTCCAAGTATTACACACTTGAAACTACTTAATACCAAATTAAAATATACTTACAATGTAATTAATTATTATAATTATAATACCCCCCCGCGCACACAGTAGGTAATATAATTATGTAAATAGGCGGCTCTAGTTATATTGTTAAATATTTGCTTTATTTAACTAATTAACTAATTGTTTTTTATTTATATGTTCACGGCCTGTCACTTCTACTGTTTGTACATAGTTGTAATCAATTTTTAAACAGTTTTCTATTGTTGTATGTTACAATTAAAAATGTTTGTGTGCCGAGCGCAATGTACGCACACCTACTTACATTCACTCGACTTTATAAATTAACTTATTATGTTTATGTTGGGACTAATCCACACATTCCCACCACTGAAACTCCTGTAAGCCAGGATCCACATCAGTTCCCATACAAGACACCGAGGTTTAACCCTCAGGCAGTCCCGGGAAGCATTTGTAACTGTCTTGGACCCGCAACAAATTTAATTAGAAAAGAAAAACAGGAGGAGTTGGAAAGATTCCATTTCGCTCCTACGCAAAGCGGGAGATATAAAACAAAGTTAGCTAATAAGCCAGTAGATAAGAGGATATACAACTACGTGAAGCGCAGCAGTACAGCACCATGGACTTAACAGAGCTTAAGGGAACTATGTGCGAGCTTTAGAATTGGTTTGCAATAGCAGATATGAAAAAAACCCTTGATCGCGCGGAAATTTTCTCGAGTTGCTATAAGGTCCGTATTACTATACCTACTACATAAAATCATAAAAGTCATTGCCGAAACTTTGTGCAATATGTCAAAACAGATGACATATTGCGTCGACCCCAAGTAATTGGGATAAGAGCAAGATGATGATGATTGATGATAGTATACCTACTACTTCGGAAGTGACTTGCAGACTGTCTAACATGAAGTCCTGCTCGTTACGCCAGAGAATGCACTCGAGAATGCACGCAAATTAATTGATTAGTCTATGAGTGACAACTTATTACATAACATATGAGATGAATATAGTGAAAGCCGAGCTACGTACCTAACGAGAGATGCTTTTTGGTCCAGTTACTTAAATCATCATCATCTTGCTCTTATCATAATTACTTGGGGTCGACGCAATATGTCATCTGTTTTGACATATTGCAAAAAGTTTCGGCAATGACTTTTATGACCGGCCGCCTGCCTGACGTCAACCCTCCTTGGGAATGTAATCGTTGACCCAAATGGTACCAGATAGAGTTGGTCCGGGTCAATCTAGGGCTCTTAGTCGTCTTTTACGACACCCACGAGCAAAGCAAGGGTTGGTAGTATTCGAAGCCGCTACCACACAGCACAGATGCTTTTCAGTCCAGTTACTTAAATATTGTATTTAAAAGTATCTACCCTCACCAAGTCACCACTAGTTTACGTAAGTATATAACATTCACGTGAGTGCAACATTACATATGTCCAAACAATATAACAAAATGCGTAGGTAGTAGGGATGTGAAAAAATAATCGATTTTTATAATAATCGATTATTACAAAAAAATAATCGATTAATAATCGATTTTTACAATCGATTATCAAAATAATAAAAATCGATTATTAATCGATTTTTTATTATTCGAAATTCGATTGAAATTAATCGATTATTCACTGCCAGATTTCCTAAAAAAAAGGTCATCGCGATTGTTTCATACTATATTAGAAAATAAAGCTCACATTTCCTAAAAAAAAGGTCATCATAATCCAGTTGGCAGCAAAAATCGATTTTTTTATAATCGATTATTTATTTTTAATTAATCGATTTTATTATAATCGATTTATTTTAAAGAACAAAAAATCGATTATTTTCCTCCAAGTCACATCCCTAGTAGGTAGTTTAAAAAAACTAAACAATTCGTTTTTATAGATAATAACAGTGCGATGCAGATAATATAGATAGCGACATCTATAGAGTAGCCACGAAATAACTAGAACGGATATAAAAAATGCTAATCCTGTAAGGATAATTATCATACATATATATAGCTCATATACGTCCCACTGTTGAGCTCGAGCCTCCCCTACAAAGGGAGAGAAAGTAACCTAACCACGCTGGTCAGACGTGTTGGTATAGGATATTATGTCGAGTTTTCCTTGTCTTACGTAAGTGTTATATGCTTTTTATTCAGTCGTCTTTTACGACATCCACAGGTAAGATAGAATACGTTAAATAGTATTCTTACTCCGTCACCACGCGGAAGGACAATGGGACAAGCTTTTTAAATTATTGTAATATCATTGGTCTTTAATAAGTGTGCAGTTTCAAAGTGAGTAGTTTTTTTTTTACGTGTGGGCTATGGCAAGCGCACACGCCGTCCATTCCGTCCTGGGCGACGAAAGGACGGTGCGCGGGCCCATAACCCACCCGTAGCCACGTCGCCTTCAGGCGCAGGTACCCGCGCCGGCGCCACCCGAGTCACCGGCGGCGGAATGTGTCACTAAAGAGGAGTTTCTCTCGTGCGCGATCCGCCGCCTCCTTCCGGGAGATGCCGGCCTCACAGAAGGCGGCGACCGCGTCGCAGTTTCTGATGGTGCCGACCATCTACCTAGCGATGGTCGGCAGTGGTAGCTGCTACGAATACTACCAATCCTTATATTGCTCGTGGGTGTCGTAAAAGACGACTAAAAACGTTACCCAGACGTGGGCCCACTACAACTGATATCTTCTGGTCAACTACACGGTCGGTTATAAAACTATTAAGTACTAATGACTTTTGCAATATGAATTATGAAAAAAGAATACATATTGTGTCGAACCAAAGTAAGTGGGAGCTTCAGCTCTTAATGAAAATGATGATATTTAGAAGGGGGTGAAAATTACTTTCAAAGATTTAATTACATCTAAACCAGTAGTTGTGCCTAGGTATATATGTCACCGTTACTTACTCTTTATATGAGCACTTGAGACTTCTCTTATTAGCAGTTAGCGTCATTAGTAATGCATAAATATACAAAACGCCGTAAATCTACTCGCCCGTGAAAGTCTTAAAAATCAATTAAGTCGCACCATGTGCTCTCACAGCGGCTGTCTAGTGGGAAACGTATAAATCCTCATTGCGAACACCAATCTGCCTACTACTTGTGTCGATTACCGCACGATCCCCTTATTTTTGAAGTAGGCCTTCATCTTATTGTGACAGACTGAATAATATATAACTCGTGATAAATACAATTATTTTTTACGAATTCTATCGCGTTCGTAGTTGGTTTTTGATTTCATTGGCGGAACCTGAACATGAACACATTTCGCCTATGACCATAAACGCTACTTCCAATGGATACCGTCTCACATTTACTTAGATGATAATGATAGGGTATACACATTAGCTAAAGAGGCGGCCGTAGATGGAGTTTACTTCCAAGTTACACTTCTTTACAGAGATCACATCAGAACGGCTAAAGTCTGGTGTTTAAATGATTGGCAGGAGTACATTGATGAGAGGTCCAACGAAAAAGGGATTTGATATCGAACTATCCAGCCAGAGGTATCCCGAACTCCTTGGATTGACTGTGCATTGAAAAGAAACAATACCACAGTAGCTTTAAGATTCCGGTCTGGCCATACTATATCTAACAAATTTTCGTATTTATTGAAAAAAACACAATCACCAAACTGTATCGATTGTGGCGTGGTTGATGATCTTTACCACATTTTGATGGAATGTGTTCGGAATGAAAACACTAGAATTAATATTTTCGGACCTAACAAAAACTATGATATAGGCTACTGTAATTCCATTCTCACGTCGCCACTATCAAGTGAGGCAATACAGTTATACAGACTAGCTATAAGATAGTATATAAGTTTAATGTTATTAGTTTTTGTATTGGGCGATATGGTCGCTAAGCGACAAAGCCTTTTTATTTCTTCAATAAATTTAAAAAAAAATCCCATAAACGCTAAAAAATGTCGAGAAATTAAAAATCAAATACAAACTTGATAAAATCCATAAAATAGTGAAATAAAACTAAAGGCGAATACTACAGGTGTTAACATCTGTAGTATTCACCTGAGTTGAGAGAAGCATTGTCATTTACATCGTTGAGTCGATTGTCATATGTATAATGATAGATTAACCCTGCCCGACATGGGGAGGGTGAAGTGGGGGGTGGTGGCACCCCACAGGGTCGCGGTCGAGTAGCGCGACAAACACAAAGGACTCGCAAGCCGACCACATTTAACTTAGAGCCTCGAGCTACCACTTGTTTTGTATTTAATGTGTAAGGGTTTGTCTTTGATGTACGATCTCTGTCACTTAATGTGCTCACTGATATAACTATATATACATACAAATAATTCTGTTATGCTATTAAGATCCGTGTGGTGACGGAGTAAGAATACAATTCACCACTCCCTATCTTGCCCGTATATGTCGTAAAAGACGACTATGGGATATAATATGCACATAACAACTGTGCAAGAGAAGGAGAACTCGAAATGAAACTCTATACCAACATGTCTGACCAGCATGGTAGGTCAAATGGTAGTAGGTCAAATTCCCTCTCATTGCGGAGCAGGCTTGAGCCCAACAGTAGGACGTACGTGGGCGATGATGCGATGATATGTATGTAGATAACATTGAAAGAGAAGAAGAATCTATACCAATAAATAAAATATAGCCTAGGTTACTCACTGATATTATAGCTATCTATTGGTGAAAGAATTTTTGAAATCGGTCTAGCCGTTTTGAAGATTACCCGGAACAAACAGACAGACAGACAAAAAAATTATAAACTGTATTTTAGGCATATGTATAGTGCAAATAACCGTGTGAGCATGAAAAAAGTCTATTATTTTGACATTACAAACAAACACTCCAATTTTATTTATTGGTATAGATTATATAAGTAATTTTTGTCAATAAACATACATCTATATACATATATGTATATAAAATAAAGTCGTGTTAGTTACACTATTTATAACTCAAGAACTGCTATACGGATTTGGCTGAAAATTGGTGGGAAGGTAGCTTAGAACCAGGAGGATACTTTTTATCCCGTTCGATCGCGTTCCCGTGTGACGTGACATAAAACGTCAAAGAGAATACAAGTCAATATGAAACGTGGTATAACAAAAACGCATTTGATATGTAATAACAAAACGCAAATGACAGCTAAACATAATTTTGTCTATGATGAAGTATGGTTGAAAATTTGATAATTGTAATTTTGTCAGAAATCAATAAGCAGTAATTTGTGTTCTCTTTGAATTATCATTAATAATGCCGCGACCAAGACGATTGAATCTTTTCCGACAAAGCCGTAATAGTTCTTCTATTAGAGACTATATTTTCGGAAATTGAGACAATATATTTACGAAAAAAATTATGGCGGTTCGAAGTTTGCCGGGTCAGCTAGTTAAATATATGTATCTCAATTGGTAATAAAATATTTTAAAATAACGTTATCAACGGACACACGTCTTTTTAATTTTATTAAATCTTTTGTGTTCTCACTCTCTATTTAAGCGTTAATCGTTAGTAACTACCTAGGTATACCATAATATACTGGGGGCTCGCTGGTCAAATAATATTTTTTATTAAAATTATGTCTAAATCTCAAGACGTCATCACGTTCTGTAACACACAACTTTTAAATAAATCTATTTAAATTAATTGATTCAATTTGACGATGTATGGCGGCAATCCATACTAATATTATAAATGCGACAGTAAGGATGTTTATTTGTTTGTTTGTTTGTTTGTAACGCTTTCACGCTTAAACCACCGAACCGATTTCAAAAATTCTTTCACCAATGGAAAGCTATAATATCAGGGAGTAACATAGGCTATATTTTATCCCGGTATTCCCGCAGGAACGGGAACTACGGCGCGGGTAAAGCGACTGAATCCGAAGCGAAGCGAGGGCGGGTTGCTAGTCGATTATAATTTTGAAATTGAGAAAAGAAAGCGTGCAACTGAAGTCGAATCGCCCTGAGGATGACTATTTCAGAGGCGAAACACGTGTCGAATCAATATTTGATGTTCTGCGCAGTATTGCAAACGGAAGTTTTAGAGATAGCTTATCACATAGCACTAAGTATTAGAGATAGCTTATCACATAGCACTAAGTATTAGAGATAGCTTATCACATAGCACTAAGTATTAGAGATAGCTTATCACATAGCACTAAGTATTAGAGATAGCTTATCACATAGCACTAAGTATTAGAGATAGCTTATCACATAGCACTAAGTTTTAGAGATAGCTTATCACATAGCACTAAGTATTAGAGATAGCTTATCACATAGCACTAAGTATTAGAGATAGCTTATCACATAGCACTAAGTATTAGAGATAGCTTATCACATAGCACTAAGTATTAGAGATAGCTTATCACATAGCACTAAGTTTCTTTTATACTCATTATAATTATTTCAGCTCATAAACATCCCTTGCTGGGCTCGAGCCTCTTCCTGGATAGGAGTGAAATTGACCTATTATACCACGCTGGTCAGATGGTTTGGTATAGGGTTTTATTTCGAAATATTCTTCTCCTTTCTCTTTCTTATATTGTTGTTGAGTTTTTTCTCTGTTATATGCTATGCCACTTTTATTATTTCCTTTTTTGATTTGATTGACCATAGAAGAATGTGGTGGAAGTTATCCTTGTGGCTACGGAGTATTCTACGACTAACCACACCCCCTCTTACCTGTAGGCGTCTTAAAAGACGACTAAGGGATTATAATATGCAGATAACATCTATGCAAGAGATGGCAAACTTGATATAAAACTCTATTCCAACACGTCTGACCAGCGTGGATCGTTGATCGAGTTCCATCTCATTGTAGAAGAGGTGTGAGCCCAGCAGTGGGACGTATGTGGGCTGAGATGATGACAGAAGAATGGTAGTGTGCTCCTCATTGTGTTCGTCATTTCAAAATATATAATTTCAGTGAAATCAATACAAGGATTATCTATTTAGTGCAGTATGTTGTCTTGTCTTTTCCGTGTGGTGACGGAGTACGAATACAATTCACCACTCCCTATCGTGCCCGTGGATGTCATAAAAGCTGACTACGGAATATAATATGCACATTATATCTGTGCAAGAGAAGGAAAACTCGAAATGAAACCCTATGCCAACATCTCTGACCATCACGGTATAGTAGGTCAAATTCCCTCCCATTGTGGAGGAGACTCGAGCCCGGCAGTGGGCATATATGGGCTGCGATGATGATGATGAGTATGTTGTCTTTAAAGCAATTTAATATGTCCATATTGACATAATATTTACGTCATGTAATATTGTACCCACTGTACATACATATACCTATGTACACGTTACGGCTCACTAACTTGTTTAATTAACGACCCTTATGAAGTTTCAACTGAGGCCAATGTACTGATGTGTAGCTGATCATTGACAGCGCTTGCGTGGGGACTGAAAGGGCGCGGGGGTGCAATACCCATCACTCTTACGTATATATACAGTTTGACTATGTTGTAATTTTGTTGAATATTTTCAGTGTGATGCTGAAGTAAGAATACAATTCACCAACCCCTTTCTTCCCCGTGGGTGGCGTTAAAATAGAGTAAAACTCCTAAGGGAGAGAGTATGCATATAACAGCTGTAAAAGAGACGGCAAACTCAAAAAGAAACTCTATACCAAACTGTCTGATCAACATGAGTTAGTAGGTCAATTACCCTCTTATTGTGAAGGAGGCTCAGGCCCAACAGTGGGACGGTTCACGACATCATGTCAGCTTATAAAGCTTAGGTAGTAATGATGATATAGCCTGTATGAATTCAGTTAGTTTATTTTATAAGCACACACAATATATAAACTAGTTGTAAGTAGGTACGGGTGAGGGTCTTCACTCTTCAATAACAGATTTCATTCATTTTTTCTCGAATGAAATCTATATTATATCAAATAACATTGAACATATAATCTATATATTTTGTTTAGTTTTACAGGTATTTACCTATATATTTATTAAAATAAAGATTTGTTTATGATAACTATAGACATCCACTGCTAGACACGAGAATACCACTCGGCGCGGTCCTGCGCCACTTGCATCCAACGGTTCCTTGCAACTTTTAAGATGGGACGGGAGTCGTCCTACATTGAGTCCTACAGCAATAAAAGCGATATCACCCACAGCCCTGTGGAGGCCTTAAGGATCTAGGCTTGGGGAGTAGCTGGAAACAGAGTGGGTGCTTTCACGTTTAGATTGCTGACATTTTCGCGTCGCGGCGTCGATCGATTGCGAGGACGGTACTGTAGAATACAACGGCCATTAATACTTTTAGCTAAGCGAACGTAATGTCGTTAGTCTCGTCCAGTCAATGTACTTCAGCTCATGGTATCTATAGTGTAGGTATACTGCTGAGTATATATACCTACTGTAAACTTGTATCGCGTCCTGTGTCAACTATAGTTCTGTATAGCAATGCGCGCCGCCCTCACTCCGCCGCGACACGCCTCCTCGATACTGTACTACGGGCCGCACAGCGCACGCTCAATGAGATACAGTACCCGGCAATAAATATTGCACATACATTTTTGGAAAGTGTATTGTTGTCTTTGTCGCACATTATCTGTGTTACGTTTTTCAGTCATTAAATAAATGTGAGAGAGTGTGATTACGTTCAATCAAATCAAACAGATCCGTGTGATGACAGAGTAAGAATACAATTCACTACTCCCTATCTTACTCTTAAAGGAAAACTTGAAACAAATCCCTATACTAACACGTCTCCAACCACTGAGAACAAGGAACTCGGCTCTGGTGGTTGGCCCAACGAGGAAGGCGACGTGGGTATAGGTGTGTTATGGTCCCGCGCGCCGTCCTTTCGTCGCCCCGGACGGAATAGACCGCGCGTGCGCTTACCATAGCACACCCATAAAAAGAAATACACCTCTGACCAGCGTGGTATAGTAGGTCAATTTACCTCGAGGCTCGAGCCCAACATTGGGACATATATTAGCCCAAATGATATATAGTTATTATTTATAACAATTTGTGCAAAAAAAATGGCATATTAATGAAAAATCATAATTGTTTTAACAGTTTGATTTTTGATGTTTACGCGAGTATTACACAATGTAAATAAAACTACGGATTTTATTGTAACGTACAATAAACGACGGGCAGTCAGTTCGTCACCATGAATGCTGTAAGGTATTCGAAAAGTCGGGCAATCAAAAATCAAATACAAATGCGATAAAATTCTGTTTAACAGTTCCTAATAGATACCAAATTGTTAGTACTTCATTTGACGTTAACAAGTAGGTAGTGTGCGATAGGGACAATACTCTATGAAGCTGAAATCGAATAACCTATTTCTTTTCAAGGCTGTATATGCAATATTATTCGCCGGGCACTGTACCGCGACTAAGTCACCCGTTAACGCTTACCGCTCACTAACAGAGAATATCTTTAATATTGAGTGAGACACACAACCACCATTATTCCATAGATCTTCACGCGGGTGCTCAGAGTGAGGCCGATATACAATTAAACGAATTAGTAGACGTTCGTCTTCATTGTTTAGCATAATTTTCATTGTGTTGCATGGACATAAGGGAACGTCCCTATACTACGTAATCTATGTTTGTTTAAATTTTCTACTCTTCTACCTCTCGTGGACCACCAGTATTATATGGCAAAATATCCCTTACCATTCTAGGTTTCATGTATTAAGTTATTAATATATTGGTATTGTTTGTTTTAAATATATTTTGCAAACAGGAAGTTAAAAAGCAAGTAATTTGGCGCAATTTTGTCTCTCGGTGGTACGATTAGAATACGATTCACCATGAATGGGGAATCGTATTCTTACTCCGTCCGTATGCATTATATAATCCCTTAGTAGACTTTTACGACACACACAGTCAAGATAGGGGGTGGTGAATTGCATTCTTACTCTGTTACCACACGGAAAGTCGAAACGAAAGCGAATTAGAAGAAAGAAAGTACTTCAGTAAAAAAAATATATTCTGTCCTAATTGCTTACGCTAGACGCTGACCAATAGGATTGAATGATAGTGAAAATTCTATTAAAACTGATCCAACTATTCAGAAATTAATCTATACATATTAAGTTGATCATCGAACCATTATTAAGTGTACATCGATGTAACTGCTAGCACATGTTGTGATACAACACTATCGCTTGTTACAATATTGTGTAGCTGTGTTATTTATGTAGCACAACCTCAATAGCCGCTATTAAAGCTAAATATTTGAGCTATTTCTAAACAAACGCTGTGCATACGCACATCGGCGTAGCGGCGGCGCATCGATCGTCAGATTAGTACCGTGTCGCAGGCTCCGCTTTCACACTATCTATCAAAAACACGCATTAAAATACCAAAAATATCTTTATGTTCACATAAAACATTCCAGTTAGTTGAGTGTGCTCGCACCGCTGTCGCGCCACCATTGTTTACGGCCGTTAAATCGGACACCTACTCGTCATATTTTATACAATTTGTCAGTAGTTAACATGTCGCAGAGATAAGATGCGCGCGCGCAACACAAATCACGTTATCAACACGATAACAACGCGACTTCCGAACGGTATGTGCACGGTTAGTTAACTAATATAATAACACGCAAATGTACAACCGTGTCGGCATGTACTTAGAAGACCTGAATATTTGCGATACTAACTCCGCCCTGCCTTAGCTGCCTCACTGCAGCAAACCCACCTTAAGGTGGACCATTGATGCCATATGGTCAACAATTATATAATGATTTTTGATGTTGACGCGAGTATTGACACATTATAAATATAACTATTTTACGAATATTATCGCGTTTATATTTGATTTTTAATTTGCCGACGTTTTCAACACGTCATCTTTTAACAGAGATTTATTTCTACTCGCTACAGAATTAGTTATTAAATTAGCCCACAGTTTTGATACAAATTTATTGCCAGTACAAGAAGAAACCCCTACACTAACCCACCTGACCAGCGTCATCAATTTGTATAGTAGATACATTTTCCTCCCAATAACGAGGAGGCTCGAGCTCAGTAGTGCGACGTATATCAGCTGTGATCATGATGATGACAGGAAGAAAATTAATACAATACAAAATATATGAAAATTACGTCCTCAGGAGTCAGGAAAAATGAACAGAACTAGTGAAGACGAACCCAATGAGTCCAAACTTGATGGGTTTACTAACAGCTAATCCAGGATCTCGTTTTCTAGCTTGGAACTTCATCAGCAGAACAAACAATATATGAATGCCTTAACTGTTAGGTCAGAGAAATATTTAAAAGTAAAAAAATACCCAATAATAGTCCCGCTGTCGACACTAGCGCCACTGTTTTATTTACAACTGTATCTTCTGTTAATAGACAGTTCTTATTATTCTCAGCTTATATACGCACCAGTGTTGGGCTCAAGTCTACGCCATAAAGGAATACAAATCCACGCTGGACAGGGGGTTTGGTATAGAGTTGTATGTCGAGTTTATCATCTTTTGCATAGGTACATAATATATGGGTGAGTTACTATTCAATCTATCATGGGGGAATTGTTTATCTAATGCTCATTCAAATGTACGCTAATCTTGAAAATGTTAAACTAATAGCTGTTTCTTTATATGCAATAGGTACTCTACAACAACCTTATCTAATTTTAAGCCTATGAATTGCAAAAGCTAATTATAATGGAAACTGCTTTCTCGAACAATTAGTTTTACGACTTTTCCAAAAGTTAGTTATTAGTGGTATTGGAACACAGCCGCCATTGTCATAAGTTGAATGATAAATATTTTCAAATCGAATCATTATCACTCGATGTTTTGTTTTTCAAGAAATGTTATTTTTTAAAGCATCAGGTTGTGGTCTAGATCTATATTATGCTCTACAGAAAATATAATTAGTACATTTTATTTGAACTTGTTACTTGAATTTATGACAAATAGGATAGAGTCCATCTTTTTCAACATGTAAATCAAATAAATGAAATAAATTAAAATGTTTCAGTTCCAAATGTTTTGAGTGGTTTCGAAATTAACGGCATTTACAACAAAGTGAGAATTTTTATGATAAAAATTAGATTCTGTGTTTTGAGTTTTGTTCTGACGTTCTCATACATCATTCATCAAAGAACTGTTTGGTTCACGTTCTTTAGGGCCAGTTAACATGAGTCTGCGTGGTATTTAGCTGTAACAATAACATATATCAATAATATTTGTGATATTTTCATCAAATTATAATGCACTAGCAACCCGCCCTCGCTTCGCTTCGGTTTCAGTCGCCTTACTCGCGTAGTTCCCTATCCCATGGGAATACCGGTATAAAATATAGCCTATTTTACTCCCTGATATTATTTATTTCCCTGTTTTCCATTGGTGAAAGAATTTTTGAAATCGGTCCAGTAGTTTCGGAGCATATTTTAAATAAATTACTCTTTATAATATTAGTGTAAATTATTCGCGTTTTTATAACATTTCTTTATGTTTCTGTTATAGGTACTTCATCATCATCATCACAGCTCATATAAGTCCCACTACTGGGCTCGAGCCACCTTCACAGTGGGAGGAAAATTGACTTATTCTACGACGCTGGTCAAACGGTGGTACCTATACGATTTTTTCTCGAGTTTCGTTCTAGGTACGTGGTATACAATTTTCCCTCGATACGGTGGTATACGATTTTTCTCGAATTTCTTTCTCATAGATTACAACAGCCACGGACAAGAAAGATGGTGGTGAAACGTATTCTTTCTTCGTTACCACACGAAAATACCTATTATTAATTAAAAATCATGTTACATCTCATAAGTACACCAGAATATTACGTCAAATGTCACTAAAATGATGACACCACAAACAATGCATAATTGTTCAATTATTTAATTTATTATTCAGTTATAGTGACAAATTTATAAAATGAAATAGGCACAATCTATATCTACTCTACTAAGTTTGATTATTGATTCGATCGAAAAGTATCTAATCTGTTATCACACATTACAACACACTTATAACCAATTATTAATTGTAATTTATTTCTCCTTAACCAAAATATCCGTCGCATTTTGCATTCTGTACATATCAATATGAATTCTTTAGTTTACATTTAGACATGAATAGAAATGATTAGAAGTCAAAACTTGAACGTGTGAAGGTCTTTCAAAAAAGTGTACCTATCACAAAAATACAGAGATTGTGGAATAGTGATAGATAAAAAAACGCATAGGTAATGAAAAAAAAATGTCAAGTTCAAAATATTACAATGTTTTACAATACTGTCCGGTACTTATACTTTATGAGAATCTTATTTGACAAAAGAATAAGAGACGGTTACTTTTTTATTACTATTTTGTAACATTATAACTATTTTGTTTTGATTTTGCCGCTAATAAGTAATTAGAAGAATTTTTTATAGTTAATTAATGTTTTAATTAAGTCGGCAGAAGTGTTCATGTCTCATTAGGCATTTTCTTTTGATTTGGTGTAAGTGTATGTAACCTCTCAGTCTTTACTTTATACGATCTATCGTAACATCTAATGGTACAGATTAACTCTTAGATTAACTCCTGTATACACAGAGTGCCAAAACAAAAAAAAACTCACTTGAGTTGTGATGCCCGTGTTCTAAAACTAACTTCCTTGGTAATACTATTTGTTTTATTATTGATTTTTTACAATGTCGTTTAACTAAATATATACATCATCATCATCATCATCTCAGCCCATATACGTCCCACTGTTGGGCGCGGGCCTCCTCCATAATGGCAGGGTAATTGACCTACTATGCCACGCTGGTCAGACGTGTTGGTATAGGGTTTTATTTCGAGTTTTCCTTCTCTCGCATAGATGTTATATGCATTTTATATCCCTTAGTCGTCTCGTACGATCACCCACGGGTAAGATAGGGGGTGGTGAATTGTATTCTTACTCCGTCACCACACAGAAAATATATACATAGTTAATGTAAAATATTATACTTAATTGATTTATTAGATACTTAATTTTCAATTATTATTTACTTAAAAATGGCTAATATATTATACGTGTAGTAACGGAGCATGTACACAGAAAAAGTTAAAAAAGCAATTTTTATAAATAACCTACCCTAATTTCTATGCAGCGGTCATAGTGCGGTGGGGTCGTTACTTGCGATGCCAGAGATTAGCTAATACATTTCCAGCTAGATATCAGGTCTTCGAGATTTTGAAATTATTTGTAGGTATATCACCATCTAAACAATAATCACCATCTCAGCTCATGTACGTCCCATTGCTTAGCGCGATCCTCCTTCACAATGAGAGGGAAATTGTCCTACTATAGCACGCTGGTCAGACTAGTTGCTATAGAAATGTATATAGATTTATTACGACATCTTTGAGCAAGGACTTGTATTCTTACTCCATCACCACACATACATTAGTTTACCTGTACCTACTTTAAGAGGTATTTTTAGTGTCTGTTTAATATTGGCTGGCCTATTTAATTATACCTATTTAATACTTCTTATATATATATATATATATATATATATATATATATATATATATACTTTATTTCTCACTTTATTTTGAACTTTTTCATGTAAAGACCAACCTACGTCGGTAATATGTAGCACGGAGAATTACCACGTAAAGTGGTAATGAGCAGGCTACTTCCCTCGATGAATCGACAAACGCTGTGGGAAGAAACGTTCTCGAGTGGCGATGGCGTGTCGAACGACGTACTTTTCAACTGGCAAGGTAGACTAAGAAACCGAATAGGCGTCTTTGGATGCAAACGGCAGCGGGAGACATCAGTAGACCATTATACATCTCGTAGTGTACGGCGATAGGCTTAATGATGATTACGTAAAGACCGTGTTCTTAAATATTGAATAAATAAATAAATAGGTACTAATCCGTGTGGTGACAGAGTAAGAATACAATTCAGCACCTCCACTCTTACTCATGGGTGTCGTAAAAGACGACTAAGGGATTAATTGTGCATACAACATCTAAAAGAAGGAAGGCTCGAAACAAAACCCCATAGCAACAGCGTGGTATAATAGGACAATTTCCCTCCACAAGTGGAGGAGGCCCAAGCCCAACAGTGGGACGTGTATGGACTGAGATAATAATGAACTAAATATGTTTATTTAATAAATTTTTGCGATGAGTAACTCCGATCGACATTTGCTAGCAATATACAGTGTTCAAGTATTACGGAGGGCCAGGTAGCTGAAACGTTGTTAACCGTAATTAATTAAATTAGTTGCTAAGCACACTCAGGATTTACGAGATGTTACTGACGAACAAACATAATTAATAACATTCACGGTATATATATTGTGTAGCTACGTAATATTAACTTCAGTTAAGTTAAATAATTTATTATTTATAAAGTAGTATACAGTAGGTATAGTAGAAGCATAGTAAATTAATTATATTTTTTAAAGTACGCAGGTTATTTCAAGCGCGTTAAATACGTTCCATTTATATAAAATGTGGTTTTATCTATTTCAGACAATGAACAAATATAATTACAATATGAATGTAAATTTAGCTCTGCTCTTGAGAATAAAAATAATCGAGTAGTCCCTTAGGACTGCTCGTTTTTTCAATTCAGCTATTACGATTCCAGATAGCCCACTTTGTTACTTGGTTTAGCCTTTTTTCAATTTTCTTTTAATGATACTTTTTTATAAGACCTTTATTGTCTAGATATCATCATCATCAACACCAACATTTTGATTCATATACGTACTAAGCCTGAGCATTGTTCATGATAGGAAGGAAATTGGCTTACTACAACATGCCAGTCAGACGGATGTGTATTTTTTTTTATGGGTGAGCTATGGTAAGCTCGCATGCCGTCCATTCCATCCAGGGCGAGGAAAGGACGGCGCGCGGGCCTGTAACCCATCCGTACCTACCCACGTCGCCTTCGTCATTAGGTCCACCACCAGTGCCGAGTTCCTTGTCCTCAATGGTCGGCCCGACGGAATACCCTTTCGGGTACCCTCATCTCTGGACGTCCCTGTCCTGGGACGTCGGTCGCCGTCGCGCAGACGGATTCATTTCGAGTTTTCGTTCTATTGTGGCAGACGTTATATGCATATTACATCCCTTACAACACCTACGGGTAAGGAATAGGGTGCTAAACTATATTCTTACTCCGTCACCACACGGAAATCTAAATATATTTTATTACAAAACATAATTTGCCAAAATAAAAATACTGAGCTGAGCTTAACCAACCGTGTGTACCAACTACTGTTTGACAAAACAATTTAGACTATTTATTTTTCAAACTGGCAACGTTTAAGGTAATAGATATTTACGTCTATATTAACTAAATGTATTAGCAAACAAAATGCAAATAGAGTGGTGTTCGGTCTGTGCGACATTGCGACTGTGCGTGACTCGCATACAGAGCTGACTGCCTGTTAACTACTCGACTACACCATACACTGGAATTAACACATTTATTGTGCGCACCCGAACGAGCACTCACAGCCGCTACCCCACAACTAATCAATTGGTAACTGCTAAATACAAATATCGTAAACAGGTGATACTTTGAATTAAATAACGTTTACAATCATTAGTCGTAATAATATATGAACTTTTGCAATGATGGGGTCGGCTGGCCTTGTGTGCTCACTGTGTAATGTATAATTTGAGTTTTGATGGTAAGAGGTGGCATTTTTTGTGACGTGAAAGAAAACAATTCACCACCCCCTTCTTGCCTGTGGGTGTCGTAAAAGAAGACTAAGAGATTATAATATGCATACAGCAACTATGCAAGAAAAGGAAAACTCGAAATAAAACCCTACATTGACCCGTCTACGACTATTTTTCTGTGTGGTGACGGATTAAGAATACAATTCACAACTCCCTGTCTTGCATGTGAATGTCGTAAACGATGACTAAGGGATATAATATGCACATAAGATCTGTGAAAGAAAAGGAAAACTCGAAATTAAACCCTATACTCACATGTCTCACCAGCACGGTATAGTAGGTTAAATTGTCTCCCATTGTGGAGGTCCGAGCCCAACGGTGGGACGTATGTGGGCTGCGATGGTGATAATGACTAACCTGTCTCACCAGCGTAGTATAGTAGGTCAGTTTCTATTCCATCGTGAAGGAGGCTCGAGCCCAGCTGTGGGTCGTATAGGTATGAAATGTGTTGATGATAAGCGATGCCGGTTGTAGTCACAGGTCAGCGTGTGTATAATATCAGGTAAGCATTAGCGGTATGTGTGTCGTCTGTGCTGATAACGCGCGCTCGTTAATTACAAGCGGAGCGGGGGCGGGGGCGGGGGCGGAGGCGGCGCAGGTGGCGGAAGCGGTGCAGGTAGCGAGAGCGGCGCGCGACTAATTAGGCGGCCACCCACAGCGCCGGCCGCTCGCAGCGCGACGCAGCACTAGATTCCACGCCCGCCGCGTTTTTTACACCCTAATTAAGCTAATTTATCGGGACAATAAGCGAAGTTATCGGTAGCCACCGGCGGTTAGTGGCCGCTTTATGGCACCTATTAAATTGTTCAGTTTAAGAGCGCTACTGAGCTACACGGCCGTGCCCGCGCTTTGATGCCCCAATAAATATACAAAAGATCCCATCAGATAAGTCGACCGCCTTAATGAAAGCCGCGCCGCACATCCCGTCGACGGCTACGGAGCCTTAAAATGCTAATAACAAGAGCGCGACACGACCGCCGCGCCCTCTACAATGTGTCTACAGATAACGAAGGTGCCAATCTCGCAGATGGACGCATTAAATGAGTATTTTATGGCAGATTAAGTAAACATGCTCACAGAATGGACGCGTTATGGCCGCTTCGATGTCTACCGCGCCCCGATCTAAACAGTATTTACGATACCGCTACAGCAGTGGGGGCCGATGTGACCGCTATCTCTGTA
Organism: Lymantria dispar; assembly: GCA_032191425.1. Taxonomy (NCBI): domain Eukaryota; kingdom Metazoa; phylum Arthropoda; class Insecta; order Lepidoptera; family Erebidae; genus Lymantria; species Lymantria dispar. The sequence continues at coordinate 470,328 of CM063442.1, forward strand.
ATAGCTTATTGAGATCTGATCAATTTGGAGACTTCTAATTAATGCGATTGTCAAGATAACGCGACTGTATCTCGAGCACATGTCCCAAATATCCAGATAACAGTCCAGGGGGGGGGCTACACACCTAACGGAAGCACATTTATGACACGAATAGTAACAGAACAACATACAACTTGTTCACAACCTTATATTTATCTATTACACACATTAGAAATCATTTATTTCGTATATAATTAAATATTTAATAATAATTGAAGTATTTAATAGTCGATTGTTTAATGTGTCACGTTTTTTTATCATAAAAACTAATAGTATGTCGTATCTACTTCTATATAAATGGTGCTAAATGTTTCAAAGTGTCACAGTGCTGCGTGTAGCGTCATTAAATAGGATATTACAACAAAAAAACCCTTCGAGTTTACATTATAAGTATAACGCTCGCATATTATGTGTAACATGTTGACATAATTCAGAGCTAATAAGATATAATGACATTAAGTACTTATACTCTGGAATTTTCCAGTGGTGCTGGAGTAGGAACTTATTACTCTCTTTTTTACCGTTGGGGTGTTGTAAAGGATGACTAAGTAAAACAATATGTATATTCTTTATTTTGGGATTAATCTCACCACACATGCCCACCATTGTAACTCCTGTAGGTAAGCCAGGATCTACAAGGATTTCTATAGATCACACCGAGGTTTATCCCGGGAAACGATTTTTATTGTCTTTGGACCCGCAACAAATTTAATTACAAAATAAAAACAGGAGGAGTTGGGGCAATATGTATATAATATCTATGCAAAACAAGAAAACTCCACACAAAACCCTATATCAATTTCCTTCCTATAAGAGAGTAGTTTAGAGCATAGCCGTGGGGCCTATATAAGCTAAGGTTACAGTGATATATAAAATATTCAATAATGATTATGTTATAATAATAATAATTTATACAAATAATTATTAACATATCAGATAATACACAAAAATTCAATTAAATTATGTAATAATGTCATTTGAATATTTGTTACGGTTTTACGATGTGACAAAATATGCGAGTGTTGTTCAATGATACAATGAACTAAGGTAGGTAGGTACCTGAGTAAGTACCACACAAACGCACACACGCACATGCATACGCGCAGGTGCCAACAAAGATGTAATAATAGGTACATACTAGTGGTCATCGAGTGTGCAGGTGCTTACCGGACATGGGGTCTTCGGTAAGTACCTGCACAGAATTGGAAGAGAAGAGGCCCCAGGATGTCATGAGTGTGGCGCGCTAATCGACGATGCGCGCCACACACTGGAAGTATGCCCCGCCTGGGGGCCTCAGCGTCACGTCCTGTCAACGGAACTGGGAATAACAGACCTGTCGCTGCCGACCATCATCTCCAAGATGCTCGGCAGTGACAGCTGTTGGTCGTCGATGGCCTCCTTCTGTGAGGCTGTCATGACAAGGAAGGAGGCCGCAGAGCGGGCACGCGAGGCGCTTGCGTCAGCTGATTCGCTCCGCCGGCGACGACCAGGGAGGAGGAGACGCCGCTATGCGCTCCTCCACCCACCGCTCTGAATGATGACAGGACGTGGCCAGACGGCCAAGCGTTGGGGTGTCGGGGATAGAATGTTATCAGACGATCTCTCCGGCACCTCGTAAAAGCGTGGAAGGGGCCGCTGTGGTTTTAGTGGGTATTTCGGTCACTTCTGTGGCCGGCGAGTCCTACACACACTCCCCTGTCTGTAACCTGCGGGGCATAGTGCGTAAATGCATTTCCACAGCTTGAAAAAAAAAAAACAAAAGTGGTCATCAAGTGGTCGAAATTCGGCCATAATGCATTTAAATTAATTTTTCTGTTACACAATTTTTTTAAATTAATACGCTTTTATTAGCTCCAGACGTATCTATGTTAATATGTAACGGAATCTTTGAACATGATTTTGACCCCCTTCAAAACGTCGGATTAACTCGAAATTTGGCATACTTATTAAGGACCGATGACAATTCAATATTTTAAACAGTTTGACCCGCTATCCTTACTAGGATAATCAGGATTAGCGATTTAAGGAAGGAAAAATCGAAATAGAACCCTATAGAGCCCGTGTGAACAGCGTAGTAGAGTAGATGAATTTCCTTCCTATTATGGAGGAAGCTCGAGCCCAGTAGTGGGACGTATGGAACTTCACAAAAAAAACGTGATGTCAACGCAAAACTGTTGATTTGACATTGAAATGGCTTATTCGCCTATATAGATATCTGAATGTGCCTTATTCATAGAAAATATTTCAAGTTATAACTGCACTACTTACTGATCTCTGATCGCACAGTTCCGCGTGGCTTATAATTTGATTAAAGTTGAAACGGTGACAGTATTTTTGTACATATGTATGTGTAACAGAAAACAGAAACAGACAACAGAAATAATAAAAAGAATAAAACCGCCCTATACCCTATAGCCCCATATCATCACCTGGAAACTCCATCCATTTCACCTGAAAACGTTATGTATCAACTGTATGTTTCCAACGATCATTTCTCCCACGTACGTGCAAGCTCTGGAATGAACTACCTGCTGCTGTGTTTCCCGAGCGCTATGACATGTCCTTCTTTAAACGAGGTTTAAGAAGAGTATTTACTTCACTGTAGGCAACGGCCTGGCTGTGCCCCTGGTATTGCAAAGGTCCATGTGCGGCAGCGTCACTTACCATCAGGTGCGCTGCTTGCTCGTTTGCCACTATTGGTAATAATAAAAACACTGATCAGTGTGTTTTACAATTTTGTCTTCCATTGTGGAGGATATGATTTGAAGAAGCTGAAGTGTATGTTACACTTCGAAATAATTTGCCGAGCTAAAAAATACAGATGCGGGCAACATTGTCCTGTTCGTAAAATGTCTCATTTGAAGCGTAACCGACAGACATGAGAGCGACTCGTGATTAACGATATCGTGATCAACAACAATTATTTAACTTTGCTTATTTAAAAAATAAATATACCGTTATCATACGGTACTATTTACAAGACGATTTTAATAAGATTTTGTTCAAAGAAGCGGTAAATGTAGGTAGGTAGCGGTACCTCATCGTCATTACCATCATAACTCATTTACGTCCCACTGCTGGGCTCAAGTGTACTCCACAGTAGGAGTGTAATTAACCTATACCTACATACCTATACCTACATTGGTCAAGCGTTTTAATATAGGGTTTTATTTCGAGTTCTCCTTCTCTTGCACACGTGTTATATGCATATTATACACTCTTAGTCGTCTTTTACGACACCAACGGGCAAGAGTTGTAGTCTTACTTGTGGTGAATTCTAGTGTTACTCCGTCACCATGCGGATACAATAAAAGTGCCTACTACCTAATCATTTGCAATATAAAAGAAAATGTTTAAGACGTATTTATTTTTTCTTCTTCTCAACAATATAATTCCGTTTTACAGTAGGACGCGGTCCGTCATTACCTAGATAAGGCAAATTAACTACACCACACTGACCAAACGCATTAGCAGAGGCGGTCATTTCGAGTTCCTCCAAAAATAAAATCGATTATCGTATCTTAATCGATTTTTAATATCACTCTGGGAAATGAATGAGCTGGTTAGATTGTATGTTTACTTCATCACTACACGAAACATATAATTATCTATACAAATAAATAAAATTAAAGCGTCTATTTCTAATGTCAATATACTGGACTTTTTTCATGCTCACACGGTTATTTGCACAACACCTATGCCTAAAAACCAGTTAATTTTTTTTTGTCTGTCTGTTTGTTTGAGGTAATCTTGAAAACGGTTGAACTGATTTTGATATTTTACTACCAGATAGTTGTCTATATAAGGAGTAACTTAGGCTATATATTATCCTGGTAGGTATTCCCACGGAAACGGGAACTACACGGGTGAAACCGCAAGAGTGTGCAAGTCTAAACTAATATTATAAAGAGGAAATATTTGTATTTTTGTGTGTGTGTATGTTTGTAATGAATAAACTCAAAAATACGGTGCCGATTTCAAAAATTCTTTCAGCATTGGAAGAACTACATTATCCCTGACTAACATAGGCTATATTTTATCCTGGTATTCCCACGGGAACAAGAACTACGCGGGTAAGACGACTGTAATCGAAGCGAAGCGTGGGCAGGTTGCTAGTATAACATAAAAGTCAGTTCAGATGAATAACCTACTTTTAAAATATTGATTGTTTGTCTGTAGATAGTTATCTATTTATCAGAAAGTCGGCAGTGTAATATTTCTTCATCTCAGTTCTTAAACGTATAACTATTAGACAGGTTCGACTACATAACGGTGTTTGCTTAATGTAAAATCTCATTTTGCGAATGAAAAATAAATGCCACACGTGGGACTTAAACCCACATCTATTCAAAATTTAACAAAAAGTCATCGTCATTAGCCTGCCCTCATCTCACGCTAACTAGAGACGGCACATGTTCTTACCTTCCATGGATATCTATAAGTCGTAATGAATGCTTCATTAAGATAGCGTTACTAGGTATACCTACCCAAGGGAACATACCCCTACTACGTGACCTATTTTTTTTTTAATTTTTCGACCCCTCTCTCTCCTCAGTGATCACTGGTAGTATATGCCAACACCCCCTCCTCTCCCCCTTTACTTTTCACGAAGTAATTCATAATTATGATTTTTAATCAATTCACAGGCAACAAGTGAAAAAAAATAATTTGACTCATAGGTACTTGTCTTTCTTGTATAAGACTGCACGCATACTTAAATTACTAGTGAATTATATATTATGAAAAATTATTCGAATATAGGTAAAAAAATACGAGATTTTTCTCAGTAAAATCGACTACGTATTTTTTTTTGGGGGTTGGGTTGCGGTCGGCGCGCTCCTCGCACCACTCCGTCCGGGGCTACAGAGGGGCGTAAGCACGCACACCTGCAACCCACCCACGTGCACGTCGCCTTCATCGTTGGGCCGACTATCGGAGCAGGGTTACTTGTTATCAGTGGTCGGCCCGACGGAATACCCCCTATTTGGGGTACCCTCCCATCGACCGACATCCCCCCCCTCGGGGAGGACGTCGGTCTTTCCTCACGCGGTCAGCCTCACAGTGGGTGACGGACTAATTCCCCGATCACGTCACCCGCGGCCCCGGCTGGGGCGGTATGAGGCGCAAGTACTCGCGCCTACGCCGCCCCAGTCGCCGGCGGCGGATCGCCTCATCGAGGCTGCGCTCCTCGTGCAGGCGATCCGCCGCATCCTTCTGTGAGACCACTGCCTCGCAGAAGGCTGCGACCACGTCCCAGTTCCTGACGCTGCTCACCATCGCCCTGGCGATAGTCGGCAGCGTCAGGTCGGCACCGATGATTGTGACGTGTTCACGGCGCTGCGCTGCCCAAGCAGCGCAGGCCTCGAACGTATGCTGCGCCGTGTCCTCGTCGCAATCGCAGTGGTGGCAGGACGGTGTACTCTCCCTCCTAACGACCTTGTGCAGGTATTCGGCGAAGCACCCATGCCCCGTCAACACCTGCACTAGTCGGAAGGAGAGCACCCCGTGCCACCTTTCTAACCACTGCATCAGCACCGGCCGGAAGGCCTCCATGATTCGCACCCCGAACCGAGGCCTCTCCAGCCGGACTGCCCAACGGGCAATGACGTCTTGGCGGGCGTCGACGCGCCAGGTGGTAAGCTCCCTCAACGAGACCACACCGCCCCCCGCTCGCACCCCCTTCACCCGCCGATATAATCCGGTGAGCATTTCCGCCTCCAGGTCCCACGGGGGAGTCCCGGCCAATAGGCACGCTGCCTCCGTCGCCACCGTGCTGTATCCGCGAAGGCCCTGACCGCCATGGCCCTCTGTGGTCGCCACAGAAGAGCCCTGAGTCAGACGGTCATGGACCCCGCCCACACCGGTGCGTCGTACAGGGCCATCGACCGGATGACACCCGCGTACAGCCTGCACGAAAATCGACTACGTGACAAAAACCTGAGCCAAACCAACCAACCTGTGACTAACCGTAGTATTTTAAGGACTCCGCTCCCCCCATAAAAATGGGTCACGTAGTATGGATACATTCCCTAACATGCTAAGCAGGCAGTATGAGATAGGGTTTTGTTTCAAGTTCGCCTCTCTTGCAGTACTAAAATAATAGTAATGAAAATTCCTTATTTATAATTTAAATACAAATTGATTACATATTGTAATGAGGCACTGCTATTATTGTTTCATATGTTACACCTGGGCCGTGCGTAGCGGTAGATAGATACCTACCTACTTACATTAATTGTATTGTGTTATTGAATGCAAGTATTTTGTCACCTCGTAAAATTGTAATAGGTACATATTACAACGACATTATTACACAATTTAATTGCATTTTTTTCGTTTTATCTGATATGTTAATAATTATTTACTTTTACATTACTTATATTTTAATTATCGTAAATTACGTGTAACATTTTTATGAATACGTTCATTATAATCTGTGACAAGTAATGTCTATAAAATGAATTACAATATTCTTGTAGTGTTCCTGAAGTGTCTTCCGTGTGGTGATTGACTAAGTACACAACTCATCAGTCCCTCTCTTGGTCGTGGCTATCATATAAGACACTTAAGGGATGCTTATAACCAGAGATGGATTTACGCTTAGGCCCGTGAGGCCCGGGCCTAGCGCAGCATGATTTGGGGGGCGACAAAATTTTCGAAATGCCAAAATTTCAGAGACAGAAATTCCTTTAAAAATGAGTTCAGATTAATTTTCATAATAAAAACCCCGACTTTGTCAGGAAAAAGAAATCTTTAAATTGATTAATAAAAAAAAATATATTTATTTAATTGTCTAATGTTTATTACGTATGTATCTGTAATACCTATTTATTAGCTACTAGCAACCCGCCCTCGCTTCGCTTCGGTTTCAGTCACTTAAACCCGCGTAGTTCCTGTTCCCGTGGGAATACCGGGATAAAATGTAGCCTATGTTACTCCCTGATATTATAGCTTTCCATTGGTGAAAGAATTTTTGAAATCGGTTCGGTGGTTTAAGCGTGAAAGCGTTACAAACAAACAAACATCCTTACTTTCGCATTTATAATATTAGTATGGATAATTTAAAATTATATTCTATAGAAATTAAGTTATTTTAAATTTAAAATAAGAATATTGGATCAACATTAATAAAATATATTCTAATATTAAGGGTGGTGCAATAAATAGAGCCTTTTTTTGGGGTTAGTTGCGGTCGGCGCACTCCTCGCACCACTCCGTCTGGGGCGACAGAGGGGCGTAAGCACGCACACCCGCAACCCACCCGCGCGGCACGTCGCCTTCGTCGTTGGGCCGACCACCGGAGCAAGGTGACTTGACATCAGTGGTCGGCCTGACGAAATACCCCCTATTTGGGGTACCCTCCCATCGACCGACGTCCCTCCTCGGGGAGGACGTCGCTCTTTCCTCACGCGGTCAACGATAAATAGGGTAGACCCTATATCACCCTTGAGGGTGGCATCAAGTCTAAATCCGTTACTGCTTATAACATTTATGTAAGAGAAGCAAAACCGGGCATAAAACCCTATATCAACACAGCTGACCAGTGCGTTATAATTGTCACTTGCCATCACAATGTAGAGGGGACAATATAGAAGTGACAATATTGTATAAAGTGGATCATCATTATCATCATCACAGCTCATAAATGTCCCACTACTGGGCTCGAGCCTCATCCACAATGGGAGGGCAATTGACCTACAGTACCACGCCAGTCAGGCGTGTTGGTACAGGGTTTTATTTCGAGTTTTCCTTCTCTTGAAATGACGTTGTATGCATATTATAATCCCTTAATCGCTCTTAGGAAACCCACGGGTAAGAAAGGGGTTGATGAATTGTATTCTTACTCCATCACTACACGGCAATCAAGTGGGTACCTAATATAGGAAAACATATGAATACTGATCCCAGTCTCGACCTATACCTACATGTTATTAAATATAAAATGTATAGACTGCGAGGGCAGTCATCGTAAATGTGAAAGAATTCATGGCAATGTTGGATAACGCCGTCACAGTCGGTCGTTTCATAAAAAACATATCTGGGTATGGTATGTACACGCCTAAAATCATGTCACATTTAATGATATCTAAATAAGATCAATGTTATCTAAATAATATTTGTTATAAAGTAAGCCGTTAGGTATTCAATAGGTAGAGAGCCGTCGGGTGACGCGCGCCCGTGTCCTCGCAATCTGTGAATCATTAAAATTTATTGTTTGATTAATAAAAACATTTAACATTTTCGAAGAATGCGCATTAGATTGTGTTAAAAGAAATTCATTGATGAGATAATGTAAAAAAATGTTAAACATTCAACACACGACTCAGGAATCAAAGTCGTTGCATTCACATGTCAATATAGCAACGAGCCGCTCAGTTAAGAATTATTTTAAATTTAAATAATAAAACACTTTTAATAATATTTATATAATAATTAAATAATGAAACACAGTTAGATAGTTTAGGGCAGTTAGCAAACAGTGCCTAGATATTTAGGTACCTTTGTGATATTCACAAAATATCACGTGTACTTAATTGTGATTAAAATGACGAGCTTTTGCGGGAGATGCGGTGCAGGGATATATACTTACGCAGAAGTAATTGCTTATACCCATCTAGCGCCATCTATTTACTTATTTAAGTGAAATTTGAGTCAATAATTAAAAAAAAAAGACAAATTGTTCATTTCTCATATAATGAGCGAAACGAATAGAAGCCGCGTAGGTATAATGTGTAATATGTATTATTAGTGATCGATGGTAATATGTCACATCTCGCCTTGTTAATAAGCAACGTTATATTATCAATATACGTACAGAAAAAAAATTGCTGGTCTCTACTCGGCTCAAAGATGCGTTACTATTTCGAACCCCTTCATTAGCACTTGATGCTATTTTTTAACAATGTTAATAAATAATGATAATCATAATTTATTATTGTTCCACATTCCTAAGCTTCCCAAGGTGCACAAAGGTTGCATTCCAATTATACGCTTTCTGAATACAATTGTGCAAATTTTATATTGAGAACTTTGTAAAGAGTAATGAGACATCTGTAATACTTATAGTGAGATACAGTGGAACCGTAAAACTAGATATAAGTAGAATTAATATATGGAATTACACTGGGTGTAATTTATGCCCGCTAATTATGCGTTTATAAAGTGGAGGACCACGCAATACAAGTATTTCCTTAGTGCAGGGTAAATATTGCCTGTCCTGTTGTGTGAAAAAAAAAATATAATTACTTACCTACTTACTTAAAATACACTTGTATTTCTGAGGTAAGATCTCATTTCTGGCTATTTTAGACAGAACACATATAAAAATTAGGCAGCCGCATGACTTTGAACATTTGGCTTTTATTTTTTTTTAAGTTGTTCATGTGTTGACGAAGTAAGAATACATTTCACCACCCCCTCTCTTACCTGTGGTTGTCGTAAAATACGACTAAGGGATATAATCTATACCCTATGCCAACACGTCTAACCAGCATGGCATAGTAGGTCAATTTCCCTTCCATAACGAAGGAGCCTCGAGCCTAACAGTGGGACGTGTAAGGGCTGAAATGATTTTTTTTTTTTTTTTTTTTTTTTTTTTTTTATATTATGGCTGAAATGATATAAAATTCTCAACCCGTTAAGTGACATTATGTAATGTGGTCTTACAGCGCCATCTATTGAGCGTAGATTACACTACAATATTAATATCCTATGGCACCCGCCATTAGATGGTTCTGTTTTAAAGAGGAAGCCACATGACCATGCTGGCCGGTGTTAAAAGACCATAGCACAGGTATCACTTCAAGTTCTTGGTGAATGACTTCTGTTAGTGGTGTAACCCAAGTTAGGCATATATCTTTGGTTTGACCGCAAATTTGTCAATATGACATAGACTTGGGGTGTCGGGGATTGAATATCATCAGACGATCTCTCTGGCGCCCCGTAAAAGCGCGGAAGGGGCCGCTGTGATTTTAGTGGGTATTCCGGTCACACGGTGGCCGGCGAACCTCACACACTCCTGCGTCTGTCACCGGATGGCCGATGGGGACGGTGCGTAAATGCATTTCCACAGCGTGCAAAAAAAATGACTTAGATACGCAGTTAACTGGGTATGTAAAATATCAAACAGGATGATTTAATTTTTTTGGATCAAATTTTTTTAAGAATACCATGGTGCGATGAAATATAGGAGTGTTACAGAGAATCTATTTCTGTTGTAAGTACCTATAGCAGATTTAGCACTGGAAAATATTTTCTATTAAGATATTAGGTACTTCTTAATAGTTGCTCTATCACCAATTATTACATTTCTCGTGGGTGTCGTAAAAGCTGATTAAGAGGTTTAAATCGACCAGGGCCAAATCTATCTGATGATATCTGCTCAACATTTATATTCCCTACGTTCTTGACGCAGTAATGGAAAGCTTTCAAAATAATGAATAGCATCGCCATCTAGTGTTTCCATCTAATATGTTCAAATATTATCAGATACAGTTGAATTAATATCAGAGATTTAATTATTTCAATGTTAAATTATTTAAATAATTACAAAAATTATTTATATTAAATTTTTTTCAAAACCTTAAAAAGATATTACTAAACGTTTTACACAATGTTTGTCAAAGTCAATGTCATGAATGTCAATATCATTTATGATCGCTGTCAGTTGTCAGTTGATGTCATTTATTCAAGCGTAAAGTCAAACTTTGGTTGCATCGTACGTCCGGTAATTTGTTTTTTCACAGATTTTAGCATCTGTAATATAACAAACACGACTGTGTACGGAAATGTGAGCCAGCACAATGCCAACGTCGAGTCTTAACGTTGCGGAATGGTCACCGGATCAAGTGGCCGACTGGCTGTCAGGTCTGTGAAGAGATGTAATGTTATTGTTGTGCGGTGTTGGTGAGTCACGTCTCATGTCCGTGTCGGTGTCTCAGGGTTGGGTCCGAGCGTGGCGCGTTACGTGCCGGCGCTGCGCGCTCGCGGCCTCGACGGCGCCAAGCTTCTGGCGCTACGCTGTGACGACCTCGAGTACCTCGGCATGCACATCATTGGACACCAGGAACTGGTCCTGGAAGCCGTCGAGCATCTCAGAAATTTTGTGAGATATTACTAACTATAACTAGTCACCGCTATTATTGTGTTTGATGAGTCATAACGAGCCACAAATGTTTTACACCCCACTTATCAAGACTGTGTTATCTGTTCCGAGTGCTACTGAACAAAATGTATGTTTATGTAGTCTGCTTTATAGTTAGTAGCGCTATGTAGTGATTTGTATGTGATAGTCAATATAATATATGTATATGTTAGTATTGTGTGCAGTAGCCCATACTGATATTGTAAATAAGAAAGTTTGTGAGGATGTGAAGATCTTTGTTGCTCTTTCACACAAAAACTACTGAATGAATTTTGATGAAACTTTATAATAATATACCTTACATATCAGAATAACACAGGCTATAATTTAGCCCGATATTCCCAAGGGAAGAGGAACTGCGGGTGAATCCGCAGGGCACTACTAGTAAGTACATATATTAGTAATACTGTATGTGTATGTGTGTGTAGCAATATGAGGTGAGGCGGGAGTGTGTGCAGCAGCTGGCCCTGCGAGTGTCCGTGGTGGCCACAACGCTGACCCGCACTCTGCAGCACCACTCTGACAAGGGCCTCGAGACACAGACGCTAGCCGATGTCGCTCGCACAGTGCACGCTGTTAAACCGCTTGTCTGCTGGCTTGACAGGTAACACACACAACTTGTATGTGATCAGTATTTAGGGCACATTACATCTTGGATATCAATCAGTACAGCTGTTATCTCATAGTTGCTGTAAACTATATCAAATATTGGCAGTTTATTTCTTTATACTTTAATAGCATATGTATATTTTATTATATAAAAAAAATGGACAATATTTAAGTTTCAATTTATCTTGTTTAATATTTGAGTAAATTGTAAATGTGGCAATACCTCTTGGGAGTCGTGGATATCAACTGAGATGTCACTAGCAGAATAGGCAGCAGTATGGTCATGGAATACTTAAACACAATCAAAATCAAATAAATGTAATCGCCAACCTGCCAGCCAAGTTATGGTGTTATTAACATAATCAATGCTATATGAATAAATAGATGTCCGTTAATTGTATTTTGCTCATTTAATATAGTAATTTTAAATAGAAAATGCATAAAATAATATTCAGTGAGGGAAAGTGTGTTAATTATATTGTTCTAGGTCAAATGGATTTTGTAACTACAATGTATTTAGAAATAATTTATTTTTTTGAAATAAGAGTGAACTAATAATGGTTAGAAAAATACAATTAAATTAAAATGTGTTCATTTAACCTCACCTAAAGCATTACTAATAATGTTATTTGATAATTATAATTAATATCTTATAGTTAGTTTAAATATATCTATATAATATTTTTACATTTAAAATTCAGGTGTGTCTTTCCTCGTGAATGTCTTTGTGTTTTGATATTTTCTTATATTTATAGTCTACATTCAATAGACTATAGTTTGAGACTTTGGTAGGTGCTGCTGTTACAGCAGGTAGTTTCATTTTTTTTCTATTTTCTCATAAATATAGTCACAAAGATCACCAAATCAAATATTGTGTTGAGCGAGTCCCCTGTCTGCTCAACACAGGTTAGTTAGTTTTATTTATAAATCGAAACCATTCTTCTATTGTGATCCTGCTTCTATAGATTATAAAAATTGTGAAATTTGATTGAAATGTTTTGTATGTAGCTGTGTGGTGATGGAGTAAGAATACAATTGACCACTCCCTATCTTGCCGTGGATGTAGTAAAAGACGACTAAGGGATACATGTCCATATGCACATAATATCTATACAAGACAAGGAAAATTTGACATAAAAGCCTCTACCAACATTTTGGACTAGTGCAGTATAGTAGACCAATTGCTCCCATTGTGGAGGCTCGAGCCCAATAGTAGGAGTGAGGATTTGGATGTTGATGTATGTACCCCAGATGGCCGCTCTGTTCTCGCGGTGTGGCTGCGTCATCGCTGGCGGAGCGTCGTGCGGCACTGTTGAAGTTGTCTCTGGAGGCAGCCACGTCAGCGATGCGGGAACGTTTCGCGGAGCAGCCCGCACGAGCTGTCGCCGCCGCTGCACTCGCCACAGCCAACACAGCTGATTATATCATACAGGTACTAGTGAACAACCGAGTGACATGAGATACTCGTGTCTATATGATTTATGTCTATATAAAACAAACACACATTTCATACTGCAGTCTTTATGTACGTAGGGACCGTCGACATACAAATATATATAAATGTATATATACAATGAAAATACATAATTATATTTAAATATAATTTTAAATATATCAATATAAAATAACAAATAAATACTACTACAATACAATATAACATACATAGGAAAAAGATAAATTACAGTATTTATTCAAGAATTACTTTTTGAATAGTAAAGTTGACGTAGCAAGTAATAGAAAAAAACGTTAAAGTCTAAGATAATATGTTACATTACTCTCCATTTTGCGGACAGGTTTTGATAGGGTGTCTATAACGCTTGGTTCAATGTTCTAAATGATTACTTTTAATTTCCCAGGAGGTTTCAGACCCAATGATCCTACAGCCCGCATCGTTAGATACGGTGACGTTGCGTCAGGGCGGCAAGCCGCTCGGCTTTGATGTGGTGCCTTCATTCTGTGGACATCATCAGCTCGCTGACATACGGTTCGGTTCACCCGCGCACGCGTCTGGTGCTGTACATATTGGCGATGAAATAGTTCAGGTACTGATAATATTTTCATATGTTAGCGATTTATTGTATAATTTTTTTTTGTTTAATTGCAAACGGTGGCAAACGAGCAAACAGTACACCTGATGGTAAGTGTTGCTGCCACTCATGGACCTCTACAAGGCCGCTGCCTACCGCGAAGAAAGTGAAGGGAGTGTGAATGCGTGCATTGAGGCTCGGTGATACCAAAGGCACCACCAAAACCCTCCACACGCAAACACCAAACACCCTCAGGAAGTTGGGCTTCCGGCTCTCGCTCACCGAACGAAGCGCAGTAACAAATCGCTACTACTCAGATGTTGATTTTCTGCTCAGTGTGGTACCACCCCGGACGGACCGGCCCGCGGCTGTAGACAGATAACTGTCGACAGTGTGGTCCTACCACTCCTAACTTATTATCACTAACAGTTGTTTGGTAATATGACTTGACGAGTAAGTCTGAATGAAGGGCCAATACGACTCTTACCCTGTGGTGAAGGAGTAAGAATACAATTCACCATCCTCTTATCTTACACCCGTGGATGTCGTAAAAGACGGTTAAAGGATCAAATATACATATAACATCTATGCTAGAGAGAACATATTGATATATATATTTATTGCCGCGAAGAAAGTGAAGGGAGTGGGAATGCAATGAGGTGTGGGGATACTAAAGGCATCACTAAAACCCACCACACGCATACACCCTCAGAAAATTGCACTTCTGACTCTCTCGTTCACCTCACGAAGCGCAGTAACAAATTGCTACTACTCTGTTGTATATTTTCTGCTCAGTGTAGTACTACCCCGGACGGACCGGCCCGCGGCTGTAGACAGACAGCTGTCGACAGTGTGCTCCTACCACTATAAAAATATATAAGATTTGTATTGCAGGTTGGCAGTCAATGCGTGATAGGTTGGAGTGGTGCTTCAGTGGTGCAGCTGTGCGCTGCCACCAGTGCTGCCGCTGGTGGTGAGCTCGCACTGCGTGTGAGACGTCGTGCTGCGCGCGCTCCACCAGCTCTCGCCACCCCACAACTGCATCGTATGCATCGACTGCAGCGGTGTAGACCACCGCACTACGTATACGCTGACTTCAGGTAATATATCAGACACATGACACTCGATAATTTACAATCAAGAGTACTTTTGAACCGACTTCAAAAAAGGAGGAAGTCCTCAATTGGATGGTTTTTATGTTTGTTACCTCGGAACTTTCGACTGGGTGAAGCAATTTTGATGATTCTTCGTTTACTTGAAATATGGTGCGTCCCGTGTCGTCCTATTTCAATTTGGTTCAATTTGGATAATGGCATCCGCGAGAAAACGGTTGAAGTCGGTTATTTTTCCAGAATTACATATTTATTGTTCTCCAGCGTTTTCTTAACACCGGTGCTATTAACACCGGTGCTAGTTGGGAATGCGATTCTCGAAGTTGTGGATCATTATGTTTACCTAGGACAAGCAATCCAGTTAGGTAGATCCAATATCGAGAAAGAGGTCAGCCGACGAATCCAACTCGGCTGGGCAGCGTTCGGGAAACTTAAGAGGATCTTCTCGTCCAATATTCCGCAGTGTCTGAAAACAAAGGTTTATAACCAGTGTATGTTACCAGCGATGACTTACGGCACTGAAACGTGGTCTCTAAATGTCGGCCTCATAAAAAAGCTCAAAGTCGCTCAGTGTGCTATGGAGAGGGCTATGCTCGGTATTTCTCTACGTGATAAAATTCGGAACACGGAAATCCGTAGAAGAACGGGTGTAACCGACATAGCCCGCAGAATTAGCACGTTGAAATGGCAATGGGCAGGCCACATCGCTCGTCGAATCGACAACCGTTGGGGAAGAATGGTTCTTGAGTGGCGACCACGAATTGGACGGCGCAGCGTAGGACGACCCCCCACCAGGTGGGCTGACGACATTCTTAAAGTCGCAGGGAACCGTTGGATGCACGTGGCGCAGGACCGTTCCGAGTGGCATTCTCGTGGGGAGGCCTATGTCCAGCAGTGGACGTCTATTGGCTGATGGATGGATGGATACCTCAGAACTTTCGACTGGGTGAAGCAATTTTGATGATTCTTCATTTACTTGAAAGATGGTGCTTCCCGTGTCGTCCTATTTCAATTTGGTCCAATTTGGACAATGGCATCCGCGAGAAAACTGTTGAAGTCGGTTATTTTTCCAGAATTACATATTTATTGTTCTCCAGCGTTTTCTTAACAGTAGTTATGAAAGGAGGGATGAGGGGATGCCGAAACATCGCGAACATAATTAATTCTCCTAGTTTCTTGTAGTTGATTGACACTACCTTTAATCTAATAATTCATTACAAAACGTAGTGAAAACTCCACAACAAACGTGATTATTCAAAGAATAAGAGATATCTCTCAGTCACATAACATTTGTTATACTAATACGAATATTGCATGTTAAGTGCATATTATTAACTAAAGGGGCACGCCAAGTCGCTTTAGTAATTTAAGCCCACAGTGCAGACCTATAAAGGCTAGTGATAATAATAGTAGCCAATGGAAATAATTAATTAGTAAAAGAAGTGACTTACAAAAAACTTGGCATTTTAAAGTAATCAAATGTTCTTATATCTATCTCATCATCACTCTATATATGACACATATCATATTTCCCGCATCTGTGAATTTCTATATGGTGTTGCCATAATAAATACAAAAAATCGATACATCAATATTATACGTCACTTTATATAATTCTTGTAAAGATGAAAATAATAATAATTATTATTAGACGTAGTAGATTTATATTATAATATATTATGAATATTTGTTAAAAATGAACGACTTAAATAATACAGTGATAATAAATAATTAATTCAATTAATCTACTCTTTCAACATATTTTTTTGTAATGCCATCAGTTTTATGTCAATGTACGTATTTCCAAGTTCTTTACATAGTTTAGTCGTTGACTTGTTTAATTATTTTGATAAAATATTGCCGACTATTGCAGAATAATAAATACAAGGAAGAACAAAGATAAATATTAATATACTTTTTTAGTGTAACCAATTTCGTGTGCACTCTGGGCCTAATACTGGCATCCTTCTTTGATCTGTTTATGGTTAAGTGTAAGTAGTGTAGGAGCAGTTACGCTAATAGTTTGTCTCGTTTTGCAGTAGGTGTGAGCTGAGCCCGCTGCCTGCTTCACCGCCGGCTCCTCCGGACGGTGTATCGGAAGAGGGGGCGGAGCGCACGCGCGCCGACTCGCCGCCCGCCTCCTCGGACGAGAGCGAGCCACTGTCACCGCCAGCATCGCCCACACATATGCACCTTGACCACACACGGTAGGTACCTAATCATGTTACATTATCATCTCACTCCATCTACGCCCCACTGTTAGGCCACCTCCACTATGGGAAGGAAATCGACCAACTATACCACGCTTAGACGTAAGGTTTTCTTTCGAGTTTTCCTTCACTTATATAATTGTTATATTCTTATCATATCCCTTAGTCAGCTTTTACGACACCCTCGGGCAAGAGAGGGGGGTGGGGGGTGGCGAATTGTATTCTTACTCTGTCACCACACTGAAGACTATATGTACTATTCATGTTTATCCGTTCACAATTGTGCTGACTGGCTTACAATATAACCTTGGCAATTTATAACACAATTGCTATTGCCAACGTGCTTAATAAGTGCGTGGAGATATCGCATTTTTGCCTAAAGCCAGCAGTGTTTGCCGGTCGACTTATGGATGGAAGGATTTGGCTGTCTGAGTAGTAATGTGGTATATAGTATACATATTGTAACGAGCTCATCTAACCCGCAGCATGTATCCACCGAAGCCACGCGCCGCTGTACAACGTCGACACACCATCAGCGGTGGCAGCCCGCTGTACAAGCGGCCGAGTCACGCCATTGAACAGGTTATTGCACTTACATGTAAACATAAATAATTATAACAAAACATTTACAGTAGAGACTCGATTAACCGGACTAATTGTTGTCGTTAGGCATTCGGATAATCGAATGTATGAAAATCCTCCTTTGGTTTTGTGCATATACATAATTTTATGCGTTTATTAAAAGACGAATACATATCCCGCGGGGCATGCACCTCAGAGCGGAGTAACAATTACTAACTAAAACAATAATGGAACGCGTGGGACAGTGACTTACATACCATTTCAGACATGTTAATGTTTGTATAAATTCGATTTGTAGGTACGATACATAGGGCGCGCTTGGTAGTCCGAATAATCGCGATTTCGAATAATTGAGGGTCGGATAATCAAGTTTCAGCCGTATATAATGCAAATAAAAATATTAATACATGGATGTAAACCCATATTGGAAAATAGTTCTGTTTACTGTACCATATCAGCTACTGTGGCAATTCGTCAGCATCAATGTCTTGCTCATACCCCAATGACTTGTGCTCGATGCTCTTTTTCCATTCCATTAGTTTTGGCAATAGTTTTATTACCAGTCGCTTGACGTCAAACCTTCTTGGGAATGTAATTGTTGACCAGCCATTATTAGATGCAGTTGACTCAGATTGCAGCCCATTTGTCTTTTACGACACCCATTAACAATATAAGTATTGTTCGTATTTATAGCCGCCATCTTTCATTTTTCCACGCAGATTCACCTGTGGTAATGTCTTTTGCGCTTCATAAAGAACTTTATTCTTGTATACTGGTCTTGTAAAAGAGTTTGTTTGGTTTAATGCGTTAATCTCAGGAACTGCTTATTCGATATAACTTTTTTTTCTATCACGTCAAATGTTGACTCAACAAAAAGTAATAAATAAATTAAACGATGTTGTTCTCAATAATATAGTAGTAATATATAGAAGTGATTTATTGACATAAGTATTAAGCATAGCAACTTGAGGTTCTACATCTGAGTTCACTAGGCGGTATTTATAATTGTCCCACCGCTGGGCTCCAGAGTACTCCACAATAGAAGGGAAATTGACCGATTGTACCATGCTAAGTAGTTTGTTAGTAGGTTGTTATAAAGTTTTGTTGCAAGTTTTCCTTCTCTTGTTTAAATGTTAAATTCCTTATTTGTCTTTTACGATATCCACAGACAAGAAAGAGGGTGACGAATTATATCTTTACTCCGTCACCACAACTTATTAATTAATGTTAATGTATTCGTATGTTGTGATTGTAAATCGCATCCAGATAAATATAGTTGTATGTTACAGTTTTGGCAAGAACTGAAGCAGCAAAGATGGGGTCACGAGGGCGGCAGCACCAGTATGACCCCCACACCAGACGACATCGCCCTCTATGCCAGAGACAAGGTAATAATTTCTGTTCCCAAATGGTTTTGATGTAGATAGAAATAATTTATATACGCAATCGTTGCGACAATCGCATCGTCTGTTGGATTTTGTTTTATTTTTTTGTGATGGACAAGATTGTAAGCGCATCCCCCGCCCGGCTCTGTCCAGGGCAACAGAGGGGCGGCGCGTGGCCCCATAACCCACCCGTAGCACATCGCCTTCGTCATTGGGCCGACCACTGGTATTGACTTCCTTGTCCTCTGCGTTCGGCCCGACGGAATACCATATGGGATACATTTTCCTCTCGACGTCCTTTTCCCTGAACGTCTGTGTGTCTGTATAGATGGCGTTGTCTTCTTAGGATATCAAATTGTATTCCTAATCAGTCACTACAAGTACCCCTTAAAATATCCATTCATATAATTTGGGTGTAGTACCACAATTGCATTTACTGTTATGATGGTCGTATGATATGGTCGGGGAAAAAGTCTTTTGGTATATAATCTATATAAACTTTAATAAAATCACTTTGACTGTACTAGTCATATCTGACTGGTTTTCATACCATTAAAAAGGTTACATATCAAAGTGGGATTGGAAGGGTATTGTTCAGACAGGGGTATTGTAAGACAGGTCTGCCGAAGCTTATTATACTTGTCGCATTTTTTATGATCAGAATTCCTAAAAGTACTACAGCAACGGTATTATGTTACTACCTACATCATGACAGACAGTTCTCGAACAAAATGGCACATGTTAAAAAAAAGTGTCTTGAATTTTCGTATATGTAGATTGCGAAGAAATTTTTCCCCTGACCTTATACAATGGATATATTGTTTTCAGGCCGTCTCGTGTAGTACGGGTCTGGAGCTGTCGCCGCGACCGCGCACATGTCTGGGTGTGGTGCTGGACAGACCACGGCGACCTTCGCGCACCGAGGAGCAGTCCCCCACAGTGCCGCCCACCAGTGACCGTAGCCGAGGCAAACTGGATAAGGCGCACTCCACACCTGCATACGACTTCGACACCAGTATCGATGAGCCGGGACCACTGGCAGCGCAGACTATACCCGAGTCGCCCACCACGCCTGATGCAGGCGGCGATAAGTCACCGCTCGATCTGAAGAAGTCCAACTCTCAGCGTGATAGGGAGCGAGTGCTGGAGACTATTAACGTAGCCATGATGGAGCACAGAAGAAGATCTATTGTAACTCCTCAGCAGACGCCGGAACCGAGCGACATGCCAGCGCCTAGGTGAGCTCTAAAATATTCATGGGCCCTTTAGTATTTAATGCTGAATGAAACTAGCTACCCCATTTTTTCATGTGGTTACGGATTAAGAATACAATTCACCATTCCCTATCTTGCCCGTGAGTGTTGTAAAAGACGACTAAGGGATATGGTATGCATATAACAGCGATGCAAGAGAAGAATAAACTCGAAATGAAACCCTGTGCCAACACATCTACCTACTACTATGTCCATTAAAACAATGATTAGGTAATACTGTTTCTTAATTGAACTTGTACTAGGTAGCACACATCACAACATATATCAAATAAGTGGGTACTTCATAATAATCTTTTTAACAAAAAGTTGTTTATTAAAGTACCTGCAATGTTTATACACAACACCTACCGTGGTAGGTCAAATTCTCTCCCAATGTGGAGAAGGCCCGAGCCCAATAGTGGGACGTATATAGGCTGACATGAAAGCTACCTCCATGTCTTAATCATAGTTCATATTCGTCCCACTGCTTGCCTTGAATCTCCTGCACAAAAAGAAAACAATTGGGCTTACTCTACCACGCTGATCAGACGGGTTGCTATTAAGTTTTATTTCGATTCTCTTGCGTTCATGTTATCTGTACATTGTACCGTTTAGACGTCTTCAACGATAACAACGAGCAAGACATGAGGGTGGGGAATTGTATTCTTATTCCGTTACCACACGGAAATAGTCCATATCGTTAATCTATAAGGTACATCCATCCATTAGCTCATAGACATCCACTATAGAACGTAGGCCTCACCACGACAATGCCACTCGAACTGCTCTGTGCCACTTGCATCTAACGGTTCTCTGCGACTTTCAAGATATCGTCAGTCCACTTATTAGGGGATCGTCATATGCTGCATCCTCCGACTCGTGGTCGCCACTCAAGAATCTTTTATTTGGTTGTCGGTTTGACGAGTGATGTGTCCTGTCCATTGTCATTTCAACGTGCTAAATCTTCGGTCTATGTGGATTACACCCGTTCTTGATCAGATTGCCGTATACCGTATATAAGGTGCATATGCTTGCCCACATTTCCGCGTGGTGATAATTATGGTACTATTCGGTCATTTATGAAGGTGGTTTACATTTAGCAGTGGACGGTGATAGGCTTCATAAAAATGATGTTTGTGTATGTTTCAGATTTCCTCGTAGTAGTTCATCGCGTGCACCGGAGCCACCTCCACGGCCCGCGATAAGCGTGCGCCCCTCGTACGCTAGCGGCGCGAGTGTGGCGAGCGTGGCGAGTGTTACGAGTGCGTCGAGTGCGGTGAGCACGTTCCCGGTGCTGCGCGCTGTGCCCCGCGTAGAGTCACCACCCGCCTCACCACTCAAACCAGTTCGACCCATCGACGTTACACACGTAACTACACATCTATATTATTTTGGTATTTGTCTCGTGGGAATGTGACTTCATATTTTCAACTGAATTGTTTTCTGTGACAATGTTGAAGAAGTTTTACTTCAACTGCGCGCCACGTTGGCCTTGCATTATTTTTTGTTTTTATGGTGTGACTGTATATATCTCTTAGTCGTTTCTCACGATTTTCACGGGAAAAGTAGTTCTTGCTTCATTTTTAGCTGAAAATCATCTACATATAATCGGGTATACATATTTAAGCTGTGGAATATGTAGTCGCTCATCGAACAGTTTTGTTCACCAATGTTTAACAGTCACAGCGATCTCTATTGTCTGTCGAATACTTTCAATACAGTGACGTCACCATTCAGCAATGAACGGTGACGTCACCACCATGAGTAAATGCTGTTAACAGATGCTAGTTATAGTCCTTTGATTTCAGATATCTACACACCAGAAGAGGAGATCCCACTGTTATCCAAACTAAATACATTTAAAATATATCCATTCCCATCCTGATGTAGGTTATTGAACTGAACTTCTGTATGTATAACCGGATACAAAATATATATAATTTACAAAATCTTTATTATCTTCTGTTTGTGTTTGTAATCGAATTCTTTCTAAACAACTGGACCGATTTTGATGTTTATTTTGTGGCTGTTTCGATGGATATGAAAATGGTTTAGATTAATAATTGTAACCGGTAGGTGTCGCTGCGATCGATTTCAAGGAGAATTACTTTTACTATTTTATTTAAATTTGAACAGAACAACGTCTGTTGGGTCAGCTAGTTATTTATATAATATAAATTATTTGTCTCTATAGTCTACAAAATGATCATTACAGTTGCATATATGTGAATGTACAAGTTGTAATATTCGTGATGACACACGACTTATTGACACTTATATATACATTGTTCATTTATTGCTTGTACAGTCAATACTAACTAAATTTCCTGTAATTAATTATGTATTGTATATAAGAGATAGGTATTGTATGTAACACACGTGTTCATGCATCGATATGACACAATCAGCTCACAGTATTTACAATACGCATTATTAAGAGGTACGCCGGCGGCCTATGGGCTCATTCGCTACCCCTTCTCATCGCCCCGGACGCAAGAGATGGTGCGTGATGGACCATTATCCGCCATCAAATAGAAAGTTTCTCGTAGGATCAGAGACCCGTGTCAGTTTTCTACCTCTCTATAATTATGCCGCTGAATATTTGCTTGAATATGGTAGTTAGGTGATTAGTAAATCATCAGATTTATCAATCATTATCATATCCAATATTGATTGAGTTGTGGGAAATCAAAGTATTTTAATTATACTTGTACAATTTGCGTGACACGTGATTACATATATACGTATATATACATATTTTTGACGCCATGTGCATTAGAAAAAAAAAATTGTCTGTTAAGTCGGTAAACGAACGATAAAATTATGTGTTAACGTCGTAAGAAAACATTAATGAAACATTGAATTGAATGAATTGAATTATTATCACAGAATTATCATTATTTATAATACAAAGGAGTTAATTGAAAATTACGATTTTTTCGATTAATTACATTTGCACTTGTTAATTCAAACATTTTTGAAGTGAAACTTCTTTAGAATCGTTGTGATTTCAAACTCGATAAAACGAAAAAGCGGGTCCATAGAGACACAAACACGTAAATGTATAGGATTCAGCCGGCGAGAGAATGAGATAGAGGATGAAGGATAATGGAGTTTCATTTCTGATATGCGTACTTTGTACACTCTTTTTTTTTTTATAAAGATAGATGCATCACAAGACAAATGCTTAGGCCGATTGTGCCTCTCTATAGCTTGTTCTGCGTTCTCGTTCGCACGCTCGACTCAAGCGGAACGTGACATTAAGTAATGCCCTTTCGTACGTGCAGCCAACGTTCATCGTTTTATAAGACTTTATCACTTAACGTAAGATAATCATATCAACAAAACCTTGGTATGAACTCCACTCATCAATGTATGTGGTCTATTACAGATATCAGTCCCCCTCCGGCACATAACCAAGCACGACATCCGTGTCATACCCACAGAGCGGCGCGAGCTGCCCGCCATCAACAGTGAGCATGACGTCACCGCCCCTCCAGCCCCCCGCCGCAGATCACCTCCGCCCCCCACTACCGCATCCCCCGCCCCCGATATAGTCCTAGGTGCGCACGTACAGAACGACCCCGCCACGCGAGGCCTGGCCCTATCTCCAACCAGCGCCGTGCGAGGCATATTCCCTACTTCCAAGTCTAGAAGTTTGAAGAAGAAAAGTTCTATACTAGCGAGTGAGTTCAATATTATATCACTTTTGCACTATATTTTGCTAAATTTGCTACTATTAAATTGAGGATCACGCACGAAGCATCCGTTATTTAAGTAGAAGGTATACGTAGGGTTTACCCTGTGGTGACGGAGTAAGAATACAATTCACCACCCCTTATCATACCCGTGGGTGTCATAAAAGATGACTGAGGGACTAGCATATTATATCTATGCAAAAGAAGGAAGACTCGAAATAAAACCTTATACCAAGACGGTGTAGTAAGGTCAATTTTCCTCTCATTGTGGAGGAGGCTCGAGCCCAGCAGTGGGACGTATATCAGTTGAGATGAGATGATATATATTGAAGAGTTAGTCAAAAATAATGATAAGAATACAATTCACCACCTCTTTTCTGCCGATGGGATATATGTAATATACATATAAGACACGGCAAACTTCAAAACCTTTTACCAATTTGTCTGTGGTATAATAGCGTGGTGTATCTCTATTAGAGTTGTTAAAATGCCATCAACTTAGAAAGAAACTGTGAATTTTATTATATATTGGAAAATCATGATTATTTTGACAGCTCTTAATAGATATCGGACTGTTAATGTGACGTCACACAATCAATGTGCGACAGAGACAGCGCTCTATGAAGTCGAAATTAGTCGATTGTTTTTTTTTATATGACGATGTGCAATATTTACTGTTCGTATGTTGTTTAGAGCGTCGTATGGTCCCGGCGCGTGCGTTGGCCGCTCGCGGTGCACTCGGCGCGGTGTGGCAGAGGGTGCGCGCGAGGGGTGCCCAGCTGCCTCGCTGGGCGAGACGACACCTGCTACTCACACACAACCTACTCTACGCGTATCGGACACCAACTGTGAGTGACACATATAAACCGCCTCATTTATTGCCATCCATCCATCAGCCTAAAGATGTCCACTGTTGGACATGGCCTCCACGAGTATGGCACTTGGAACAGTTCTGTGCCATTCATTCAACCCCTTCTTTTCCAATCTTTCAAGACGTCGTCAGTCCACTTAGTAGGGCCACTCGAAAATATTTCTTCCCCAACGGTTGTCGTTTCGACGAGCGGTGTGGCCTGCCCATTATCATTTCAACATACTAATTCTGCGGGCTATGTCGGTTACACCAGTTCTTCTACGGATTGTCGTATCCTGGAATTTATCACGTAGAGAAATATCGAGTATAGCCCTCGCCATAGCACGTTGAGCGACTTTGAGTCTTATTATAAGGCCGAAATTTATAGAGCACGTTTCAGTGCCGTATGTCCGCTGCTAACACACATTGGTTATAAACCTTTGGTTTGCCTATTTACAGATTTTAACCCCAGGTGTAAAAAGAGCAGTGTTATAATTTTTACATACCCAGGTATGTATCTGTGGCATCGTACCTACCTCCTAAACGAATGTTTCTTACGCACAGTAGGTATATGAATATCTTTTCAGGCGTTACACGGTCATCAGCTCTTTGTTAGTTGCCACAGGGATCTTGGTAGAATAATAGATATTTAAGTTTTAAATTTATCTGTGACCTAAAATTTTAAACACTATTATTAATCATTGAGCTACTATGTTTTTTAATTGACGTCACCCTGCACTAAGTTCTTAATCCTTGTCTTGTGGGGACTTAACAAACATATAATTTAACAGACACAAATTACACGCAGACTTAGAACAACTTGCTCTCCTCTAGTCATAATTTTTCTTCCATCCACGTCAGTTGTATAGAACGAGCTATACGCCATTAATATGCAAGTATGACGTCACTGCTCCATTAGTCCCATGTCTCATCTCCATCCACCGATACCCGAGCCCTGGCATACCTTTTACAAATAGAGCGATCCACCGTGTATACTATGATGTTACGTTCCCAGTGCGCGAAGGCTGACTGCATGATATATCTGGAGGGTTTCACCGTGTCCGCTGCCGGCGAGGTGAAGTCGCGTGCTCACGCGTTCAAAGTGTATCACACCGGCACTGCGTTTTACTTCGCGTGCGACACACGTGACGCCATGCTCGCTTGGATACAGCTTATACATCGAGCGACACTGCTGCCATCACTGGCAAACAACGTACGTATAACAATAACACTTTATATTGGTTGGGCTTTTAGTTTCTTAAAATTAAGTAGAATTGCCCATCAGCTAGTGTTCCAAACATGAATCTTATTGCTAGCAATTCCCTAAGTTCCAGGAAAATGTTCAGAAATCTAGTAAAGTTTGTCTTTCCCAGAATTCAAATACAAGTAGCATATGAGATTCGTTCATAGAGACAGTTTTTGTTAATTGTTATGTATTTCTTACCTAAAATTTACTAGTAAACTAATACTGTTGTGATGGAGTAACAATACTATTTATTACCCCCTATTTTGCTCTTGGATGTTGTAAAAGACGACTAAGGGATATAAAACGCATATAATATTTATTCGTGTGGTGTATTAATCCGTGTGGTGACGGAGTAAGAATACAATTCACCACTCCCTATCTTGCCCGTGGATGTCGTACAAGACGACTAAGGGATATAATATGCACATAAGATCTGTGCAAGAGAAGGAAAACTCGAAATGAAGCCCTATACCAACATGTCTGACCAGCATGGTATAGTAGGTCAAATTTCCTCCCATTGTGGAGGAGGCCCGAGCCCAACAGTGGGTCATATGTGGACTGCGATGATGATGATGATGAATATTTATTCTCTAAAACTCTATGGCCAACTTGTCTGACCAACGTGGTAAAGGTTAATTTCTCTCTTATTATGGAGGAGTGAGACATATATGAGCTGAGGTGGTGATGATGACAGACAAGAAGTGATGAAAAATAGTATTCTTAAGTTCATTACATTACATATTGTGTACAGTTTATGCACTGACACATTGCAAACTATAAATCATACGTTCACAGATGGACGTGTCGAAGCAGTTCTCTGAGACTGACTACTCGGAGACCGAGTCGGACACAGAGAGTCCGCAGAAGGAGCGTGAGCGCGAGCGCGACAAGGAGAAGGACAAGTCGAAGTTTGGCTCCCTGAAGAAGTTAACGGTGCGCATGCAACGAAGTGAATCCCACGAGAGCGTGCCGCACACATCCACCAGCCTCGACAGGAAGTACCTGCGCTTCTTCTCCAGAAGCAAACACAAGGACGAGGACAAGAGCAAAACTAATAAGGTAATTATATTATATTTTTTAAAGTGACACCTTTAGGAGCGAATCTTTGATGGGTATAAACTTCAAGTCAACCGCATGTTTCAAAATATAGCAGATCTTGTCAGTGACTCCTTTTAGATAAGGTAGGACTTAGACTTAATCTTCGTGTGGTGACGAAGTAAGAATACAATTCACCAAGCTGCCAAATGTCCGTTGACGTCGTAAAAAAACGATTAAGGGATATAATATGAATATAAAACTTGCAAAAGAAGGAAAACTCGACATAAAACACTATGATATCTGATGTTTACGCGAGCACTACACATTGTAAATAAAACTACTTTTACGGATTATATCGCGTTTGTATTTGATTTTTGATTGCCCGACGTTACAAACACTTTGCTGCATTCATGGTCACGGGCGGTATTGATATGATTCATATAGAATCATTTTCTTCTTTTTTTTTATTTATTATAGGCTTTGTCGCTGAGCGACCATATCGCCTTGTAAGACATTACATTTCTCTTACTAATCTAATACTAATGAAATACTAATACTAATAAAATAATAATAATAATAATTTATTTATTTACCATAATAATATTCCAAAAATATATGGGAATCTCTGGCTCCTACACTAGTTATAAACTGTGTTGCAGGAGGCAAAAGGAGCAATAATAATACTAATCAAATACTAATGAAATACTGCTCTAATATTAATACTGTGATTACTAATCTAATACTAATTTAGCTAACCTATAAAGCAAAATAGCATGTTCAGCGGTACAATGTGCTAAAATGGAGTTACAGAATCCGATGTCAAATATATGTCCAAAAAACGATCTTCTACAATTTTCGTTTCGCACACATTCCATCAAAATATGCTGTACATCTTCTACCTTTCCACATTCTACGCAATTAGGCGATGGGATTTTTTTCATCAAGAATCTAAATTTATTTGATGGAATGTGTGCTGAACGTAGACGAAGGGCTATTACAGTCATTTGTCGATTCAACCTATTGTTCGCAAACCAAGGATGTTTCGGTATTTGAGATTGTATAGTGCGATACCAAATCATTTTCTTCTTATACTGGCAATAAATTTGTACTAAAATGTGGGTCAAAATTTAATAAATTTAATTAACTAATTTCTTGTATCGGGTAGATAATTATAAATGTCTGTAATAACGATGACTTGTTGGACGTGAGACACCTTAGTCCGCCCGTGACCATGAATGCTGCAAAGTGTTCGAAACGTCGGGCAATCATAAATCAAATACAAACTCGATATAATCCGTAAAAGTAGTTTTATTTATAATAAAACACTATGCTAACTCGTTTGACCAGCGTGTACGTCAATTTCACTCCTATTGGGAAGGAGGCTCATGCCCAGCAGTGGGACATGTATGCTGAAATGAATAGACATATTATTACGAGGTATTTTATGATTCCACTAAGGCTATATATAGGAGTATAACACTTCAGCAGGTTTTTCAGTACATAAGTATAATGTTTTCTAATATTGTATATTACAGAATAAACAGTCTGGTGTACCCGTCCCCACTGAACATTACCGCAGCTATCGTAAAGTACCCGTGCCGGAGACGCCAGCGCCTCTCACCCCCGCGTCTGAGACCGCCCCCACTAACGCCGAGGGTGAGGGCGGCAGACCGAGACGAATGCCAAAGCCGATAAACTACATACACGCGTCGAATCCCAACTTGTTGGACTTTGATAAGAGTGATTTTGTTACTAAGCCTACGATACATGTACCAAAACCAAAGCCAAAGGTTTGTATTTTTATTTTATTTATATTATAATAAGTTATTCGAAATTTTTTGAGAGATTGATTACCATATTTAGAAATTCTCGTCTTTACCGGCGAATGTGAGTGGCAAATGTATAATTACCACAGTAACTGCTGTAGTAGAGCACTTAGAAACGATTTACTAATAGTTGACTACGCTGTAACCGTCCTCCCCATGTCTCTAGATACACTTTCTACGAACCTGTCTCACTATCCTGATATAGTATCTCATATTTGTGTAGCAGGCCCGGGCTCTACAGTGGAATGTGTACGAGTTGAGATAATAATGAACATGGTTTAATTATAAATTAATCTTCTTCTACGATAACCTTGGAAAAGTAAGAGGGTGGTGAATTGTTTCTAACTCTAACATTAAAGCAACAGACAGTAAAACTTTCGGAAATCGTTTACTGAACCATCTCGTCAGCGTGGTATGTTACCTTGCAATGGTGGAGGTTTAAGCTCTGCAGTGGGACGTATATAAGGTTCACGGAAGCTTCTGTTAGTACATTGATGGATGTGTGTTGTATTCTACGGTATGTTTGCTCATAATTCGATCGCATAAATAGTGTAGTGATTAAGATATCGACCAACCATGCTAAGTATTACTTGTTCGATGTACATACAGAATGGTATTTTGTGTGATTTACAAATTGTTTAGAGTCTGTTTCCATTTTATGTCCATAATCGTATTGCTGTAAAGTCCCCCGTAATACAAGAATTATTAACAATAATACAATATGTACGGTCGATATTTCAGCCGGAGAATCTGATGGGGTTTGTGACCTTGGAGCAGTTCATGTTGAAGAAGCAGGCGGAGGAGAAGCGTCAGTATCGAGACGTGCATTCGCATCGTCCGCACGCGCAGCACGACACAGCGCGACTAGACAACATCGGTATATACTATAATATATGGGATACTAGCGACTCGCCCCGGCTTCGCGCGGGTCCAATGCTAATACTAAATATACAACAGAATGTCTTTATATACAGCGTTCACAGAGTTATTGTCATTAGACAATACAAACATGTTTTCTTTAGAGGTTATTCTTGAAAGAACGACATATTATGCATGTATTAACCTTCCTCTTGAATCACTCTATCCGTTAAAAAAACCGCGTCATAATCCGTTGCGTAGTTTTAAAGATCTAAGCATACATAGGGACAGACAGACAGCGGCAAGGGACTTTGTTTTATAATATATAGTGATTCATTCCTTACGGCGAGGAGTTGCCGTTTTAGCAGAATTTAATGATATACATATATTACTTTTTTAATACTACGTAAATAGGTTATCTGTGTCATGACGGAGTAAGAATACAATTCATGACCCCCCACTTATCTGTAGGGTCGTAAAAGACGACCAAAGATTACAATATGCATATAAAATCCGCGCAAGAGAAGCAAAACTCGAAATATAATCCTATAGCAACCCGTTCGACCAGCGTACATTAAATATAATTAGCCTTTTATTATGGAGTAGGCTCAAGTCCAACAGTGGGACGTGTATGAGCCATGGTGGAAATAGATGAACATCATCATCTTGCTCTTATCCCAATTACTTGGGGTCGACGCAATATGTCATCTGTTTTGACATATTGCAAAAAGTTTCGGCAATGACTTTTATGACCGGCTGCTTGCCTGACGTCAACCCTCCTTGGGAATGTAACCGTTGACCCAAATGGTACCAGATGGAGTTGGTCCAGGTCAATCTAGGGCTCTTAGTCGTCTTTTACGACACCCACGAGCAAAGCAAGGGTTGGTAGTATTCGAAGCCGCTACCACACAGCACGGTGGAAATGGATGAACGAGCTAATAAATTGGGTTGAGATATTGGTGGAAGAGTGAGGCAATCTGCAGAAAATCCCTACAATATGTTTCAGACCAAGATTCAAACTCGGGCACTTATAACTCGGGCAATAGCGTAGATATACTATTGGACTAATAAGACAGCTGTTTTTTATATAAAATATATATGTCACCCAGCGGTTCATTCTTTTAGGTTTTCAATATCTCATCCGATGTATGTTCCACTTTTGGGATTATGTCTCCTCTGTAATGGGAGGTGAATTGATCTACTACTCCATGCTGCTCAGACGCGTTAGTATAGGGTTATGTTTCGAGGTTTCCTTGTCTTGCAGATATGTTATATGCTTATCATATCACTTAGCTTTACGATATCCACAGGTAAGATGGAGTGGTTTATTCTTACTCCGTCATTACACGGAAATTGTTTGGTTTTATGTCTTCTTAAATATGACTAGGGCGGCATCAGACGTCGCAGAGCAGATTGAGTCAGCTTACAGTTCTATGTTTGATTCTTACCACGGCCTAATGAGATCATGCATCAGCTGAAGTTCACAGATTCTGTCACTGCCTAATTTGAATAGCTTATATCATACGATGTGTTTTAATCCTATAACGATGTTTTAGTTCCCGATGTGATATATGGTGAGGTGGGCCCCGCCGACAGCGCACCGAGCGTGGCACGGCGACGTGACGACACCGGCACGACATCAACCTCCGGCAGCGGGAAGCCCATATCTGTGCGAGGGAAAGACGGGTGAGCGCGTAATTAACTATGTATTGTCTTGTTATAGATATAAGTAATATCGACGCGTATTAAGATTGCATTCAATCACTAAAATAATTCTGTGAATTTCAGTATCGAACTGATATAATATATTTTATCATCATCAGCGTCACACCGCTGGGCTCGAGCCCCTAAATTCATATCTATTTAATAATTAAATCATAATTATTAGAATGTATATTACACAAAAAACAATATAACATAAAAGTTATAGTGATTACAAAAATGTGTTTTAGACACATTTTTGTAATCATAGAGTCTATGCCTTAAATGTTACGTATTATGTAGGCATGTACAGATAGGATACATGTAGGCATGTAAAGCTTCGACAGTATAAATAGGTATGATTTGCGCGAGCGCTTCATTGGTAACGTAGGTACAAAAGGCGATTCGTCAACGGTCATCGGTCGATCAGCTAATTTAAAGCGAAGTTGTCTTGTTTATGCGAACGTAATCATTGATTTTTTCAATTTCTAATGAACGTTTAACAAAGTATGAATATGTTGCAGATTAAGTGTCTTTATATATATATATATATATATATATATATATATATATATATATATATATATATATATATATATATATATATATATGAATATGTTGCAGATTAAGTATCTTTATCACTTTGTACATTTCAATCAAATTTACAAGAAAAAGCGTTACTTATATTTTACATGTCTCTAATTCATTAACGAATCGATATTTTTATTTCAATTTTTGAAGTGACACTTCTTTGCGCGCCTGAGGGTAATTTTTTTATGGATGAGACGCAATTTAGTGTCACGAAAATGTGTTTTTGTCCAAGAAGAGCGAGAGATTGTGACCGATTGAGAGAGAGTGAGAATGGGGGAACATAGCACGAAGCACAGCCATGGGGCGAGAGTGGGGAGCAAGCGAGTGAGAAAGATCGAAAGATTTTTTTTTAATACTGATAAAAAACATATGGAACCAAAGAGGTTTTACTTCTGACATGCGTATTTAGTACTCACGCAATTTTTTTTCACGGGTTCCTACCACAATATGTATTATAATATATACTATTTGTATACTGCAGTTATGAGAAGATAGTGTATCGAGACGAGATGAGTACGTCGCGCTCCGCGCCTGCACATGAACGATGGCGAGACTCGCTGCGGAGAAACGATAAGGTATACCCACTGCGCCCACTAGACCCGGGTGCGTTATGACAACAGGTAATGTTGTCATAACGCATTCGGATTGATCGTAAATACCGCGCCCTGGTTATGTTTAATTATACTTCTTATCAGCACAGGCCTTATAAGATTTGTACGATAACTACAGAAAAGGAAGTGTTACATTGTATTGATACTCGATCATCGTACTCCTTATAGCTCACACACATTGAAATGCAGAATGTATAAAGCGAATACGGATCACGTACAGTACCGCTGCCGTAAAGCGATCAGTGATATCACTGAACATAGTCCAAGATCTCAAATACTTTTTAAGTTATCTACATATCTATCTATACCAATAAATAAAATTGGAGTGTCTGTTTGTAATGTCAAAATAATAGGCTTTTTTCATGCTCACACGGTTATTTGCACTATACATATGCCTAAAATACACTTTATATATTTTTTTTCTGTCTGTCTGTTTGTTCCGGGTAATCTTCAAAACCGCTGGACCGATTTAAAAAATTCTTTCACCAATGGAAAGAATATATCAGGGCGTAAACTAGGCTATATTTTATCCTGGTATTCCCACGGGAACGGGAACTATTCAGGAAAGACGACCGAAACCGAAGCGAAGCGAGGGCGGGTTGCTAGTTGTATATTATTCC
Organism: Lymantria dispar; assembly: GCA_032191425.1. Taxonomy (NCBI): domain Eukaryota; kingdom Metazoa; phylum Arthropoda; class Insecta; order Lepidoptera; family Erebidae; genus Lymantria; species Lymantria dispar. Next base: position 503,727 of record CM063442.1, read on the forward strand.
CTTGTCACGATATTAGTCCAAAAAGAACGCCGAAATTAACAAACAGATTTCAACTTTTTGTTTTTTTTAAATTTGTATTTGGTTCCAACTTTAGAGATAGGATAGTTTCTACTTTTTTTTTTTTTTTTTTTTTTATGGGTGGGCTATGGTAAGCGCACGCGCGGTCCAGTCCGTCCGGGGCGATGAAAGGACGGCGCGCGGGCCCATAACCCACCCGTACCCACGTCACCTCGTTGTTGGGCCGACCACCGGAGCAGATGTGACTTGTCGTCAGTGGTCGGCCTGACGGAATACCCTTTCGGGTAACCTCACCTCTCGACGTCTTGGGACGTCGGTCGCCGTCGCGCGGTCAGCCTCTCTGCGGGTGACGGACAATTCCCCGGTCCAATCACCTGCGGCCTCGGCTAGGGCGGCATTAGGCGCAGATACTCGCGCCTGCGCCGCCCGAGTCGCCGGCGGCGGAACGTGTCGCCGAATAGGAGCTCTACTCGCACACGATCCGCCGCCTCCTTCCGTGAGATTACGGCCTCACAGAAGGCGGCGACCGCGTCCCAGTTCCTGACGCTGACGAGCATCTCCCTGGCGATGGTCGGCAGCGCCAGGTCGGCACCGATAATTGCGACGAGTTCACGGCGATCCCCCTCCCATGCAGCACACTCCTCGAGCGTGTGCTGCGCCGTGTCCTCGTCGCAACTGCAGTGGTGGCAGGACGGTGTGCTCTCCCTCCTGACAATCTTGTGCAGGTACTTCCCGAAGCAACCGTGCCCCGTCAGCACCTGCACCAGTCGGAAGGAAAGCACGCCGTGCGTCCGCTCCAACCACTCCATCAGCACCGGCCGGAGGGCCTCGACGGTCCTGACACCGTACCGAGGACTCTCCAGCCGGACTGCCCAGGATAGTTTCTACTAAGATTTTTTTTAATTTCAATGTAAAATCGACAATTTTTTGATATTTCAAAGCAAAGTTTTGGTCCGTTATCTTTGGTGTGCAGCAAGATGGCGGACCAAAACGTTCCAATTTTGAGTACGTAAATTAATCGTGACGTGACGTAAATTTGATCTTATCTATTAAAGGTATAAAGTTCATAAATTACTTATTGCCTGCATTTAACAAATGGTGCCGTATGCAATGTTCATGTTTCGTACATTATTGTTTTATTTATTGTTTTAAATTAGGGGAAAATCAGCCAGTTAAATTAGAAATTATCACTTAATTTCTATGCCTCAGAGTGAAAGCATAGGCCGTGCCCGATCTCTGTAGTTATATCTCTCCAAAAGATCGACGTAAACGATTACATCATACATCATAGCCCACAAGTCCCACTATTGGACTTGGACTTCCCACACAATAAGAGGGAAATTGAGCTACTATGACCACGTGGTGAGACATGTTGTTATAGGGTTTTATTTCGAGTATTCTGTCTCTTGCATATATGCTATATGCATATGTAATTGTCTTTTATAACACCAACGGAGACGAAAGGGGGTGGTGATTTGTATTTTTACTCTGTCATCATGCGGTGAATAAACAGTAAATCAAAGAAACCAGTATATAATCTGTCGGTTACAGGTGCACACGACAAGCGCCAGCTCCCCGGAGAGTGTCCCCCAGCAGGCGCCGCTCACGCACGCGCCCGCGCCGCTCGACAGGTATACGTGCATATACTACAGCGTTAGACATTGAGACACCGTTATATACGACCACTACTTGTTGGTTAATACGACCTCAGGTTACATTATGTACATAATATGGTACATCAATGCTTATTATCGAATTCTTCGGCTGAATGTTTCAGGTACTAGGAATCTTTATAAATGCCGGCAATGGTTACTCTGAGAGTGTAATTTATGTGAATTGTTTACACATGTATTTGCAAAGTCCGCTACGATTCTGAAGTTTATAAAATATTTTTTTTTATTAGCTGGAGTGGTGGCAGCAGTGGTGGAGGAGTTGTCCGCAGTGGGTCGCGCGCGCCCTGGGGCGGGCGGCAGTACCCACACTTGGTGTGTCCGCCCACCTTCCAGCCGGAGACGTACAGCCTGGCGCGTCTGCCACCGCGCCGACCTGACCCGCCCACCTAGCGCCCCTTGCCCACAGCGGCTTCAACTTGCTCACGGGTCGCTCGAGTGCATACTAGCACAGTTATATTGCGATCCAGCGGTCACCAATATTGACTATCCAATTATTTCATTGGGCTTAGAAATTATAATATCAATAAAAAAAGTTATAAAATATATATACATATGTTGTTCTCCTCCACGTGTGGGAGGATGAAACAAGCCTCTGATGATAGAGAGGCAAATTATAAAATATCATCGTTTCCGTGGTGCGGCTGGTACTCACACACAGAGCTTGAACCAAACGTGACGGTGCTCATGTAACAATACGTCTTTTATTAACAAACATCGAATATTGAATAAGTACGTCTAAAGTACTGCTATCGATTGCTTTTTTTAACAAATGGATAGGTATATGTTTTGCAAAGAGACGACTATTTATTTGAATTTTAACTTTTCGTAACAAAAAAAATATTGTCGATAATGCTCATTTAGTCCGTGTGGTGACGGATTAAGAATACAATTCACCACCCCCTATCTTACCCGTGGGTGATCGTACGAGACGACTAAGGGATATAAAACGCATATAACATCTATGCGAGAGAAGGAAAACTCGAAATAAAACCCTATACCAACACGTCTGACCAGCGTGGTATAGTAGGTCAATTACCCTTCCATTATGGAGGAGGCCCGAGCCCAACAGTGGGACGTATATGGGCTGAGATGATGATGATGATGAATGCTCATATTAAAATTCAATTTTCACCATCATCATCACAGCCCACATACTGTTGGGCTCGGGCCTCCTCCACAATGGATGGAATTTGACCTACTATACCATGCTGGTCAGACATGTTGGTATAGGGTTTCATTTCGAGTTTTCCTTCTCTTGCACAGATGTTATATGCGTATTATATCCCATAGTCGTCTTTTACGACATCCACGGGCAAGATAGGGAGTGGTGAATTTTATTCTCACTCTGTCACCACATGGACAATATGCCATTTTAATATTTTGCTGAAGGCTCAAGAATATTCAACGATTGTTTCTTACAAATTATAATATACAGTAATTTGTAGTTAGCGAATATGAAATCTGTTAATAATGATATTATAATATAATCAGATATTAAATGGAATTGTAAGGTAATAAATAATGTATATAATACTTTAGTAACCGTATTATATATATTTTCAGATGTTAAATAAATTATTAGCCTGGTGCTTGTACCTTACATACAATACAATTGATCCACTATACTTCTGACTATTTGCAGTGAATTTCTTACATTAGAAATTGACAAACTAAAATCATAAAATTTTAGTTTGTCAATTTTTAAAGGAGAAAAATGTTGGTGGCCCTATGCTTTTTATTATCAACACGAAATAAACTTAGTATTATTGACAATTAACCGAACAATATGTATACTATGCTCAATTATTTTTATATTGTAAATAATTAATATAATATTGTACAATAAAATATAGTTTCTTCGAATAAAACATATCTTTGCTTTTTATAGGATTAAGCGACATCTATTGTCGAATAGTGTCTAATTTTCTAATAGACTGAATATCACGCAGAAATTGTCTTATTGCGACTCAATTGTTAAGCAAATCGTTATATTTTATACCTAAGATTCGCAAACTCTCGTTATTTTTTATTATTTAAATAGTACGTATAGAATTTAGTGGAAATATAAATAACAATCTGTCTATTTGACTTGTTATAATTGATGATATATCCGATCATTATTTAAATTACAATATATTTTAACAGTACAATGTTGTGAGTTGTGAACAATTGGCGTCCGCTCTTATATATAATAATCAATATATTATTTAGTGATCAATGCTCAGTGATTTTACTTAAGCGTTACAATGTAACGTGTTGCTGTTGTGTTTTATATACATACACGATAAATAATTATTATTATGTTATACAAATATGTGTGTAGCTATATTAATTATTTCATGAGATAATAATTTGCAATGCAATAAATGGCGTTGTATACGTATATAGAGAATGAGAAGGCATCGTGACTGCGTCACATAATTTTTTGTGTAAAGCATAGATGGCGCTGTTATCAATTTATTAGATATTTACAAATGACCATTTATAACCAGGTGTTGCATGGCATGTGCTTATTGAGGCTTCCTAATAGTATACAGTTGTAAAATTATATATTGTTTTCGAATGCTACAACTATAGAAATTGTGGCAAACAATTATGATATTATTAATGTTATTTAATCATTGTCCCCAATATGAACTGAACTAATACTGACACTAAATATATTAAACATTCGTCACTCTATGATATTTGCTTTTTAACATTGTAACAAATCAAAATATCGACCATTGTATATTATGTGCTAATAAAATTAACTTTATATTTAATTCAAATATAGTTACATAGACAGGTTGCCAGTAGTGTTGAATTATGTTGTGAAAAACTCTAAACAAAAATAATTTGTAAGAGACTATAAAGAGGCTATTTAGTTTTCCCTATTTGATTCATATGTGATGTAGGTATGGCCCCTATGTCCTATTGTCATCTTGATATAGTGTTACAATTACAGTACCAATGAAAGTTGCTTAGCTGCAATTTACTTATTTCAACTTGATGTACTTATGTTAAATGTACAATGTAAAAATTCGTATGTTGGTAAGTGCCAAAGTATTCAAAATTAATAACGTTAACGATGTCTCTTGTACTTTTTAGATATTTGTTAGGTGCGACAGTGGCGCCGCCTTGTGACGGATAATGGTGTGTATGGTGACGTCATGTGGATGAAATCTTGTGCAGGGTAGCAATGACCTGTTCCAGATGATATATATATATATTAATTATTTTTTACTAATATCATTGCACACAATAATATTTATATAAAAAATTGTGAAAGGATACGAATAATACTATACTCTTCTTCATTCGATTTAAGGTCGATATTTGTACGTTCTAACCGCAGTTCATTGTAGATAAATAATCAAGAGTAGTTATGTGTGCCTTGTGTTTATTTTACAATACAGTTTAGATTAATTATTGAATTATTTTAAAAGCTTTATTTATGGTTTACCTGTTGCAGTGTCTGTCTGTGTATCAATTCTTGTACGTTACATGTAACCTATTTCCCGAGGAATATTTAAATTTAAAATTTGTGAAAATTAAGCGTACGTTTTTTTAACATCCATTATTTGCAGCTTCAGAAATCTCAATTATGTATAATTTTAATCAACTTTGAATAATTTTTCTTAAATTTAATTTACCAGTTTAAAATAAAATTAATTCAATATTCAAGTTACAATCTTGCCCTAAATTCTAAACGTATTACATATATATTTATATTACCGGAGGGATGGGTGGGGTATGAGTGTACAGAGGTCATTACAGCTTCCTTTTACAAGCGTATAGAGTAAACATTCATATTTCGCCACTAAATTCGGCCCTGAGCCGTTTGCAGCCAAGTACGTCCACCAAATTTTCTCAGGTCCTTGGTGGTCCAATTTTGTGAGGGAACGTCCTACACTGCGTCGTTTCTATACGTGGTCGTCTCCGAGAAACTTTCTTCCCCAGTCTTCGGCTCGTCAAACTTTATGCATCTTAATTTTATTTGTTAGTAAAGGCACATCTACTATTATTTAAATTGAGATCGCTTATAAGTTTATATTTGATCATTTTATCGAACAGAGAAGAGTATTGAACACCACTGTGCTACTGTACAGTTACAAGTGTCACTATCGACAGTATACACATATATATATATATATACGGCTTTGCTCGTGGGTGTCGTAAAAGACGACTAAGAGCCCTAGATTGACCCGGACCAACTCCATCTGGTACCATTTGGGTCAACGATTACATTCCCAAGGAGGGTTGACGTCAGGCAGGCGGCCGGTCATAAAATTCATTGCCGAAACTTTTTGCAATATGTCAAAACAGATGACATATTGCGTCGACCTCAAGTAATTGGGATAAGAGCAAGATGATGATGATGATATATATATATATGTATACTATAAGTGATTGTTTTTGTAATACATTACGGTGTACCTGCGTGTTAGTACGTGTATGTATACGTACATATATACACACGCACACAAGTGTTATTAATCATTAATAAATATATTTTATATAAATGAATAATTTTATTTTTGACACCCAAGCGATTTGACGTCCCCGTCATTAGTTGGACGAGGCAGATGACTATATTACGAACGCTTAAGTAAGAGCGTTCACGGCCTGTGAGGCCATGCCACATAAATACCCGCAGTACTACCCCTACCGTTTGGGTCGGCGACTGCGTCTAGTAAAAGACAATCCCCTAAACGTGGGCACGCCCACTCTGCCTACAGTGACGCCCCTAGCTGAGGCCCGGTCCCCTGTAGAGGAAGCCTTTTCGCGATGTCGTTTAACGCTGTATCGGGTTGAGAGCCCTAAGCGCTCACCCACAGTCCGGGCAAAGTTGTGAAAGCCGTCTGCGGCTAACAGCTATGCATAAAATAATTGGCACCTGAATAATTATAAGAATAGAGATAGAAGGCAGCAGAGATGTCGATCATCGTTATCATCGAGTGTGATGTCCAGTTGTGCGATTTACAACATGAACTAAATACCATCTTCTGAATTACATGTCCTCGACACATAGCTGATCACCATCATCTCAACTCATATCCGTCCCATTACTAGATCAGAGCCTTCCACCTAATGGGAGAGTAATCGACCTAATATGTGACGTTGATCAGACCAGTTTTTATGGGCTTTTATTGTGAGTTCCTTTTACATAGATGTTATCTACATATTATTATCCCTGAGTCGACTTGTATGACGATTATAATGAGGGTAAGAAAGTGGATGGATTTGTATTCTTACTTCGTCATCACAGAGAATACGTGATTAGTAATAATTATATATTATTCATTTTTTAGAGTAGACTAAGGTTAACGCACCTGCCGCCCGGTTCCGTTCGAAGCGACAGAGGGGCGGCGCACGGCCCGTAACTCAACCGTGGCACGTCGCCTTCGTCGTTGGACTGACCACCAGTGCAGGGTGACTTGTCGTCAGTGGTCATCCCGACGGAATACCCTTGAGGAGTACCCTCTCCTCGACCGATGTCCCCCCCTCAGGGACGTCGCTCGCCGTCGCGCGGTCGGCCTCTCGGCGGGTGACGCACTAAATCCCCGGTCCAGTCAATTGTTGAGGTTCAAGGCTACCTCCGATTGTACGTGAGCGAACAACAAAGCGAGTGCATAGCCTATCTACGTGTGTACGCTTGTGCATTCTGGCGCCGCGCCGTTATGTTAACATCTCAAATAAAGGAAATGTTTTACTCAAATTCACAACTTTAGTGTCGCATAACAAAACTCCAAACTTCTATGAAAATTATCTTATTGAAAATTCCTATCAATAATAAAACCCCACAAGCGTTAGACTCGTGTTTACGTCATCATCGGCAGTTTATTATCCTTTCATCATTTGTACTTTGGACGGCCTCGAAAGTGAGCTTTTTTAATAGTTACCGATTGATAAAGTATCTACTTAAAAGTAATAAATAAAGCTGATATTTAATTAAGATAAGTAAGCGTACGTACGGAAAGGCTACAACTCTTTACTTCAGATAACTAGAACAAAGACGTAGTTAAGTGTTGTTCCTTACTTTATAGTTAACATAATGTATTGTCATTGTCTTGCACTGTGATTGCTCGCCTATTACGAATGCACTAAACTTATACAGTACCTAACCCTGAGAGAACTTTGGAAATAAATTTGAGGAATTAAATATGCATATAACATCTAGGTATGTAAAAGAAAAAAAACTCGAAATAAAACCCTTTACCTTTTTTTTTGCGGGAGGGTTACGGTCGGCGCACTCCTCGCACCACTTCGTCCGGGGCGACAGAGGGGCGTAAGGACGCACACCCGTAACCCACCCGTGACACGTCGCCTTCGTCGTTGGACCGACCACTGGAGCAGGGTGATTTGTTGTCACTGGTCGGCCCGACGGAATAAATCCCTATACCTACACGTGACCAGCGTGGTACAGTAGACCAATTTTCTTCTATCATGGAGGAGGCTCGAGCCCTACAGTAGAACGTATATGAGCTGAAATGATGAATTACTGTAAGCCAGGATCTACAATGGTCTCCGTAAATGACATCAAGTCAATATTAGAGGGTTAATAGCCCTTAGGAAATTGCTCAAAATGTTTTTAAATGTCTTGGGGCCCGTAAAGAATTCATTTTGAAAAGAAAACGGGAAGAGTTGGATAAATACAAATAGCTGTATAGTAGAATTTAATAGTAATTTATCAAGTGCATCTGACAGTCCAAAAGCAATACATTAAAGTGGCACGTGCGAGTTTTAGACACTATTAATAAAAAAATATGTATGATTACAGTAAAACACATTTTTGGGGTTGATACGTATCTTTATATCAATGATCTATCCGGAAAGAATACAATTCACCGTTCCCTTTCTTGTCCGTGGGTGTCGTAAAAGACGCTCATGGCATTATTGCAGATAACATTTATGCGAGAGAAGGAAAACTCGAAATAAAGCCCTATACAAACTTGTTTGACTAGTGTGGTATAGGTAGCTAATTTTCCTCCTATTATGCAGGATGTACCTATATGAGCTGTGATGAGGATGATGATATATCTATACCAATAAATATAATTGGAGTGTCTGTTTGTAATGTCAAAATAATAGGCTTTTTTCATGCTCACACGGTTATTTGCACGACATCTATGCTTAAAATAGCAATTAAAAATTTTTTGTCTGTCTGTCTGTTTGTTCCGGGTAATCTTCAAAACGGCTGGACCGATTTCAAAAATTCTTTCACCAATGGAAAGCTATAATATCAGGGCGTAAACTAGGTTATATTTTATCCCGGTATTCCCACGGGAACGGGAACTACGCGGGTAAAACGACTATAACCCATAACCGAAGCGAAGCGAGGGCGGGTTGCTAGTATATATATATATATATATATATATATATATATATATATATATATACGTGGCGTGGCGATTACGGCAATATCCCCTTTTTCTAGAAATGGCGTACAATAAAAAAATGGCCCCCAGTCACGGCGGCTCCAGTACTCTACGGGCTCATTTTGGTGGCGGGGCCAGTAGGGGTGGAGCGGGGGGTGCGAGGAATCTCCGGCAGCGATCCGGCTACCAACAAAAACGACCCTTGGCCCTGGTAACACACAACATTCGGACACTCAGGACTGACGAGAGGGTCATCGAGCTGGAAGAGGAATTGAGCAAAAGGTCCTCTGCTCTTTAATATCTTTATTAACGATATCGACAAATGTTTCAAGTATGCACAACTTCTGTGTTTTGCAGACGACATGAAAATATTCGCTACCATTAGCTCAATCGATGATGTCAATGCATTACAATCTGACTTGAATCGCCTCACTCATTACTGTACTCAAAATCAACTTGACTTAAATCCATCTAAGTGCGCCCTATTAACATTTACAAGAAAAAGTAATATAATAGAATCTAAGTACGTCATAAAGGGAGAAGAACTTTGTAGAGTTGATAGTATACGCGACTTGGGCGTTGTTCATGATACTTAGTTGTTATTCGATGAACATATTAATAATATTATAAATAAAGCGTCGCAATCTCTAGGCTGCGTATTACGCAACTCAAAAGCCTTTACTAGGATCAAAACTATGAAAATAATTTATTGTATGTATGTAAGAAGCAATCTAGAATATGCGTCCCAGATATGGAATCCTAGGTACAATACATATATAAATAGAATTGAAAATATACAGAAAAAGTTTCTTAGGTATGTTAATTTTAGGCTTGGTGTTAATTATAATTCTTGTGATTACGAGAGAACTTGCATTAAACATCACTTATTACCGTTATACGTTCGTCGTGACATATATGATATAGTTTACCTATTTAAAATAGCTCAGAATTGTGTCGACTGTATAGAGTTAGTATCAAAACTGTCATTGCAAGTCCCGCATAGAACTCTGAGAAAAAACCGTCCGCTTCATGTACCATTAGTCTCAACCAATTACCGGCAGAACTCGTATCTGTGGAGAGTGTGCAGTAGGTTCAACGAACTAACGGCTGTTCACGATTTTGATTTGTTTAATACAAGTATTACTTCTGTAAAAACTAGACTAAGTGAGCATTTCTCTATTTATGGGGGTGTCAGTGGTAGCATTCCTTAGTATAAGTATTCTTTCTTTTTCATTTCTTCGATCTTTGCGTTTGAGTATATGATTGGTTTCTCCTCACTGTCGACTAATGAATTTCTCCTATTGTAATAAATTATCTATCTGTAAGAACCTATAATTGGCTATCTGTTGTTATTCTGCTGTATTATATTATATGTAAGCTGTTGGTTCTGCTATAAATAAATAAATAAATAAATAAATAAAATCCGCTGGGACATTGTAGGATTATCAGAAGTGCGAAGAGAGGGCGAGGGTACGATAATACTCCAGTCTGGAAACTTGCTCTTCTACCGGGAGGGCGATCACCCATCCCAAGGTGGTATAGGGTTTATCGTTCGTAGGTCTCTCGTAGACAACGTGGAGAGGATCGAGAGTGTGTCGACAAGGGTAGCGTACCTTATACTCAGAATTACCAAGAGGTATTCGTTGAAGGTTATACAAGTATACGCACCGACCTCGACATATTCCGACGACGAGGTGGAGGCATTTTACGAGGACATCTCGAAAGCCATACAAACGTCCAAAACCCACTTCACGGTAGTCATGGGAGACTTTAACGCGAAAATAGGCAAAGGGAGTGATGATGAGTTGAGAGTAGGGCAACATGGATATGGACAGAGAAACCAGAGGGGCCAGAAACTGGCTGATTTTCTGGAGAAGGAATGCTTCTTTATGATGAATTCCTTCTTCAGAAAGAAGAAGAGAGAAGAGAAGGATTGCTTCTTTATGATGAATTCCTTCTTCAGAAAGCAGCCACAAAGGAAATGGACCTAGATTAGCCCCGATGGTTCAACAAAAAACGAGATAGACTTCATCTTGTCAGACAAACGACAGATATTCAATGATGTCTCAGTGATCAGCAGGATTAAAACTGGGAGCGATCACCGGATGGTACGAGCCACATTGAATATCCACACAAAAGTCGAGCGGTCACGCTTGATGAAGTCTACACTCCGACCTACATCTGTCCAATACCAGAACCTCGAAGGCTTTCAACTCGAACTACACAATCGCTTCCAATGTCTGGACGAATGCGAATCTCCGAACGATATGAACAACAGGTTCGTGGAAACTGTCCACGCGGTTGGGTCGAAATTTTTCAAGGCTCACCGCGTTAATAGACGTAAAAAACTTTCTGACCAGACTCTCGAGCTCATAGGGCGGAGAAAAGAAATGACGGTGCAGTCTTCAGCCGATTGGTCCAAACAAAGGCAGCTAAATAGGCAGATCTCCAGGTCTGTGCGTCGCGATATTCGCTGATTTAATACGCTCCGTATTATAGAAGCGATAGAGCGGAATCGTGGCTCAAAGTGTTCGCACAAGATCTGTCTATTGGGCAAAGCCAAATGACTAAGCTGAAGACCGACGATGGCACTGTCATTTCATCCCAAAGTGAGATCTTGGGAGAGGTCGAAAGGTTCTATGGACAGTTATACAAATCATCCCGAAATCCTGTTGTCGGCTTGGTCCAAGATCCCAGATCCAAGCTTACTCGGCACTATACCGAAGAAATCCCGGACATCAGCTTGTACGAGATCAGAATGGCTCTCAAACAACTACGTAACGGTAAGGCACCGGGAGATGACGGAATTACGGCAGAGCTTCTGAAGGCGGGTGGCAAGCCGGTCTTAATAGCCCTTCAGAAACTATTTAATTCCGTTATCCTCGGGTCGACGTTCCAGAGTCGTGGACCAGGAGTGTAGTGGTGCTGTTCTTCAAGAAGGGTGACAAAGCTTTCTTAAAGAACTACAGACCCATCTCACTCCTGAGCCACGTTTATAAGTTGTTTTCGAGGGTCATTACCAATCGACTCTCGCGCAAGCTCGATGATTTCCAGCCGCCCGAACAAGCCGGCTTCCGAAAAGGCTATAGCACCATAGACCATATCCTCATGCTTCGGCAGATTATACAAAAGACCGAGGAGTATAATCGGCCCCTGTGCTTAACGTTTGTGGACTATGAGAAAGCCTTTGATTCAGTCGAAACTTGGGCGATGCTGCAGTCCCTTCAGCGGTGCCAAATCGACTATCGCTATATCGAAGTGCTGAAGTGTTTGTATAGAAACGCCACAATGTCAGTCCGTATCCGGGATAAGAGTACGAAACCGATCCAGTTGCAGAAAGGCGCGAGACAGGGAGATGTCATCTCTCTGAAACTGTTCACCACTGCACTGGAAGATGTCTTCAAGCTCTTAGACTGGACTGGACTCAGCATCAACATTAACGGCGAATACATCACTCACCTTCGATTTGCGGACGATATAGTCGTTATGGCAGAATCCATGGAGGACCTTGGTACAATGCTCAATGATCTCAGCAGGGTATCCCAACTAGTGGGTTTACGAATGAACATGGAGAAGACGAAAGTCATGTCAAATGCCCATGTCATTCCTGTACCGGTCCTAGTTGGCAATGCGATTCTTGAAGTTGTCGATCACTATGTTTACCTAGGACAAACAGTCCAGTTAGGTAGATCCAATATCGAGAAAGAGATCAGCCGACGAATCCAACTCGGTTGGGCAGCGTTTGGGAAACTTAAGAGGATCTTCTCGTCCAACATACCTCAGTGTCTGAAAACACAGGTCTTCGACCAGTGTGTGTTACCAGTGGTGACTGACGGCACGGAAACGTGGTCCTTAAATGTAGGCCTCATATCAAGGCTCAAAGTCGCTCAGCGTGCTATGGAGCGGGCTACGCTCGGGATTTCTCTACGAGATAGAATCCGGAATACGGAAATCCGCAGAAGAACGGGTGTAACCGACATAGCACGAAGAATTAGCACGCTGAAGTGGCAATGGGCAGGCCACATCGCTCGACGAACCGACAACCGCTGGGGAAGAAAGGTTCTCGAGTGGCGACCACGTATCGGACGACGCAGTGTAGGACGCCCCCCCACTAGGTGGACCGATGACCTAGTGAAAGTAGCTGGGCGTCGTTAGATGCAGGCGGCACAGGACCGCTCATTGTGGCGCAACATGAGGGAGGCCTACGTCCAGCAGTGGACAGCGATAGGCTGAAATGATGATGATGATAATGATGATGATATATATATATATATAATATGTAACACAAAATATTTTATATGTAACGTGTTTTAATTAAAATTGCAACCTCTCTTTGCCCCATCTTTATTCGAATCTGGGTTTAATATTTTAGAATTAATTGAACTCGTTTTTAATTAAATATCAGTCTATAAAACTAATTTTTTGAATTTCGGATGAGCAAACAAAGTTACTTAACTTAACGCCCGCCAAATTATGTAGTGATTTTTAAATTTTAAACATGGGCAACAACGCTTTACCATCGAGAGCCATCTCGCTTAATAGGTACTTTTTATTCACACTGGTCTTTTATTCACTCACTATTTTCTTAAATGCTTATTTTCTTTTTAAAATTCTTATCAGCAAGCAGCAGCAAAATGAACCAATAACTATGAGTCTTGCCCGCCTAATAAACATTGCCACAATGAATCAGAAGAACCGTTTTTCATCCGCTACTCGGCTCAAATAAATACTAGTTACTTTCTAAATATGAAAATGTCCGCCTGTGACAATGAACACTGCAAAGTGTTCGAAACGACAAGCCATCAAAAATCAAATACCTACAAACGCGATAAAACCGTGAAGTAGTTTTATTTGCAATGTCTAATACTCGCGTAAACATCAGAAATCATTAGAAAATAAATATTTAATAAATAATTTTATTACAGTAACAAAATTTAGTAAGTGCATGATCAATTGTAATTTATAAGAAAGAAAGAAAAAAAAAAATAAGATTTATTGGACACTATAGTTATATGCTTGACATACAAATATACACAAATGCCAAAATGATATAAAAAACAAAGACGAAAAATATTGATGATTAAAATAATCGTAATATATAACAATTGAAATTCCAAGTATTAGTATCCAAAAGGCAACAGCTCAGCATATGCTACATAAACTTGGGTTGATTTTCAGCTGCAGCCTAACTAATCTATGTTACAGGTCACAAGAAGTGCAAGTACAGAAGAGTTACAATTAATAGGTTCATAGATAATTCAAAATTGTAAATAGTCATATTGGTAGCAATAATAACAGCATATAAATCAAACTACTGTATGTAATCTGCAGTTTAAAGAGTCTGAAATGATCACAAGAATACAGAGTAAAATACCAAATAGAATATAATATGCAATGTAATAAATAATTAAATATCAGAGAGTAACTATTACAATGGTTGTAAATTCGTTACATCTGCGATAAAGCAGTGTATAGCGTAGTGTTTGATTGCGCGCGTCATGCGCACTTGTCCGTTATGTGCTCAAATACAATGTTTGTGAATGTACTCACACTAAATTATTGCCTGCGTCCCTTCAACATGTGACATTTATGGCGATGTGTATGGTTTTATTTTGTAATAGAGGATAGCGAAACCTATTCACTCACAGTTATTTATACTGAATATTACAAATGTTTAAGAGTGGTAGGACCACACTCTCGACAGTTATCTGTCCACAGCCGCGGGCCGCGGCCTGTCCGTCCAGGGTAGTACCACACTCTCGCGGAAAATCGACGTCTGAGTAGTAGCAATTTGTTACTGCGCTTCGGTCGGTGAGCGAGAGAGCCGGAAGCCCAATTTCTGAGGGTGTTTGTGTGTGGAGGGTTTTGGTGGTGCCCTTGGTATCATCGAGCCTCAATGCACGCATTCACACTCCCTTCACTTTCTTCGCGGTAGGCAGCGACCCTGTAAAGGTCCATGAGCGTACCGTTTGCTCGTTTACCACCGTTTGCAATAAAAAAAAATAAAGAAATGTAAAACAATACGGAAGGATCAAGGCGTGAAAAAATTAGAATAAAATTAGCATTTTTTTTTGATCAGGAGTCCCAAAATTTCTAGAGCAACGAGATCATGTCGCTTCCTACAAGATGACAGACAGTCATCGATCAAAATGCCACATATATATTGTAATTAAATGTAAATAAACTAAAAAAAAAGTGTCTTGAATTGTCATATAGAATGCGAAGAAACTTTTCCCCCGACCTATAAAGAGCAAGGAAAATCTGTTATTAAGGCAGAAATTTGCATACAAACTCATTAAACCTATTGAATATTTTTATTAAGTAAACTAAAGCGCGGTGCATCTTTAACATCAAACTAAATTGAAAACGTTTAAATCAACTTTGTGCTACTCTTACTGATACTGCATTAGGTCCATAAACGTCACAAATGTTTTTCGCTACTTGCGTTGAATATTTCTTTTTTTGTAATATAATTTAAAATGTATCGAATTTATTAATTAGATTCACTCATTTTACAGCAAGAAAAACAAATGAAAAACGGCGGGAAACAACATTTTACAAAATTGATTCTTTTTTAAAATGTTAACATTTTAATGGTATCAAATTTAGCCAGATATATTTAGTACAGCCAAATAGATTTTATTAAAAGTTTATACAGACTATATACGGACAGACATGTCCCCATAGAAGAATTAAGCATTAATATTTCTATGTATTTCCTCGATTTTATTATGTTAGTATACTCTCCGACAACACTCAATACACCTGTGTGCCATACATGTTGTAGATGCGATGGCTCAGCTACTCCCTGATAGATTACGCATACGTTGGTAGTACATACATATACATCAATTGGACCGTAAAGCGATTGACCCCCGCTCGCTCCGCAGAGACTTGAAATATGTTGAAGACATCCATTTTGAACTAGTGTTACGTCTATATATATGTTCTAACCATCGATTTATATTGAAATATTGCTGTCACCGTCTTCGTTTTCCGCTTAATACTAACTGCGTGACTTTAAAATACTTGCACGTCTCAATTAGTTTATCTAGAATTATAACAACATTAAGTAAGTATGGATTTTTCCGTCTACCTTTCCATGTAGTGACGGAATAATATAACAATTCACCACTCCCTCCCTTGTCATAGACGAACTAAAGGATAATACGCATTTAACATCAATCCAAGACTCAAGAGAATGACAACTCGAAATAAAACGTTGACCAGCATGGTGTAACAAGGTTAATTACCCTCCTATTGTGGAGGAGGCTTGAGCCCAGCAATAGGACGTATATGAGCTGAGATAATTGTGAAGATATTACACAGCAACCATTAGACAGTAACGTAGCTATTTACGAACGTCTTAGCTATTTACGAATATAAAAATATATGTTTTTTATATTTAATTTCCCAAAAAGTTCTTGAATTATTATCATTGTGACACAGCGATTTGTTCATAGACGGGTGAATGTATGTCTTACTAAATCTTCTATAAATCAAAAGAAGCACTCGCATTGCGCTGCGTTGATTTAGAATTTTAGAAAAATTTAAATATATTTGTCTCATCACGTAGTTTGATTACATATTGAATTGACTTCAAAGCAAACACGTAACTTGATATTAAATAGTTTTAAGTTAACTTACGTCAATCCTAAGTTTGTGTTACCCATTGAGATATCTTCTATATCAATTGGTACAAACTGCTATGAACTAATGGTACCCGTATGACGACTGATTAAGACCACATTGTGTAGTCGGTGTTGAAAAATCAATCCATAATTTTCTCTAAACTTAATTGCATGTCTAATAATACTTTATGTGAACGAATTTATAACGTAGTATCTCTATATGCGTGTATCATCGGTATTGAGTTCTTGTAAGACTAGGCCTTGTAAGAAGATCTGCTCAGTGGATAACTCTTTCAGGGATAATCTCCAGTAGATGCTACAGCAACATTATTGTTATCAGGCTGACCGCGTCTCCACGGGTGTCTGACTAATCTGTGGTTCATCCAAGCTCCAATCTGTAATCACAATCATGTATCAGTTTACCAAGTTCACAATTGGACACAATTCTCGGCAGAATGGAGTAAAACTATAATTGCCACGTTGGCGATCGCGGCAATTCGTACGAAAGTGCTTCTGCCCATTCACCTCGTGGTTCTTCAGCCTTTTTTTTACGAATCCCATAGGAAAGTAACGGTTGGTTTTACATTATATTCTTTACACGCATGGAGAAAATGTCAATTTCAACATCATCATCATCATTATCATCACAGCTCGTATATGGTCCACTGCTGGGTTCAAGCCTTCTCCACAATGGGAGGGAAATCGACCTACCATACCACGCTGGTCAGGCGGGTTGATATACGGTTTTATTTCGAATTTTCCTTGCATAGATTTTATAAGCATATTATATCTCCAAGCCGTTTTTTACGACACCCACGGGCAGAAAAGGGGGTGGTGAATTATATTTTTACTTCGTTACTACACGAAAAAATATCATTTCAGTAGAACTAAATTAAACACAAAAAAATAGTTTCATATGTTACGTCTCTCAGTTAAGTATCAGTAAGTTATTGAGGATAACATTTGTTAGATTGACATAACGAGTATTTCATATTAGTAAATGTTACAAGCGATTTGTCAGTTTGGCACGCGCTATGTAACATATTAAGTGTAAGGGCACTCACACTGATTGCCACTCATATCAGATACGCCATGAGGATAAAAAACGCACTTCACATTCGTCGATTGTAACTTATGAGTCTGTTGAGCGACCGGAGAGCCCGGGCGGTAAGTTGCTCTACAATTACTTAACTGTGTGTTGTCTAGCGCTATATTACCTATATATTTATATATACTTCTGAAAGTAGGTATGTGATTAAACTCTTTTTAAACAGCTGAACCGATTATGATGAATTATTTGTGATGGTTAAGTGGTTTCAAGAATAGTTTAGATTAATAATTGAACCAGATAGGTGGCGTTGCAATCATTTTACGCGAAAGAGTTATGGGGGCTCTAAGGCGCACATCCATCGCCACAGGCGCATATCCACACACACCATTTCAGGGATGGTGTGACCGGGCCATATTGTATCAAAAGAAGAAAGAGTCAACTATTGCGCTTGTAAGTGTAATATGATATGAATTAGTAGTTCCACGTCTTCCCTCACAAGGGGCTCACTGTACATCATTAATTTTACCCTTTTGGGGATGTTATCTCGGTCACGTACTGTATGTAGTCAAGATATATGTGTGTTGTAGGTCAGTATATAGCGGCAAGGTCACTGTCAAGTAGTACGTTATACGTGTACGGAAGTTGTGTCTCCCTCACATCCGGCAATCGTAGAGCTGGTGCATGAGGACCGACTTGTGAAATATAAATCATATTACAAAACTGACGTATTCATTTAATCGAGAAGAGAAAGTGATTTAGATTAATTTTTTCTTATTAATTATCAAATTTTAAATCCTTTATGGAGTCAAATATGAGATTTTAATTTTGT
This sequence comes from Lymantria dispar, assembly GCA_032191425.1. Classification (NCBI taxonomy): domain Eukaryota; kingdom Metazoa; phylum Arthropoda; class Insecta; order Lepidoptera; family Erebidae; genus Lymantria; species Lymantria dispar. Next base: position 522,290 of record CM063442.1, read on the forward strand.
AATTTTTTTTCAATTGCAAACGGTGGCAAACGAGCAAACAGTACACCCGATGGTAAGTGATTTGCCGCCATGCACCTTTGCTAGGCCGCTGCCTACCGCGAAGAGAGTGAAGGGAGTGTGAATGTATGCAATGAGGTGTCGGTGATACTAAAGGCATCATCAAAACCCACCACACGCAAACACCCGCAGAATGTTGCGCTTCCTGCTCTCTCGCTCACCGAACGAAGTGCAGTAATAATTTGCTACTACTCAGACGTCGATTTTCTGTTCAGTGTGGTACTACCCCCGGACAGACCGGCCCGCGGCTGTAGACAGGCAACTGTTAACAGTGCGCTCCTACCATTAAATTCATACTTTTTATATGAATTAGCTACGAAAAGGATCTACGAAATTAATATAAAATGCTTTTGTATGTGTCTAATATTTAATATTGCGAAAATACGACGCCTCTAGATAAGTATTGGCGAAAATCAAAAAACCTATCTACACGCAAAAACAAATACATAGCTACCATATTAATATACTGTCTAGATATCCAACTTATAAAGCTCGATATAAAATAGTTATCAGTTTAGCCATATTATCCACTAGTACGTATGTTATTTAATTATGAAATATTAGTTTAATTATGAAGTATTGTTGTTATATATTGGTATTGTGTCGCTTATGTCATTATGCAATTGTCTCGTATCATGTTGATTCAGGCGAGCTGTCCGTTCACTGATGTTTGTGCAGTGCGATGCGCCGTGTGCTTGCCCCATAAATGTACACAGTATCGTCATACTTTTTTTTTTTTTTTTTAATTTATTTAGAGGGCTTTGTCGCTGCGCGACCACATCGCCCTGTAAAAGACTACAAAAAACAACACAATATACATTAAACATCATTACAACTGACGCAATTAACGTCTTTGCAGACCTAATTCCGCCAACTTATATAAAATAATAGCCTCGTCAGACTCTGGTTCAGACAGTATGCTGTTACAATAGCCCACATCAAAAATTTTGTTTGTATTGAAATAGTGCCTTCTATATCCTTCGTTCCTCACACACTCCATCAGAATGTGTTGTACATCTTCCAGTACTCCACAGGTATTGCATGTTGGAGATTCTGTCTTTTTCATTAAGAATGCAAACACATTCGATGGAATGTGTGCAGAACGAAGTCTGAGGGCTGTCACCAGTGCATTACGTTTAAGTTGACTGTTGCCGAACCAAGGGTATTTGAGTATATTTGGTTGGATAGTCTTGTACCATATGCCTTTTTCTGTGGAACGTTTATCAAAATATTCCTGCCAAAGTATTCTACACTGCTCTTTAATATGCTTTACATAATCCGAGAATAAGGGAGTAACCCCCAACGGGATTCCGTCTACAGTTGCTTGTCTGGCTAATAGGTCAACGGTTTCATTATCACGTAGCCCAATATGTGACGGAATCCATTGTAAACGCACTTCTCTATGCTCAGACTGTAAGTTTAAGATTGACTCCAATATATTGTAGGCAATCAGGACGCCTCTCGCCGCGTGAGAGGTACACCGAGCCAAGTGTTGCAGAGAGCTTTTTGAATCCGTGAGGACTACAAACTTACTATGGTTTATTGATTGAATGTAAGCCAAAGATTCCGCTATAGCCATTAATTCAATGTGCATTATTGATATATTGGTATCAATGTTAAATTTCATATGTAAATTCTGAAAGGGATCGAAAAAGGCAGCACCACCAATTGTACCATTCTTAGATCCGTCGGTATAAATCTTATAATAGTTCGCATAATATTGCTGTATATATTTAATACACGTACTATGGAGAGTGAGATTATCATATGATCGTTTTGCATGATCAATTGTTGGGATTGAGTCAAATAAGACTTTTGATAAATTAAAGTTACTCATCCAGGTTGTTAACGTAAACATTTCCGGTTTAAAACTCGTGTGAATAGGAACAGAACTAAACTCAGTGTGGATAGAAACTAGTAGGGGTATTTTTTTGTTGTGCCAATAATGCGATTTAATACTATTTGCAAGTTCTTGAAGATATAGAATTGTTTTATTTGATGATAATGATTTAGATTTAAACCAAAACTTTGCTGCTAAGTATCTTCTACGATATTGGAGAGGAGGAAGACAAAGATCACTCTCCATTACATGAATTGGAGAACTGCGTATATATCCGCCTATGACGCGTAGAGATTGGTTTTGAATTTTATCTAATTTATATAAGTTCGTTTTGCAGCTGTTGTCGTATAAAAAACTAGCATAGTCTATTCTGTTGCGAATTATAGTAATATACAGACGTCTTAAATGATTTTGATGAAGTCCCCAGCCTGAGCCAGCTAAAGTTTTTAATATGTTAATTAATTTGGAAACTTTTTGTGATATTTCTGAAATGTGTTTACCCCATCTCAGGCGACTATCCAACCAAAGTCCCAAATATTTAAACTCCTGTACCACTGGTAAAGCAACATTATTAACACTAAAATGAACATTTTTCTTGTATCCACCCTTTTTAAATATGCATATTTTGCTTTTTGATGTAGACATATCCAACCCCAGATTTTTTAATGATATAATAAGCTTCTTACAAGCCCTTTGTAACTCTCTAAGTGCTAATTCTAATTTAGTATTCGAAACGTAAAGCACAAAATCATCAGCATATTGAGAGATCTGGATATTCTGAATCAAATTACATATATTAAATGTAGCAATATTGAAAAGTAGTGGGGATAGGGGATCCCCCTGAGCTATTCCCCGGCCAGTATTTCTAATGAAACATTTATCATTTCTGCAAACTTTCAATCGTCTATCATTTAAAAAGGACCATAGGTAGGAACAGATCCTAGAACCCATCCCCAAACGATCTAGGATATTTATGAGGCAAGGAACATCAATATTGTTATATGCACTGTCTATATCGACAAAGCACGCAGTAGTTATTTGATTTTGTGAAAATCCCACCTGGATATGGGAGACTAACTGTGTGAGATTGTCCAAACATGACCGACCCTTTCGAAAACCTATCATTTGTTCAGGAAACAACTGTTGACTCTCCATGAACCATTCTATTCTTTTTACCAAAATAATATGGAATATTTTGCACAGACAAGATATAAGAGAGATAGGTCGTAATGCTGGTGCAAGTGTATTGAAATTTTTACAAGCTTTGGGAATAGGTACAATTTTAATGTCACGCCATTGTGAGGGTACGTGCCCAGAAGACAGAATTAGATTATAAAGACATAATAGAAAATGATAACCACTGGGAGGTAAATTTTTTATCATAGAAAATGATATATCATCACTTCCCGGCGCGGTATCGGTTTTCTTAATAGAATTAGTCAATTCTTGTAGGGTTATTTTAGCTTCTAGTTGATTATTACTTGAATAAAATCTCGGTCGAGGAGGACTGACGCTGTCCGGTGTTAAGTCCTTCAATAACTGTTCAATTTTTCCTGGCTCAATGTTTTGATTCGTATGGTTAGCGTTATGTCCTTTCATCCATTTCATCTTTCACCACATAACAGATGAGGAAGTAGTTTCATCTATAGACGTACAAAACTTTTGAAAGGAGCGGGTCTTTGCTGAACGAATTAATTTCTGTGCGTTACGTATTTTACTTTGAAGTAGCTCTGAATTCACAGGCGAAGGGCAGCGCCTAAACTTTGCTAAAGCTAAACGTCTCTCAGCAACTGCCTTCGATAATGACATATCCCAATAAGGTTTGGGCGTAAAGTTATTGTGAATATGTTGCGGAATTTTAATATAAGGAATACATAATTTTGCAGCCGACTGTAAAATCTTTTCGAACTCGTTATAAAATATTTGTACATTATCTGGTATGTTAAAAGCAAGAAATGACGTTTCCAGAATTTGTTTAAATGCCGGCCAATCACTCTTCTTAAAATTTCTTTTTTTTTATAAAATTTTGGGGTGAATTTACTGTTCCAGATATTTTAATAATTAAATGGTCACTGCCGAGGGACTCCTTAGTAACATTCCAGTTGAAATATGTAGCTAATTCGGCAGAAACAAATGAAATATCGGGCGATGATCTTTGTAAAACACCACTTCAGAGTTTTTCTCTTGTCGTAGCACCGTTATTTAATATTATGTAATTATGATCCAGTATACTATCCCAAATTTGATTACCCCTGCTATTATTTTTATACGACCAATCTGTATGATGGGCGTTAAAGTCGCCCAATATTAATGATTTACTATTACAGAGAGAGAATATAGAATCCCAGTCACTTTTTGTTGTGTGTACTGGGGAAGTACAATATATCCCTATTATATTCTCAATATGCCAACAATTGTAGATTTTAACATATACAAGCTCAATACCTGGGTTCCGAACCTGTGATAAGCATATACCCGATTTTAAAGACTTATGAACTAATATGGCAACTCCACCACTCGCGTCAGTCCTATCTTGTCTATATACATTATAACCGGATACATTAAAGTAACTGCCCGACTTCAGCCAGGTTTCAGACAAAACAGCTATATGTATTTTTTCCCGTGATAAAAATGACTCGAGTGAAACATATTTATTATTTATACTTTGGCAATTCCACTGTATGATATTTAAATTAACAAAATTATTACAATTATCCATATTCATTGAATACAACGTTAAATAACGTTGACATTAAAGAAGCAAATGATACATTATTTTGAGCAACTTTGGATACAATCCACTCTGTTAAACTTGCGACTACCTGGCGTATTTTAACTTCTAACGATTCCTTACTTAAAATTATATTTTTTAATCTATTCAATAAACACATAAAAGTTATTTCTTTTGATTTATTCGTAGTATGCGCGCAACTACTTTCGTCCAGCGTAGGTGGGTTGAGCTGATTAGGTTGAAACCAATCTTCATCGTCTGCGGGCGTAGATAACATAGGAGTTGGAGGACGCGGAGTCTGCTGACGTCTCCTTTGTTTCCTACGAGTTAGAGGTGTTTTATCTATCTGCCTTTCCTGAGGAGTTTTCAGAACATCTGACATTAACTTGTTTGTCTGTGTAGGCTGTGTAGGACGCGTAGGTATACTGACCGAACCCTGTTCGTTGAGTGGTGGGTACTCAGTTAGTGATTCCAAGCTTAATTCCCGTTCCAATGTTGGAGAAGCCGGTACAAACATACTAAGCGCCTGCCTATAAGTGCAATTGAATTCCGACATTAATTCTCTTACTCTTCTTTCTTTTTTGTAAATTGGGCAGATCTTTTGCAATGCCATGTGATTTCCTATGCAGTTCACACATCGGAAATTATCTTTTTTTTCGCAGTTAGCGTGGTTCTTTGCGCACTTTGGGCATACCACCTTTTTAGAGGGGCACATTCGTTGATTATGACCGAATTTCCAGCACCGACTGCATTGAGTTACGGGAAATACATAGGGCTCAACTTTTACCTTCATGCCGAGAATAGATATATAAGCGGGGAGCATAGAACCTTTAAATCCAAGACGTACTGATTCGGATGTGATCCAGGCCTCCACCGACTGATTATTATGATTTCTTTTCTTCAGTCTTTTAATAGACACTATTTCTATATTTGAGGTTAAATTCTCTTTAATATCTTCTTCGGTTAAATCTAACTCAATATCTTTAATTACACCAAAAGACAAACCCACTTCGGATGTCTTATGGCATCTCCATCCTAGGTCGGAAAAGGCTTCGCAGCTAACAAACGTGCTGGCATAAATGTCGTCATCAAATGTTAATATCATTTTGTATTGGTGTACATATTTAACGCGGCTTATATTCTTAATATTATTATCTTTAAATAGACGTGCCAGTGCAAATTGTTTAGGTAACGGGCTATCGCTTGTTACAGCAACCTGTGGTTTGTCCTCAATAATATTTTGATCTGACCTGCGTTTAATTTTTCGTCCCCTTGCTTGAGTAATCCATCCTTCATCCGAAGAAAATTCTTCACGTAATCTCTTCTCAGCTCTGCTACCTCCTTCTCCACTTTTATTTGGTGTAAACGCACTGCATTCCATTCTAGGTGTATTTAATACGTTAGGTTGATCCATACTGTCATCCTGCATAATTTCATTTTGTACCGACTCATCTAAGACATACGGTTCATTCTGCATTGCACGAGTACGTCTGACTCGCTGCAAGCAACTAAGATCGCACACTTATCGCACTTATATAAATCGAATACCCGCAACAAATAAACACGTCCTGCACCGACGGGGGGCAGTCAACCAGTGATCGTCATACTTGATAGGCGAGTTGCCGAATGCAGTGAGTTTTTTAATGTTTCCTAAAAGAGTTACCAGTCTGGTATTTTCTACAATTCCAATGGGCAAGCAATGGATATACCACCTATGCAAGAGAAAGAAAACTCGTAACGAAACCCTATGCCAACACGTCTGACCAGCGTGGTATAGTAAGTAGGTCAATTTCCCTGCCATTATGGATATATGAATTTTAATAATGATAATATAAAAATAAATTAGGGATTTTGCTTACAGAAGTGATATTATTACAAATATGTACTTTAATTTAAAACAACGAAAAATACAATATATTTAGATTGGTTATATAAAAAATATAAGCAACTGGCATATTCATTTAAGTTAGTTGTTTAGATTAGAAGGTAGATGTGGACGCGCCCGGCCGGCCCGTTAGCAAGGCCCGCGCACACAACTCTTAACAAATACACTCGTTACTGCGATGAAACTCGTAAAAATAATACCTTCGCGACTTGGCGCTCACTGTAAACGAGCCAAGTTTTTCTATTTCCTTGCCCCCGTCCGTCCCCAGGGCCCCTCGTTGCGTAGTGACGAATGACGACATCACCTGTCCCCCGGGCGACGACGGGGCGGTCAAGTTTCAACGATGCCCCACCGACGGTTAGTGTTATGGTAACTGTAGCGGTTATGTTTTATTGTTCAACTTTAACGATATTTGTTTTTGTTTTGTTTGTAATAGCGAATGGTGCCATATACTTACCTACTTATATACACACAATTTCATTTATTGTAAGTACTTAAGTGAGTTGCTGAGAGTAAGTCATATAATTGTATGAATATAAATAAACAATTCTGCGACGATAGTTTAGTGGTGAGACTTGAAACTTTGGCCGGTCCATTCTACGGATTCGATGATGATTAACGCCAAAATTTTTCAGGTTCGGTTATCACGAAATTCTTCACGTTTCTGCACATTTTCATAATTAATTACCCATACGTATTATTTTAGTTGTACTTAATCATAGTTTGTTTCATACAAAACTGTTCACTTTTGAATTTATTAGTAGAAAGGGTTTTCAGGTTTAAAATAACATCAATTGAATCTAAGTATTCCACCTAGAAAGTTGGTATTTTGACCACTCCTCCAGATGGACAGAGGTCTGTACTATTATATAACTATTAAAATATTTAATCTCGCTCAATGTGCTATGGAGAGGGCTATGCTCGGCATTTATTTACATGATAAAATCTCGAATACGGAAATCTGTAGGATTGATGTAACTAACGTGTTGTGTAACTAACGTATGTATGTATGTAACTAACGTAGCCTGAAGAATTAGCACGTTAAAATGACAATGGGTAAGTCACGTCGATCGTCGAACCGATAACCGTTGGGGAAGACCACGATTCGGACGACGCAGCGTAAGACGACCCCTACTAGTTGTATTAACAATATCTTGAGGGTCGCAGGGAACTGTTGGATGTAAGTGGTACAGGACCATGCCGAGTGGCATTGACGTGGGAAGGCCTATGTCCAACAGTGGACGTCTATGGGCTAATGGATGGATGGAAGTTATTGAATAACGATACATATAAAATAATTTTTAACAAAAAATAAACCGACTTCAAACAGTAAACTAAAAAGCAAAAAATAAATTTACTTCGCACAAAGTCATATGTATTTTAATTTAATTAATTAGAAATGATTAAATATTTATTTTATAATTTTGAAGTCGGTGCCAAGTAAATTTCGGTTAAAAAACAGATACGTACATATACGCTATATTTATTTTAATATTAAAAGTATCTAAGTGATAGTAAGATTAGCGATTTATTTACATTGCCTTAGGACTAAAGGACTTGGGACTAAAGTAAAGGATTTAATCTTGGTAACGTCGTTACAAGAGTAGGAAAAATTGGAATAAAATCATTGTTAAAAACGTGCCTAACCAAAGGGGGGTAATCAGAATCAGCACAGCGTAACCGCCTTGATATCAATCGCAGTTACTGTTGTTTATTCTCTATTTTCATAGCTTCTATGGAAAAGTAAGGGGTGGCGACACATTCTGTACTTAATCCGTCACCACAAATTCATAATGAATATGTTTGAAAGTGGACAAAGTCATCCCACTTCGGGGCGAACTATATGCGCATATTACATAATCTAAACACGGTCTTAATTAATCTGTGAAGCTCTACAGAGGGCACAGAGTGTACGAGCTAACAGAACGAGTCGGTAACTGTTGTTAGTGTAACAGAGTGATTAGGATTAACTAAATTAAAAGGCATTTGTACGGGGTGCTACACGTTTGTGTAATCTGGCGTACAGGCGTCGGATACGTCGTGTTCATATATGGCTAACAGTATGCGGCAAATTATTATAGTTATTACGATCACTCTAGACAATTATATCCACATCACATTAATTCTGCCGGTATCATAAAATATATTTAAGAGACTTAAGAAAAAGCAATTATTATTCCGTCTGGTGGCGGAGTAAGAATGTAGTTCACCACAATCTATCTTGCCTGTGGGTATCATAAAAAAATTACTAAGGAAAACGATATGTAGATAATATCTATGATAGAGAAAGGTTAATCGAAATAGAATACTATAATATATAGACTACCAATCCACCTGATCAACGTGGTATAGAAGATCAATTGCCTTCCCATAGTGGAGGAGGCTCGAGCCCAACAGCGCAACTTATATGACATGATGATGATGATAAAGCAAGTAGTTTAATCTTCATCCATAATGGGAAACTACCAAATTGGCTTAGTTTTCAGTTCTGTGTGCTATTGTAGTTTATTTCATCAAATCCTTGTCATTATGTGATATTATCTGCTTAAGAATTTTATCCCGCAGTAAAACAATGAGGAAGTATTATTTCTTAGTATTTCACTAAAAGTAAATAAATAAACAAGTAGCGTATGCGATTTACGAAGAAGGGATTATGGAGATATTATTTAGTATTCCCCGTGTGATAAATACAATGTGTCACCATCCCTAGCTTTCCCATGTTAGTCGTAAAAACTGACTAATGGGACACTTGTAAAAATTACCTAAAGAAGCTTCAATGCTGTTGCTATCCACTCAGCGTAACAGCACTATTATGTGAAACTTATAAAAACCAATCGTGATCACCAACTTGTCTGCCAAGCGTGACGGTTATACCAATATCATTCCATTATCAAAAGTCGCAATAGTGTACCTCGATAAGTTGATGGAGTGGAGAATGAAAATAAGCTAATTAACTCGCTACCTTTTTTTTGGTTGGGCTACGGTCAGCGCACCCGTCGCCCGGCTCCATCGGGGGCGACAGAGGGGCGGCGCGCCGCCCCGTAACCCACCCTGTAGCACGTCGCCTTCGTCGTTGGGTCGACCACCGGTGCAGAGTTCCTTGAACTTCAGTGAACTACCTACCCTTCGACTAATAACGTATAGAAGGTAAGTCTGCGCACAAAAAATGAAACATTTAAATTGGAGTTTAATGGAGCTTACACCGGATCGTTCTGTAGTGTACAAGGTCACTATACTGCACGTACGTACGCAATTCTTAAAAAATAAATAGGTAATTATGACGCTTTGTGCATTCAAATGGTGTCACAACACATTTGAAAAATATTAAATTACATTACATTATTTTCAAAAGTATTTCGACGATTTATGTTAATAAAAACAAAATTTAATTTCACAATTTGTATAGTGGTGTGCGTGTGTACGTGTGTAATCACCTGCACGCATGTAGTATTTTTGGCTGCACATTTTTAATCGCTTAAGTACCGACAGTATCCTTTTATACGTTATTATTCTAAGTACCTACCATATTCAAAAGTTGAGTTTTGATTTAGGAAATACCCTATTTTTTTGTCTGGTTATGGTACGAGCGTTGTCCATCCTGTTTAGGGTGACAAGACGGCGGCGTGCGATCCCATAACCCACCGTATTCCCTCCCCCTCATCATTGGGCCGACAACTGATACGGAATCCCCGACTTCTGGGGCCAAACCGGCGGGAATATTCATCCCTAGATCATTATTAGAGTTTTAATTAATACCGTTTAGATATTCAGTTAGAGCATGCGCTCTGGATACGTGGTAAACTCTTTGCGTAAGTGAAGCAAACAATTAGCTCGCTTTGTCTCTCGCCTTACAAACACGTGTAACTCCTTTAAGGTCGGTCACAGCGCGCTCAGCTCACTGTCCTGCCCCAACGCTAAGATGATTGAGATTTAGAAAGTGTTTGTGTGGCACATTTGTAATTCAATAATGTTGTATAAAGTATCTCTTATACACTTTAGACTCAGCATAGTTGGGATTATCACTAATAAAAGTAATATCAAAATTGTTTAATCGGTTTTATTGAATACGAGCAACCCGCCCTCGCTTCGCTTGGGTTTCAGTCGCCTTAACCGCTTAGTTTCCGTGGGAATACCCTGATAAAATATAACCTATGTTACTCCCTGATATTCTAGCTTTCCATTGGGAAAGAATTTTTGAAATCGGTTCAGTAGTTTAAGCGTGAAAGCGTAACAAATAAACATACTTTCACATTTATAATATTAGTATATATTACATAGGAGAGGTTACGAAATATATAAAGTGTTTGTTTGAAAGGAAACAATTTACTTACAAAAATAAACCTTATTATCGCACTATGTTTGTGTCTACTGCTATCCCCTCTTTTGCCTGTGGGTTTCTTAAAAAACGACTATATATAGAATAGAATAGCATTTATTCTCACATAATAATAATTATATTACATATTTTTATAGTTAATTTTGACAATAGGAGAATGCTCAGCATTGTGCTGCATAAAGATTATTCAGGGCTGGTTTTCAGCAAACCCCTTTCCTCAAATATGGAAAAGAAAGAAAAATAACGAGAAGAGAAAAAAAGAAAAGAAATATGCGAAAAATAATATGCGTACAATATCTATGCAAGAGAAGGAAAACTCGAAATAGAGGCATGTATTGATTCGTCTGACTAGCGTGGTACATTGGGTCAGTTTCCCTCTCATTGTGGAGGAGGCTCGAGCCCGGCATTGGGGCATATGTGATGATGATGATTGATTAATTTTGTTATTTAGCAATTGAATTGCTAAATAACTAACTGCTGCCAACTAACTGCTAACTAACTGCTAAAGAACTAACCTAACCTAACCTAACCTAACCACGCTTTACATGAAATACATTTGTGAATTCAAAAAGAAAACATAATGAAGAAAAAAATACTATTATAAGCCAGTCTTAAACGTATATTTATTGGAAATAGATTCCTACTGCTTCGTCATTTAAACTATTTTAACACTTAATTTTAGCTAGGTACTCAAGATGCTCATGTTGAGTACTATTCAATGTGCAACTAGATAGTGTACGTACTATTTGATATAGTACGGACACAAGCTGTGGTAATATTATTTACGATGCATAAATAAGTTTTTATAGTTATTCAACTCTTAAATATATTGATTAACTAGCAACCCGCCCTCGCTTCGCTTCGGTTATAGTCGTTTTATCCGCGTAGTTCCCGTTCCCGTGGGAATACCGAGATAAAATATAGCCTAGTTTACGCCCTAATATTATAGCTTTCCATTGGTGAAAGAATTTTTAAAATCGGTTCAGCCGTTTTGAAGATTACCCGGAACAAATAGACAGACAGACAGATAAAAATTTTTTAATCGCTATTTTAGGTATAGGTGTCGTGCAAATAACCGTGTGAGTATGAAAAAAGCCTATTATTTTGACATTACAAACAGACACTCCAATTTTATTTATTGGTATAGATAACGATTTATTAATAAGAGAAGATTTTTATCTCATCACCACAATCCACATACATCCCATTGTTGGGTTCGGGCCTCATCCACAATGGGAGGGAATTTGACCTACTACATCATGCTGGTCAGACATATTGGTATAGGGTTTCATTTCGAGTTTTCTTTCTCTTGCACAGATGTTATGTGTACATTATATCCCATAGTCGTATAGTCGTCTTTTACGACATCCACGGGCAAGATAGGGAGTGGTGAATTGTATTCTTACTCCGTCACTACACGGATAAGTTATCAATAACTGTCTTCAAAACAAGAATTTATTTGGCATGAGAAAATAAATACAAGAAATATTTTGTGAAGATTATTTACGTAGTTATATCTCAACCCTATCGTACGTTACATGTTGACAAACTCATATCACAATGAAGATAATCCAAGTGGCGGCATACGTTTAATCAGCGAACAAATAAGCGTTGTTTTTTTTTTTTAATGTGTGTGTACAGCTGTTGGCCGCAGATGGCCTTGACAGCTTGACGCGGACCATGGGTGAGCGCTGAGGGCTCTCAACCCGGAGAAAAGTATGCTAAGCGACATCGCCCTGTGGGGAACGGACCTCGGCTTGGGGCGTCGCTAGAGGCAAAGTGGGCGTGCCCACGTTTTTAGTAGTGACTTTTGCGCGGCGCGGTTTCGCACCTCGACGGCGAGAGCGGAACCGCGGATATTTATTTGTTAAGGCCTCGCGGGACGTGTAGGCTCTTTGTTGAGCGAGTGTGATATTGTCGTCCTCTTCGTCGACGACGTGACGAGGACGTCGGATGGATAAGCGATGTGTGAACAGGGAGGGCTATATAAGTGTGTGTGACGCTCTGCATGTGTTACTTCAACATCAAAAAAAAAAAAAAAAACTACAGTAATACCCTGACTTACGCTACCCCGTTTTACGCGAATTCAAAGATACGCGGTTTTTTCTTCTACCGCTCAAGCCTTAGATTTACTTGTTTATTCATAAAATTTCAATTAGGTATTTTTATATAAAATTTAGATACATATTCTTTAAAATTATTGTCTTCTTTGAACTAGTTTCAAATAACCAACTTTTTTGTACATTTAATATAAGCAAAATTAAATCCCGACTTACGCGAATTCGACTTACGCGATTATTACTCGGTCCCACCTATCGCATAAGTCCGGAGTATTACTGTATTTCACTTTATCTATGTTAATAAATCAGGAGAGTGGGCAATTTGAAGTATGTGGAATTGCTAGTACAGTATTGAATAGGAATATTCGTGTGGTGACGGAGTAAGAATACAATTCACCACTCCCTATCTCGCACGTGAATGTCGTAAAAGACGACTAAGGGTTTATTACGCACATAACATCTATGCAAGAGAAAGAAAACTTAAAATGAAACCCTATAGCAACATGACTGACCAGAATGGTACAGTACATCTAATTCCTTCCTATTGTGGAGGAGGCCCGAGCCCAACAGTGGGACGTATGTGGGCTGCGATGATGATGATGATGAAACTGATAGAGCCAGGCCACCTAGCCATATCTTTTAACACGTTTCTGTTAGACATAGGCCTACGAGAATGCAACTCACAACGATCTTGCGCCACTTTTATCCAAAGATTCCCTGCGACTTTTAAGATGTCTTTTCCTGAAAATATCAGTCTTTTTATTTTGCTATAATATAGTAGTAGGTAGGATTTTTTTATTAGATACCATAAGGCATAATACAAATCTTAATATGTGCCCTTAATTCTTTATTAAATACATAAAAGAAGTACACGAAGTAGTGTGTAATCCTCTTTATATTGTTATCAAATCCATTGGTAATCCCTTCGCGGTGGTCGTGACGGCGGCACGCATATACCGAACAGCGAAATGTGGCGACCACATCCCGTACGGCGCGGTCTACATCGCTACCGCCTTTTCACCTCGAGATAAGCCGAGATGAAGCCTCGATAAAATTACATATTCACGCGTCGATGTTAATAACTGCGGCACTGTTACCACTAGCTCGGCCTAATACGATCGGTTTCTATTTGAGATTTAAAACACATATTCAGGTTTAATTTAGTATCGTGTTTATTATTCTATATATTTCTTCATGTGATGACGAAGTACGAATACAATTTACTTTCCGTTCTTATAGGTAAAACTGTAAAAAAAAAACTTCTGTATGTATGTAGGTAAACTGTTATAAAAGCATGGTGTTGAAGAAGTTTACACTTGATTATCAGGATTAGGGTGTAGTAAAAAAAAAAAACAACACTTTTTATAAATTTCTAGAATAGGCGGGCAATTGATCTGCTATACCCCACTGGTCAGACGTATTAGTATAGTAGTGTTCATCGTAAACAATAAAACAATAAATTCGTGAGCAATATTTGCAGCGTGCGAAATTAAGCATTGACTAATAAAATAATGTGTTGACGAATGTGAAAGAAAAGAAGAAGGGAAAGAAAAAAGTAGCAATATTAGTAGTAGATTTGATCGCAGGGGAGGTGGCGTGGCCATACGGGGTTACCGCACGGTGGCGACGGAGGCAGCGTGCCTCCTGGCCGGAACTCCCCCGTGGGACCTGGAGGCGGAGATGCTCGCCGACATTTATCGGCGGGTGTCGGAGACGCGCGCCCGCGGCAGCATGGTCTCCATCAAAGAGATCACCGCCTGGCGGGTCGACGCCCGCCGAGAAGTCATTGCCCGTTGGGCAGTCCGGCTGGAGAGTCCTCGGTACGGTGTCAGGACCGTCGAGACCCTCCGGCCGGTGCTGATGGAGTGGTTGGAGCGGACGCACGGGGTGCTTTCCTTCCGACTGGTGCAGGTGCTGACGGGGCACGGTTGCTTCGGGAAGTACCTGCACAAAATTGTCAGGAGGGAGAGCACACCGTCCTGCCACCACTGCAGTTGCGACGAGGACACGGCGCAGCACACGTTCGAGGAGTGTTCTGCATGGGAGGGTGATCGCCGTGAACTCGTCGCAATTATCGGTGCCGACCTGGCGCTGCCGACCATCGCCAGGGAGATGCTCGTCAGCGTCAGGAACTGGGACGCGGTCGCCGCCTTCTGTGAGGCCGTAATCTCACGGAAGGAGGCGGCGGATCGTGTGCGAGTAGAGCTCCTATTCGGCGACACGTTCCGCCGCCGGCGACTCGGGCGGCGCAGGCGCGAGTATCTGCGCCTAATGCCGCCCTAGCCGAGGCCGCGGGTGATCGGACTGGGGAATTGTCCGTCACCCGCAGAGAGGCTGACTGCGCGACGGCGACCGACGTTCCAGGACGTCGAGAGGTGAGGTTACCCGAAAGGGTATTCCGTCAGGCCGACCACTGACGACAAGTCACATCTGCTCCGGTGGTCGGTCCAACAACGAGGTGACGTGGGTACGGGTGGGTTATGGGCCCGCGCGCCGTCCTTTCATCCCCGGACGGACTGGACCGCGCGTGTACTTACCACTACACCCACCACCCCACCACCCATAAAAAAAAAAAAAAAAAAGGGGAGGTGGCGTAGCCATCTATCTCCGTAGTGATTTGTCGTATAAAATCCTCACTTCTTCACCGACACATTATTCTACCTCCATTGAATTTCTTTTCCTCGAGGTCTTGATTCAAGGAGCCAAAGTGGTCGTCGGAGTAGCTTACTGTCCCCCTTCTACTGATTATTTCACTGATTTGGAATCGGTTTTAGGATCCTTGGGGCCTGACTACGCACATCACATCATAATGAGTGATTTCAACACTGATTTACTGTCTTCCTGTTCCCCCCGTGCCAATTGCCTCTTCAAGCCACTCACTATAACCTACACGCAGACGACACGTGGCTTGACCTAATTCTCACATCCTCTCCTAACCAACTCTCTTCTCATGGCCAATATCCTGCCCCTGGTTTCTCCCGTTATGATCTTATTTTCCTCTCCTACATCCTTAAGCCTCCCAAACCTAAAGCTAAGGTTTTGCGTCTGCGCTGTTTTGCGAGAATGGATGTCGATAAACTGCATGCACTGGCCACGGCAATCAACTGGCAACTCTTACTGGACGCTGACCCGGTTGATAAGAAAGTAGAGATTCTTAATTTCAATATTATCAAGCTTTACGATGCTCACGCTGCAATAAAAAATATCAAGCTGAAGCATCTGCCTGCGCCCTGGATGTCCGACGAGATACGAAAGGCTATGAGACGTCGTGACATAGCGTTTCGAAAATTTAAGAGACTACGCTGCGACTCTAATTGGGCTCTTTTCAAGACCGCTAGAAATCGGTGTAACCAAATGATACGCAACGCTAAACGCCGACATATCTCGAACACTATTTCGTCTTCCTCTGCTCCTGAAATCTGGAAATTCCTTGGAACTCTTGGCACAGGTAAGCGGAAATCGATCGTATTACCTAACACTATTTCTCTAAGTGATCTTAATAGATTTTTCAAGAGCTCAATCACCTTAGATAATGTCATTAAGTGTCAAACGGTGAACTACATCGCCAGTTTACCTCCTCACGACTTTAATTCCTTTTCTTTTTCTCCGATAGCATCCGATGAGGTTCGAAAAATACTCCTCTCCATTAAATCTAAGGCAGTGGGTTGTGACGAAATCAGCCGTCGTATGGTCATGACCATTCTTGACCAAATATCTCACACATCCTTAACTTCTCTCTTCCTTCTGGTACATTTCCTACGCTATGGCGTAAGGAGTATGTCCTACCCTTACCCTAAATTTCTAGTCCTTCTCTTCCCAATCACTATCGTCCCATATCTATTCTCCCTTTCCTATCCAAAGTGCTCGAGGCGTGTGCTCATAAACAGTTATCACAATTTGTCCATGCTAACGACATCTTAAGTCTACTACAGCCTGGTTTTAGGCCTGGGCACAGCACAGTCTCAGCACTCCTCGAAGTGACTGGCGACGTGAGAGCTGCCGTGGAGGATACTAGGATCACTGTGCTGGTCCTGGTAGACTTCTCTAATGCCTTTAATGCCGACCAGTCACGAGATTCAGCTATCTATTCTGTCTTATCTTAGAATCTCGTCGGATGCTTTGGAATGGTTTTCATCTTATCCTCAGGGTCGTCAGCAGTCCATCCGTATCGACGACACTATGTCCGATTGGTGCGATTTGGGCTCTAGCGTTCCTCAAGGCGGTATACTTTCTCCTCTTCTCTTCTCTCTCTTTATTAATCTTTTAACCCCTGAACTTCAGTGCGCGTATCATTTGTATGCCGATGATCTACAACTATACTCTTACGCCAAGCTGGATGATGTACAGTCAGAAATCGCTAGAATCAACTCCAATCTTTCAACTATAAGCGTTTGGGCTGCTAGGTTTGGCTTGGCAGTGAATGTAGACAAGTGCCAATCCATTATATTCGGTAGTCCTCGAATAATCAGCAGATTTGATTCTCTTGCTCTACCATCCATCGTGTACAATGGAACAGTGATCCATTACAGTCAACATGTCAAGAATCTTGGCCTAATTCTAGACTCGACGATGGAGTGGCAAACGCAGATCTCTACCATATCAAATAAGGTCACAGGTACGCTTCGCGCGCTATATCGCTTGAAGAACTTTCTTCCAATAAATACCAAGACAGCGCTGGTTCAAACCTTAATCCTTCCTATCATCGATTATGCTGATGTGTGCTACCTCGACCTGAATGTAGATCTTCTCAATAATTGCATTCGATTCGTTTTTAACCTTCGTAAATTCGACCATGTCTCCTCATTTCGCTCTCGTCTTAATTGGTTACCGATTAGGCAAAGACGAAGCTTGCGAACTCTCTCTTTGCTATACTCTATTTTAAACTCTCCTAATGCGGGGAGCATTACTACTACTACCTACTACCTACCTCACCTACTACCTACCTACTTAAAACTTCACTTTCAATTTCTATGTACCACTCACGACCGTAATCTTCGTTCCTCCAAAAATCTTATTCTTCACTGTCCTTCTCATTCCTCTAGTCTAGTACACTCTTCGTTTTATATCCAGGCTATTCTTCTCTGGAATGCGTTACCATTAAAGATCAGAATGGCCGCTAGCCGTGATGGTTTTAAAGCTATGGTAAAACGTCTATACCTAGACTTTCTGACGGAGTCAACTCAGCAATGATGGCTCCCCTCTACTTTTAATAAAATTTATATGTATGTATATATGTATTTTTATGTGTGTATATATATATATGTGTGTATTGTTTGTGTGTATAGTGTATAAGAATATAATTGCTATACTTGGATAACCAAATTTTAAAAATTACCCCTTACAATCTATTGCACCTGCCTAAATTATTTCTGCTCCACCCGTGGTTGACTGGCAGAAAATGCCTAAGGCATTAAGTCCACCATGTACCTTATTTTTGTGTGCTAAAGTTTAAATAAATAAATAAATATCTGTTTTGATTTTGTTGAAAGCCAATAAAAAAACAAACAAAACTAAACAAAATGTTTTGTCACAAAATCTAATTTTGATAAAGAAGTAAAAAGGCTTTCGCTCAGTTTGTGCTAATTGCATCTAATGAAATGACGCTCTGTATTCATTCCGTGTGTTGACGGAATAAGAATACAATTCACTACTCTCTATGTGGGCTGACACTGTGGACGATGATGATCATCATGAATAAATAATACAATTAAAATAAAATGAATATTTTGTCCCATATAATAAACGCCATTTATTGTCTATTTTTGCTGGATATCAGCAAATGGTAACAGGTAGGCACTTGAAATATTCACAAAATACTTATAGTACTTAAAAAAAAGTTATCATGTGAAGTTTGTGTACCTACTATTGTTTACCTAGTCAATAGTACGGAATCCTTCGTGCGCGAGTCCGACTCGCACTTGTTTACTTTTGCTATCAGTAACAGCTACATATAGATTATAACACAGTTCAAAATATTCAATTCTGAATCTGAAACCTCAACTAGTGAAATGTAGATGCATTATTTTTATTATGTTAAATTAAAAAAAAATATTTTGTCATATAAAAATAGATTGAAAAGTATATAGTCATGTGAAAAATAAAGTCATAAAAATGCAAAGGTGAGAGATGCACCACACCGGCTAACTTCTGCTCAGCTAATTTGTTCAAAGAGCAATATCCGTATATTGTGCTACGGACATTGGTCCGTGCTTCTATAGCTGGCCTGTGAGCCCGCCTTATTATGTATGAAAGTGTCTTTTTGTTGTTTGTCTCAGGTTTTTATTCATACGTATCACTCAGTAAATACATTATAACTTCACTTGAACACAAAATATGATTATGCGTTTGTTATTTTTGTGTTTCTTGTTATTTTATTTGGTTTGAAATTAATTTAAGTTAATCGTCAATATTGTTGTTGTAACAACTTTTTTTTTTACAAAGCTCAGGAAGACGTTGACTAAAACACTGGACTGAGTCCCCCCACATTTGGCATAAGCCAAGAAAGGGCGGCGCCGTAGTGACAAGCCGCGGAACAAGTCGACGGAAATGCTACCGGAACCACCAATGCCCGTCGAGCACCGGGCCCAAGTACTTCACGTGGGCCCGGCAGCTGATGTCAACTGAATTGACGGTGATCGAGACGCCGATGGGAGGACCCATAAGTGACCTGTGGAACAAGAGGGCCTCCGTCTTGTCCAGGGCCACTCTCAACCCCAGCGCCAATCTCCTCGGTGCCGAGAATTGCCAGGCTTGCCGCCTCCTCTAGCGTCGCACCACCGGCTGTGACGAGCGTGCCATCGGCGTAACAAATTACACCCAGCCCGGGTGGGAAGTTCTCTCTCAACGCCCAGTCGTAGCCGATGCTCCACAGGGTAGGACCGAGGACCGACCTCTGTGGGACACGTCATGGGCGTTCGCCCGCACGTCATGGGCGTTCGCTGTGTCATTTAAAGAATAATCTCAAATATATAATGTATAGTATTTCACACATCCATCAGCCTATTGAAGTTCAGTGTTAGATATAAGTCTTCAAAGGGGAAAGTGACATAATCGCTACGCTTGACATGCAGAGTTCGCTGGGTTAAGTTGTCCTGTAGAAATATAAGTGGTATCTATACTATTTTTAATCTGTATATAGTAAAATTTAGCCTAAACAACATAACACAGAACGGTTATGCATAAAGTTTAAACTGTTAGGCCTGCCAGCGCCGGCGGCGCGCGAGTCACCAGTCCCCCAGTCAAAAGGCGCGCTGCCAGCGACGAGGCGACGAGGCGACGAGGGCTCGGCCCGAGGCAGCTACAGTAAACAGTTTATGCTAAACCAGTATTGAATAAGAGGATCGTGGCTCGTCACGGCCGACACTTACACATACGCGTAACACGCTTATATTAAATTAATGTTGACGCTAATGTTTTGGGTATAAACTTTTCCTATAGATATTATATATTAGTTAAAATCCCTCTGTGCTGTGATTAAACACAGTGAGCATTAACAGCCTTTTTTTATTGCAAACGGTGGTAAACGAGCATACAGTACACGTGATGATAATTATTGCTGCCGCTCATGGACCTTTGTAAGGCTGCTGCCTATAGCGAAGGAAGTGAAGGGGCATCATTAAAACCCACCACACGCAAACACCCTCAGAAAGTTGAGCTTCCGGCTCTATCGCGACTGGTGGATATATGGATAAAAGACGAAAAGCGGATTCAAAAAATTTATACTTGTAAGGCATTTTTTGAAGATACAATAGATGACTACGCACTATGTTGGAAGATACAATAGATGACTACGCATGATTAAAATATAATTCCCCAACTTAATTTTTTGCATCCTCGAGACGATCATGATATGCAGATAACATCCATGTAATAAATGGTAAATTTGAAATAAAACTCTATACTAAGTCGTCTTACTAGCGTGGTATAGTCGGTTAATTTGCCTCCTATTGTGGGGGAGGTCCGAGCCCAATAGTTAGGATGCATCATCATTTCAGCCCACATAAATTCCACTATTGGGCCCCAGCCTCCTCGACAATGGGAGAGAAATCGATTCTATTATACCGCGCTGGTCAAACGTGTTGGCATACTGTTTTATGTCGAGTTTTCCTTCTCTTACTTAGATATTACCTATATCTCATATCTTTTAGTCATCTTTTACCACACACAGGCAAGAGAGGGAGTGGTGAATTGTATTCTTACTTTGTCACCACGTGGAGACATAAATATGAGCTGAAAGGATAAGAAGTGTAGTAGTTGAATTCTAGAAGAGGCTAGTAAATAACAGTGGGGACTTAAACGGAATGAGAACAGTAGGTACTCAAATACAAACAGCCTTCGGTAACGGTGTAAATATCGGCCGTCCCGGTCCGTAGTCGCTGTGACGCGAGGCGCTATAAATATGCACGTTTTGTGTTATTGGAGTAGTGGGGCGGCGCAGTTTACATACGCGCGCTTATCGCATTACGAGTGTTTGGGAGTCGATTCCCGCTCCGTATACAAATATGAGCACGTCAACTATGTAAATATCTGATGTTGTTTTCATATTCTTTTATGTGAAACTACTGTGATATACAGCGTACACTTAAAGTATTTGTAAAACTAAAGAAATTAAGTAAGAATACAATTCACCAACTTCTTGCCCGTGTGTAAAAATTAAATGCTCAATGAGGGTTAATATCAGGCGGGAACCCGACCATAAAATTATTACTAATAAGTTTTAAAATATGTACTGTGAAAGAAGTATACTTATTAAGTACCACAAGTAATTGGCATAAGGTCAGGGTGGTGATGATTACGTATCGGATGAGGCAGTGTAGGACACCCTCCACTAGGTGGACCGACGACCGAGTGAAAGTTGTTGTGCGTGGTTGGATGCAGGCGGTACAGGACCGTAGCGAAATATGAGGGAGGCCGGCGTCCAGCAGTGGACAGAGATGGGCTGAAATTATGATGATGATAATATCATAGCGCTCTGAAAAGACGACCGCAAGTACTTTAAGCCTAGTCGTGAGTGGAAAAAAATGAACGTAGACAACCTTCAGTTGAAGACGATATCATTGCCAGGTGGTATCGGGAATCTTACTGCAGTGTCCAGTAATATATATGATGTTAGAAAGGCGACGTTGTTATCAAGTTATACAACACGCTGTGGTTCCGACCGCTTTGTTCCAGCATTGTAAATGCAATATCTCCTACGCTATGGCCTCGGGTTCAAGTCCCAGACCGGGCTTATAGGGTTTTTCTGAGAGGAAAAATAGCCTAAGTTACTGTTTATATAGAGAACCTACTTGAAAGTAAAATACACTCATTTGCAAAAAAAACGGGCACCTAAGCAATGAACCATTTCAAATGTTAATATTTCTTTGTTTGATAATTATAGGTAGTTTTATCCACACAATTTGCTAAATTAATAAGAAAATAATCGTTTTCATCAGTATTTCATAAAATTTAGATACAATTTATGGGAAATAATGCTAAACCTCGCTAGTAGTGTATATTCGCTAGTAGTGCATATGCTCATGAAGTAAAAATAAAAAAGTTTTTTTGTTTGTTTTTCTTTAATAAAGTAAAAGCAGATAAATGTTTAGTATCGAGTGTGACCCCCTCTAGCTAAAATCACAGCTTGAATTCGTCTGGGCATGCTAGCGAGTATATCCCGGATACTTGCTTGCGGAATACGTTCCCACTCCGCAGTAATCACATTCTTCAGCTCTCTGATGGTCTGCGGAGCCGGGTGTACTGATCTCACACGCCGTTTCAGAACGTCCCAGACATGCTCTATGGGATTGAGGTCGGGACTTCGAGCTGGCCAATCCAAACGACGAATGCCGACCTCTTGCACATACGCATTAACATCGCGGGATCGGTGGGCGCGAGCATTGTCGTCCATAAAAATCGAGTCTTCACCTAGAGCGGCCAATGCG
Source organism: Lymantria dispar (assembly GCA_032191425.1). Taxonomy (NCBI): domain Eukaryota; kingdom Metazoa; phylum Arthropoda; class Insecta; order Lepidoptera; family Erebidae; genus Lymantria; species Lymantria dispar. The sequence continues at coordinate 545,122 of CM063442.1, forward strand.
GGTTGTGCATGAGAAATTAGAACTTCCGTTATGTATCGATGCCCAGTCAGTGAGCCGTTTTCAATGAAGACTAACTCTGTACGATCCATTGAATTTATTCCTGCCCAAAACATAACAGAGCCCCCACCATAAGGTGTGATTTCTTCGAAACATGCCTCTGCAAAGCGTTCTCCTTGTCTTCTTAGCACTCGCCGACGTCGATCTTCACCGAACAGAGATATCCTGGCTTCATCAGAGAACAAAACCCTATTCCAATCGTCTTGAGTCCATGATTCACAATTTCTAGCGAACCTAAGCCTGTGAACTCTGTGCTCACGGAGTAATTTGGGGCCGCGGGCCGGGCGGTGACTGCGTATATTGGCAGCGAGAAGCCTCCTCCTGACCGTCCATAGACTAATATGCACATTTCTTACTTCTTGGAGGTTGTTCTTAAGATCCACATACGAAGATTTGCGATTTCTCAATGCGCGACTCACAAGAAAACGATCATCCCGTGGTTGGGTACATGGTTTTCTTCCAGAACCAGGCCTTCTCTCGACGGAACCAGTCTCCTGATATCGCTGCCAGGGCCTTTGGACTGTCGAGCGACTAACATTTAGCCTCCTAGCCACGAAACATTGGCTGCAACCCTCTTCAAGCAGCGCGATAATTTTGGTAGCTTTTACCACTTTATCTACCATTTTTGATACAGCCAAACAGCATTAAATAAAGCTTTGACAGTCAAGGATATGAAATTAATCGATAAAAATTAAATAAAAGTTATGAAAGTCGATGTTAACTTCTGGAACTTCGCGCCAAAAATGTAGGATAAAAAGGGGTTTTCTGTAAAAATGAACATCAAATGAAAAATTGAATTTAGAACGTACTTTTTTAAATACCACAGCATTTTTAAAACCGGCCAGTAACGTGTACAAACGATTGAAACCTTTTTGGTATTGTATCTTTTTAAATATGAATGAAAATCAAAACCGCCCGTTTTTTTTGCAAATGAGTTTATTATCAAAACCGGTCCAGCCAGTTTGAAAATTATCTGAAACAGACAGATAAAACATTTTAAACTGGTTTTTAGGCACCCGTGTGAGCCTAAAAAACTTACTATTTTGATATTACAGATACTTGATTTTTTTTTATATAGATTATTGCTAAATAATTTTGTAGAGATATTAAATTAAGAGAAAATTAAAACTGGCTCATAATATTTTGAGAAAATAAAATAATTAAAAATATATATTAAAATCGAATTAGTAGTTTTTGAGTTTATTCATTACAAAAAAATATAAACAATCCTTTGGACTTTACATATTAATAATATAATATCGAGATAGAAGACAGTTTAGTAGTAATCATGTCCTGGTAGAATACTTGGACACAACTAGGCTAAGCCATTTGCCACTAGAACCATATATTGTTTACAGTATCTGCCCTCTGCCTCCGTTCGGGTGCACCCATTCATCGTCTCCGTCTAGCCTGTCAATGTTCCCCTCCCCATGCGCTCCGCGGGTGGGGGGACAAATGCGTCCCCATCCTGGACAATTAGCATTTAGATTAAACAAATAAACGGCGCTGCGGCGTGACCAGAAAGAATTATCTCCTTTATTTATGATACGATTAATTTATTTATAGCATTTTTAATGGTTGCTTTAGTTATAGGCGACCTGTATTGTACTGTACAACTGAAATGATACTTCATTTTAACCAACTTCAAAAAAGAGGAGTTTTTATTATCCACTAATATAGTGATATAGCATTGATCTTCAAAATTCTTTTTTCATTCTGAAGAGTATACTTCAGAGATAGTTCCATTGTTGCTACGTCAGGAAGATCTGTTGGAAATAGACATGGAAATTTTATAGACAGATATTGCGTCTTTCATATAGTCTACAAATCTATTGAGTTTTAGTTGTATTCTTTCAAGTTATTCAGTTAAGCTGATGAGGGGAGGTAGACCTCCATAACGATTGGGAGTTAAGTAACTTTATGTATGGTGACGATACAGCGATCCGTGTTCGGTAGAAGAGGCAAATCATACAAAGATAGAGCATTAAACTTAAGGCTCTTTCAAATTATGCGAAAAGAATTAGTTACGTAAATAAAAAAAAATCAATAATAATAAATAAAGAAGCTTAGCGCTTATAAAATGTCTGTGATTATAGAAGTGATTAGGTGATTAACATTTTAATATAAAATAAAAGCTTTGTAAATTATGATAGAGCTTAAAAGTCAATTTCTAAACTCCATTACAATCTATAAAGCTTTTCAGTTATAAGCGTTTTGAAGTATTTCGTCCCGTCTCAGCTCACATACATACGTCCCACTAATAAAAGGGAAATTGACCTACTATACCATGCTGGTTAGACATGTTGTAATAGGATTTTATTTCAAGTTTTCCTTCTCTTACATGGAAGTTATGTGCATATTATATCCCTTATTTGTCTTATACGACACGGGCAAGATAGGGAGTGGTGAATTATATTCTTGCTTAATCACCAAACGGAAGTTTTGAAGTTTTTGTTTTGAAGAGTACGATATAGAAAAATATGAAAGCTGCAATGTATGTTTGGTTTAAACATTTTTTATGGTAATAAACGTTATATTTTTTTTAACAGCATCCTGCATTAAGGAAGTAATTCTTGCTAGAATACTTTACAACATCAGGCAGAAGGACTTTATAATTAACAGTAACAGCCCAGACTCAGAACAACCATTTGAGGATCACACAAAATATTATGTGGGAATAGAACCCGTGGCATTTGGTGTGGCAGTTGGGTATTATTGTCATTACGGTATCTATGTATTTAAGAATACAATATTTCACTACCCCTAACTTGCTAAATCGTAAAAACTAGTTGGGTGCGACCCGGACAGCAATTATACTATTATCTTCTCTTAGGGAGATCTTACGTTTTTTTTGTGGTACGCTATGGTCTGGACACATCCCATACAATCTGTCCAAGGCGAAGGATGGAAAGGAGTGCGGCCCTATAAGGTATCGTATTGCTTCCCTATCGCCATTGGTCTGACCACTTGGCATTAGTGACCAGCCCCGCGCATTTAAAAAAAAAACAAACACTTAACATCAATTGATATAATATATAAAATTAGGTTAGTGAATACGAGTACAATGTTGTATTGTTAGATTAAAATACCTTTAATTTTATTGTTAATTTAAATTAAAACATTAATCATTATAGTGCCGCAAGTCCACGCAGTCCCGCACAGTAACACACCACAATTTAAAGGTATACATTCACTTACGTATTAGATCTGCTTTTATTTTTAACGTAAAGTCTCTTCTATAAATATTATATTTTTTGAAAATAACCACAGCCCACATATAACTTTCCATGAACATAAAATTAAAAGTAATAGGTACAACTAGGCTAGGCTAGGCAAACATGTAGCTATTGGTAGTTTAGAATTTGAAGTCACACCATTTACTTTTTTTACTGTTTAATTTTCAGTCAAGACCTTTCTTCTTTCAGTATAAGTGAATTTTAGACTACTGTCAACCACTATATTGAACAAATTCGACACTGTAGAGACAACATCTTTCATCTCAATCTTCTGTCTACAAAAGCAAGTCATAAGATTCCAACAATAGGCCTCAGTCCACTGTTTTATTGGCTATTACTGTAGCTTACAATTCCTTGCTGTCTAAATGAGCTGGTAAGAGTTTACTTAGACTAGTTTTTCTGTCGTCGTCTGAGTGTAGGTTTAACATGTTTTTATTATAGTTTTTATTATAGTTATGTAAGGTATGAAGAATTATGATCACAGCTTATTTATCTACCACCACCACCATCATCATCATCACAGCTCATATACGTCCTATTACTGGGCTCGAGCCTCCTCTGTATTGGGAAGGAAATTATCCCACTATACTACACTAGTTGGGCGGGTTTGTATAGGGTTTTACTTCAAGTTGTTATGCACAAAATATCCCTTAGTCGTCTTTTACTACTCGGCAAGAGAGAGGGTGGTGAATTGTATTCTTACTTCGTCACTACACGGAGTATCTACCACAGCAAGTTATAAAATTAATTATTCAGAATTATTGATACAGGAGTTATATTTTGATCATTCTATTCCTTGCAGTGATGTTATCTATTTATATCCCTTAACCATTTCTTAAATATTACACGGGGAAGAAAGGTTTGGTAAGTAGTCATTTACTTCATAACAGCGCAGGGGAAACGAGGATGGCACTCCATACTCCTATTTCTTATAGCATAAAACTAAATATTGTATCTTATAAAATTTAAAAAAATATTAATGGTATAAGTGGTTAGTTACCTTTATACCGGGCTCGCTAATACTTTAATGAACGCGTCGCTCCCTCACAGGTGACAGTACGCACATATGTTTAGATGTGAAACAAATGTGTTTATTTAGGTAACACGTGTACACATACGTAAATAGCTTACATTAACTACATTGACATTATTTTTGTTAAACGAATGCATGTTAACGTTACAGCTGTAGCAAGTACCATCTTAGTAGTCCAGTAGCGTAAATACTTAACTAGTTATGCTAAAAGAATTCTGTGTGGTGGCGGAGAAAAAAAAAGAGTGTGTGTATAAAGTACGCATATCAGAAGTAAAACTTCTTTATCCATTATCCTCTATCTCATTCTCTCGCCAGCTGAATCCTATACATTAACGTGTTTGTGTTTCTATGGACTCGCGTTTTCGTTTCATCGAGTTTGAAATCACAACGATTTTTAAGAAGTTTCACTTCAATAACATTCACCATTTCCTATCTTGCCCATGAGTGTCGTTAGAGACGATTAAGGGATTAAATAAATCACCAATATTCCCTTGCCCGCAAGTGTCGTAATATTTATTTGACAACTATACCTACCTGTTTGACCAACATAGTATGGTAGGTCAATTTCCTTCCCTTTGTGGAGGAGGCTGGAGCCCAGCAGTGGGACGTATATGAGCTGCGATGAATGAAATGAAAAAGTTGTTAAGTTGTATGTTGTACTACAAAATCTCGAAATAGATATTATAAGAACTCCAAATTCCTCAAATTTAGTATTTGGCAAGCTAAGCTATTTATAAAAATTATTACTACACTACTGGACGTCAGTCTGTTGGAAATTGGAAACCTATTTAACCAATTGTAAATAAAACTACTTTTACGGAGTATATCGCGTTTGTATTTGATTTATGATTGCCCGACGTTTCGAACACTTTACAGCATTCATGGTCACGGTCATAGACACCTTAGTCCACCTATGACCATGAATGCTGCAAAGTGTTCGAAACGTCGGGCAATCATAAATCAAATAAAAACGCGATGTAATCCGTAAAAGTAGTTTTATTTACAATGTGTAGTGCTCGCGTAAACATCAGATATCCTTTTTAACCGAGTTACCAATTAGGCCAGTATGGGTAGTTATGTATGATAACTATATTATGACTCGCATTATCATTCTCGAGAAGGATGTTTTTCGTATGCAAATAAGTTTTTTATAAATAGACTAACACGTGAAATGCTAAGTCACAGTAATTTGGATTATTGTGTGGGGAAGGAAGGTTCTCGAATAGCGATTACGTAGGAATTGGTGGACCGACGACCTGGTGAAAGTTGCTGAGTATCGTTGGATGCGGGCAGCACAGTACCGCACTTTGTGGCAAAACATGAGGAAGGCCTACGTTCAGATAATGATGATGACGTCATTGCCTAACAAAAATCTAATAAAATATTAAATCTGAGAACACCATCTATTAAAAATTCTATAATCTATTAAACGTTTCACGTAACGATGTTAATGCCAGATTACCTGGGTATCTAGTCTACTGATCTAGACAATTGGTAAAGCGGTTGAAACGGATTAGCAATAAGTTTAGGTTCAAGTCCCGAGTGTGGTTTTTACTATATCAATCCGTCTGACTAGAGTATAGGAAGCCAATATTCTTCTCATTATAGAACAGGTCCTGTACAATAATCGAATTCATCGGATTTCATTGGACCTTCCTATGAACTACGAACGTTGAAAAGGGTTCGAAACGTCGGGCAATGAAAAATCAAACACAAACACGATAAAATTTATAAAAATTGTTTTAATTTTAAGATAGTGATAACAGAACTTTGTCTATGTACATTTCTACGTTCAATGTAAAAAAATTGTAGTAGCAATAGACAATATAGTTTATTCGTTTACATAATCGCCCCCTGTAGATGGCGCTAGCAGTGAACAACGCCAACAAATGAGATCGAGGCGTCATTGTGTATTCATAGTTCGTTCTCACGCGAATATAATATGTACTAACATTGATCTATTTGGCCCTGTTTAAAGATCTGTAAGAAAATCGTCACGACAATGTGATTTCAAATAATATTGTTATGTACACCAATTACCATAACGTTTGCGTGTATGCGTGTGCGTGTCTCTGCGGTTGTGGGTGTGGTGTAATCCTTGTTCGATTTCATGCTGTTTCTTATCCAGGATGTGAATATTTGCCGCCGGGGTGGCTACTGACAAGTCAGACAACCACTGTACCGGTAGTCAGCCCAAAGGTGAAGGGGTTTCGTTGCCGGGAACGGACAGCGTATGTGCTGACCATAAGCCAACTCAAAAAAACAGAATGTGAATCCATAATGTAGTATTTCGATATACTGATAGTCATTTTAAGACTTCTGTTTTTCAGAGTGGGCTATGAACTAGACGCAGGTAATCCATTCCATATAGGGCGACGGTACAGCGGCGCGCGGCCCCATTAACCAACGTATTCTCTCTCCTTCCAACCGCTGGAATCGAGTCCTTGGCAACCCAGCCTAGCGTGTTATCCTTTTGGATGCTGTGGAGAACTTTAATACTATTGAAGATACCCACTCACTATACAAATTTATACTGAATCAATTGCTATCTTATAGCCCACAAAGCTAGATATATGTACGATTGGTTTTATTATTATTATTTTGGATAGATAATCTGGCACACAGGCCAATGTGTAGTGTTGAAAAACGGGGACCCCGCCTCAGGGGGCTCGGGACCCCGCCTCAGGGGGCTCGGGACCCCGCCTCAGGGGGCTGTTCGACGCGTGTTTAGCGTCCGGACGGTTCCCTGGGTGCTGGAAGGAGGGAAGGCTGGTGCTCCTGCCGAAGCCGGGACGGTCTCCGGAGTCGCCTTCGGCCTACAGGCCTATCGTGCTGCTCGATGACACGGGCAAGCTACTGGAGAGGGTGGTAGCTGCCCGCATCGAGCGGCACCTCGTCGGCACGGGGCCCGATCTGTCGGACGCCCAGTTTGGGTTTAGGAGGGGTCGTTCGACGATCGCGGCTCTGTTGCGCCTGAGGGCCGTGGCGACTGAGGCCGTCACCGGCGGGGGAGTGCTGTTGGTGGTGTCCCTAGACATCGCCAACGCATTCAATAGTCTGCCATTCAGCTGCATCAGGGAGGCGCTCCGATATCACGGGGTGCCAGTTTACCTGAGGCGGCTAGTGGCAGACTATTTGGAGGGGCGCAGCGTCCTCTGCACCGACCGAGCAGGGGACGTCGTGCGAACGCCCATGACGTGCGGTGTCCCACAGGGGTCGGTCCTCGGACCCACCCTGTGGAACATCGGCTACGACTGGGCGTTGAGGGGGAGCCTCCCGCCCGGGCTGGGCGTGATTTGTTACGCCGACGACACGCTCGTCACAGCCCGCGGTGGGACGCTAGAAGAGGCGGTAAGCCTGGCGACCTCGGGTACCGAGGAGGTCGTCAGACGGATCGGGGCGCTGGGGTTGAGGGTCGCCCTGGACAAGACGGAGGCCCTCTTGTTCCATGGGCGCACTATGAACCCTCCCATCGGCGTCTCGATCACCGTCCACTCGGTCGACATCAGCATCCGGGCCCATATGAGGTACTTGGGCCTGGTGCTCGACGGGCGATGGTGGTTCCGGGAGCATTTCCGTAGTCTTGCTCCGCGGCTCGTCGGCGCGGCGTCCGCCCTATCGTGGCTTATGCCGAACGTGGGCGGACCGAGCGCTGCGTGCCGACGGCTGTACGCGGGGGTCATCCGGTCGATGGCCCTGTACGGCGCACCGGTGTGGGCGGGGTCCATGACCGCCCGACTTAGGGCCCTTCTGTGGCGACCACAGAGGGTCACGGCGGTCAGGGCCATCCGCGGATACCGCACGGTGGCGACGGAGGCAGCGTGCCTATTGGCCGGGACTCCCCCGTGGGACTTGGAGGCGGAGATGCTCGCCGGACTATATCGGTGGGTGACGGGGGTGCGAGCGGAGGGCGGTGTGGTCTCGTTAAGAGATCTCACCGCCTGGCGCGTCGACGCCCGCCGAGACGTCATCGCCCGTTGGGCAGTCCGGCTGGAGAGGCCTCGGTTCAGGGTGCGAACCGTGGAGGCCTTCCGGCCGGTGCTGATGCAGTGGTTGGAGAGGCGGCACGGGGTGCTCTCCTTCCGACTGGTGCAGGTTTTGACGGGGCATGGGTGCTTCACCAAATACCTGTACAAGGTCGTTAAGAGGGAGAGTACACCGTCCTGCCACCACTGCGATTGCGACGAGGACACGGCGCGCCATACGCTCGAGGCCTGCGGGGCTTGGGCAGTGCAGCGCTGTGAACTCGTCGCAATCATCGGTACGGACCTGACGCTGCCGGCTATCGCTAGGGCGATGGTCGACAGCGTCGGGAATTGGGACGCGGTCGCAGCCTTCTGCGAGACAGTGATCTCGCGGAAGGAGGCGGCGGATCGCCTGCGTGAGGAGCGCAGCCTCGATGAGGAGATCCGCCGCCGGCGACTGGGGCGGCGCAGGCGCAACTATCTGCGCCTCATGCCGCCCTAGCCGAGGCCGCGGGTGACGTGACCGGGGATTAGTCCGTCACCCGCCGAGAGGCCGACCGCGTGAGGAAAGACCGACATCCTCCCCGAGGGGGGGACGTCAGTCGATGGGAGGGTACCCCAATAGGGGGTATTCCGTCGGGCCGACCACTGACGATAAGTTAACGCTGCTCCAGTGGTCGGCCCAACGACGAAGGCGACGTGGTTTTCGGGTGGGTCGCGGGAGTTGCGTGCTTAAGCCCCTCTGTTGCCCCAGACGGAGTGGTGCGGAGGCGCGCCGACCGCGGCCCACCCACAAAAAAAAAAAAAAAAAAAGTGTTGAAAAACGGTTTGCAATAAGCGCGAGTCTATTTGTAATTCTTGGAAACAGATTGTAGATAATACTAAACTGACATTTTCTTCTCTTCATGACGGTGTGAGTTCAGTTAGAAAGTTTTTTCAGAGAAGAGAGATCCGATTAAGATACGCTTACAATTAAATTATTACAAATCTCATGAATAATGTGAAAAGTTAAATCTTTTGTATAGTTAAGCCTATTTGTGTGTGGTTCGGTAATTTTTCTTAATATTTTAGTAACTGTGGTTTGATATGTGGTGGAGACAACAAATACCCTCACATTTCTCGTTGATGTCGTAAAAGACGAGTAAAAACGTTATTATAGCGACATAGCCGAACTCCATTTGATGCCGTCTAGTCAACAATAACATCCGAGCGCTACGTGTCGTGTCGTACGCGGGGGTCATCCGGTCGATGTCCCTGTACGGCGCACCGGTGTGGGCGGGGTCCCTGACCGTCCGACTCAGGGTTCTTCTGTGGTGACCAAAGAAGGCCATGGCGGTCCGATACCGTACGGTGACAACGGAGGCAGCGTGCCTGTTGGCCGGGACTCCCCCGTGGGACCTGGAGGCGAAAATGCTCGCCGGTCTGTATCGGCGGATGTCGAGGGTGCGAGTGGAGGGCGGTGTCGTCTCTCTGAGGGAGCTCACCGCCTGGCGCGTCGACGCCCGCCATTTGGGCCCGCCGCCCCTCATTGCCCGTTGGGCAGTATGGTACACATACGGTGTCTGGATTGTGGAGGCCTTCCGGCCGGTGCTGATGCAGTAGTTGAAACGGCGGCACGGGGTGCTCTCCTTTCGACTGGTGCGGATGTTGACGGGCATGGATGTTTCGCCTTATAGGTATAAGCTTATAGCACAAGGTCGTTAGGAGGGAGAGTACACCGTCCTGCCAACACTGTGATTGCGACGAGGATACGGCGCAGCATACGCTCGAGGTCTGTGCCGCTTGGGCGGAGCAGCGTCGTGAACTCGTCGCAATCATCGGTGCCGACCTGGCGCTGCCGACCATCAACCAGGGCGATGCTCGACAGCGTCAGGAACTGGGACGCGGTCGCAGCCTTCTGCGAGGCAGTAATCTCGCGGACGGAGGCGGCGGATCGCGCGCGCGAGGAGCGCAGCCTCGATGAGGCGATCCGCCGCCGGCGACTGGGGCAGCGTAGGCGCGAATAGCTGCACCTCATGCCGCCCTAGCCGAGATCGTGTGTGACGTGACCGGGGAATTAGTCCGTCATCCTCCGAGAGGCCGACCGCGCGACGAAAGACCAACGTCCTCCCCAAGGGGGGGACGTGGTCACCCCGGACGGAGTGGTATGAGGACTGCGGCGACCGCAACCCAACCCAAAAAAGAAGTCAACAATAACATTAAGAATAATACATATTCCGTCGATGCCAAATAGGAATAAGAGCAGAATGATGATTTTCTGTATGGTGATGGTGTAGAAATACAATTCACCACCCTCTATCTGCTGTGGGTGCGACTATCATCATTTCATTCATCATATTAACTCATATATGCCCCACTGTTAGGCTCGAGTCTTCTCCACAATAGAAAATAAATTGAACTTACTATACCATTTTTTTTCAGCCTGTGAAAATGCATTTACGCACGATCCCCCGCCAGTTGCAGACGGGGAAGTGTGTGTGGGACTCGCCGGCCACAAAAGTGACCAAATACCCACTAAAACCACAGCGGCCCTTTCGCGCTTTTACGATGTGCCGGAGAAATCGTCTGATGACATTCTATCCCCGACACCCCAATGCTTGGCTGTCTGACCACGTCCTGTCATCATTCAGGGCGGTGGGAGGAGGAGCCCAGGAGGAGCGGACGCAAGTGCCTCCCGTGCCCGCTCCGCGGCCTCCATCCTTGTCATGACAGCTTCACAGAAGGAGGCCATCGACGACCAACAGCTGTCGCTGCCAAGCATCTCGGAGATGATGGTCGGCAACGACAGGTCCGTTGTTCCCATGTCCGTTGACAAGACGTGATACTGAGGCCCCCAGGTGGGGCACACTTCCAGTGTGAATTTATTATGCTGAAAATACAAATTGAGTTAATTATAAAACATTCTCATCATTCAATCAAATATCGACTGTTGGACATGGAGGCCTATGTGCAACAGTCGATATCACGAAGGTGTACAATAATATAATTGTGATTCTTGACAATTGGAGGGGCGACGTTATAGTATTTACAGAAAAATGACGTTCATCAATTTGGTGCTTTCTTAGCCAGGCTTTTCTACTTCCACTGGAAATAAATAGCTGGTGAAACATCGAGAGGTAGAATAATCACAAAAATTACAAAAATTTATAATCACAAAAATTTATACAGAACGCGTTGGTTGCATCTGGAATATCAACAAGCAGTCCCATCAATCTGCTGATGCTGTGTGGTAGCGGCTTCGAATACTACCAACCCTTGCTTTGCTCGTGGGTGTCGTAAAAGACGACTAAGAGCCCTAGATTGACCCGGACCAACTCCATCTGGTACCATTTGGGTCAACGATTACATTCCCAAGGAGGGTTGACGTCAGGCAGGCGGCCGGTCATAAAAGTCATTGCCGAAATTTTTTGCAATATGTCAAAACAGATGACATATTGCGTCGACCCCAAGTAATTGGGATAAGAGCAATATGATGAGGAGTCCCATCAATCAGGCAATGGATGCAGATATAGTTTATAAGGTACGCTTCTGCCCGCGACTTCGTCCGCGGGAATAGTTACTTTGGGCTAATGCTAACTTTAACCTGCGACTTTGTTTATGTAGGTGAAAATATTTTTAATACGATTCTGTCACATTTGACTTTTGTGAAACTTTATCCGTTTATGCAGTGGACGCAGCGGAATAGCTGAAAAGGAAAAAAGCGCGATTTTGAAACATTCTTCATTGATACTCCGTTCCTATTGGTTTTAGCGTGATGATATATATCGTTCCTCGATAAATAGACTATTTAACACTGAAAGAATTTTTCAAATCGTAGCAGTAGTTCCCGAGATTAGCGCGTTCAAGCAAGCAAACTCTTCAACTTACTTTATATATTAGTATTGATGTAGTATATACCTCAGGCTACATTGTGAATGCTCCCACGAACAGCGTCATATATCACAACAGGATAAATTCACCTGAATTTTAGAGGATAAATTCAGGGGAATTTAGCCTCACTTACGGCGACGTTTTATTCGCTTGACCTCCCAGCTCCCCCATGCCGCGCCGTCGCCCTCCCCCCGTCTCCTCCTCCTTCGTCCAATGCTAGTTTAACACTGAAATATTCACAGTAGTGCAATGTTTATTGAAATGTAACTTTTTTTCTTGTGAACTGAACTGTTGATAACACGGACTTATGAAGCTATGCTTTAGTTATCACGAATTAGCTTTTCACCAATTACAATAGTTTTAAATTAAGACATGCTATTTATATTCAAGCTAGTCTATTCTGTAAGCTTTTGTAATCAAATTTAAAAGATAGTTACGAAATATGAGATTGGAATGAAAGACAAGTCGTATTCTTCGTGGTGACGGAGTAAGAATACAATTCACCACTCCCTATCTTGCCCGTGGGTGTGTAAAAGACGACTAAGGGATATGGTATGCATATAACAGCATACGCCATATGCATATAACAGCATCTGCATATATCAAGCAAGAGAAGGAAAACTCGAAATAAACCCAAATAATAATCCATCTGATTAACGTGGTATAGTAGGTCAACTTCACTGACCACTGAAGTCAAGGAAGTCTGCGTCGGTGGTCGAGCCAATGACAAAGGCGGCGTGCTATACGGGTGGGTTACGGGTATGCCTGCTTACGCCCCTCTGTCGCCCCGGACGACGTGGTGCGAGGAGTGGGCCGACCGTAACCCACCACCCCAAAAAAAAAGGTCTACTTCACTCCTATCCGGGAGGAGGCTCGAACGTAACAGTGAGACTTATATAAACTGAAATAAATGAATGAATCAAAATATAATTTTTCGGGCACTGATCCTGGACACCCAAAATAATGAAGGTATTTTAAAATTAAACCAGATGTCGTTTTTTGAGAGCATTGATTCACCTCCATGATCAATAATATCTTTCGTAATATTTAGACAAGTGAGTTTATTTACGATTTCTCACAACTGAGTTTCTTCATGATGTTATTTCTTTACCGCAAAAATAAGTAATAAAGTGTAGGTTCTACCATGAAGTATATCTTCACCCGATATAAAGACGATATACCTATTCCTCTCACTATCATATCGCTTTGTTCCGTGTGGTCACGAAGTGAGAATACAGTTCATCACCCCTCCTTTGTCCTTGCGTGTCGTAAAGAACGACTAAGGGATATTAATTTGTAAATAACATAGAAATCTCCGTTTGGTGATGGCGTAAGAATACAATTTACCATCCCCTTTCTTGCTCGTGGGCGTCGTAAAGGAAGATGTATAATATGCATATAACATTAAAGCAAAAAAAAAGAAAACTAAATAAAACCCTATACCAAGACTTTTGACCAGTGGGGTTACAGTAGGTCAATTTTACCTCCCATCGTGGAGGAGGCTCGAGCCCAGTCATGGGACTTATATGAGTTGCAATCGTTACAATACCTAAAAAATAATGTAAGTAAATTATACAAATTCAGTAGTGAGATATATTCTCAGTAGAATTGAAATTAATTTAGTTACAGTCTTTAACAATTGTGAATGAGCTGTGTAGACGTGGGTCGGTGACAACATCTGCCATTGATGTCAAACCCCCCAACTGTTACAATTTACTGTAAATATACGCATTTTATTCAACATTCTGTGTTATAACAATCTTATGTAATAATTTATATTTGGGATGGTTAATCGAGACAAGGGATGAAATTATCATCTATCTGTGAATATATAATGAGTTTATTTTAATAATTTGTTGTAAAATTACGTAATTATAACGTACGAATAAATAAATTCATGGCAAAATGTTTAATATTTATTAAAAGTGGAGATAATTATTTTATTCATTACTAGCTTTTACAAGCAATTTTGTTAGCAGAAAAGACATCCATGACAGAGGTTAACACAGATAACTGTACACGATGTTCAAGATTTTATAGGCCCATCATATTGCTGGACGGTGTGGGTAAGCTACTATAGAGAAGCCTGACTGCCGCAATACCCATCTCTCTTAGCGAGATTGGCCCCGGTTTCTGTAAGACTATCTTTCCTTCCAAGGCCTTTTAAGCCTAAGGGCCGTGGTAACGGAGGTTATTTGATAATCTAGACACATTCCGCTCGAATCTCTGCCCTCGCGAACGATGGCAGGATGCCATGCTACCCTCTAACCTCTCGTATTACGGTAGATCAACGATACCGTTTATCTAATATAGTTTTTCTTTGATAGTTGTATTTCTTTTCTTCATTATACTACTCTTATTCCCATTACATCTCATTACATAAGCTTTGGCAATATTTTTATGACCAGCCGCTTGCCTGACATCAATCCTCCTTGGTAATATAATTGTTGAGCAGACAGCATTAGATGTAGCAGTAGTGTTAGTCATCTTTTACAATACAAATAAGCAATGTAAAGCATCTTGGTATACGTAGCCGACAGCACTTAGCACGAATGTCTTCTGTTAACAAGATAACAGTTATATATACAGGCTGTATCAAGTTATGGGGCAATTGGTCAAACGGAAGTTAGGCAATGATCGTAGGAACCCATAAATAAATCAACGTTTACGTTCACACAAGCAAGACAAGCTACGCTTTAAAATCAGCTGAGCGGCCGATGATCATTGATACCTACGTTACCATCGACGCGTTTTGGCGATTCATAACTATTTAAATACTGTCGACGCGTCACATGCCTATATGTATCCTGTCTGTACATGCCTATTTATTATGTAACGTTTAAAGCATAAACTCTTAGACACACATTTGTGAAATCACTGCAACTATTATGTTTTATTGTTCTTTGTGAAACAGTAGTAGTGATCCATGACCGTTAAACTACAATATATACGAACAGTTGTTCCATAATCTGAGACATCCTGTATATTAATACAGGGCAATATGTTATTGTCTACTTATATACTCCATTGAATTCTACTCAATAGAACATATAATTACATACTCTGTATTATATTTGATTTTGTTGTATACAAGAGAAGCGAGCAAGTAGCGGCCCGTTTTATTACAAAAATATTATTGTACGTACATACATATCTAGTACCGAAGTATAACTTGTACCTATGGGAACAAAATCATCTGCTCTGGAGCTCATTGTAAACTTCACAACATCGTCTAACGCTTCTGACATTAATTATATAAACAAATTGAACCTTATCACAATATAAACAAGGGTGACGCTTGTACAGCTGAACTGTAACGAGGCGGCAAAGAAATTTACTAAGTAAAGTTTCTCAGCTAATATTTGCGGTACATTTTCGTGGAATATATTTAATACAACCATAACATTAGGTGTTGTTACAAAGTTTATAGGCAGAGGTGCTCCCACCTTTGTGTTCGCGGAGGTGGTTCTGACGAGCGCTAACGAGGCCGCGGTGTCGTCATGAACTCATGGCATATCATGTAATACAATGTTACCTTGCCTGAGAATCAAACTTTATATCGCGTACTAACTTATATTCTAGTAATAACTATTATAAAGTTGAAGAGTTTTTTTTACGCTGTACTGTTAGGAATCACTTATTGAATTCCAAAAAATCCTATTTTATTAGGTAGTCTGTTTATCGAGAAATGTATAAATAATGTTGTTATGAACAAAACCGGAGTATTTTATTAATAAATCGGGCAAAATATAGTATTATTTATTGCTGCCCTTGGCAAACGAACAAGTAGTGCACCTAATGGTAAGTGATACTTAAGCGCATAGACCTTTGCAATATAAAGAATACAGCTAGGCCGCTGCCTACGGAGTAGAAAGTGCTCTTAAGCTTCGTTTAAAGAAGGACATGTCATAGTGCTCGAAAACATAGTAACAGGTAGTTATGTCGGAGAAATGATCGCTGGAAACATACAGTTGAAGAACATCATACTTCCAGGTGAAACGGATGAACCCTGCCACGGTGTTGGATGGTATGGTACTCCCCGTGAATGTGCCGGAAGAGTACTCGGTATAATCCAAAGCCTTTCCACCTTTCCAGCGACTCATCTTGTTCATGAGATTGGGATTATTAATGATTCAAACAGTACGCCTTTGCAGTTAAGTGGGTCTAGAGAGCAGTACTCTAAATGAGGATAAACTTGTGCTTTGTATTTAAACACAAGACGCTGTTTCGGTACATCGGTCGACTCAATTTGTACTTTCATAGTAAATATCTCAACAATTATTGGAAATAGTTTTATGATCAGCTGCTCCTTAAGAATGTTTTTGTTGACCAGACAGGATCAAATAGTGTTATATCAGATCGATGTAAAATCTCTTAGTCGTCTTCTACGAGCAATGTAAGAGCCACAATAGAGCAAGCTGATACATCATCATCATATCCGTTCAAATACGTCCCACTGTTGAGCTCGAGCCTCATCTACAATAGGAGGGAAATTGACCTCCTATACCACGCCGGTCAGACGAGTTAGTTTAGGGTTTTATTTCGAGTCTTTCTTCTCTTGCATAGAGGTTATATATTTTTTTATTGCAAACGGTAGCGAACTAGCAAACAGTACACCTTCTCGTAAGTATTGCTGCTAGGCCGCTGCCTACCGCGAAGAAAGCGAATGGACTTTTTTTTTTTTTTTGTGTTTGTGTATAGCTGTTAGCAGCAGATGGCTTTCACAGCTTAGACTGGACTATGGGTGAGCGCTGAGGGCTCTCAACCCGGTAAAGAGAATGGAGTGTTAATGCGTGCAATGAGGTTCCGTGATACTAAAGGTCAAAACCCACCGCAAGCAAACAGCCTCAGATATTTGGGCTTCACGTTCTCTCGCTCACCGAACAAAGAGCAGTAACAAATCGTTACTACTCGGACGTCGGTTTTCTGTGAGAGGTACTACCCCGGACGGACCGAGCCGCGGCTGCAAACAGACGATTGTCGGCAATGTGGTCTTACCACTAAAAGAATATTACAATGCATATTACATCCCTTAGTCGTCTTTTACGTTACCCATGCGCACGGGGTGAATGGTATTCTTTCTCCATCACCACACAGTAACGTCAACTATAAAACAAAAATGTATTTATTTCTACGTACAACGCATTTATATGACGTGAGAGGGTGGTCGTCGTACCTATGATGTCAATGTAGTTGTACGCGAGCTCACGAACCCTGTCACGGGGTGGATTAACGAAATAATAGCTGTTGGCTATGAAAGCGTATAGTAATTTGTAAACAACAGTATTAAAGCGATTAATACAGGCATTACATTCAAATAAGTTTTGTTCGTTGTTATTATTATGTAATATGAAAAATATTAAAAATATTTGCTGGCATAAGAAAGTGGCAACATATTTTTGTACTTTTGGCGGAACACGAAAATTTTATGTAGGGCTCCTAAATTATATTTAATACTTTAGTGCTTTAAGTGTTATAATGAATAAGTTTGCTCGTATTTTACGTAATGCATAGAAAATGCTTAAGTGTAGTGAATATTATATAACAGTGATTTACATTTTTTTCATGTTCTGCTAAAATTTTTAGAGAAATTACTAATTTTGTTCATCATGATCATCACAACATATACGTCCCACTGTTGGGCTCGAGTCCCCTTTATTGTGAAGGAAAGAAATTGACCTACTATACTGCGCTAGTCAAACGGGTAGGCACAAGGTTTTATTCAGAGTTTGCCTTCTCTTAGTTGGTTTTCTGCATATTATATCCCTTAGTCGAGTTTTACGACACCCACGGGCAAGAAATGGGCTGATAAACCGTATTCTTATTCCGTTATCACACGGAAATGTAATTTGTTTGTTAGCGCCCACGACTTGGTTTACTGATGGACTATTATTATAAATAAGCCACCTAATGTGAAATACTGTAATGGTATGCTATAAGTTATGTATAAGTATTGTGTATAAATGCTGAAAGGAGTAAAAATACAATGATCACCGTCCCTTTCTTTGCTATGAATGATCGCAAAAGACGCCTTTAAGACCCAGTCTGATAAGATTAATGTGAATGGTAACTCAAAATAAACCACTTGATGCAAAAGATAACAAGAATAAAACGATATAACAATCAATTTGACCAGTGTGGTATAGTAATTTTTTTTAAAGGCAACACTTTGCATTAAGAAAATAATCCTTGTAATGCTGGGGACTTTACAAACATATAATTTTAACGGATGCAAATTACATCGAGACTTGGAACAAAAATTTGTCGATCGCATAAAGCCTTGTCCAGTGTGCGAGGAATTCAACCCCAAAATCTTGTTGGTACCCCACTACCAGTACGCCATCTGTGCAGTTAGCAGTCAGAATATCTCGCCAAGTTTGGTGGAGCTTAAAGTTCAGCAGTGGAAGGTATATGAGCTGAGATAAATGTAAAAACTAAACTATCGCATTAATATATTAGCTGTGACATTCTACATTAGTATTCTGACGCCGTTGTGGCTTAGAGAATACATTTTACATTATCATAAAGGGTTTTTATAAAAGCAAATGTCATAGAGGACAAATATGAGGCGGGTCCTGTCCAATACTATCATAATAAATGTCCCTGTCAACAAATAGGCAACACTGTTAATAGAGATGTATAGAGGGACAATCAAATTTCTGTTTTTTTTTAAGAAAATATTTCTTTAGGCTTTCTGAGTACTTTTTTGGGTGAACAAAAACCATAAAACTCGCGTCATCGTCACCAAATGCTTTCTAGGAGCAATATGTATACTGTATATATATATATATATATATATATATATATATATATATGTATATATATGTATATATATGTATATATAGATATAACTCTCTGCGTTTTAGTATACAGCATAAGAGTAGTATAGTGGCCGTCGCCCTCACGAGGTGGTCTCTCCTCGGGTGGCCTGATTGATCCCCGGTCCGATCAGACGTATTTACGCTAATAATATATCTGTATTTATATCAATGTTATTATATCTGTGCCGATAGCTGTCAAATAAAACAGATAAATGTAAAAAAAAAGTGAGCCGTCGCGCAGGACACCTGGCGGATGTGAAACATAGAATATTTTTTTGTACAAGTATATATGCTTAAAAGTACAGATTATGACAGGCACTAATAAGGCATAATGTATTATTGATATATTACGATGTTTTTCAGAAAATGAAGATTGATGAATGATTCCATAAATATTCATTTTTATTAAAAAGAATTAAAAATTCCAAAAATTTTGCCAAAATGTGACAACTCAATTCTTTTAATCAGTGATTATTGTGTGTGTTTAGTGATAATATAATAGTTATATTCGATGCCTCTGACGATATAACTGTCGAATGGTCGCAACTACACTTACTATCATACGGCGTGGTGAGGCCTCGCCACGGTCTGTTTACGCCACGCCAACGATTACGTTTATCCTCGCCTATAGATGTTTCACATAATAATTTACAACTTTAAATTATAGATCAAGGTTTAACTGTCGTCATTCCTCATGATTGCTTTTTTTCAATTAATTGTGTGATTAAAAAAGATTAAAAGTGATTAATATATTGTTGTGCTTATTGAGAGAGTCAGTCCGATTGTATTCTTAACACATTACCATACGACAGGACGGGACAACGGGCAAATAGATACCGGGATAAAGCCCAATAATATTTTTATATTTAGTTAAGAATTATAACCGAAGATATACAAATCAGCACTAAGCATTGTTAAATTAACGAAACACACTTTTTTGGGTTGGTTATGGTCAGCATGCATGCCGTCCGTTCAGTCCGAGCTGACGAAAGGGTGGAATGCGCCTCTGTAGTCCACCGAATGCAGTACCTTTGAGCCGGACACGGTCTCACATGAACTCAGTCATTGTAATCCTTGGGCGGCCCGGCGTGACACCCTTCTAAGTACAGTCCCTAGCCCTTATGCAGTCAGCTTTTCTACGTATGACGGACTATTCTTCGATATAGTTAACCGCAGCCTCGGCTAGGGCGGAGCTAGGCGCAGGTACTTGCGCCTGCACCACCTAAAATGCCACAGTCTAACGAGAATACTTTAATTTTCTATATTAAGGAGTCTCAAGCCCAGCAGTGGGACGTGGGGCGAGCTCATTCGATGAACATTACATACTAAGCATTAAATACTTGAATCTCAGGGAACAAAATATGCAATTAACAAAAAAAAAGCCAGACTCTGAACAATCTTTTGTGACAATCGCAAAATAACTTGCTCGCATGGATAGATAACCCAAAACACTCGCTACTTAATGTACCTGTAGTGGATTATACAAATAAATTGACACGAACAAAGTTGCGGTCTCAGTTGGTTAATACGATAAACGTTCCGCGTTGTATCCCGTTGTAACGTGACAATACATCATCGCCGTGACAACGGTGCGTGATACCGTCACGCTCTGCCCCCACTGTCACGCGTCTCACCTAAATGCTCTACGGTGATTATATATTGTAACCACTTGCAAGTGCAACTTGTTACAAACGAACGTTAAACATACATTTTTTTTTATTGCAAGTAGTGGCAAACGAGCAAACAGTACACCTGATGGTAAGTGTTGCTGCTGCTTATGGACATTCACAAGGCCACTGCCTACCGTGAAGAAAGTGAAGGGAGTGTGAATGCGTGCATTTAGGCTCGGTGATAACAAAGGCACCACCAAAACAAGAAAGTAGGGCTAGTAGTTACACCCTATATAACATATTTGGTCATGCGACATTCATCCTTCTTAAAATTAATAACAAGCCACTATATGACAGGAATGTAGACCTTCCACCTTTTTTCTTGTGTGCGTAGCTATTAGCCGCATATGGCTTTCACAGCTTAGCCCGGACTGTGGGTGAGCGTTGAGGACTCTCAACCGGGTAATTAGACGTTTCATCGTCAATATTTCAGCTCATACATGCCTTACTGTTAGGCTCGAATCTCCTCCACAATAAGAGGGAAATAGACCTACTATACCACGTTGAATAGATGCCTACAATATGAAAAAAGAATAAATATTGAATCGACCCCAAATAATAGGGATAATAACAGAAGGATAATGACGATGAAATTAATAAAAAAATAAATATATGGATAGTTGTTAAATAGGTATGGCCGTGTGCTGGCAGAGTAAGAAAATAATTATAAATCATTCCTTAGCTTACCTATGGGTATTGCAAAAGGCCACTAAGATATTGATATGTAGCTATCATTTACGCTAAAGAAGAAAACTTGAAAAATAAAACCCTACACCAACCCGTCTGACCAGCGTGGTGGCGTGGCAGACGTGCATTGGGACGTATATGAGCCGAGATGATGATGACATTATACCCCGAGCCGTGATACTGGGAAGGGGAAATACGCGGGTGAGGCAACTGAAACCGAAGCGATGTGAGGGAGGGTTGCTAGTTGCAAATAAAACTACTTTACGGATTTTATCGCGTTTGTATTTGATGTATGATTATCCGACGTTTCGAACACTTTACACCATTCGTGGTCACGGACGGACTAAGGTGTCTGACATCCAAACAAGTCAACGTTATAACAGATATTTATAATTATCTACCCGCTACAGAAAGTTTGTTATTAAATTTCGACCCACATTTTTGATACAAATTTACTGCCAGTACAAGAAGAAAATGATTCTACATGAAAATATTATATTGTTTATGATTAGTAATTATTCAACAGTAAATTTGTAGTAATTATTTTGACAATTTGTTAATTTAAACCTAACTAATCTAATTGACTGCACAGATGGCGTAGTGGTTAAGATAGCGACCTACAGCGCCAGTGTCGGGGGTTCGAATCCCACGCGAGACAACACTTTGTGTGATCCACAAATTGTTGTTCTGAGTCTGGATGTAATTTGTGTCCGTTAATTATATGTTTGTAAAGTCCCCCGCAATACAAGGATTATTTCCTTAGTGCAGGGTGTTGTTTTAAATATTAAATTAAATTAAAAATTAAAATTAAATTAAATACTACCACCGGATTGGAATGCGGCCACACTGTGAAAGATCTGGCAAGAAAACTCAGAGGACATAATGGTAAATTAATATTAATGTTTATTTTTAAAGGCGGCTTACTTTGTTTTACTGAAGAAGAAGAAGAATATATAGTTTAAATTATTATACTTTAGTCTGGGCCCTATAGGACCTACATTTAAACAAAACACTTAATATTGAATAATTCATATATGTATAAACATTTTCTTCTTACACTGGCAATAAATTTGTATTAAAATGTGGGTCAATATTTAATAACTAATTTTCTGTATCGGGTAGATAATTATAAATCTCTGTAATAACGATGACTTGTTGGACGTGAGACATCTTAGTCCGCCCGTGACCATGAATGCTGCAAAGTGTTCGAAACGTCGGGTAATCAAAAATCAAATACAAACGCGATAAAATCCGTAAAGTAGTTTTATTTACAATGAGTAACACTCGCGAAAACGTCAGAAATCATTATACTTAATTAAGATAAAAATTATAATGAAGTTTACAATAACGCTTTGCTCCCGACAGCTGAATAAAATATTATATAAATAGACGTTTTGCAGTGTATTTACCTAAATCAGTGCTGAAACGTAATGAGTTTGTTTACATTTCATTTAGCTAAGTCTGTGTTCGAACTGAGTCAATATTTAACGAGTTCATTAGCGATGATATTCATTATTAATTGTTTCATTGTAATTAAAATAATTTAGCTAATTTACTTTCATATTATTATTTATACTACTTGTAACCATAGTTTCCTCGTATGCTGACGGGTTCAGAAGAATAATATGTACTCAACAATACTGTTGCGTGTCGTGACGTAGTAAGACCACAATTTGCCGCTGTCCTTTTTGCCAATAGGTGTCCTAAGAGACGACTGAGAGATATGATAGGAAATAAAAAAGTTATAGAAGAGAAGGAAATGTCGACATAATTTCTATGCTAACACGTCTAAGCAGCTCTTACATGATTCAAACCCAATAGTGGGCCTTATGTGGGCTGAGATGGTGACCATGATGATGATGGTTCTGTGACAGTTGTACAATAAACTGAGCGAGCACTAGGGGAGTAGACACCAGCGCTCTTTTGAGAAACAAATTCAATCTCACGAAAGAGGTTATGTTTTAGTGACCATTTAGTTCTGCATTACTAGCGTAAATTATAATTGCGAAAAAATATCATCATCATTTCAGCTCATATACGTCCCATTGCGGGGCTGGAGCCTCCTCCATAATGGAAGGGAAGTCGGGCCGTCCACTGAAGTCAAGGAACTCTGCACCGGTGGTCGGCCCAACGACGAAGACGACGTGCCATAGGGTGTGTTACAGGGCCGCGCGCCGCCCCTCTGTCGCCCCGGATGGGGCCGTGCGCCGGGTGCGCAGACCGTATCCCACCCAAAAAAAAAAAATCTTACTATACCACGCTGGTAAACTGTCTAAGGTTAGTAGTTAGGGTTTTATTTTGAGTTTTCCTTCTCTTGCACGGAGGTTAAATGCGTATTATATCCCTTAGTCGACTTTTACGACATCCACGGCTGAGATAGGGAGTGGTGAATTGTATTCTTACTACGTCACCACACGGACATAATTATACTATTGGATAATAATCTAAATTATTCGTGTCACAGATTTCAAGTCATTAGTACAGCGATAAAGTGCTTTATACCATCACATCAAACATTTAACATCACGTCGTTAGAAAACAAAACGCCTATTTAAATTCAATAAACTTTGCCGTTTATCATATGCCGTAGTTCATTATGATATTTGTAGTCACTACTCCACTCCTGTTTTCTCTTATTTCACAGACATATTATATAATAGTTTGGTATACTCGATTTATTTTTAAAGACAACACCCTGCACTGAGGAAACAATCCTTGTATTGCGTGGGATTTTACAAATATATAATTATCGGACACAAATTACATCCAGACTCAGACCAACAATTTGTGGATCACACAAAGTGTTGTCCCGCGTGGGATTCGAACCCCCGACACGGGCACTGTAGGTCGGTATTTTAAACACTACGCCATCTGTGCAGTTTTTGTTTATTAAAAACTTATCCACGTTAAATCGGTTCCCGTAGGAATATCGGGATTAAATTGCCTATGATAGTTGCTGACAATGTAGTTTTTCATTGAGAAAAACTATATTGCCAGCAACTATCATAACCACGCGATTTCAATTTCATAGTTGCTGTTCCCATGGGGATACCCATGTTTACCACCTTTCGAGGAAGATAACAATATACTTCCATCTATTCCGTCTATAGACGTCCTCTGCTGGACATAGGCCTTCCCACGAGAATGCCACTAGGAACGGTCATGTACCACCTGTATCCAAAGGTTTTCTGTGATTTTGAAAATGTCGTCAGCCCACCTATTAGGGGTTCGACCTACGCTGCGTCTGCCGATTCGTGGTTGCACTCAAGAACCTTTCTTTCCTAATGGTTGTCGGTTCGACGAGCGATGTGCCCATTGCCATTTCAACGTGCTAACTCTGCGGGCTATGTCGGTTACACCCTTTTCTTCTTCTACGGATTCCTGTATTTTATCATGTAGAGAAATACCGAGCATAGCCCTATCTATAGCGACTCTGAGCCTTTTTATGATGTATATATTTTGGTACTTTATTGGGATTAGCCGGAGCACAATTACTCTACACTACTCTTAACTATTAACAATAGTAAATTAACCGTGCTTCCGTCTTGTCGAAGCTAATGCATAACGGTTGGGTATATGATCCGAGCTAAAGAAAAAAAAAATTCTATCAGATTACTTAGATGACTTTACCATATTTTTTAAAAAGCTGTTGTTTTTTACAATAAGGAAATTATACCTGTATTGTGGGGGACTTTACAAATATACAAGTAAAAGAACACAAATTACACCCGGTTAATTTGTATCTGTTCGTCGTTCAAATAATAACTATTCTATGCCTACAGTGACCATTGAATTTCTAGTCACTTAATTTGTACCCTAGATGGTGACGGTTCAAAAATATAATGGGTCATTAAAAATAAAATGATAGATTATCAAAATCGGGCAATACATTAACTTCAATAAGCTGGCGGCTGTGTGGATAAATGTAGTTAATCATTTGTCTCTAAGCGTTATCATAGTTTTAACGACAGCCCTCACGTTAAAAATTAAGCGTCACGCAATATAGCGCCAAATTGTTTATTGCTTATTGTGATACTCGTAATTTATAAAGGCCGTTAAGGGGATACGGTAAGCTTATACGGGATATAAGCTTATAGCCCTTTAAGATGCTTGCACTTTGCTAAGGCCGTTTTGTAAATACGTTAATGTAAGTTAAGAGTATGGAAATCCATTATTTATATTACTATAATTCTATAATGTTAATTTAAGTGTAATATATTTGAAAAGATAAAAGTATATATGGAAAAAGGTCGAAAGAGTTACTCGCACTAATTAATTTAATCTCTAAAATCGTTTGTGGTATAATTGTTAAAATGAGATAATGAGAAATAGACACGATAGCATAAAACAATTGTTAGAATATTATAAGCTAATCAGTCCTATATTTCACTTTAATTATCTTACGTTTTCTTTCTACAAGGACACTTCTGCGTAACCTGTAACGAATATGATTTGAACTTCTATTATAATGAAGTATGTGAAGTAAATTTCTTCACGTTTTTTTAGCCTAATGTTGCTATTCAGTCTATTGTCGTCTGCCACAAATGGTTGCTAATCTTGAGCTACAAATTGTAAACTTCTTGTGGACAGTACATTTAAATATAATAAATGCCATTTAATTTTATATGTTGTGTATTATATATTTAATCTGATTTGTGCTCAGGAAAGGAGACCTTTAGTCTTTACGAAAGATAATCAGTCCCATGTATAAACTACACTTACATATATTTGCTAAAAGCAGGATGGCTTTGGCTTCTATATAATCTTAAAATAATATACCTATCACTTCTTAAGAGTGTAGCAGTTCTCCTGTAATACTGTTGTTCTATTCACCAAGTTAATTATTTAGTAATATTAATATTAAATTAGTCTAGCTATCTAGAATATTTTGTTATCTGTGATTGGTTTGACATTTAAATTAGTAGAAATGTTCTCAATAACTATTTTTTTTAAATAAAAAAACCTATGTTCAGATATGTTTTGTGACGGAGTAAAAATATAATTCACCATCCCCCAATCTTGCTCGTAGCTGTAGTAGAAGATAACTAAATATCATGAAGATAATATCATTGTAAAAGAAGAACAACTTGTATTAATACGCTATACCGACCCGTTTGACTAATCTGTCATAAGTAGGTTAATTTCCGTCGCATTACAGAGGAGTCTTAGGGTTAGCGGTGTGACATGGGATCATGATAAATTAAAAATTGAATATTAATAAAATTCAGGAGAAGTTGAAATACTATTGAGATATTATAATATAATAATAAATTGACTTAATTAATATATTGACTGCACAGATGG
Organism: Lymantria dispar; assembly: GCA_032191425.1. Classification (NCBI taxonomy): domain Eukaryota; kingdom Metazoa; phylum Arthropoda; class Insecta; order Lepidoptera; family Erebidae; genus Lymantria; species Lymantria dispar. Next base: position 571,765 of record CM063442.1, read on the forward strand.
CGTAGTGGTTAAGATAGCGACCTACAGCGCCAGTGTCGGGGGTTCGAATCCCACGCGGGACAACACTTTGTGCGATCCACAAATTGTTGTTCTGAGTCTGGATGTAATTTGTGTCCGTTAATTATATGTTTGTAAAGTCCCCCGCAATACAAGGATTATTTCCTTAGTGCAGGGTGTTGTCTTAAATAAATAAAAAAAAAAAAAATAATAATATGCATATATGCAAGAAAAGGGAAGCTCGGCGTAAAACACTATACCAAGCGATCCAACGTGATACTGTAGGTCAATTTCTCCCATATTGGAGGCAGCTCGAGCCCAGCAGTGGAACGTATATGAGCTGTGATGATGATGACGATGATAATTGGTAATATGTATATTTCATATATAATTTTCATCGAAATACGAAAGGTAATCGCAGTGTCAATGTTCCTATAAAAGATTTCAACGAACACTGTTGTCTAAAAATATTCAATGTGATTTTCTGACTATAGAAGTAGTGTTTTCTATTTAACGAAGAATCAAGAGTACAATATATCAACACCCATTCCTTTTTGGAAACTAACAAACAATTTTATTATAAGAGTCAACTCTTCAAATACAATCCTGTCGCAATTTAGGTGATGTAACTCTTCAAAATTATAAAACATTTTCATCTCAGCCTATGTAAGCCTCACTAACTAACAAAAGTTGTTAACTTACCAGAATTAAAAAAAAACTTGCTTGTGAACTATAATAAACTCATTTGCAAAAAAAACGGGCGGTTTTGATTTTCATTCATATTTAAAAAGATACAATACCAAAAAGGTTTCAATCGTTTGTACACGTTACTGGCCGGTTTTAAAAATGCTGTGGTATTTAAAAAAGTACGTTCTAAATTCAATTTTTCATTTGATGTTCATTTTTACAGAAAACCCCTTTTTATCCTACATTTTTGGCGCGAAGTTCCAGAAGTTAACATCGACTTTCATAACTTTTATTCAATTTTTATCGATTAATTTCATATCCTTGACTGTCAAAGCTTTATTTAATGCTGTTTGGCTGTATCAAAAATGGTAGATAAAGTGGTAAAAGCTACCAAAATTATCGCGCTGCTTGAAGAGGGTTGCAGCCAATGTTTCGTGGCTAGGAGGCTAAATGTTAGTCGCTCGACAGTCCAAAGGACCTGGCAGCGATATCAGGAGACTGGTTCCGTCGAGAGAAGGCCTGGTTCTGGAAGAAAACCATGTACCCAACCACGGGATGATCGTTTTCTTGTGAGTCGCGCATTGAGAAATCGCAAATCTTCGTATGTGGATCTTAAGAACAACCTCCAAGAAGTAAGAAATGTGCATATTAGTCTATGGACGGTCAGGAGGAGGCTTCTCGCTGCCAATATACGCAGTCACCGCCCGGCCCGCGGCCCCAAATTACTCCGTGAGCACAGAGTTCACAGGCTTAGGTTCGCTAGAAATTGTGAATCATGGACTCAAGACGATTGGAATAGGGTTTTGTTCTCTGATGAAGCCAGGATATCTCTGTTCGGTGAAGATCGACGTCGGCGAGTGCTAAGAAGACAAGGAGAACGCTTTGCAGAGGCATGTTTCGAAGAAATCACACCTTATGGTGGGGGCTCTGTTATGTTTTGGGCAGGAATAAATTCAATGGATCGTACAGAGTTAGTCTTCATTGAAAACGGCTCACTGACTGGGCATCGATACATAACGGAAGTTCTAATTTCTCATGCACAACCCGCATTGGCCGCTCTAGGTGAAGACTCGATTTTTATGGACGACAATGCTCGCGCCCACCGATCCCGCGATGTTAATGCGTATGTGCAAGAGGTCGGCATTCGTCGTTTGGATTGGCCAGCTCGAAGTCCCGACCTCAATCCCATAGAGCATGTCTGGGACGTTCTGAAACGGCGTGTGAGATCAGTACACCCGGCTCCGCAGACCATCAGAGAGCTGAAGAATGTGATTACTGTGGAGTGGGAACGTATTCCGCAAGCAAGTATCCGGGATATACTCGCTAGCATGCCCAGACGAATTCAAGCTGTGATTTTAGCTAGAGGGGGTCACACTCGATACTAAACATTTATCTGCTTTTACTTTATTAAAGAAAAACAAACAAAAAAACTTTTTTATTTTTACTTCATGAGCATATGCACTACTAGCGAATATACACTACTAGCGAGGTTTAGCATTATTTCCCATAAATTGTATCTAAATTTTATGAAATACTGATGAAAACGATTATTTTCTTATTAATTTAGCAAATTGTGTGACTAAAACTACCTATAATTATCAAACAAAGAAATATTAACATTTGAAATGGTTCATTGCTTAGGTGCCCGTTTTTTTTGCAAATGAGTGTATTATCACGACATGTGCAGCTCGAACTCTTATCTATAATAAATTTAGTTCAAATGCTATACTAATTTCGTAGATGTGATCAGTTGCGTGGAATAACAAACTGTCGATCACATTGTCTCCATTACGTGTGATATTTCACGCAATTTATTGAAGATTATCTATACCAATAAATAAAATTGGAGTGTCTGTTTGTAATGTCAAAATAATAGGCTTTTTTCATGCTCACATGGTTATTTGCACGACACCTATGCCTAAAATAGCAATTAAAAAAATTTTGTCTGTCTGTCTGTCTGTTTGTTCCGGGTAATCTTCAAAACGGCTGGACCGATTTCAAAAATTCTTTCACCAATGGAAAGCTATAATATCAGGGCGTAAACTAGGCTATATTTTATCCCGGTATTCCCACGGGCACGGGAACTACGCGGGTAAAATGACTATAACCTATAACCGAAGCGAAGCGAGGGCGGGTTGCTAGTTTTATAATAAAACTATTCATTCTCTATTCATATTTCGAATAGATTAGATTAATTAGATTTATGTAATTTTATAACTAGCAATCCGTCCTCGCTTCGTTTCGGATTCAGTCGCCTTACGCGCGTAGTTCTCGTTCCCGTGGGAATACCGGGATAAAATATAGCCTATGTTACTTCCCGATATTATAGCTTTCTAGTGGTGAAAGAATTTTTAAAATCGGTCCAGTACTTTTTGAGTTTATTCGTTACATACAAAAATACAAATCTTTCCTCTTTATAATATTAGTGTAGAATAAATAGTTTTAGGCTGCCGCTGACGTAAGTTAGTTGTCAGAAATCTCACGCGCTTAATATTTTGAACCTGCCTCCAGATAGTTTATATTCATCTATTTATCCACTGGTAACTTAATAAATTCACGTATTTCTCATTCTGTCACAAAATGCTGTAGACAAGTGTTGTTTTTATTTCGCTTTGCGAAGTTGTTTGTCTCGTCGTCACGTGACACTGTTCACTCGGTTTGCGTTACCAATTACTACCGCGAGAGGGAGCTGCATTTATTCTTTACACCTGTGCCGGTACGAAGATTGGTTTCAATTAACAATGTAGAGTCAGATAAATGTGTTTTAAATAAATTATATCGCTACGTTAGTGCACGAAATTAATATTTTCTTATGTTAAATGTAGTGTTACTTCAAATCAGGTCTGAATTAGTCGAGTAGATGAGACACTAATCCTTATCCTTACTTCCTTATCCTTTCCTTACTAATATTATAAACGCGAAAGTTTGTGAGTATGTGAGGATATGAAGATGTGAATGTGAAAATATTTGTTGCTTTTGCACGCAGAAACCACTGAATGGATTTTGATGAAACTTCGCAGTAATGTAGCTTACATATCAGAATAACACATAGGCTATAATTTATCCCGATATGAAACCGCAGGGCGCTGCTAGTATAATATGTTTTGACTCCTAATTTTTGAGCCAACGTGTATGAGTTGAATGCATGAATTTTATTTGTAAATATTCAAATATAAAGAATAGTATTTTCTTAAGAGACAGTATAGATTTCAAGAAAATTTTTATTGATTATATTTGTTAATTGAATTGACAAAATTTCATTAAAACATTCGAGGTATAAAAAATCCGTATGGTGACGGAGTAAGAATACAATTCAGCCCCACCAAACCTCCCCCCCCCTCTCTTGCCCCTGGATGTCGTAAAAGACGACTAAGGGATATAAGAAAGAGAAGGAACACTCGAAACAAAATCCTATGCCAACAAATCTGACCAGTGTAGTATAGTAGGTCAATTTTCTTCCCATATTGCAGGAAACCTGAGCCCAATAGCCCACTACTGGGCTGAGATGATAAAAAATAATTGCGATAGAAAGTGACTCAATTAGTAATCTCAATTCAGGAGCGGGGTGGCGTCTGGCCATGTCTGTTATTTTGATAATACAGCGAAGACAGTACAGAATCTTCGGATGCGAATGATATAAGAATGATGTACTCTATGGTTACGAATGATATCAACCATTGCACTACTTGCGGGCATCGTATGACATCTATGGACTTAACATTAACCCCGCCTAGTACCATTTAACACCGCTTAGTTAATAATTATATTCACAGGGAAGGTTAATGCCAGCTAGATGCTCAGTAAATTATTGACACGGGTATTGCGTTAACCCCAAATAATTCCAATAAGAGCAAGATGATAATTTGTGATGATTATTTATATACTAAATACTTTTACTAGTGCTAGACTGTCTACCGGCGGGCGAGTGCTGTTGGTGGTGTCCCTAGACATCGCCAACGCATTCAATAGTCTGCCATTCAGCTGCGTCAGAGAGGCGCTCCGTTACTACGGAGTGTCAGCTTACCTGAGGCGGCTGGTGGCAGACTATTTGGAGGCGCGCAGCGTTCTCTACGTCAACCGAGTAGGGGACGTTGTGCGAACGCCCATGACGTGCGGTGTTGCACAGGGGTCGGTCCTCGGACCCACCCTGTGGAACATCGGCTACGACTGGGCGTTGCGGGGGAGCCTCCCACCCGGACTGGGCGTGATTTGTTATGCCGACGATACGCTCGTCACAGCCCGCGGTGGGATGCTACAAGAGGCGGTAAGCCTGGCGACCTTAGGCACCGAAGAGGTCGTCAGGCAGATCGAGGCGCTGGGGTTGAGGGTGGCTCTGGACAAGACAGAGGCCCTCTTGTTCCATGGGCCCCGTATGGACCCCCCCCTCGGCGTCTCGATCACCGTCAATTCGATTGGGATCAGCATCCAGGCTCATATGAAGTACTTGGGCCTGGTGCTCGACGGGCGATGGTGGTTTCGGGAGCATTTCCGCAGGTTTGTCCCGCGGCTCGTCAGCGTGGCGTCCGCCCTACAATGGCTGATGCCGAATGTGGGCGGACCGAGTGCGGCATGTCGACAGCTGTACGCGGGGGTCATCCGGTCGATGGCCCTATACGGCGCACCGGTTTGGGCGGGATCCATGACCGCCCGACTTAGGGCCCTTCTGTGGCTTCCACAGAAGGTCATGGCGGTAAGGATTATTCGCGGGTACCGCACGGTGGCGACGGAGGCGGCGTGCCTATTGGCCGGGTCTCCCCCGTGGGACCTAGAGGCGGAAATGCTCGCCGAACTGTATCGGCGGGTGTCGAAGGTGCGCGGGGGTTGGTGGTTTTCCTGAGGGAGCTCACTGCCTGGCGCGTCGGCGCTCGCCGAGACGTCATCGCCCGTTAAGCAGACCAGCTGGAGAGGCCTCGATACAGTGTTTGGACCGTGGAGGCCTTCCGGCCGGTACTGATGCAGTGGTTGTAAAGGCGGCACGGGGTGCTCTTCTTCCGACTCGTACAGGTCTTGACGGGGCATGGATGCTTCGGCAAGTACCTGTACAGGGTCGCTAGGAGGGAGAGAACTCCGTCCTGCCACCACTGCGATTGCGACGAGGACACGGCGCAGCATACGCTCGAGGTCTGTGCCGCTTGGGCAGAGCCGCGTCGTGAGCTCGTCGCAATTATCGTTGTCGACCTGACGCTGCCGACCATTGCTAGGGAGATGCTCGGCAGCATCAGGAATTGGGACGCGGTCGCAGCCTTCTGCGAGGCAGTTATCTCGCAGAAGGAGGCGGCGGGTCGCGAGCGCGAGGAGCACAGCCTCGATGATGCGACCCGCTGCCGGCGACTGGGGCGGCGCAGGTGGGATCACCTGCGTGCAATGCCGCCCTAGCCGAGGCCGCGGGTGACGTGACCGGGGATTAGTCCGTCACCCGCTGAGAGGCCGACCGCGTGAGGAAAGACCGACATCCTCCCCGAGGGGGGGACGTCGGTCGATGGTAGGGTACCCCGGGTAGGGGGTGTTCCGTCGGGCCAACCACTGATGACAAGTAGCTCCAGTGGTCGGCCCAACGACGAAGGCGACGTGGTGTTCGGGTGGGTTGCGGGTGTTGCGTGCTTAAGCCCCTCTGTCGCCCCGGACGGAGTGGTGCGGAAGCGAGGCGACCGCAGCCCACCCGAAAAAAAAAAAGAGCTAGACTGTCTATAAATCTTATTTATGAAATAAAAAACCGATTACCATAAGTCGGGTTCCAACTTATATTTCCTAGAAATCCGTTTCAATTATTTACTGTAACTAATTTCTCGTTCAGTTCTCGCCTTTACCGTAAACATTTTAATAATATAATTACTGTATTTGTCGACATTTTGCTGTAAATTTGTTATGTGGTGTCCTAACGACGGTGTAAATACTCCATTCTGAGCGCTTTAGGGAGGGGAGATAGGAGGCAGTAATAATTTATTAGTTAATTAGACACAATCTATTAGCCACAGACTACAGTGCTGATTAGGAGAACTGTCAATGTATGTCTTTTGACATGATAATGTCTTATAAATCGATGGAAGGTGGCTGCCTGTATGAAAAAGCAAGACTCATTGTCACGTTCCGCCTGAGCCAAGCGTGCAAGCAAGAGCGTGAAATTAGCGATGGAGAGGCACTATCGGTCAAGCGTTCGGCTTATGATACTGTTACTATAAGTAATTAATCTGTATAATTTGAGTAAAAATATTTGAATTATTGAGTGCAAATACATGTTAATATATCGAAACAAAATTAACAATAACTATAACTCCATGTTTGTATTATACAAAATAATAATAACTCGGTGATAATAATTCCATTCATTTTATAAACATATGCAATTTTCATTAATATTTTCTTATGATTTGATCACGTAAAATTATTTTCCGTAAACCGACTTTACAGACAACCAATTTTTTTGAGAAAGGTTATGGTCTGACTACTTCCCATCCAAGCAGACCATGCAGCCGTAAACATACCTCTCTATCGCCATTTAAGTGGGCTATCGGTGCCAAGTACTTATCTTGAGCGAGTTTTTTATAAACTCTAAAAATTTACATGTGATTAAAGATTAATAAGGCTGCTGTGTTTAGGCAGACTAACAGCAAAAAAGGTTATTAGGTAAATATCTGGGTTATAGCTAGGAATATAACTTTCTAGTAAAATAACTTTTAGCTAAATACAATCCTTATCATTTCAGCTTATATGCGTTTCGCTTCTCAGATCGAGCCTCCGTCAAGAAGGGAAGTTGACCTTAGTAGGTCGTTGTTTTTGACCACCGTGGTATAGTACCACGGTGGTCAAAAACAAAATTTTATATTTAATTTTGCTTGTCGTAGATAAAATGTGTTCTGTGTGGTAACGGAGTGAAAATACATGTCATGATGATGATTCAACCCCCTATCTGCTGGTGGATGTCGTAAAAGAAGGATAAGGGCTCATAATATAATCTCACGGAAGGAGGCGGCGGATCGTGTGCGAGTAGAGCTCCTATTCGGCGATACATTCCGCCGCCGGCGATTCGGGCGGCGCAGGCGCGAGTATCAGCGCCTAATGCCGCCCTAGCCGAGGCCGCAGGTGATCGGACCGGGGAATTGTCCGTCACCCGCAGAGAGGCTGACCGCGCGACGGCGACCGACGTCCCAGGACGTCGAGAGGTGAGGTTACCCGAAAGGGTATTCCATCGGGCCGACCACTGACGACAAGTCACATCTGCTCCGGTGGTCGGCCCAACAACGAGGTGACGTACCCGCGCGCCGTCCTTTCATCGCCCCGGACGCACTTGACCGCGCGTGCGCATACCACAGCCCACCCATAAAAATAAGGCTCATAATATGCATATAAAATCTGTGCAAGATAAGGAATACTGAAAAAAAAAACCCTATAACAACATGTCTGACTAGCATGGTATAGTAGGTCAATTTTCCTCCTATTGTGGAGCAGGCTTGAGCCCAACAATGAGACATGCATAAGCGGAGACAGTCAAATAATTTTTTTAAAAAGCTTTAAAGCAATATTTTAATTTTCCTTAAATGGTTAGAGTTATCAACACAGTATTTTTCACAAATTTTGGTAATTTTAATAACGAATAACGACGGAACTGTTGGATTGTGCTTATTTCTTAATGTATAAATAATAAAAAATATGTAATATATGTGTAATGTGTATTTATCTGCGTGACATAATATGTAAATAAATTAAATAATAAAATACACGTTGCTGCGATCTCAACAATAACAAGATCAATAATAAAATACTTTTGTAAACAAAAGCTTATATTAAAGCACGTAAACAATACATTAAAGTTGATAGCTACTTAACAAATAACAAAATGTCTTTCTTTCGGCTCGTGCCTCCCGCAAGATTAAAAAATAAAGAGGGCTGTTCCCGAGAGCGCTCACTTACGACACAATAATGTACATCCACATTACTTATGACGTCTGCTATATTGCTCACATCTTCTTCTCAAATAGGGCTGTCTCACTTTCTCATTACTTATACTGCTTTTAGTGAACTAGCACTTGACTAAACTTACTACTGCAATAAATTATAACACGAACAAAATACAGTACAACTTTACGAATAAAATATTACAATTGTTTCACTTTTTATGAAAATTGTTAAGAAATTAATACAGAAAACATGAATTTGTAGATAGTATTAACTAATTCTGATGTTTATGCGACTATATGAATAAAACTATTTATACGGTTTCTATGGCGTCTGTATTTGATTTGATTTTTGATTGCCCGGCATTTCGTACACTTTTCAGCGTTCATGGCCACGGGCGGGCAAGGTGTTTCACGTCCAACAAGTCACGGCTAATATAGGTTTATATTTACCCACTACTGATTTAGTTATTAGCTGTTAGTATCAAAAATAAATTCAAGAAAACTTTTTTAAAACAAGCTTTTATTATTTGTTAATAAAATGAACTAAAAAGTTAAAATCCAGGTCAATCATCAGACCCTGGTTACCTTATCAAAGTACTCGTTAAGACGAATCAAATGAGCCCAAACTCGATGGGGTTGCGTCGTTAAATTACGGAGTTCCTATAGCCAGCTTCCAGGTCCATCATCAGTTCAGCTCTATGTCACAATAATATTGCATTGTTATCTGATTTACACATGCATGCAAAATTTAAGCTCATTCAGAAACCGGGAAGTGGATCAAATTTAACTTGCAAGATTTAATTACAGACAACGGGACAGGTGAAACTAAATAAAAGCTTGTAATAATAACTAATTGGATATTGCATAGATATAAATCTGTCTCTGAATCTATATCTCTCTGTCTGTATATAAATCGGAGTCTGTCTCTCGCCATTCCCTACTATTTTTATTTGTTCGAACTAGAGATGTTAGCCTCGGATGGCTGTTACAACCTCATTAGTACCGAATTCAGAGGATTTTCAACATTTAAGCAACGGGACAACTCCTGAGGGGACAAACCTTTGGGGCATTGTTGAGACCAGGAAACGGTTTTTGCAGCGCCCACCTGGGTAAATCTATAAGCATATAAAGCCTTTCAAAGATGATATAAGGCTTTATCACCCTTTTGTGGGTAGACCTTGGATAAATTAGTTGTACACAGTACTCGTCTTCAACGAGTTAATAGATCCTTCATGGGGCAATGTATACGCTTCTACAACAAATTACCTATTAATATTCGAGATATGCCAGTTAATAAGTTTAAAAAAGCAATCAAGAGTAGATTTTGTAGAAAAGGTTATTATAAAATCTCAGATTATCTTGATGATAATACAGACTGGTTATGAGCAGCTCCTCATTCAGGCATTTTCTCATTATTTCAAAAGGTGTTACATACATGTTTATTCTGTTGCTGTTAATATAATTGTAAAGCGTAGCGTGTTTTGCCAAACGAATTTGTTATTTAATCTGTGTTTTATGTTTGTGGCCCATGGTATTGGTCATGCTCACTGAAGGGTCTGCTTGCGGTAGCTACGAGGAGCGGGTCACTCCCTTCCCTCCATTGTGGTTGAGGGGAGTGATGGCTGCTCTAGTGGTTAACTCGTGATCGGGTGCCGCTTGCGGGATCTGGTCCAGCCATGGTACTTTTTCGTTATATTTAATAACTGTATTGTATGATGGTTCGAAAGGCATCACACTGGAGCTATTAATAGACATGTTGTTGTATATTATCTTATTAAAAAAAATAGTAAATGAATAAAAAAGAAGACAAGCCCACTGAGTTTCTTGCCGGATCTTCTCAGTGCGGTCGCGTTCCGATCCGGTAGTAGTGTAAGGTAAAATGTAAAAAAGTGACCATATGTAAGTGCCCCCGCGGGGTTTATGCATAATAAAGTATTTGAATTTGAATTTGACCTGTCTAAATGTGCATGTCAATAGGCTGATAGATGATGGATGAAGCGATATTTTTGATTTTGTAATTAGGACACTATAAAATATTCTATTAAGGAAACAGTTACTGGTCTGTCACGTGTACTTGTATAGCATCTCGTGTGTATTTAGTCAATGGAGGATGAAGGGAGGAAAAGGATAAGGAGTAAGAACTCCTTACTCCTTATCCTCTTATTAAGAATACAATTCACCACTATAATATGCAGGGATAATATGCATATAACGTCTATACAGGTGAAGAAAAATTGAAAGAAAACCCTATACCAACCCGTCTGACCAGCGCGGTATAGTAGGACAATAGACTTCTTATTGCGGAGGAGACTCGAGCCCAGCAGTGGGACGTATATGAGCCGAAGCGAAACGAAATCCGATATTACTGATAATAAAATGAAATTGTCATCCCTGTGTATTTGTTTGTACATTACGAGCTTTTTATTACATATTTAGTTATTATTTTGCTTCTTGAGCCTATTTACATCTCACAGTTGGATATAGTATTTCACAAATTGAAGAAATAGGGGTAAAATTTATCCTACATAATATTAGTTAGAAGGGTTAGTGAATTAATATTATCAGTTTTGGTTTCTTCACAGTAACGCTATCTGCTTCCATTTTTGAGTCATCTCTTACGTCGAAGGGGATGTATTTTATTATCTGTCTTTTATTTTATTTATTTTTTTAACTAGTGTCATGACCTCGCTTCGCTTCAGTTCCAGCTGCTTTGCTCCCGTATCTTAAATCTGCAATATCACCCAAGATATGGATTCGGGTTCGATTTTCGGACCAAGTAAAATTTTTAGAGTTTTTCTGAAAAGCAAAATAGCCTCGATACTCGATATAGACACCTGGTAGTCAAATATTATCAAAATTGTGCCAGCCGGTTTGACGACAAGCCGGATCAAATAGACAGACAAAAAAATTTAAACTGGTCTTTAGGCATAGGTGGCGTGCAAATAACCGTGTGAGTATGAAAAAAAAATCTATTATTTTGTCAATGCAAACAGACATTTCAATTTTATTTATTTGTATTATTACAACTATGTGGATTCTTTTTATTTTAAATATATCGTTTAGATTGTTTAGTGGAATATTATAAAGTGAAGACAGCCCTATCGCACGACAGCGGTACTACATTGGCCACACACAAGCGTTTAATTCGGCTAATGGCGGCCCACATCAGAATTCAATGTTCATTTGTTCAATGCGAGCTATTACACAAATTGTACGAATATCACACAATTAATGTTCTAACCCTATCACAATGATTGATTTAACCATTATAGTTGTACCGTGCGTAATAATTCAAATAATGATTTCTGATGTTTACACGTTTTACTTATTATATATAAAATTATTTTTACGGGTTTTCAAATAATTTTCAGTGTTTTTGGTCAAGAGTGGGCTAAGATGTCTCACGCCCAATAAGTCGTTGTTATTACAGAGATTTATGGTACAGACCGGTATGGTACAGACCCGGTACAGACATTAGTTATTAATTTTGACCGAAATTTTAATACAAATTTATTAGAAACACAAAATGAAAATAATTCTATATAAAAAAAATATATTGTTATTGATCAGTAATTGTTGAACATTATGTTTGTAATAATATTATGATTATTTTAGGTTATTTCAAATTAGACGCCAGTTATCAGACGTATTGGCATTTTTTTTATGGGTGGGCTATGGAAAGCGCACACGCCGTCCCGTCCGTCCAGAGCGACGAAAGGAGGATGCGCGGGCCTATAACCCACCCGTATCCACGTCACCTTCATCGTTAGGCTGACCACCGAGCCGAGAGCCAAAGACGACGACCGCGTCCCAGTTCCTGATGCTGCCGAGCATCTCCCTAGTGATGGTCAGCAGCGTCAGAGCGGCACCGATGAGACGTGTTGGCATAGGGTTGAATCTCGACTTTTCTTTCTCTTGAAAATATGTTATCTTATCATATTATATGCCTTGGTGGTCTTATACGATATCCACGGGCAAGCAAAGAGGAATTAAATTGTATTCTTACTCTGTCACCAAACTTAGGTAGGTATATGAAGTACATAAAAAATAAAATTAACAAAAAAAAATTCTCATGTACTAATCAGTCACCGTTGAAATATATTATACATTTAATTAATATAAGTTATATATATATATATACAGTATGTTTTTGGTGTTTGGTGATACTTAACAGAGTAATTCAATTTAGAAGTGGGCAACTCATAGAATGAAGTGTATTTTATTGAATTTTGGGCTTTTAACGCACTTATAAATTTAGCATAAACATCTTTTTTGGCAGGCTGTGATGCGGACGCATGTCTTCTGCCTTATCCAGGGTGATCAGAGAGCGGCGCGACCTGTAACTCATCGTATTCTCTCCCCTTCCATTGGGCCGACCACTGGTATCGAATCCTTGACGTTTAGTGGCCGACAGCCTGGTGGGTACTCCCTCTCCCCAATGCCCCCGAGGCGGCATCACCAAAACCCTCCACACACACACAAACCTCAGAAAGTTGGGCTTCCGGCTCTTTCGCTCACCGAACGAAGCGCAGTAACAAATTGCTACTACTCAATCAATTTTCTGTGAGAGTGTGGTACTATCCCGGACGGACCGGCTTGCAGCTGTAGACAGATAACTGTCGACAGTATGTCCTACCACTCTAAATAAATTCTATATAAATTCAAGTTTCGGAACTTGGCATTGACAATCGGTATCTTCATTCATTTTTTTTTATATATTCACGCCTTTTTCCCATAGGGGTAGGCAGAGTCCACTGCCCTCCACCTGCTACGATCTTTGACATATTCAGCGTAGCAAAGCGGTTCTCTGTGGGCCACTTTTCGCCCCCGACGGAAACGAGACGTGACGTGTCGCGAGCCACATCGCCGCCATTCGTACAGTTTTTTAATTTTTTTGAAACTCATTGCGTTTCCGCGAGAAATACATACACATATAATTAACGGACACAAATTACATCCAGACTCAGAACAACAATTTGTGGATCGCACAAAGTGTTGTCCTGCGTGGGATTCGAACCCCCGACACTGGCGCTGTAGGTCACTAGCATTAACCACTACGCCATCTGTGCAGTCATCTTCATTCATCATTTTCATCATTTCAGCCTATTGCCGTCCACTGCAGGACGTAGACCTCCCTCATGTTGCGCCACAATGTGCGGTCCTGTGCCGCCTGCATCCACCGACGCCCAGCAACTTTCACTAGGTCATCGGTCCACCTAGTGGGGGGGCGTCCTACACTGCGTCGTCCGATACGTGGTCGCCACTCGAGAACCTTCTTCCCCACCGGTTGTCGGTTCGTCGAGCGATGTGGCCTGCCCATTGCCACTTCAGGTGATAATTTTTCGTGCTATGTCGGTTACACCCGTTCTTCTGCGGATTTCCGTATTCCGGATTCTATCTCGCTGAGAAACCCCGAGCATAGCCCGCTCCATAGCACGCTGAGCGACTTTGAGCCTTGCTATGAGGCCTACATTTAGGAACCACGTTTCCGTGCCGTAAGTCATCACTGGTAACACACACTGGTCGTAGACCTGTGTTTTCAGACACTGAGGTATGTTGGACGAGAAGATCCTCTTAAGTTTCCCGAACGCTGCCCAACCGAGTTAGATTCGTCGGCTGATCTCTTTCTCGAAATTGGATCTACCTAACTGGACTGTTTGTCCTAGGTAAACATAATGATCGACAACTTCGAGAACCACATTGCCAACTAGGACCGGTACAGGAATGACATGGGCATTTGACATGACTTTCGTCTTGTCCATATTCATTCGTAAACCCACTAGTTGGGATACCCTGCTGAGATAATTGAGCATTGTGCCAAGGTCCGCCAAGGATTCTGCCATAATGACAATATCGTCTGCAAATCGAAGGTGATTGATGTATTCGCCGTTAATGTTGATGCCTAGTCCAGTCCAGTCTAAGAGCTTGAAGACATCTTCCAGTGCAGTGGTAAACAGTTTCAGAGAGATGACATCTCCCTGTCTCACGCCTTTCTGTAACTGGATCGGTTTCGTACTCTTATCCCCGATATGGACTGACATTGTGGCGTTCCTATACAAATACTTCAGCACTTCGATATAACGATGGTCGATTTGGCACCGCTGAAGGGACTGCGGCACCGCCCAAGTTTCGACTGAATCAAAGGCTTTCTCATAGTCCACAAACGCTAAACAAAGGGGCCGATTATACTCCTCGGCCTTTTGTATAATCTGCCGAAGCGTGAGGACGTGGTCTATTGTGCTATAGCCTTTTCGGAAGCCGGTTTGTTCGGGCGGCTGGAAGTCATCGAGCTTGCGCGTGAGTCGATTGGTAATGACCCTCGAAAACAACTTATAAACGTGGCTCAGGAGTGAGATGGGTCTGTAGTTATTTAAAAGGGCTTTGTCACCCTTCTTGAAGAACAGCGCCACCACACTCCTGGTCCACAACTCTGGAACGTCGCCCCCAAGGATAACGGAATTAAATAGCTTCTGAAGGGCTATTAAGACCGGCTTGCCGCCCGCCTTTAAAAGCTCTGCCGTAATTCCGTCATCTCCCGGTGCCTTACCGTTACGTAGTTGTTTGAGAGCCATTCTGATCTCGTACAAGCTGATGTCCAGGATTTCTTCGGTATAGTGCCGAGTTAGCTTGGGTCTGTGATCTTGGACCAAGCCGACAACAGGATTTCGGGATGATTTGTATAACTGTCCATAGAACCTTTCGAACTCTCCCAAGATCTCACTTTGGGATGAAATGACAGTGCCGTCATCGGTCTTCAGCTAAGTCATTTGGCTTTGCCCAATAGACAGATCTTGTGCGAACACTTTCGAGCCACGATTCCGCTCTATCGCTTCTTTAATACGGAGCGTATTAAATTGGCGAATATCGCGACGCACAGACCTGGAGATCTGCCTATTTAGCTGCCTATGTTTGGACCAATCGGCTGAAGACTGCACCGACATTTCTTTTCTCCGCTCCATGAGCTCGAGAGTCTGGTCAGAAAGTTTTTTAGGTCTATTAACGCGGTGAGCCTTGAAAAATTTCGACCCAACCGCGTGGACAGTTTCCACGAACCTGTTGTTCATATCGTTCGGCGATTCGCACTCGTCCAGACATTGGAAGCGATTGTGTAGTTCGAGTTGAAAGCTTTCGAGGTTCTGGTATTGGACAGATGTAGGTCGGAGTGTAGACTTCATCCAGCGTGACCGCTCGACTTTTGTATGGATATTCAATGTGCCTCGTACCATCCGGTGATCGCTCCCAGTTTTAATCCTGCTGATCACTGAGACATCATTGAATATCTGTCGTTTGTCTGACAAGATGAAGTCTATCTCGTTTTTCGTTGAACCATCGGGGCTAATCCAGGTCCATTTCCTTTGTGGCTGCTTCCTGAAGAAGGAATTCATCATAAAGAGGCTTTCCTTCTCCAGAAAATCAGCCAGTTTCTGGCCCCTCTGGTTTCTCTGTCCATATCCATGTTTCCCCACTCTCAACTCATCATCACTCCCTTTGCCTAGTTTCGCGTTAAAGTCTCCCATAACCACCGTGAAGTGGGTTTTGGACGCGTGTATGGCTTTCGAGATGTCCTCGTAAAATGCCTCCACCTCGTCGTCGGAGTATATCGAGATCGGTGCGTATACCTGTATAACCTTCAGCGAATACCTCTTGGTAATGCTGAGTATAAGGTACGCTACCCTTGTCGACACACTCTCGATCCTCTCCACGTTGTCTACGAGAGACTTACGAACGATAAACCCTATACCACCTTGGGACGGGTGATCGCCCTCCCGGTAGAAGAGCAAGTTTCCAGACTGGAGGATTATCGTGCCCTCGCCCTCTCTTCGCACTTCTGATAATCCTACAATGTCCCAGCGGATTTTGCTCAATTCCTCTTCCAGCTCGATGACCCTCTCGTCAGTCCTGAGTGTCCGAATGTTGTGTGTTACCAGGGCCAAGGGTCGTTTTTGTTGGTAGCCGGATCGCTGCCGGAGATTCCTCGCACCGCCCGCTCCACCCCTACTGGGCCCGCCACCAATATGAGCCCATAGGGTACCGGAGCCGCCATGACTGGGGGCCATTTTTTTATTGTACGCCATTTTTAAAGAGGGGATATTGCCGTAATCGCCGCGCTTGGCAGGTGGGTTGGCGATCGCAGTATAGATGTTTTACGTTTCCCAGGAGAGAGCTGCTGCCCACTCTCCTGGTGAACCCTCAGCCGATTTTTACGACTCCCACGGGCAAGTAAGGGGTGGCGACACATGTATTCTCAACCCGTCGCCACACGGGCTATCGGTATCTTAACCATTACATAATATGTTTACTCAAATTATTACGCAATAATTACAGTTTATCTGTAATTATTGCGTATTAATTTGAGTAAACATCAAAGTTAGATACAAATCATTGCTTTAAAAAATATGACTGGTACAAAATTGTATAATATTTCATGGTAACATTGGCATAATATTTGCTCAGGGGTGAAATGATACCCTAAAAGGTTTCACAAGGAGGGTTCATTGGTGTCGTGTCGCGGGCGATGGACGACCCGCCGGGGGGTGCAAATGTGCATCTCACGAGATGAGCCGCTTCAATATACCTCAGTTATGCAAGAGATCTTATGCATTGGAGACGGCTTTTATATTTCTATTAAAACCATCTATTTATTTAAACGATTTTTTAATTTAATACTAATATCATTGCAGCCCACATATGATCCACTGTTGGGCTTGGACCTCCTCCGCAATGGGAAGGAAAATGACCTTAGGTAACCATGCTGATCAGACAGGTTAGTATAGGGTTTTATTTCGAGTTTTTCTTTCTTGTATGCATGTTATATCACATCCCTTAGTCGTCTTTTGCGATATCCACAAGCAATATAGGGAGTGGTGAATTGTATTCTTATTTCGTTACCACAAAGAAATCCATAGTTTTGAATATGTTAAAAATTTAAATCCTTTCGAGATAAACTTTTATATGGACATATAAAAAAAATACAATATTCGTCATTACAAAAAAATTTATGGGTGATGCATCATATGGATACAGCTACAACAGTAGCTTCAGATGCGTGGATTAAATACTACTATTTAATGTTCATATTTTGTTAGAGCATTCATATCGACCTGTGGCATTAATTATAATACTAACATTAATAATATCCACAAAACATCAACAGACATTTTTTTTTACTGTAAGAGAGGTGGCGAATTATATTTTTTTCCGTCACCATACAGATGACAATATATGTTCAATTTATTTTAAATTACAATTAAAATTATCTAAACTAAAGCCTTTGCCACACAATTTGAAGAGAAGTTAAGCAGGTGACGTGTCTCGTGAGGGGCGACTGTATTGTTGCTACGTGTAGCGCTACGCAGCTACAGTGCAAGTGCTACGTGTAGAGGTATGTGCGTTACTACGTATGGCGCTACGAGAGGTGCTACGCCAGTGTAGAGGTCGCGATCTACATCCGTGACATTTTTGCTATTCTGAGTATTAAAGAATATACATATACAGCTACTTATATCAATGATAGTGAGAAACGGCAACCTCTTTGTCAATTCATATAGCTTAGTGGTTGAGATACTAATATAAGCGTACCAAATGTATTGGATTCTATTCTCACGCCAGATTATTGTCCTGGCCGGGAAATTATGTAAATGCTTATATCATTTTCATTTCTAAAGTTAACAAACTCCTTAGTCTGGCGGCTACCAGAAACCTCCTCAGCCTTCTCATCCCTAATGGTATCTTTTGCTGTTATATAGTCACACGTTGTTAAAATAGTAATTCTTTGGCGATGCTGAAACCCAGTGACGAAACTATTAACGGGTATTTTTTCGTCCAAAAGACGTGATATTTTAAAACGTTCCTATCTACATTTTTTTTTGTAAATTAATTGATCGCGTTTGTATTTGATTTTTGATTGCCCGACGTTTCAAATACTGCAGCGCTCATGGTCACGGGTGGACTAAGATGTCTTACGTCCAACAAGTCATCCTTATTACAAATATTTATCATTATGTACCCGCTACAGAAATTAGTTATTAAATTTTGATCACATTTTGGTACGAATTATTGCTAGTATAAGAAGAAAATGATCCTATATGAAAAAAATATATTGTTTATGGTTAGTAGTTTTTTTTGGGTTATTCATTTAATGATGCATTGCCAAGGAAGTTTGACGTCAGGTATGGCGGCCGATCATATAGCTGGTATCAATAACAATTGCAATATGTAGTATGAAAGAAAATACAAATGAAGTCGATCCCAGTAGTAATTGAGATAAGGGAGATGATAATGACTCTTACTCTAGAGATCCACCTTGGTGTTATATAGCTCAGCGTCTATAGTTATTTTTATTGCTGTTGAGAAAACAAGTAAACAGCACACCTGATGGTAAGTGATGTTACCGCTCATAGACCTTTACTACGGCGCTGCCTACCGTGAAGAAAGTGAAAGTGGTGAAAGTGGTGATACGTGCGATGAAGTTCGGTGATACTAAAACCATCACCAATACCCACGCCATGCAAACAACCTTAACAATTTAGGGTCTCCGGTTCTCTCACTTACCGAAGAGTGATGAGACTGATAAGATTCCTCGTGATATTTTCATCACCCGTCGTCATAGATAACATATCTACACGCATCATCATCATTTCATCTCATCCCAGCCCAAATTCATCCCACCGTTGGCCTCGGGCCTCCTCCATTATTGGAGGGAAAATTAACGTACTGTAGCACGCTAGTGAAATGGGTTGACATAAGGTTTCATTTTGAGTTTTCCTTCTCATGCATCGGTTATCTGCGTATTGTATACCTTACTCATATTTTACGATACGGTAAGAGTACGGGTAAGAGAGGAGGTGTTGAATTGTATTCTTACTCCGTCACCACACGGAACAACATATAGACACAATTGCTTTGAAATTAAATTTATCCATATTCATGCTCTCTACTTCTAAATCCACCTTATTACTCGATATAGAGCTGTAATCCCTAGAACAGAACGTTACCATTTCTAAATATAGATCCTTTATTAAATCGTAATACGCTTATAACACAGATTTACCTTTAATTTATTTCTATTCAATTTGTTCCTTTAAGGTATCCCGAACATACGTAGAATTCATGATGTAATTTATAAACTTCGTTTAATTTTATCTGTAAAATGTCCTCAGTTCTCTTGAAATATCTTAACAAAATTTCTTTAACTTGCTCAAAGTTTTCATATACATTTTTAGATCACTATTACATATTTAAATTAATATTACATTTATAATAACATCTTCATTACAACATATATTCGTTCCTCTGGCATAGCGTTTAATTTCGATTTTTCTTTTTCTTGCGTTCATCCTTTAATCATCTCTTTCGACATTGACGGACAAGAGACGGGGTGGTGAATTGCGATCTTATTCCGAAAAATATAATATGGTTCAATACAATATTATTAAAACTAATATATATTATAAAACCAATATATATTATAAAACGTACGATTGATGTATTGTATAAAACGCTTAAATCAGATTATTAAACCTTGATTACTTCTTTACGCCTAATGTCTCTTGTTATAATTTACTCTAGTATCTCGACTATTGTCTCTTCTCGACGACTATCATATCGTATTCTGGGATCTCGAAGTCCTTGATCTGAACATTGATTAAAGAAGCGTTTTAAATTTTAGACCAATTTCCTCTTTAATTGACTCTTCATGACATCTCTTGTATATTTTATCGTCTACATATAGTAGTAGTGTTCAGAATATTGAAAATAATCATATACTTATGGCTGAGAGATGATATTTTAGCATTAACACAGAAACCGCATTAGAAACCCTTTGGGTTCTAAAATTTCTTCTTTTGCTGCTATCAATCAACAATTGTTTTTTTTTATTAAATATTTAATCAGATAAAATTCAAAATTAATTAAATTAATTAAATTAATTAATATCCATTTAGTATGCAGAATAGAATCTGAGCCTAATCACCGTATAAGACAGAGTTGGCATACTAGGTCATGCGTATGTACTGGACTCCTCCGTGGGACCTGGAGGCGGAGATGCTCGCCGAACTATACCGGCAGCTATCGGTGACGGGGGCAGGAAGCGAAAGTCCCTCAAAGGCGGAATAGTCCTTCATCCGCAGAGAGGCTGACCGCGCGGCTGATTGATGTTTCGGTAGAGCCATTAGGGAGGGAAAGGGTATCCCGCCGGGCTGGCCATGGACGACAAGGAACCTGATACTAGTGGTCGACCTAATGGTGTAGGGCAGGCAATACTGTAGGTTATTGGGCAGTGTCCTTACATAGCCCCGGACGGAGTGGACAACGCGAGCGTTGACCGTAGCCCAGTAAAAAAAAAGAAAGAAAGGATATACTCATATTAACCCTATATTGTGTGATGAATGAATATTGAGATAATTGTAATAACGAAATCTTCAAAACTTTGTAATAGTACTAAACGATAAATATACATGCCTCTATTTCTAATTTAAGATGTCATTTAGTGAATAATTTAGAGTTTAATAAGTTGTGTCTCTATGACGGGCTATAAGAAAGTATAATGAATCGAATAACGTTATGTGTCGCTCAGTAGTAACAGGCTCAGAGCGGAGGTCCGCTGCACTCGGCTCGTGTAATTTCCCGTGGGGCACATAAATTATTGTGCAGTTTGTCCCGCAGTACTCGTCGCCTTTCATGCTTGCACATCGACTGAACATAATATTAACATTATAGAAATTTATTATTTTATAGTATTTTAAATAATAACAGGTGGTGTAGTGGGAATTCTGTGCGGGACAATACTTTGTGCGATCTACAGATTGTTGTTCTGAGACTGGATCTAATTTGTATCCGTTAATTACTTATATATGTTTGTAAAGTCCCCTGCCACACAAAAATTATTTCCTTAGTGTAGGGTGAGGTCTTTAAAAACATGAAAGAATATGAAATACATACAAAGGCAATTAGCATAGATTTTTGATCGATGTGTATTAAGTTCTGGGTGTAGTAATCATTTTTTGTTCACAAATAAGTTTTTATAAATAGCCTACCATGTCAAATACTAAAATAATAATTTTTAATACATTTTAAATACTTATAGTAGCAAACGAGCAAACAGCACACTTAATGGTAAGTCACAGTGCCCCTCGTGGACCTTTGGTAACCTGCCTACCACGAAGAAAGTGATGGGAGTGTGAATGCGTGCAATGAGATTCGGTGATACTAAAGGTATCACCAAAACTAACCACATGCAAATACTCTTAGAAAATTGGACTGCCAGCCCTCTCAAAATGCAGTAACAAATTGCTATTACTCAGACGTAAATTATATGCTCAGTGAGGTACTACCCCGAATGGACCGATCCGCGGCTGTAGACAGGTAGTAACAAATAAAATGTTAATAATATTTTATGCTACTACAGTTATTTGTGTCTTGTATATACCTAACAGTTAATTTAATTAGAATTTTAACATCTCTTAATAATATAGGTTAGTAAATAGAATACATATTTAAGTAAATTTACAAATAGTATTTTACAAGTTGCATGCAACAGCCTTCAATAAAGAACCAAAAACTGGTCTAATATACCACGATTACCAAAGTAGGAATTGCATTTTCTTGCCATTTTTTTCTCTTGTAGTTTAATTATTTGTTATCTTTTAGTTTCCTCTTCCTTTTGTTGTTGTACTTTACCCTTTGATGACGGAGTAAGAATGCAAAAGCAACACATTTAAATAGCGTAGTATTATAGTAAGTCAGTTTCGCTCACGAGGGGGAAAAGGCTAGAGTCTAACAGTGGAACGTATGGGGGCTGAGAGAATGATGATAATGTATAACATTTACTAGAAATAAAAAGTTATTGGGAAAAGGAGAGATATGTATTCTTAATTCAGTAACAAGTAAAGAACGCTTACAGTGGTAGAACCACACTGTTGACAGTTGTTTGTCTATAGCCGCGGGTCTCTCCGTGCGGGATAGTACCACACTCTCGCAGAAAATCGATGTCTGAGTAGTAGTAATTTGTTACTGCGCTTCGTTCGGTGAGCGAGAGAGTCGGCAGTCAAACTTTCTGAGGGTATTTGCGTGTGGTGGGTTTTGGTGATTTTATTTTTTTTTATATTGCAAGCAGTGTGGCAATGATGCTTTTAGTTTCACCAAAACTCATTGCACGCTTTCACGCTCCTTTCACTTTCTTCAAGGTAGGCAGCGGCCTCGCAAAGGTTAATAAGCGGCAGCAATACTTACTATCAGACGTATTATTTGCTCGTTTGCCTCTTATTGCTATAAAAAAAAATTGCAAAAGTTTGATTAGTAAAAATCAGACGTAATGTGGAAAATTTAAATACTGCCAAATTTGGTCAGACTGGAACATTAATCTAGTACAAATAGAAAATTGATGAATAGTTTAAACGTTACAAAATTGCTTCAAAATATAAATAATTTCAACTGTTAACTGTATCGTGTCCGTTTGTATCATTTAAAAAGCATTTCACTAAAGCAATTGTACACAAATCCACAGTGGCGCGTTTCGAATTCCACAGTGGCAGACGGGCGGGCGATACACCGTGATCCCGGCGCAATCCCGGGCTGGCCGGGATGCCGGGCGAGCCTCGCGCTACTGTTATACACACACACAGAATGAATTGTTGATTGTACTCTTACTGTATATTTACTGGTTTATTAGCATCCTTTAAATATAGCTTTGATTTTAATTAACTTCAGAATTTTATCGTTATTGTTACTAATTATATGTAGTAAATGATTAGGAATTTCTTGAGAAGAATTTCATTTCATCTTTTGCTCTAACTAGGTTATAAGAGATATTGATTGCGTAGATGACGGAGTGGTCTAAGACATCTTCTCTCGTTTTGAGTGGTGCAGATTCGGTACTATGAATAAGTCTTTTTTTTGAGCGAGCGATGGTCAGAACGCACGCGATTATTCTATCCGGGGTGACGAAAGGTTGACATGTGGTCCCATAATTCACTTTAATCCCTCTCTTTCGCTATTGGACTAGTTGCTGACACCGAATCCTTGACGACCGTGGCCAGCCTGGTACTGTTCTAAATCTTGGTGTAACTTGTGACATATCATATGTTTACATAATACTGACACAGGGATCCTTATTGTAGAAAGTTGTCTTATAAAATATGGAAAAAAAAGAGACAATTAAGCAATTGGATAAAGTAAAATATTGAATCGAATACGGTATGATAACGAAATTCGTATTCAGTTTAATGTCAAAGCGTGACCAATTTACGTCATTTTTGAGGTACACTTTACAGACTTTATTATAGTAAGAACATAAATTATACCCAAACTCAGAACAACAATTGTGGATCATACATAGTATTGTACTGTGTAGAAATCTTACTCGTGATATTTGGCATAGTAAGTCAGTATTGTAATCTCTACGTTATTAGTGCAGTTTAGAAGAGATCTGTACTCTGAAATACTCTATTGTTAGAACTCGCTGAATGATTTTACAGTCTGGTGTAGTTTTTTTCCGTGTGGTGATGGAGTAAGAATATAATTCATCACTCCCTATCTTCCCCCGCATCCCGTGGATGTCGTAAAAAACGACTAAGGGATATAATATGCACAAAATCTGTATAAGAGAAGGAAAACTCGAAATGAAACCTTATACCAACATGTCTGACCAGCACGGTATAGTAGGTTAAATTCCCTCCCATTGTGGAGGAGGCCCGAGCCTAACAGTGGGACGCATGTGGACTGCGATGATGATGAAGATGTAGTTTAAACGTTTTCACAAAATTGACATATAAACAGTAGAAATTTACTACGCTTCATTCATTGGGAGTAAAAAGCCGATAGTCCAAAACCCAACTCATGGTATTGTTAGCGACTGGGTCGTAACAGTATTGCACGAGTCTATGCTGTAATCACGTACAGTCAAATGGTCAGCTTAATAATCTGCCACCAAAGACAATAAAAAGCTATAGATGATGTGAATAAGGGTACAAGTTATGTTATCAAGTATATGCAGTTAGTTGTACAAATATTTGAATGCAAAACACTCGTACAACTTCAACTAGTTAGTTTGATAAGTTCTGATTAGACTAAGTATTGCAATTGCAATTCTAACTCTGCGTGTTTATACTAAATTAAGCTTAATTTTGTTGCTGTGCTAGTATTTACATCTTTGAGGAGTTTTAGTTAAGTATTAGTATCAAAATAAGATGAATAGAATGCAGTTTTAGTGATGGCAGTTTAAAGAATTATGAGACAAAATAAATTTTATATATCAGGTAATATCTTTTTAATATCTTTAATAGAGCAGCTCTTTTAATATTTCTATATTTTTAGAAACTAAGAAACCGGCCCAATGATTTCTATGAAATTTAGTGAACAACAGGTTGAGAAGGTGATGAATTGATCTAGCTAGGTCTCATCTATAGAACAGTTCATTTTGTTAGTGTTTTTAGACAATAAAAATTTCTAAAATAAAAATAGCTCAGTTCAGCGATTCAGAGACTGCTCGAGTCTCTGAATCTGGACTGCTCTTGATTTTCCCTTTTACTATTTTTACATTTTTCATTATTTCATTAATTATTTTTTATAATTTACCTCGGACATCCGGATATATATATTATGTGATGTGTACGGAACACTAGGGTTTATATGTGCCACCGTATCGTTCGCCTGAAATTCAGTTCACCCCTGTTTAATAATTTGATTAATTTATTTTTTAATATGATAATTGTACTCCAGGTACTCTCAACAAATTTCAAACATAAATCTAAAAGATAACAAAGTTATCCAAGCTAAGTGTTATTTTTTTGCAAAATCTGCAAAAAAATCTTGTAGTATATGTAGATGAAATTATTATTTTAAAATTATATATACAGGGTTTATTTATAATTTTTATTTATATATTTGCATCATTATCCACCCCCTCTCTTGCCCATGGATATCGTAAAAGACGACTAAGAGATATAGTGTGCATATAGCAAGAGAAACCTCGAAATAAAACCAACCCAATATCTGATCAGCGTGATATAGTAAGTTAATATGCTTCTCATTGTGGAGGAGGCTTGAGCCTAACAGTGGGTCGTGTATGAACTATGATGATGATGATATCTATATATTAATACGTGAAGCAAAATCTTTGTACCTCTTTTTACGAATATTACGTGGACAAGTATGAAATTTGCCACAGTTGAAGTATACAATGAGAAGTGCATAAAAGTAAAATTTCATATAATAATGGATTAAATTATACATTAAATTCATTAAAAAAGGTATTACGCACACTACAATGCAACGCATGCACACGTAACACACACACTCACACAAACACGTTTGTGTGAGTGTGTTGCGTAGTAACGTTTATACACTTTTGTTTACGGTTAAAATCTCTGGTCGAACTAAATGTCAAACAATCATAATTATGATGACAATGTCTAATAGAGATTTGTGCTTATATATTAGTTATTAGTGAAATACAGCTTGCTCAATTTACAATTCTACATAAATAAAATTAAAGAAAATTTTGTACCAGAAAATGAATTAAAATGAATTATGACCGAATTTCGACCACACGGCGACCACTAGTATGTATAATTGTGCATTCAGCAAGTTGTATTTCACTAATAACTAATATATAATTACAAATATCTATTAGGTGATGATGATAATGACAACAACCATAATTAGGATTTTTTGACATTGAGTGCGATTATATAGTTACTTTAAATCGATCGTGTCTCACTTGTTACGCGGTATCTCTTGCACGCTTGGTTCAGGCGAACGTGACAATGAGTCATGATTTTTTGTGCGTGCGCGTTTATTGATTTATAAGACGTTATTCGTCAAACATTCAAACTTAAAGTATTTTGCGTTTGCTAAGGGTTGTACACTGACGTAGGCAAGTACAAAAATGCACAACATATGTGTATGCGCCCTACAGCGCCATTTTTGAACATTCCGATCGCGTCACACAACTTCCAACTTAACTGCCACGAATGTGTAATGCACTCTAAATACTTCACCAAGAGAGTGAGAATAAGATCCAACAACCAAAAATGAACTCTATTACTATAGCATAAAGTTTACATTGACAGTACAATTGTATTCAAAATTTTAAAGGTATTCGCAATGTTCAGCCAGTTTTTCTCACTCAAATGTACGTGAATGTTTCAGGTGTTTTTCTTGTAGTTTTATATTATTCTGTGAACTGCTTCATGGAATAGTATCATGAGTATATAGCATCAGTGATTTAACTAAAAGGACGCTCCAGTCTCCCCCATTAGAGGGAAATTGACTTACTATACCAGGCATCCACGTTGAAAAGAAGGATCGGTTTATTTTAAGTCTAATTTTCCTTCTCTTGCATAGATGTTGTATAATCAATCGCATTTTATGGGGGGAAACGGGTAATGAATTATATTTTTATTACACGTCACACGCCACACAGAACAATTTCTATTCATTTTGTTTATTTGTTTATGCCGCACTCAGCCTACTTGCAACTTCTACTTTTGTGGAACATCAACAGGTAATAAGAGAGTTGGCGATCGCATTTTTGGTTATAAATATACCAACAGAGTAGGTCGCTGGTTCTTTTCCTAGTTTTCACTACTCCTACAGAAAAGTAAGGTATTTTTTTTTATTTTTATTTCTTGGACTAAAGGAAGCATTCATGGCGCCACTGTAAATTCTATAAATATATGTATAAGGAGGTGGTGTCGGCTCAATATACTTTTATCCCGTCACTATTTTTATCTGTCCTTCAAGAAGAATATATTTTTTTGGACAAATGGTTTGCTATTTCTTGGTTTTCTGATAAAGTATATTACTAAATTTAATGACGATCGCTTCAATAATTGAAAGCGAATAACAATGTTTATTTGAAGAAAAGAAACATAATGTTTGGCAGCCCTAATATAAAGCTAATGTGCGACAGCCCTACAAAGTACCCCAAACTTAGCAGACGCTCCGGTTGACTTGTTACGTTCACTATATTATATTTCCTTAACTAAATTTTGCAACTAGTGTATGCAGGTTTTAACTTTGAGCTGGCACACAGTTATAGTAATTGATCGATTGAAGTTGGGCGAACTTTGATGATACCAGACTTGAATGTACTCTAGCAAATTTTAGTTAAAATCTGTTGTATTATTCTTAATACATCATCACTAGAATACAATATACTTTGTCGAGGGAGTCGTAAAATCCGCGACGAAATAAAAAATCCTAATAATCCTCTTTGTGTAGGTAAAGCTGACAAATGGATGATTAACTAATAAGTCATCATTTAAATAAAAACTTTCGCAGTATTTAATGGTCTTACTAGCGAGCATCAGCTTCCTCTATAATGCTAAAGAAATTGATTAAACGGCCAAAAACATTGGCCAAATGGGCTGACAAATTATTTTAATTACTCTATTTCTAGCCCAGTCGAATTGTTGATTGGACCCAAGAAAAATTATAAGTAGAATTTTCCTTCGGAATTCGTTAGGGGGGTCACTGGGAGTCTACATTTCGGTTTTCGAATTCCCAGTGGTCTTGCGTTTTCCGCCATCTTGATTTTAAGGGTGGTTTTATGTTTTTAAATAACTCTTTTATTTAAAATTTTACACGATAAATGGTTATTACCAAAGTTGTTCAGAATTAAGTTTCCTACAATTTTTGTTCTCATAATTTTTTCCGTAGGATTGATATTTCTCGATTCACACCCGAAAAGAAATAAGAACAAAAATTGTTGCAAATTTACTTTCAAACAACTTTGGTGATGACCACTTTTCGTGTAAAATTGAAAACAAAAGTTATTCAATAAACAAAAAATCACCCTTTCTTTTCGGGTGTGAATCGATAAATATCGATCCTACGGCAAAATGATGAGAACAAAAATTGTAGGAAATTTAATTCTAAACAACTTAGGTAATGACCATTTTTCGTGTAAAATTGAAAATAAACGAGTTATTTAAAAAAAACATAAAACCACCCTTAAAATCAAGATGGCGGAAAACGCAAGACCACTGGGAATTCGAAAACCGAAATGAGTCCCCAGTGAAACGAATTCCGAAGGAAAAATTCTACTTATAATTTTTCCTGGGATTGGTCCGTTTTTCGTCTAATTCGACGGGGCTATTCTTTTTTGGAATGATGATAGATCCTAGATGATGATAATGATATATAGATAACCTTTTAACTTAGGTTCTTCAAGAGTCGTTATTACTGAACGATCATAAGAACCGTTTAAACGTAACAAGATGGAGAGCAGTAATGAAGAGAAAAATACACGGAGATATGCATGTACATATGTGGTAACAAATGGCGTCTATCGCGGGCGAGATGTGTGCCGCGCCC
This sequence comes from Lymantria dispar, assembly GCA_032191425.1. Taxonomy (NCBI): domain Eukaryota; kingdom Metazoa; phylum Arthropoda; class Insecta; order Lepidoptera; family Erebidae; genus Lymantria; species Lymantria dispar. The sequence goes on from CM063442.1 coordinate 600,660, forward strand.
GCGACTCACTCACCAAATGTTTCGCGACGGTTGATTGCTTAACATATCTCGCGAGCTTTCGAAAACATACGAGAGAATTTTGTATTAGGACACGCGCGTTTTTAAAAGCATCATTCTGGTAGTATTTTATTGAACTTTAGTGTGACTTGATGTTATTAGTTTTAAATTTATAATATTATAAGATAACGAAATAAGAATACAATTTAGAAAAACCTGTCTTGCTCGTGGGTTTATTAAAAGATGACTAAGAGATTTAGTATGCATGTAACATTTATGAAAGAGAAGGAAAACTTCAAATCAATGCGGTATTCCTTCCTATTATGGAGGAGGCTCGGGGCCCAGCAATGTGATCTTAACGAGATGAAATGACAATTTTTCAAATTCATAACAATGTATACTTAATATTTATAGATATGTATACTTAATCTCATTACTACTACTCCTGTATACTTAATATCTAGAAGTGACTATAGAGTAACCTTCTAAATAATCACACTTTTCAGTGTTTTTTTTTTCAGTCTTTATATTAAACTAAGATCATGAAACGCGATTACGAAATGTTTTCTTTTCCAAGTATATGATTGGTTTATCTAACATAATAATGCCATAATTGGGTGCCACCTGTGTGATTTGGTTCAGAATCATTTGTATTACATTTAAGAATTATAATATATCGTGGTTCGAAGGGCATCGCACTGGAGCTAATACTTAATAAACATATTTACAATTTTATATATATAATGCTTCTGTACATGGATATGTGACTGAACTTCTAAACGGCAAGGTAGATTTTGATATATACTGTTGCTGAATACGCAATAATTTAAGTACAAATATTTACATAATAAAATTCAAGCGTTCGCGTACCACTTTTATTGCCGTATATTTGTCGTGTTTGTCTAAATGATGACATTAGTTGTAAGCGAGTTGCGCGATACGTCGCAACGTCGTGGTCGGGAGTTATTAATCACTCCTTATTAGGACTCGCCTGCTACGTGCCATATAGGTGACGTAGCATAGACTAACACAGCACAAAACTAAACGTTATTAATGTATGAGAAGTGAAATGTGACGGAATAAGAATACAATTCATCACTCTCTATCTTACCCGTGGGTGTTGTAAAAGACGACTACTTGAAATAAAACCCTATGTCAATACGTCTGACCAGCATCGTTTTAGTAGGTTCCCTCCCACAGTGGCAGAGACACGAGCCCAACGGTGGGACGACTATAAGCTGATATGATGATGAAATAATTATCAATAAGTTTATTTTGAGTTGTCTTTAAATTTTTCTTGCTTTAAGTAGCTAACGAGCAATCGGCCCACCTGATGTTAAGTAGTAATTGCCACCTATAGAACTCTGTATTACTGAAGTTTTTGTTTGCTGAACGAAGCGCAGTAACAAATTGTTACTATTCACATGTCGATTTTCTATGTAATTATGGCATTGCACTACACGAACTGGTCTACTTAAAACTGCAAACAGAAGACTATCAACAGTGGGGATTTCTTATTATTTAAAATTCTAAACCATTATACAAACTCTGTTTAAGATCTCATTGTTTAACGAATTTTGTTAATGATTAATGATGTTTAATTAAAAGTATAAATGTATTTTGCCTGCATTCTTAGTATTTGTATAAGTGCTCTGCATTCATTACTTGTTCGGTGATATTTATTTATTTATTCATTCAACTGCTCAGTACACTTGCAATTTCCCAAAACGTATAGCAAGCCATTACAATTTTATAATTTAAATGTAAAATTATGAGATAAAAATGCAAACAAAATTTCAAAAATACATCGAATTTGGTGAAGAATATACCAACTTGTGGATAGTGAGCAATCAGCGAGTTGAGCAAGGCAACATCCTGACTAGTAGATGAATATAGTGCAGTACACGTACGCACCTGTGGTCGAGCGAGCAGAAAACGTGAACGAAGCCGTGTGTATTGGTTCGATGCCGATAGCGAACAGTGCGATAATATATATGAGTTTTAAATTTTATTACTAAACAATAAATACTAATGTTATAAAATAGCAAACTTATGTCGTAATGCAAGAGTATCGAGACCTAACGTGTCAGATACAAAGGGAGACGGATATAGATATAGTTAATAAGCATTTCACTCTTTGTATCAAAATCTGCAAAATTTACGTTGCACACGTTCAATAATCACGTTGTACTGGACCCCATGAGGGCTCCAGATTATGCAGTTATACAAAATACTACGAACGAAACTATAGTACAGTGCAATAATGGTACTCCTACTTTGAAACGGAGTTGATTGTCTCATTGCAAAACCTTGAAGCTTTGTTTGCATATGATTGTGATATGCGTGTTATGCGCATTTATCTACGGTTACCAATATTAAAGTCTCGGATTAGATTCCTGAGATAAAAAGTATTCATTGTTTTGTCTACAGATTTTCTGATGAAATTGCAACAGAAGCTACAAATAATTCAACTGTATGTAATAGAGTAGTTAATGCCACTATAAACCGCTGCGCGAACTCAGTTTGATGTGATTAATTATTACAATCAGCGCCATCTCTCGTCGAGCGGGCGCTACTCGGCGCCGCAGTGCCGCACAATTATGCAGCTGGGCATTTATCTCACAAATGCACCGTTTAATTCAGCACGGACTGCTCCTGCTAACTGTGTTAAACCTGATACATGGTTACACTCTATCCCTGTCTTATTTACTAGGATAGAGTGAGACGGATACGAGCGGTATTTAATGAGGCGCGGTCAAGTAACGAGGTGCAATGAATGATTGATTAGTGTATTGAACAAGTTTCGGGTGAACGACTATTAGGTGTTCGGTACAATGATTTCAATGGCTATTACGTATTCACGTAAATAAGTGTTGTATTTATAATAATTTTAATAATATTCTGTGTGGTGACATAGTAAGAATACAATTCACCACCTATCTTACCCGTAGGTATCGTGAAAGGCGAGTAAGCTTTACTAGTATATTGTGCATGTAACAACTGTGTAAGTGAAGGCAAATTTGAAATGAGGTCCTATATCAACCCGCCTGACCAGCGTGGTCAGTTCCGTAGTTAATTACCCTCCCATTAAGGAGCTGTGAGAAAATATATAATACGGTATTTTGTGGCGGACGCTATATTGGTGTTACAATCATATTAAATATAGAAAATTATATTGTTCTTAGAACTAAAGACGTTTATCACATTTCAGGTCAGTCAGTCGATGAGAGGGGGGGTGAAATTTCAATTAAAAAAATTAAACCAAAAAACAAACTAGACAAGTTAAATAGAAACGTTGAAATAAAAAAATACATGACGAGATTTGGATGCAGTTATCAAAACAATGAAGTCGTATGAAAACAAATAGTTTGCTCAAAATGAAAAGTCCATGACAGTAAAGTTTGTTTATAGCACGTTCATTGATAGAGTAAATTAGATAATAATGAAAATAATGGATTGACTTGATACGTAATTTCTTTAATTCTTCTCAGAATAAAATCTTTATCTTCATCTCAGCCCATATACGCCCTTCATTATACTATACCATACTAGTCCAACGCGTTGACATAGGATTTTATTATATGCGTATTATAACCCTTAGTCGTCTTTAACGATACCCACGGGCAAGAGAGGGGGTGGTGAATTGTATTCTTACTTCGTCATCACACGGAAAATTTAACTTATCGATTATCTATCAGCATTTCGACACCCATTGTTGGACCTAGTTGAGCGCTAACAATACTAAATGAGTCACTGGGGCATAATTAGTTCACAGTAGCATCCTATATATATAGTTTATCTTGAATTCAAGGCCTCCTTCGAGAGTTATGAATCTAATATGTCGCCACTCTTTATTTCACCATGGGAGCTGTAAAATCCACTTAAGGTAACTTAACCTTTAGCACTACACAGAAATAATCAGAAGCATTCTCTTAGGAAACTTATTCTCTCCCTGTAATCAGTAACCGATCTGCCAAGCGTGGTAATTATGACCAGGGCGATGCTCGACAGCGTCAGGAATTGGGACGCTGTCGCAGCCTTCTGCAAGGCAGTAGTCTCGCGGAAGGAGGCGGCGGAGCGCGTGCGCGAGGAGCGTCTCTTCGACGACGCGAACCACCGCCGGCGACTGGGGTGGCGCAGGCGCGACTACCTGCGCCTGATGCCGTCCTAGCCGAGGCTGCGGGTGACCGGACCGGGGAATTAGTCCGTAACCTGCTGAGAGGCCGACTGCGTGAGGAAAGACCGACGCCCTCCCCGAGTGGGAGACGTCGATCGAGGAGAGGGTACTCCTCAGGGGCCCCTCCGTCGGGCCGATCACTACGTCACGTCACCCTGCTCCGGTGGTCGGCCCAACGACGAAGGCGATGTGTCACGGGTGGGTTACGGGTGTGCGTCCTTACGCCCCTCTGTCGCTCCGGACGGAGCGATGCGAGGAGTGCGCCGACGGTAACCCACCCACAAAAAAAAAAGGCGTGGCAATTATGGCATTATACCTTCATTTCGGGCAGATTTATTATACAGTACCTACACGTCGATGCGTTGGTAGATGGATAACCTAACTTTGCAAAATTACTAAGATTTGCAGTATAACTGAAAACTAGGTAAGTTAGAACGTAATAATCTACCCAGCTCATAACTTTAAGTGAAAGTTTTTAGTGTATTACCCTCACTGGAAGTGAAGTAAGAGTGGGTTTCTATTTATTTATAAGAGATGAGATAGAGTATTTGCCGTGTGGTGTCGGAGTAAGAATGCCCGTAGGTATGTCATATAATATCTACACAAGAGTAAGAAAAACTCGACAAAAACGTTATACCAACACGTCTGATCAGCGCAGTATAGTAGGCGAATTCCCTCTCACTGTGGAGGAGGCTAGAACATAGTAGTGGGACTTATATGGATTGAGATGATGATGATATAGATTATCATCATCATTCATCATAATCTCAGACCACACACGTCCCACTGCTAGCCTCGAACCTCCTCCACAAGCGGCGGAAAATTGACCTTACTATACCATGCTAGTCAGATAGGTTGGTTTAGAGTTTTGTTTCGAGTTTTCCTTCTCTTGTCTAAATGTTATATGGGTACTATATCCCATAGTCGTCTTATACGATATCCACGGTCAAGATAGGGAGTGGTGAATTGTACTCTTATTTCGTCACCACGCGGACAATAGTAATTTACTAAATACAAACTAACAACATGATTGACAGACGTTCTCTTAAGGCACTAGACAAGCAAGCGTATAGAGCAATAGAATATAATGACATTGAATATTATTAGATTGCATACCTATACTCATAATACACGAAAGAGCGTGCCCAATAAAAACGTTTACCTACGTTTAGTCTGAAAGCTTATAAGATTCGACTAAAATGGGATAACAATGAGTTGGAACGACGCCAGCTTTTACAAGAAAGAGTTTTGCCAACCAAACTTTATTATGTACCCTATAATATCATTATAGAGAAAATAAATGGCTAAATTTGACTACAGAATAATAATGGTGTCTTTATACTTATTTATATGCACTCGGTGCAGTCTGTGGTTTGTCGTCATAAAATAGTTGGAGAAAAATAGTACAACGTAAGCGTTGTTAAATTGTATTGTGTAGTAATAGACCAATGATACTTGAGAATAGCTATTTAATGCATTTTTTAGACGGGTTATGATCTGAACGGCGTTCTTTCCATCCAGGGTGACGAAAGGGTGACACGTGGCCCTACAACCCACCGTATCACTCTCCTTTGCTGTTAGGCCGACTACCGGTATGGAGTCTTTAACATCCAAGGCCAGCCCGGAGCCGCTTGATGCCTGAACTTTTACGGCGGTACCTGTAAGTGTAAAGCCATAGAAACCAGGGGACTGGATTCGGTGACCCACCTAATTGGCGAACAGTAGTTTATGGTGCCCCATGCTATACTTTCGTCATCATTTAATATGTAAACTATAATGCGAAAAAATCAATTTGTTGTGAATTAAAAAAAAATACTAATATTTACAATAGAGATAGTGTATTACGTAAATAAAGAAAATCATAGAATGATAGGTGGATATATTTTCTACAATATTTGGAGTATTCTTGTATTACAATTATCACGTTGTGAGCCGATGTCATTGTTAAAAATAAATATGATTACAATCCATAGGTCTTCTAATTGTCGGTAAAACTTCGTATCGTTGTTTGGGGTTTTATTATTATTTTACTTTATTGCTATTGGTGACAAATAAGTAAACAGCGCACCTGATGGCATTTTTTTTATTGCAATCGGTGACAAACGAGTAAACAGTACACGTGATGGTAAGTGTTGTTGCCGCTCATATATCTTTGCTAGGCCGCTGCCTATCGTGAAGAAACTGAAGGGAGTATAAATGCATGCAATATGGTTCGGTGATACTAAAGGAATCACCAAAATCCATCACACGCAAACACTCTCAGAAAATTGGGCTTTCGGCTTTCTCGCTCACCGAATGAAGCGCAGTAACAAGTTGATACAACTCCGACGTCGATTTTCTGCTCAGTGTGGTACATCCCCGGACGGACCGGCCCATGGCTGTAGACAGAAGACTATCGACAGTGTACTCCTACCATGATTATTAAGTATTACATATATAACCTAATGTAACTTAACAACCGTATGTGTATCTATAAATAAATATGTGAAGCAAAAACTTTGTACACCTTTTTACTAAAATTACGTGGATGTACAAGTATGAAATGTCACAGTTGAAGTATACAATGAGGAGAAGTGCATACAATTTAAATTTCATATAATAATGGATTAGAAACACATTAAATTCATTAAAAAAGGCATTACGCACACTACAACACAATCGCAACATACTCACACACACGTTTGTGTGAGTGTGTTGCGTAGCAACACTTATACACTTTTGTTTACGGTTAAAATCTCTGGTCGAACTGAATGTCAAACAATCATAATTATGATGACAATGTCTAATAGAGATTTGTGCTTATATATTAGTTATTAATGAAATACAGCTTGCTCAATTTACAATTATACATAAATAAAATTAAAGAAAATTGTGTAACAGAAAAATTAATTAAAATTGTTTATGGCCGAATTTCGACCACACGGCGACCACTAGTTTTGATAAATATACATTCTTAAATATTGGTACGTACGAGAGACCAAACTATCAGATAGCAGAGAGCATTTTATAGTAGATTATTATAGTAATTTTCAAAGAAAACATTAATTTTTTATGTTAACTAGCTTTTGCTCGCGACTTTGTCCGCGTAAAAGTGATGTGTGATAGAGGTTAACACAGATAGTTCTGCTTCATGTTCAAGGTTCTATAGGCCCATCGTGTTGCCAGATGATGTGGGTAAACTATAGAGAATCCTGACTCTGCATAACCCAACCCCCTTTCCGAGATTGGCCACGGTTTCTGTAAGACAATCGTGCCCTTTAAAGAGTGATAGGCTAGGCCATAGTTTATATCGAGGAGGTAATTCAGTAGCTTGCACTGCGGCTTCCAGTTGCCTTAAATAAAACTAATGCTTTGCTGCTGCTGCTACTGCTTTCATACAAACTTTCGCACACATTTTCACTAATTTAAGGGTTGAATTTCCAAAATGCCTTACTTAGTGCTATTTTACAGTGCAAAAAGAACTAACATACCAACTTTCAACATCCTAGCCCTTATAATTTTGGCTGTGCATTGATGTGTAAGTCAGCCAGCTTCTTTTAAATAAATATAAAGATAGATGGATTAAAGGAATTAAAATCATCAGCTCGCTCTTTGCCCAATTACATGTGGTTGACGATGTACTCCTCCTCCAGCGTACATATTGCAAACTGCACTAAAGAAATATTCCTCACAAAAATATAAGTAAAGAACACAAATTATACCCTAACTCAGATCAACAATTTATTGATCGCATAACATATTGTCTACCCTGGGTTGGTAAGCCGGTATCTTAACGCAGTATCGGTGCACTAAATTAATTATGGATGTTGTAACAATTCATTATTTGCCTTGTAGGCTGGAAAATATTTCCTTAAAGGGAGAAATTTGCCAAACGCCGTAACACGTATTTATTTATTTTTACAAATTTGCACCCTTCTTTTACCTTCTTAAGGATTGAATTCAGAAAAGGGATATCGGCAATAATCATTATTAGGAATTTATTACCCAAATACAACATTTTATTGTAATAACTTTGAAAATCGGAGAAATTTCATACTAATACTCCCCTTTTACTCCCTTAAGGGATGATCTTCGAAAAAAATATTTTGCACGTCTTTAATGATTTTCAATGAAGTATCGTCGTACTAAATTTCATTCGACAAACTTCAAAAATGGCAAAGTTTCATACTAAATTTGCACCTTCTTTTTACCCCTTTAGGGGATGAATTTCCCACTGATGACAAGTAACCCTGCTCTGGTGGTCGGTTCAATGACGAAGGCGACGTGCACGTGGGTGGGTTCCGGGTGTGCGTGCTTACGTCCCTCTGTCGCCCTGGACGGAGTGGTGCGAGCAACCCACCCCCAAAATAAAAAAATAGGGGATGAATTTTCAAAAATCCTTTCTTAGTGCTCCCCTACGTTATAAAAGGAACCTCTGTGCTAAATTTCAACTTTCTAACCTTTGTAGTTTAGGCCCTGCGTTGATATGTCAGTCAGCTTCTTATTTATATATATATATAGATTTATTTTTGTCATTAGAGGAAATAGAAATATTTAAAATAGCGTATAAAACATAAATTGATATATAATACTGTATTATGGAAGATATTTAAGAAAGCTATATCAACGCTCACCGGTCCAGAGAAAATTAACCAAAGTTCAAAATAACAACAGTTTAAATAAACGAGGGGAAGAAAGAAAAATCAAGTAAACAAGAGTTTAAACAAAATTCTTAATTTATTATTCAAACTCCTGTCCAACATTTAACAAAACAATTCTATTCATAAATGTTCATTTGGAAAAGTCCGTAATTTTCTGTCGAGTCAGCAACTTCAGTCTGTCATTATATGAACTACCAACCTACCACATACAACTAACTCGTATCTTCCTTATATAAACAGTCCCTAGGTGTATTTATATTATGGGCGGCGCAGGCGCGATTACCCGCGCCTGATGCCACCCTAGCCGAGGACGCGGGTGACTGGCCCGGGGAGTTAGTCCGTCACCCACCGAGAGGCCGACCGCGCGAGGAAAGACCGATGTCCTCCTCGAAGGGGGGACGTCGGTCGATGGGAGGGTACTCTTCAAGGAGTATTCCGTCGGGCCGACCACTGACGACAAGTTACCCTGCTCCGGTGGTCGGTCCAACGACGAAGGCGACGTGTCGCGGGTGGGTTACGTGTGTGCGTGCTTGCTAGAGAGCAGTGTAACTTGAACTATTCATTCTTTCTCAAATTAGATTTTTCAAGGGAGCAGGCAGAAATTTCAAATGATCGATTGATAATTCGAGAGTCAACTGTATACCTATTTAATATTTTCAAACGAGCTATTCATATATATTTTTGTATCTTATCTTATATCTTTAAACGAGCAATTCTTGTATATATATATATATATATATATATATATATATATATATATATATATATATATATATATACCTATATATATATTCAGGATCTCGGAAACAGCTCCAACGATTTTGTTGAAACTTGGCATACTAGAGGTTTCGGGTCCAAAAAATCGATCTAGCTAGGTTTTATTTATAGAAAATGTTGTTTTGTCCGTGTTTTTAGTAAAAAAATATAATGACATTAAATTTTAAAAGAATATGAATTCAAATTTCGTTGTCAACGTCATGAGTTACGATAGCTCAGTCGGGGAGACGGGTGGTTTTAATTTTGGATTATGTGACATTTAAACAGCGTCGGTTCGAATCTCGGTGTTATTATTATTCTCTTTTTGTAGTTTTTTATATAATTTTCATTATTTATTTTTTATTAATATATATCTAAATAAATTCTACAAAAATATTCCAGATATTTTCAATTAAAATAGAATTTTTTTTCCATATATCAGTTATCCGGTTGCCATATATATATATATATATATATATATATATATATATATATATATATATATATATATATATATATATATATATATATATATAAAAACTACAAATAATGATCTTATGTCGGTTATAGACTTTGAAACCTCTAATCGATGTGCCCTAAACTGGTTTGATTATAGAGAAAATAATCAAAAGATGAGTTTAGACTACTAAAATGTATTAAGACCTGGTAAGTGCCACTGTTATTGATTGCAAAGAATGTTTACAGAACAGCGTTTGTTGGATTAGCTAATTATATCATCAACATCATGATCATCATCTTGCTTTTATCCTAAATACATGTGGGAGACGCAATATGACTTTGTTATTTTTGTCCACACAGCATCTGACTAAGTTGGCCGGGGATGATGTAAAGGTAGTCGTCATTTACAACAATAATAGGCAATATACGGGTTGGTATTTTAGTAGTAGCTAGTAATAGTTGTAGAATATTCAACTAGAGAAGTGGTATAATTTTAATTTACTATCTTTATAATCATGACGTGGAGTCTGACCGTGGTGGTCCTTAAGAGCACAAACATGGTGTAGTACGAAGCCAGGATAAGTAAGTAGATGCAGATTTTACACCGGCTGCCCGTGGCGGGTGATCTATCACTAGTAGGACGAGGGACGAATTAGGGCTATGAAATTAGCGAATATAGTTCAGTTAGTCACTTTAGTAAAATATCATCTGTTCTGGAAAAAGAATGAAGTCTGTTTCAAATTGTATTAATGTTTGGAAATAAAATTTTGTGCCCATTAATCAAGGCTCTTGAGTGGTATCTCTAAATCAAACAATATATTTTCTTTTGTGGGCATCAAATTCATAATTCATAATGCTAATATATTCAAACAATTTGTATGCTATCTAGATACGTATTGCGATAGCTTATCTTTAAATGGCTTCATGCCGCTGACATGAATTAATCAACAAACTGAAAAGGATGCTCTGGACTATAATTCTTTCATTCAGGTCAGAGAATAAGGTGAAATAAGTAAACATTAAAAACACACTTACTTAATAGATCAAGATTAATTATGAAATTTTAGAAAAGACTAGGCAAAGAAAGTTATAGAAGAAAAAATTACGCTTAAAATGCGGACTGGAATAAATATTGGTAAACTTTAATAAATTCATTTATAATTGAAGAAAAATTGGGAAATATCCTCTTTTTTCGATTTTATACTCCAAATTTATAGACAGAATTGTGCTAAATTCGATAGATGAAATATTTAACGCAGCCTGTGAATGTGGTAATCATTTCTTTTTGACAATCGTTTTTAATAGAAGTTAAGTATATTTGCCAAATACGCTGACTGCATAGCCACCCAGTAAACGGTAGCTTACCGAGTGTTTAATAAATGCCCTGTCTTTGCTTTGCTTTATAATTTCTCCGCGTGAAAATAAGGTGTCTCTAATAATGTGACGTCACAGGAAATGAAACGTTACGGCTCACTGGCGCGAACAATTTTTCACATTTTTATTTACATTTCAAAAAAGCTGTTTATTAGTCAGCTTATAAAATTTTAAATAATAGCTACATTTTATATTTTTACATAAAATATATACGCATAAAATAAAATGAAGTGTCTGACTGTCGATGGAATGTCTCACTTATTAATTTAACGAGAAATACATTTACATTTTCTGTCATGCACTTACATTACAGCCATCGAATACAAGGACTGTATAAATGTATAATAGTTTAATGCTTGAAAACTATTATGAATGTAAATGAAGCGATGTAGGTATGCAAGGATAGTGCCTTGTGGTAATCCGTATGCTTTGTCTCTTTTTGAATCTACAAGATTTGAAATAATAAATAACTCTTACCTACATACTCTAGACGATTGGCTCTTATGATAGACTATTATTTACAATATTTTACACTGATTTCTAATGATTCACAAAGGTCTACAATCTTTTACAATGATTTAAATTGGTCTGTAATAATTTAAATTGGTTTTAAAAATGATTTATAATGAATGATCGTTGTTTGACTACAATTGTTGATGGTAGAAAATGTTGGAAGGTTTTATAGTTTCACTCGTGTACATATTTTTTCTATATCGTAGAATAGTAAGAGGATTGCCGCTTTGCCAATGGGTGATTCTCAGTCCGATTATGTCTTCAACTAGGATAGTAGTAGGCATAATAGCAAGGCATACTCTTACGTAAGTATGTAAAGGTGAGAGACTACATCTAATTTTTTGGATATAAGACATTTCAAGCCTTTCATCGTCTAAGCTCATATAAGTCTCACTGTTGGGCTCATGTTTCCTCCATAGTAGAGAAGAAATTAATCTGCTATATCATGCCAGTCAGATAAGTTGGTATAGGGTTTAATTTTAAGTTTTTCTTCTTTTAGATAGATCTGATATTGATTTCTGATGTTTACGCGTGTATTACACATCTATACCAATAAATAAAATTGGAGTGTCTGTTTGTAATGTCCAAATAATAGGCTTTTTTCATGCTCAGACGGTTAGTTGCACGACACCTATGCCTAAAATAGCAATTAAAAATTTTTGTCTGTCTGTCTGTCTGTCTATCTGTCTGTCTGTCTGTCTGTCTGTTTGTTCTGGGTAATCTTCAAAACGGCTGGACCGATTTCAAAAATTCTTTCACCAATGGGAAGCTATAATATCAGGGCGTAAACTAGGCTATATTTTATCCCGGTATTCCCACGGGAACGGGAACTACGCGGGTAAAACAACTATAACCTATAACCGAAGCGAAGCGAGGGCGGATTGCTAGTTTTAAATAAAACTATGGATTCTATCGCGTTTGCATTTATGGGCGGACAGTCCGCTCGTGATCATGAACGCTGCAAAGTATTCGAAATGTCGGAACAATCAAAAATTAAATACAAACGCGATAAAATCCGTAAAGTAGTTTTATTTAAAAAGATCATATTTCTTGGTTGTCTTTTACGACATACACGAGCGAGATAGGGGACGACGACTAACTTTGTCATCATCCCGGCCCGTATACGTCTGTTCGGTTTGAGCCTCCATTGCTGGAGGTTCGTGAGTGTCTTACGCTGGTCAGACATTGTGGCATTGAGTTTTATTTTATTTTCGGATTTTAGTCATCTTTTAAGATACACGGGCTCGGGCCTCCTCCATTGTGGGAGGTCCGTGGGTGTCCTCGTATACGAAGTTGTTCGGACGTGGTGGTATAGGCTTTTAATCATATTTTACGACACCCACGAACAAGTGCTCCGTTACCACACGGAATAATAATCGTTTAAATTGTTACAAAAATATGTTTATAGTAGCAATACGTATAGTTGTTGGGTTAAGATTGATCGTTCACGTTTCATAAAATATTTTATATCTATTTAAAATAACGTTATGGCTGTACGATAAAATCGTTAATAACTGGCAATATAAATTCGATACTTTATAAGGTACATAAAATTTGGTAGTACTGCGCCCGTACTGATATATCGATAGCGATAAAAATCGTGCAGATTCTTTAGATACTATCGCGACTTCGGCCGGCTCGGTGAGCTTTATAGCATTTTAGATATTTGTTTTATGAAATTAAAATATATCTCGGACGAGTATCATTACAATTCATATATGTTCCACTGCTGGGCTCGAGCCTCCTCCGCAATAGGAGAGAAATCGATCTACTATACGACGTTAGCCAGTCGACGTTAGTAACCCTGTACCAGGGTTTTATTTCGAATTTTCTATTTATTAGTTAGATGTTGTATGCATATTATAAACCCTTAGTCTTCTTTTACAACACCCGTAATCGAGGGCCTATACCTCTCGGCCGCGTATAGTATGAAATAAAAAAATAATAATATGAATTAAATACCCTAAAATTTTCATTTTATTTTTTATTAACCAACCCACTGCACCGAGGACTTTAAGAACATGTAATTAACGAACATAGATTCAAGAACAACAATTTATGGATTACACAAAGCATTATACTGTATAGGAATGTAACCTACACTAAACCATTTTTTTTTAAAGTTAAAAAGAAGTCTGTGATTATAATAATATCATACATTTGATATTCAGTACGATTATAAATAATCTTGATCAATGAAAAGTTGTTTTAAACTGTCTCTTAAAAACATTTTTTTTTATTTTATTATGTTTTCACTATTTTATCTATATGATTACGGGATTAGAATAATTATACATTATACGTATCCTTGAAACAAATTTTAATGTACGATCCGATATTTAATATACGATATTCTAATTTTCCGAAATACGGCAATCCTTAGAAGAACGGGTGTAACCGATATAGCACGAAGAATTAGCACGTTGAAGTGGCAATGGGCTACATCGCCTGGCGAACCGTCAACTGCCGGAGAAGAAAGGTCCTCGAGTGGCGACTACGTACTGGACGACACAGTGTAGGACGCCCCCCCATTACGTAGACCGATGACCTTGAAAGTTACTGGGCGTCGTTGAATGCAGGTGACACAGGACCGCACTTTGTGGTGAAACATGAGGGAGGTCTACGTACGTTCAGGTGCTTACCGGACACGGGGTCTTCGGTAAGTACTGCAGGTACTTACCGAAGACCCCGTATGATTAGAAGAGAAGAGACCCCAGGATGTCATGTGTGTGGAGCGCCAACTGATGATGCGCGTCACACACTGGAGGTATATCCCGCCTGGGGGCCTCAGCGCCACGACCTGTCAGCGGTACTTGGAGCAGACTTGTCGCTGGAGCGGACAGGTGATGGTCGTCGATGGCCTCTTTTTACGAGGCCGTCATATCCAGGAAGGAAGTGGCGGAGCTGGAACGCGAGGCGCTTGCCTCTGCTGACTCGCTTTGTCGCCGGCGACCCGGGAGGAGGAGGCGACAATATACGCACCTACTCCCACCGCCTTGAATAATGACGACAGGACGTGGCCAGATGGCCATGCGTTGGGGTGCCGTGGATTGAATGTCATCAGACGAACTCTCCGGCATCCCGTAAAAGCGCGGAAGGGGCCGCTGTGGTTTTAGTGGGTATTCCGGTGGATGTGGCCTGCGAGTCCCACACAACCCCCGCCCACTGGTGGGGGATAGTGCGTAAATGCATTTCCACAGCGTGAACAAAAAAAAAGGGAGGTCTACGCCCAACAGTGGACGGTGATAGGCTGAAATGATGATGATGGCAAATAATAATTGTGTCATAATCATCATCATCATATCAGCTTATAATAGTCCCACTGTTGGGCTGAAGCTTCCGCCACCATAGGAGGAACCTTACTATACCATGCTGGTCAGACAGGTTGGTATAGGGTTTTATTTCGAGTTTTCCATCTCTGGCATATATGTCATATGCATATTATATACCTTAGTCTTCTTTTAAGACATCCACGGGCATGGTCACACTTCTCGATCCTGTTAATCATCTTAAAAAAGGGTTACAAAGTTTTTATTTCACGTATTAATTTATAGATAGCGATATTGTTCCTGAGAGTCACTTGTAAATAATTGAGGGAATTTCTCGGCAGACTTAAAGTGTGATTGTTGTCTTTTTAGGAATAAAATCTCTCGAGGTGCATGAGAAATGTAACTACATTAAAAATTCCTTTTCCCGGGAGGTACGAGGGTAAATTGTTCAAGGGTGGGGTGTGTAGGGGGACGGGGAACCTTAAAAAAACAGTTAAATATGAACGCGTTCTCGCGCTTATTGCCACGAAACTCTCACTGTTTTGGATTGCTATACGGTTTTTAAAATAGCCTGAGTGACTTGGTAACTGTCTGATACTGTGACAATATGATTTTGATGATGAAATACACTGGTAGGTTGTAGATTAAATCACATTTATGTCATCTGCCCGTGTGGCGACAGAATAAGAATACAATTTACCACTCCCTATCTTACCCGTGGATGTCATAAAAGACGTTTAAGGGCTTACTATATGCATATAACACCTATGCAAGAAAAGGAAAACTCAAAAAAAAATCCTATACCAACCTATCTGATCAGCATGGTAAGGTCAATTTTCCTCCTATTGTGAAGGAGGCTCGAGACCAAATGCGGGACGTGTATGAGCCGAGCTGATGATGAGATGATCTCGTCTTCAGATGGAATTCAAAATCGTTTATTACGTATAAGTCCCACAGGGGCACATATAGTTACTTTTATATGCGTTACAAGCACACTGTCGGCAGTCGTATACAGCTGGAGGCCGATCCGTCAGAGGTAGTACCATACTGGACAGAAAATCAGCGTCTGAGTAGTAACAATTTGTTAGTATAATTCCTTCAATGACCGAGTGAGATGGAAGCTCAAGTTTCTAGGGTGTTTGAAAGTGTTGGGTTCACCGAACTTCATTGCACCCATTCACGCTCCCTTCACTTTCTTCGCAGTAAGCAGCAGCCTCTCAAAGGTCCTTGGGCGGCAGTGTCACTTATTATCAGGTGTGCTGTTTGCTCGTTTGCCATCAACAGCAATAACAATAACCCACGAGTTAGTATTGACATACTTTCTTCGATAGACTTCAACGATTATTTATTGCCATATGGTTTTTTAATATTGAAACTTGAATATAGCCCTACATCTCGAGTACATGTAAAGTTTGGAGAATATTAAAATAAGCCATGCATCAGACAGTGGTCGTTGTTGGCCAAAGGTCTCCCCACGGGATTATCATATTGGACGATCCAGTGCTGCTGAGGTCCCTACTGATGTCGTCAGACCACCTCGTGAGGTGACTTCCCACAATCTGGAGCAGCGTCTGATTTATGATTCAAGAACTTTTCTTCCCCAACGGTTGTCGCTGTGATGCAGGATTCCAGATCAATATCAATGATCAACTGTTTGTGTAGTATTTAATTTAATAAATACAAAAAATTAATATATAATTAAAACAATATAATATACCGAGCGTATCCAAGTGGCAGTACTAGTTCCCCGCGCCCCGGCGCCTGCCCGCGCCGTGAGGCGAGAGGAAAAAGCTAATTTCCCTTTGCATTATAAATTCATGGACTCTTTGTGTTGGCTCCAAAATAACTTGTTTGTTTCGACATTCAAGTTTTCCAGCAGACAAAGCCCAACGTGTAATTGCCACCTAGATGAGTCGCGGTCAATTTTACCTGAATTTTCAGCAATTATTTTCATATATAATATGCCAAGCGTGAATGATTTAGGCAAGCATATTTTATAATACGATATTTTAAAACTTTCGCGTGATTAAATTCGCGATTAAAATGCATTATAATTTACTCGTCCTGATGTCCTCATGCGTCATATACGTCCCACTGTTAGGTTCGTTCTCCTGGCCTCCTCCATAATAGAAGGTCAGGTGGGTTGGTAAACGGTTTTCGTTCGAGGTTTCCTTTTGCTCGCAAAGATTTTTGTCTGCTTATTGTAATCTCTTAGTTGTCTTTGATGACAACCACGGGCAAAAGAGGGAGTGGTGAATTGTTTTCTTACTCCGTCACTGCATTGAAGACTTACACAGTCACCATATGGCAACCGCCAAAAAAAAATTAAACAATATATATAACTAGCTGACCCAACTGAAAGTCTGTTTGTCAGTGAAATTAAAGATCTACATCTCGCTGACAATGAAATTATGGTCAGTTTTGATGTCACATTACTCTTCACCTCTCTATCTGTGGAGGATTGCATCAAAACCATATCTAAGAAGTTATCTGACAGTAATATGCCAATGGGATATGCGGAACTGTTACGTCAATGCCTAACAACTGGCTATTTAATGTGGCATGATGACTTCTACAAGCAAGTAGATGGAGTGGCTATGGGCTCGCCGGTATCCCCTGTCGTTGCCGATATATTCATGGAGGACTTCGAGGAGACGGCCTTATCAAGCTCACCTGTCACACCCAGGTTCTACAAGCGGTACGTAGATGACACTTTCACAATATTACCCACAGACAAAATAACCATATTCCTAAACCATCTTAACTCCACTAATCCAAAAATTCAATTCACTATGGAACTGGAGTCAAATAACTCTTTAGCCTTCTTAGACATTTGGGTTATACGTAACCCTAATAACACCTTGAGTCATACAGTGTATCGTAAGGCAACACATACAGACAGATACTTGAACGGTGATTCTCATCATCCCCCTTCACAGTTAGCTACCGTGTATAAATCTTTGTTTCAGAGCACGAGGAATCTGTGACGATGAACGCCTGCCTGGGGAGCTGCAGCATATCAAGCAGGTGCTACGTGCTAACAAGCTGCCAGTTCCTCGCCCCCGTCGCAGAGACTGAGTGAAACCACCCACAGTTGAGTGCCTTCCTGCAATACTACCTTATGTCAAATGAGTCACTGACAAGATTGGCTACATCCTGAAACGCTCTTCCATTAAAACTTATTTTAAGCCACTGAAGAGGATTAGCCAATTCTTACCACCTGTCAAGTGCCAGATCCCACTACAAGATGCAGGAGTATATAAACTTGACTGTGACTGTGGTCTCTCTTACATTGGACAAACAAAGAGATCCATAAGAACTCGGATCAAAGAACACATAGCCGATGTGAAGCACCGCCGTGACACTAGGTCTGCAGTCTGTGAACATAATCAGGACCGCGCCCGCCATAACATCAGGTTTGATAAACCACAAATCCTCGCAAAAGAACACCGATACCTGCCTAGAATGGTACGCGAGGCTATTGAGATTAAAAAACACAAAAATTTCAATAGAGAGGATGGCTGGGTGTTACCATCAAGCTGGGATCCTGTTATAAACATTATGAAAAACAAATCCAAAAAGACCACCACAAGACTGTAAGACACTGTGAGCTTATATTGTATAGATTTGACCCACAATAATAATAACTAAAGATAATTTTATAAATTAAAACCTTTTAGTAACATAAAGTAAGCCGCCATCAAAATTAACATTAATTTAGCATCATGTCACCTGAGTTTTCTTGCCGGATCTTTCTCAATGTGACCGTGTTCCGTTCCGGTGGTAGTATACTAGATTATTAGTTAGTTTTTTAAATATAATTACTATTAATTTTAATGTTTAATTATTACTAACCATAAACAATATAATTTTTTTCATATAAAATCATTTTCTTCTTACACTGGCAATAAATTTTGTATCAAAATGTGGGTCAATATTTAATAGCTAATTTCTGTATCGGGTAGATAATTATAAATTTTCTGCAGTAACGATGACTTGTTGGACGTGAGACATCTTAGTCCACCCGTGACCATGAACGCTGTAAAGTGTTCGAAACGTCAGGTAGTCAAAAATCAAATACAAACGCGATAAAATCCGTAAAGTAGTTTTATTTAAAATGTATAATACTCGCGTAAACATCAGAAATCATTATACACACGTACGTTAGAAATTTATATATAAGATATTCATGGCAGAAAAACTTGAGAAAAGAAACATGTTTAAAGGGGACTTAGAGATATTCGTATAGCATACATGTGGCATGCAATGCTAACCCGTTTGAGTGGCGTGGTGTAGTAGGTTACTGCTTTTTTTTTTTTTTTTTTTTTTATGTTTGGGCTATGGTAAGTGCACGCGCGGTCCAGTCCGTCCGGGACGATGAAAGGACAGCGCGCGGGCCCATAACCCACCCGTACCCACGTCACCTCGTTGTTGGGCCGACCACCGGAGCAGATGTGACTTGTCGTCAGTGGTCGGCCTGACGGAATACCCTATCGGGTCACCTCTCGAGGTCCTGGGACGTCGGTCGCCGTCGCGCGGATAGCCTCTCTGCGGGTGACGGACAATTCCCCAGTCCGATCACCCGCGGCCTCGGCTAGGGCGGCATTAGGCGCAGATACTCGCGCCTGCGCCGCCCGAGTCGCCGGCGGCGGAACGTGTCGGCGGAGGATCTCTACTCGCACACGATCCGCCACCTCCTTCCGTGAGATTACGGCCTCACAGAAGGCGGCGACCGCGTCCCAGTTCCTGACGCTGACGAGAATCTCCCTGGCGATGGTCGGCAGCGCCAGGTCGGCACCGATAATTGCGACGAGTTCACGGCGATCCCGCTCCCATGCAGCACACTCCTCGAGCATGTGCTGCGCCGTGTCCTCGTCGCAACTGCAGTGGTGGCAGGACGGTGTGCTCTCCCTCCTGACAATCTTGTGCAGGTACTTCCCGAAGCAACCGTGCCCCGTCAGCACCTGCACCAGTCGGAAAGAAAGCACCCCGTGTGTCCGCTCCAACCACTCCATCAGCATCGGCCGGAGGGCCTCGACGGTCCTGACACCGTACCGAGGACTCTCCAGCCGGACTGCTCAACGGGCAATGACTTCTAGGCGGGCGTCGACCCGCCAGGCGGTGATCTCTTTGATGGAGACCATGCCGCCGCGGGCGCGCGTCTCCGACACCCGCCGATAAGTGTCGGTGAGCATCTCCGCCTCCAGGTCCCACGGGGGAGTTCCGGCCAGGAGGCACGCTGCCTCTGTCGCCACCGTGCGGTAACCCCGTATGGCCCTGATCGTCATGACCCTCTGTGGTCGCCACAGGAGGGCCCTAAGACGGACGGTCAGTGACCCCGCCCACACCGGTGCGCCATACAGGGCCATCGACCGGATCACCCCCACGTACCGCTGTCGGCATGTAGCGCTGGGTCCGCCTACATTCGGCATCAGCCGCGAAAGGGCGGACGCCGCGCCGACAAGCCGGGGAACAAGTCGATGGAGATGCTCCCGGAACCAAAAATGCCCGTCGAGCACCAGGCCCAAGTACTTCATGTGGGCCTGGATGCTGATGGTGACCGACTTCACGGTGATTGAAGTGCCGGCGGGAGGCCCGGCGGTACGGAGGCCATGGAACAAAAGGGCCTCCGTCTTTTCCAGGGCTACCCTCAACCCCAGCGCTTCGATCCGCCTGACAATCTCCTCGGTGCCGAGAGTTGCCAGGCGTGCCGCCTCCTCTAGCGTCCCACCCTGGGCTGTGACGAGGGTATCGTCGGCGTAACAAATTACGCCCAGCCCGGGTGTAGTAGGTTACTGCTTACCTTGTAACTTCGCTTTACGTAATTTGTAATAGTCATTGTGCTAACATGTTACGTATAGTAGTAGAGTTTCTTTTTACCTGACTACGCTCGGAGGAGGGTTAGTAATTTGACTGGCTGTGTATGTATGTATGTATGTTCATTTGTTCCCTCTTAGCTCCTCAACTACTGATTAGAACTAGACGAATGATCGTTAGAAATGTATCGTTAGAAGCGTCTTGATCATCTGCTGGTTATGGCTATGATGTGTCATTGAATCTAATTATACATTAATAACTATAGATTAATAACCTTCATATTACATTATCACATAAATAATATTACTAATATTTACTATTTGTAATATTAATTACTATAACACTTCAGCAATGCGTGACTACGGCTATTCAAACTTGTAAATGTGTACACTGATAATTGTGTACTTTTGTATCAAAATTCATGTCAAATTGCAACGAACGCATCTTGGTAGAGTTTATGTATTGATTATCTTGCTTCTTCTGTAAAGTTGTTTAATCCTGTGTCCCGAAAATCTTATTATCTATTCAAAGTTTATCAATGTTCCCTGTTGAAAATGGGTCTTCCTAAGGCGAGTAGTGGTCACCATGCCTATTGGACCACACTTTTGTCGCTGCAAATGATTCAACGCATTCTCGTGGTGATATGCCTCAACAAGTTATTTTACGACTGCCAAGGCAAAGTGAGGAATGATGACATATTGTATTCTAACCAGTCACCACCTGGAAAAATTAGAAGTATATGTAGTGAACTTCCATGCCGAGTGTTATAGGTTCGATTCTTATGCAGGAGAGTTATTTGGGTCCTCAAATGATTGTTCTGAATTGGGATGTAATTTGTGTCCCTTAGTTAAATTTGAGGTATCTTGCAACACAAAGATTTATTCCTTAACAAAAATATAAAAAAGTGTGTGTTGTATTTATGAACGCATGTAAGAAATTATAGTTTTTTCGCGTAACAAGATAAATGAAAATTCTAAAAAATTTTCTACGCTTTTAGAAAAAACGACACTAATAATGGAAAAAAAGTAGTTAATACATTGAAAGTTTTATTATAACGCAACATCTAGTTGACCTTAGTGACAGTGTGCGTACGCATCGTAAAAAAATTACTCTTATAATATTTCTCAAAAGAAGTATTACTTCAATAACTATATTTCATATATCAATGAGAGTATGGACAGATGAGCACCAAAGCCGGTTCGCTCTATTTGATATTCAATGCACTTTTGACTTTTCAAAATCATATACGTGCTTAAGCGGCAGAGGAAATATTGTGAGCAAGTCTGCTTGCTTTACGAATATTCACGTCGTTATGTGAAGTACCTCTATCTATAATCAGGTTACGTGTGGACTTATATATATATATATATATATATATATATATATATATATATATATATATATATATATATATATATATATATATATATATATATATATATAAACTCATTTGCAAAAAAAACGGGCGGTTTTGATTTTCATTCATATTTAAAAAGATACAATACCAAAAAGGTTTCAATCGTTTGTACACGTTACTGGCCGGTTTTAAAAATGCTGTGGTATTTAAAAAAGTACGTTCTAAATTCAATTTTTCATTTGATGTTCATTTTTACAGAAAACCCCTTTTTATCCTACATTTTTGGCGCGAAGTTCCAGAAGTTAACATCGACTTTCATAACTTTTATTCAATTTTTATCGATTAATTTCATATCCTTGACTGTCAAAGCTTTATTTAATGCTGTTTGGCTGTATCAAAAATGGTAGATAAAGTGGTAAAAGCTACCAAAATTATCGCGCTGCTTGAAGAGGGTTGCAGCCAATGTTTCGTGGCTAGGAGGCTAAATGTTAGTCGCTCGACAGTCCAAAGGACCTGGCAGCGATATCAGGAGACTGGTTCCGTCGAGAGAAGGCCTGGTTCTGGAAGAAAACCATGTACCCAACCACGGGATGATCGTTTTCTTGTGAGTCGCGCATTGAGAAATCGCAAATCTTCGTATGTGGATCTTAAGAACAACCTCCAAGAAGTAAGAAATGTGCATATTAGTCTATGGACGGTCAGGAGGAGGCTTCTCGCTGCCAATATACGCAGTCACCGCCCGGCCCGCGGCCCCAAATTACTCCGTGAGCACAGAGTTCACAGGCTTAGGTTCGCTAGAAATTGTGAATCATGGACTCAAGACGATTGGAATAGGGTTTTGTTCTCTGATGAAGCCAGGATATCTCTGTTCGGTGAAGATCGACGTCGGCGAGTGCTAAGAAGACAAGGAGAACGCTTTGCAGAGGCATGTTTCGAAGAAATCACACCTTATGGTGGGGGCTCTGTTATGTTTTGGGCAGGAATAAATTCAATGGATCGTACAGAGTTAGTCTTCATTGAAAACGGCTCACTGACTGGGCATCGATACATAACGGAAGTTCTAATTTCTCATGCACAACCCGCATTGGCCGCTCTAGGTGAAGACTCGATTTTTTTGGACGACAATGCTCGCGCCCACCGATCCCGCGATGTTAATGCGTATGTGCAAGAGGTCGGCATTCGTCGTTTGGATTGGCCAGCTCGAAGTCCCGACCTCAATCCCATAGAGCATGTCTGGGACGTTCTGAAACGGCGTGTGAGATCAGTACACCCGGCTCCGCAGACCATCAGAGAGCTGAAGAATGTGATTACTGCGGAGTGGGAACGTATTCCGCAAGCAAGTATCCGGGATATACTCGCTAGCATGCCCAGACGAATTCAAGCTGTGATTTTAGCTAGAGGGGGTCACACTCGATACTAAACATTTATCTGCTTTTACTTTATTAAAGAAAAACAAACAAAAAAACTTGTTTATTTTTACTTCATGAGCATATGCACTACTAGCGAATATACACTACTAGCGAGGTTTAGCATTATTTCCCATAAATTGTATCTAAATTTTATGAAATACTGATGAAAACGATTATTTTCTTATTAATTTAGCAAATTGTGTGGATAAAACTACCTATAATTATCAAACAAAGAAATATTAACATTTGAAATGGTTCATTGCTTAGGTGCCCGTTTTTTTTGCAAATGAGTGTATATTCAGGATCTCGGAAACGGCTCCAACGATTTTGTTGAAACTTGGTACACTAGAGGATTCGGGTCCAAAAAATCGATCTAGCTGGGTTTTATTTATAGAAAATGTTCTTTTGTCGGTGTTTTTAGCATAACAATAAATGACATTAAATGTTAAAAGAATATGAATTCAAATTTCATTGTAAATGTCAAGAGTTACGGTAGCTCAGTTGGGGGACGGCCGGTTTTAATTTTGAGTTTTGTAGCATCCAAACAGCGTCGGTTCGAATCTCGGTGTTGTTATTATTATTCAATTTTTGTAATTTTTTATATAATTTTTAGTTTTTATTAATATATATCTAAATTAATTCTATAAAAATATTCCGAGCGAAGCTCGGTCAACCTGATATTATATACCTATATATATTTTCAGGATCTCGGAAACGGCACCAACGATTTTGATGAAACTTGGCATACTAGAGGTTTCGAGGCCAAAAAATCGATCAAGCTAGGTTTTATTTATAAAAAAAATTGTTTTGTCGGTGTTTTTAGCAAAACAATACAATGACATTCAATTTTAAAAGAATATGAATTCAAATTTCGCCGTCAACGTCATGAGTTACGATAGCTCAGTTGGGAAGTTGTCCAGTTTTCTTTTAGTTTTGTTTTGGCATTCAAACAGCGTCGGATCGAATCTCGGTGTTATTATTATTCTCATTTGTACTTTTTTATATTTTTTTATTATTTAATTTTTATTTTTTATTAATATATATCTAAATAAATTCGACAAAAATACAACAAAAATATTCCGAGCGAAGCTCGTTCAACCAGATATTATCTATAATATTATAAAGAGGAAAGATTTGTTTGTTTGTTTCTATTGAATAGGCTCCGAAAGTAATGGACCGATTTCAAAAATTCTTTCATCAATGGGAAACTACAATATGAGGGAGTAACATAAGCTATATTTTACCCGGGTATTACCACAGGAACGGGAACTACGCGGGTAAAGCGACTGACACCGAAGCGAAGCGAGGGCGAGTTACTAGTTTCTTATACTGCACAGATGGCGTAGTGGTTAAGATAGTGACTTACAGTGCCAGTGTCAGGGGTTCGAATCCCACGCGGGACAACACTTTGTGCGATCCACAAATTGTTGTTTTGAATCTGGATGTAATTTGTGTCTGTTAATTATATGTTTGTAAAGTCCCCCGCAATACAAGGATTATTTCCTTAGTGCAGGGTGTTGTCTTAAATAAATAAATAAAAAAATACAGCTATAATCTGGTTGTTCCTCGTCTTGTCATTCAAGAGGGAGGGGTGCCTATACCATACGGGGCATTTTATTTTTTAATATTAGAAAAGACAACACTCGGTACTAAGGAAATAAACCTTGCGAGGGACTTTTTACAAACACACAATTCACACCTGAACTTGGAACAACAATTTGGGGATGCCTCACAGGGGATTGAAGCCACGACACTCCCAGGAAAGGTTGGTATCTTAAACACTGCATTATCTGAGCAATCAAAGCGAAGGAGAGTAAGGAACCATGGAATAATATGAGTCACCACGCATTCACTCTTTACCTTTATGAATGGATCGATGGCATTATGTCCTATTTTCAATCACAAAGATGTCTTAGTAATTAAAATACTCACGCCAGTTTATCAGGGTTTAATTCACATTTAATGTAATGCGATTGTATATGTGTGAGCTCATCCGCAATATAGGACTGATTTCCTCAGTGTTAGATGTCGTCAATCATTAAAAAGCAAACTCCAGTAGTCTGCTCAATAGTTTATCTATTTCAAAGCTTAACTATAAACGACGTGCATTCGTGTTGGATCTTATAAATGTGACGTCAAATTACTTGTATACTCAAATGACCTTTGCTTAATATTTGTAACAAACATAAATAAGGCATGTGAAAAAAAAGTCTAATCTATTGAACGATGATTAAATGTATATTTTTTTTTCATAATAATCGTAGCTCACTTCTTTCTTGTAGTGATGGAGTAAGAATACAATTCACCACCCCATCTCGTAAGAGAAGGAATACTTGAGATAAAAATAAATAACATTGACAATTTTGAAGAATCCCTGACACAAACTAAAATAATATATACAACTAGTTGACCCAACAGACGTTGTTCTGTTCAAATAAAATAAAAGGAATTCTTGAAATCGACAGCAGCGCCACATACCGGGACTAATGGTGAATCTAAACTATCATCGAATACCCTTGAACACACACAAAAAATTTCGCCAACATCGGTCGAGCCATTTAGGAGGAGTTCAGTGACATAAATACACACAAGAAATATATATAAAGATAAATAAGTATCACGTTCTCTTCAACAGGAATTATCAATTCATTCTTCACGCGCATGAAGCACCTAATCGAGTAATCATAGGCAATGTATTGATAGCTAATCGCATCGAAATCCGTTCATAAGTTTGAGAGTTACGATGCCACAGACAAACACACGCATACACAGACTGACAGAAATCGCCGTCATTGCCGTATTTGTAAAGTATTTATACGTTACAAAGCTTTAGTATAGTTATCTAAGTAACCTCATTCATGGTAACGTTAATAGGTAGTAAGTTAAACTGGCATCGGTGCGGTATGGCCAGCCGATACAGGACAAAGCTTTTAGCCGCCGCCTCACAGCTTCCCACCGCAGGCACACTTGTAGCTGATTTGTCCCTCGTACGCGCCCTAAGTGGAAAAGTGCTTCAAGTCCGAGTGGTTACTCCAATGTAGTGTAGGGCGATCAATAAAGACTTGTATTCGTTTTTAAATTCAATTGACTGGGATTGGATATAAAATGAAATAATTTAATGACTTCTGATGTTTACGTATTACATATTTTAAATAAAACTACGGATTTTGTCACGTTTGTATTTGATTTTTGATTGCCAGACGTTACGAACACTTTGCAGCGTTCATGGTCACGGGCGGACTAAGATGTCTCACGTCCAACAAGTCATCGTTATTGCAGAAAATTTATAAACCCGATGCAGAAATTAATTATTAAATATTGACTCATATTGACGCTGCAAAGCGTTCGAAACGTCGGGCAATCAAAAATCAAATACAAACGCGATAAAATCCGTAAAGTATTTTTATTTAAAATGAAATGTATAATGTCAGTGATACTTAATTTGCAACATATTCGTACTATATTAAATGTTCATTAGAAATTGAACAAAGCAACAATTACGTTCGCATAAGCAAAACAAACTTCGATTTAAAATCGATGATGGTCGATGACCATTGATATCGACGTCACTATCGACGTGTTTGCGCGATTCATACCTATTTACATTCAGGTTTTATTACAACTGCTTAGATAAAAAAAAATTGTGATTGATGTCCTATGGTCATTATTAATATGGATATGACTGTTATATGATCGGATGGATGGATAGATAAATCCATGCAAAAGAAACTGCTAACGCAGTATATTACATAATATACCTCTATGTGCAGTGTCGCCACCCCTTATTTTCCTTTGAAAAGTAGCTTAAAGATTTACAAAAGACTAGGCAGCAGCACACCCTAGAAAACTTGCAGTGACGTCATCTGCTTGTACCCATTAGCCCAATTTAATGACGCCTGAAAAAACAAAGTAAAACCTTTGTGTTAATGATAGTTCTCGGAAAGAATGAACCTTATTACGTTAAAAAATATGATTTAACAAAATATGTTAAGTTCGTTTAACCTTTCAGTTATAAATAGTGAACCACCCGGGCAATAACTATGACGTCAGTAACAAACACGATAATTTTAAAGAGGCCGTTTCTGTGAGGGTAGCAGGGGTACGTTAATGTACGGCAGAAAGTATGGTTAAGTGTGTGCGTATAATGAGCTTGTGTTAATGAACGCGTGTTACGGCCTCAGAGTCAAATTGGACTGAGAGATGCTACTGTAAGTCAGTAGACACACTGAGAGCATACACATATAAATATGTAAGTTTTCTAAGTTTCGGTTCTGCTTTTTGCCGTGTAAGCAAATGCACTTGGTAACGACGTTACAAGGATGAAAGAAATTGCATTAATTTGAGATATGAAATTCCGTGTAGAGACGGAATACGAATTCATCACCATATTTATTGCCCGCGGGTGTCATAAAAGATGAATAAGGGATTATAATATGTCGATAATATCTATACAAGAAAAGGGGGAACTCAAAATAAAATTCAAGCCCTGTCTCAAATCTATAGTTATAGATACCAATAGGTTAATAAATGGTTACCGTGCGGTAACAGAGTAAGAATACAATTCACCACCCCATTTCTTGCCCGTGGGTGTCGTAAAAGACGACTAAGGGATATAATATGCATATATTATCATGCAAGAGAAGGAAAGCTCGACATAAAACCTGGTAATAACACGTTTGACCAGTGTGGCATAGTAAGTCAATTTCCCTCTCATTGTGGAGGAGGCTCGAGTCCAACAGTGGGACATGAAAGAGCTGTCACGCTGGTGATGAATAGAGGGATAAAATCTTACATTATTGTACATTTTATGCTATGAGACTTTTTAACTCGTTGTGTACCCGCCTTATACTCAGCAAACAGAACTAAAACATTGCAGTCATTACGCTCTTGTGGTCCGGCTCAATTCCCATAACGTTTGAGATAACTGCCGCGAAATTTGTATAAATTATACAAAGTATCCGCCCGTCTCCGTTCGCGGTCACGTCCCACGTACACAACAACGTAAATCAGACCGCTGCGTATTTACTTGAATTGTACTTTACTTAAACTTAGTTAAGTGTAACTTCAATAAACGCGCCATACTTTACGTTCGAAATATTTATAATAGATAGCTTTGTGATTTATATAAGTATTTTCTCAGTCTAGTGCTGTAGGTACCATTATAATACAGAATTGTTATCGCTCATCAATAGATGGTAATTCAGAGTATGCTCTAGCAACATTCGTAGCTGCGGATTGTCACGCTTGAGTGGTTTAATAGCGAAAAATGGGTATAAATAGACGAAATGAGTAGAGGGCCCCCGTCCTCGAAAGACCCCCGGCCGAGATTGGTTCTCGAGCCCCACGACGAAGTTACCGTAGCTCAAAGAACAGCATATACGGCCTACGAGTGCACAACAAATAGAAAAACACGGTTTCGTCTTCGTCGTCGAGGTTCGAAACCATGCCGCATAAAAATCAATATAACGTGGGAACTCCCAGATTGCCCTACATCGCCCCAATGCTATGTTCTTCCCGAACAGAGGATGCCCTTAGGCCCCGGCTTTTAAATGATTTCGGTTGAGAGTGCTCAGCACTCACCACCTAAGGGTATAACAGCCATCTCAGGCTAGCACTCCTAGTTCAATCAAAGAAAGAATATATCCCATTCAGTGGTTATCCATAGGTCGTAGTAAGCAAAAGCAAGGTGTCATAGTCCGATGTTGTAAGTGCATATTAAGGTGAATTATTAAATGTGAACTTTTAACAGGCCATGGCAACTTTATAAGTAAATTATTTTCTTTTAAACTCGTACCTTCACCACTATGTCAATGTTCCACATCTGACCACGAGTATGAACAATCAGCACATCACATTCTCTGGGAGTGCGATCTCTGGCGAAACGAGCGTAACCTTATGTTAAACAGTTTGCAAGTCACCTGTGGGGTAGTATACTATACGGACCTTGTAGCAACTCGAGAAAATTGCCGTGCGTTCATGCGTTTCTGCCATACCTATTGTAGCAATCAATCTTAACGCTCGCATATAGGCCCCGTTAAGCTCTTCCGTATCCGTGGTGCCGTACTGCTGCGCTATCGTAGCTGTACACTTCTTTACTTATTGGCTGACTAGTCATTTTGTTTTCCTGTCTCCCGATTTATCTAGGAGGGAAGTGGAATCTCTCTTTCCAACTCCTCCTCTTTAATCTTTTCTAACTAAATTTGTTGCGGGTCCCAAGACAATTAAAATCATATCCCGGGACTGCCTGAGGGGTCAAACCTCGGTTTCATTTATGGAGACCATTGTGGATCCTGGTTTACAGGAGTTACAATGGTGGGAATGTGTGGTGGGATTAGTCCCAAATTACCAGAGAACTTAAAACCATCAATTGGAAATATATTCCAGCTTTAAGACTTTGTAATTAATCGTGACAGTTATTTAAATTCAAAATATGTATATCATTTATTATGAATGAATACACCGTGGGCTGTTTATTTTACGTCAAATTAATACAATAAATTAAAAGTATGTAGCTGTCCCCCGCCCGCTTCGTTGCGCTGAAATTTAACTTTATGTTAAGTTATTAACAAACTATTATATGTAGGTTCCAGGTCAGTAATCATCAATATACCTTCCGTGTGGTGACAGAGTAAGAATACAATTCACCACCCCCTATCTTACCCGTGGGTGATCGTACGAGATGACTAAGGGATATAAAACGCATATAACATCTATGCGAGAGAAGGAAAACTCGAAATAAAACCCTATACCAACACGTCTGACCAGCGTGGTATAGGAGGTCAATTATCCTTCCGTTATGGAGGAGGCCCGAGCCCAACAGTGGAACGTATATGGGCTGAAATGATGATGATTGATGAAATGACGAATCATCAATATATCATAACTAAACCCTTCTTCGAAACACGCTGCATCTGGTAGAAGTATTATTTCGATCGGTTCAGAAATTTTCGCAGCATAACCGAACGGAAAACCGTCTCTCCGTTTATTAGTACAGATTGTATCATCATCATCGCAGCCCACATAAGTCCCACTATTGGGCTTGGGCCTCCTCCACAATGGGAGAAAATTTGACCTACTATATCATGCTGGTCAGACATGTTGGTATAGGGCTTCATTTCGAATTTTTCTTCTCTTGCACAGATGTTATGTGTATATTATATCCTATAGACGTCTTTTACGACATCGACGGATAAGATAGGGAGTGGTGAATTGTATTCTTACTCCGTCACCATACGGGCGAGATTGTAAAGAACATGTTTAGTAAGTATTATCCTTATTGTAATATATTTCAAACCATTAATGATTATCGCTACTAATATAATCATCAAATAAAATGATATAGTGTAGAAGACTGCATTATAAAGCTGGACCAGATCCCACAAGCAGCATTGCTCAAGAGTTAACTACTAGAGCAGCCATCACTCTCCACAATTTATCTACCTTTATTAATGTCTATGGTATTATATGCAAAACTCTACAAATATTTAATGTATGCTGGTATATCATTGCAATATAGCAGAACTAATCTAAACTTATATTGAAAGACAAATTTGCATGCGCCGCACAAACGCATGAAGTTTCGACCATATGTATATTTCATTCCACATATTAAACTGGTACTAGGTAAAGATGGTTGATATATTTTATCAAGCGAAGACATAACTTCATACTTTAATTGGCAATGTTTAATTTTTTTAAACGTGTGTATGTAAAATGTAACTAGTATATTTGATAACTACTTAAATCTATACCAATAAATAAAATTGGAGTGTCTGTTTGTAATGTCAAAATTATAGGCTTTTTTTATGCTCACACGGTTATTTGCACGACACCTATGCCTAAAATAGCAATAAAAAATTTTTTGTCTGTCTGTCTGTCTGTTTGTTCCGAGTAATCTTCAAAACGGCTGGACCGATTTCAAAAATTCTTTCACCAATGGAAAGCTATAATATCAGGGCATAAACTAGGCTATATTTTATCCCGGTATTCCCACGGGAACGGGAACTACGCGGGTAAAACGACTATAACCTATAACCGAAGCGAAGCGAGGGCGAGTTGTTATTATTTTCTAAATGTGTGCTGGCGGAGGAAAAATACAATTCACCACCCTTTTTCTTGCACAGGGATGTTGTAAAAGCCAACTAAGGGAGGTGATATGCAGATAACATCTTACAAGAGAAGCCAAATTGCAAATAAAACTCTATACCAACACGTCTGACCAGTATGTTATTACTATACCATGCTTTTACTTTCGTCCACAACAGGAGGGATTTTGACCAGTGGGTTAGTGAGACCAGTTAGGAGGATTAAGCCTAGCATATGCTGAGATAGCTAATCATTGTCTTAGAGAAAACTTTCAGATAAATTGTTAGCTAGAGAATTTAGTTGGTGAAGCTAATTGTAAAAATTGAAAATAATAATTTAAATTTTTGAATAATATTTTAGACATCTTCTTTTGTCTATAAACGGCTCGTTAGCTTTGCTATCCACCCATCAGTTTGTAGACGTCCCCTGTTAGACATAGGCCTCCCCACGAGAATGCCACTCAGATCCGTCCTGCGCCACTTGCATCCAACAGTTCCCTGCAACCTCCAAGATTTTGTCAGTCCATCTAGTAAGGGGGCAATCTTTAGTGTATATCCATCCTCCATATTGACGTAGTTACATACCGGATACAAGTATTTCAGTAGGTACTTGCGCAAGATTACTACTAGAGAAAGTCCCCAAATACTACGATAGTGGCTTGTTATATGCCACCACGTTCCACACTCTAGAAGAATGCTCTTCCTAGAAACATTAACGGCACACTTTGGTGGTAATTATAAGAGACATTTTGTTGCCAGCTGTATTTAATAAAATGTTCGTGTATTGGGTGGCCATGGTTGCTTTTGGAAGAATATGATATTACAGAAGAAGGTCGCGAAGTGTCAACGCGAAGGAATGGCAATGCGCTCTTTGTAGGCGGTGGCCTGGAAAGCACTAAGGACTAAACACAGCTTGTTCCTTTGCTTTAATTATGATACCAAGGTGTGGTAGTCGAGTGCCAGGAAAAATGTTAGGTATCCCAAAAAATATTAGTAATTGTTGCCGACTTTAAAGTGGATATTTTGGCGTAAAAAATATTTTCTTAGTCAGTGAATCCTACGTATTCCTCTCCTGCAAGCAGCGCGATGCATAGTTATGTATTTCGTTCGGGTATTCTTAACGCCTCTCTAAGCCAGTCAAAATAACCGAATCAAAATAACAAATAACCATAATAATCTTTACGTGTGCTGACAGAATACGAATACGATTCACCATCCCCTATCTTGCCCGTGGGTCTCGTAAAAGACGATTAATGGCTTTAATATACAGATGATATCGATGCAAGAGGAGAAAACTCGAAATGACCTTATGCCAAGACGTCTGAACAGCCTAGTATTATAGGTCATATTCCCTCTCACAATGGAGGAGGCTCGAGCCCAACAGTGGGATGTATACAGGCTGAGATGATGATGATAAGTTAGGTATAACACTAAACTCACATTTAGTAAACTACCATCTAGAACTATGTTATCGTTTACTATTCCGTAGAATATTACTGTGCATTACTTTAGATAAAAGAACATTTGTCCTTTAAAAATAGCTTGTATTAAAAGAGCTACTGCCACAGCCCCCTATTTTATTTCTATTCTAAATCTAATTCATATTGAACGTTCAGTAACATGCAGCGAAGTATTTGTCCGCGCTTAGCGGCGCATCTCCTATGCAAATGTCTTGTCTCATCTCACGGGATTGGATCTACCAGCAAATTCAATTACGTATGTTTGAAGGCTTCTATGCACTTTGTGACTATGACACACGTATTATGTGAAATGAATATATTGATACAAACTTTAAATACATTTTGACATACATTTACGCCACTTTATCATAGAGGTAGGCGGAGACCACTTCCCTCCACTTGTTACAAATTTGACATACCACTTTCGCCTCCTCCAGATTCATTAATCTCCTCATGCATGTTCTTCGGTTTAGGGTACTTTTAACCTGGCCCTTCTTAAGAACGTCCCCGATTTAATCGTGGAACATCGGCCTTGGTCTTCCTCTTCCAATACTTCCATGCACATTCGCTCTATAAATTCTTGTCAATCTCCTTTCACTCTACATACATTCATTCGCTCTACATACACTCTACAAATACATACACTTTGAAGTATTTTAATAAGTTTTTTCACATTTATTTTTGGTAGGATTCACGTGATCATGGATCTTGTAAAGCATCAGCTTGAGATAATTATTGAAAATCATTTCATTCATCATCATTCCAGCTCATATACGTCCCACTGTTGGGTTTGAGTCTCCTCCCTAATAAGAGCGAAATTGACCTACTTCATCATGCTGGTCAGATGTGTTGCTATAGTGTTTTATTACGCGTTTTTCTTCTCTTGCGTAGATGTTATATACATATTTAATGCCTTAGTTGTCTTTTATGGCACCCCTGGGCCAGACAGGGGATAGTGAATTGTATTCTTACACCGTCACCAGAGGAAAAACCTGAATAGGTATGATAAAAATAAAAAAAAAATAATATTTGTTTCACATTTGTAACCACCATTGTTTAACGTATTTTTAAATTTTTGTTATGACATTATTTGTTATGACAACTTTTCTTGATTTGATGTGTAGTCTGCTTACGACTCTCAGTCATAAATGATACTCTCATACTAAATGTCTCCACATATAGCAAACCCAACTTAAATTAAAAAGGAAATAATTACTTATTATTTTAAGCAGTCAAGAAATTATCTTTAAAGTGCTAAATTCTGTCTTGTTATCTTGTGATTATCCGTTATATTAAATCTTCTAAACTTTTAAACAAAATTCATCCATCTAAAGTACTTCCCGTTGAGAAAACAAAATTTTTAATATTTAAACAAATAATCCATTTATTAGAGAGGAATGCGTGAGTGTATATAAATGAGTATATTAGCTTTATATGTGTGCGTGTGTGCGACTGCGGTATGCAAACCTGTCGTATAACTCCGAAGGACTTTAGAATCACTTGAAATTCTGAAAAGAAAATCGTCAAAGCTTTATATTGCCTCGCTCCTTATGGGGCCATAAGAATTTCAATAAAATTTAAACTCTCATTAAGATATAAATATCTGGTTGACCGAGCTTCGCTCGGAATATTTTTGTCGAATTTATTTAGATATATATTAATAAAAAATAAATAATGAAAATATGTAAAAAATTACAAAAAGAGAATAATAATAACACCGAGATTCGAATTGACGCTCTTTGAATGCCAAAAAAACCAAAATTAGAACCGGTCAACTTCCCAATTGAGCTATCGTAACTCATGACGTTGACAACGAAATGTGAAATCGTATTCTTTTAAAATTTAATGTCATTGTATTGTTTTGCTAAAACATGGACAAAACAACATTTTCTATAAATAAAACCTAGCTAGATCGATTTTTTGGACCCGAAACCTCTAGTATGCCAAGTTTCAACAAAATTGTTGGAGCCGTTGCTGAGATCCTGAATATATATATATATATATATATATATATATATATATATATATACAAGAATTGCTCGTTTAGAGATATAAGATATATATAGTAAGAATACAAATCACGTCTCCCTCTCTTGCCCGTGGATGTCGTAAAAGATGACAATGTATTTAAGATCTATGCAAGAGAAAGAAAACTCGAAATAAAACCCCATACCAACCTGTCTGACCAGCATGGTATAGTAAGGTCAATTTCTTTCTTATTGTGGAGGAGGCTCCAGCCCAATAGTGGGATGTATATGAGCTGAAATGATAAAATAATGATGATGAAGATGTGGTTTCTGTAACAAACAGAACTTTCTTTCGATCGGTTGTATAAGTAGCAGGTTGAACTGACAATTGCCTAGCTGCAGGCCACACCACTCGTTGAATTAACAATAAACGGAGAAGCAAGGTTCTCGAGTGGCGACCACGAATCGGAGATGCAACTGGACAGCTCCCGAACTAGGTGGGCTTACTGACACCTTTAAAGTTATAAAGAACTCTTGCAAATGGCACAGGCGCTGTTCCGAGTAGCATTCTCGCGGGGAGATGCTGTCTTGACCTGAGTATGCTGTCTTAACTTTAGTTGCCTATTTAGACTTTTGTTTAGCATTTAAGGGATAAAAGAATGAAGTATTCTTTTTGCGATCCAGAAATTCTGATTGGGTCATTAGGGTAAAGTGCATATTTGTGAAGATTCTAACCGTGAAAATGATATGTTTTGTCACTGTCGCTTGTTTCATGGCCATATCAAAAAGGCTAGAAGCGTCGTATGAGTGAGGGATGTTTTATTCATTACTCTGTACAGTTGGTGACTAAACAGCGGCAGCGAAAATATTTCAAAATTAAATTTACCTTGCAAACTACTTGCATTTGTGGCTAAACTTGCGTGCACGCATAGATCTTTGTAACGTTTTCAATACAATAGGATCTCCGTTCATTTCAGCTCATAAACACCCCACTGCTGTGGTCGAGCCTCCTCCCCAATAGGAGGGAAATTGACCTACTATACTATGCTGACATATTGATATAGGGTTTTATTTAGGGATGCAAACGATACATCGATGTTTCTGAAACATGGATGTTTGCCATCGATGTTCATTATTGCAAAACATCGATGTATCGATGTTATTGTTCACGATGTTTTAATATCGATGTTTTGCCTGACATCTGTTTGAAGTGTATGGTTATTTTAACAAAAACTGTATGACAGTTTAATAACCAGAGTAAATGACTTACGTATGTGTGTTTTCGTCAAACTCTGTTTCTAAATAACTTGTTGTAGTTAGGCTTATAATAACTTTACTAAATAGACAAATATCTATTAAATATAACTTTATTTCACGAACTCTACATCTCCCTTGTTCTAAAGATGTACCTGATGATGATTTTAGCTCAAATACGTCCCACTGTTAGGCTTGAGCCTCCTCCAAAATAGGAGGGAAATTGACCTTACTATAACATGCTGATCAGGCAGGGTGATATAGGGTTTTATTTCGAGTTTTTCTTCTCTTGCACAGATGTTATATGCATATTATATCCCTTAGTCGTCTTTTACGACATCCACGGCCAGATAAAGAGTGGTGAATTGTATTCTTACTCCGTCACCACACAAAGATGTTTCGTTTATTTAGTTGCATTATTTTTTAATATCAAAATCTTTTAGCTTTTTCTTGTTTTGTTATTTTAATTTATAACCTTCCAAATATTCAAAAAAATATTTTTACAACGTAAACTACATTCATATATTATTGAACAAATACACTATAGAACAGACACAAATTGGCTTTATGCACATTACATGAGCTTTCGTGTTCATGGTTTTACTATTCAAGCGCTATTTTATGATATGAAATAGTAAGCGTTTATATGTGTGTGAGTAATAGAACAAGTCGTATGTATGTGTGCGTGAATATATATACAAGTTGTTTTCAAATTTTTACATTTTTTTAATAATTAAATTGTTTTCTATATAATGTCAGCATATTAATGTATAATGCATACTATTAGATTGCGCATCTGAGCAGTTATAATAAAAGTTATTTTCGATGATTACATTCTTTCATATGCCGCGCCTGGACATACGCCATTCGTTCGGTTCAGGGCGATGAAAAGGCGGTGCGCGGCCCTGCCGTATTCCCTTCCCAGCACCATGGGCCGACCACAGGTATCGAATCCTTGACGGCCGTGATGCAAATAAACCGGCGATTATAATCTAATGTTATCACTTAAGGGTAGACTGGTAAAGATAAAGAATTTTTAAAATCGGTCCAATAGTTTCTGAGCATATTCAATACAAACAAACAAACAAATATTTCTTCTTTATAATATTAGAAAAATTATTATATAATATAATACATATTTTCTTTAATAATTCCTTCTCTCCACCAGTTTTTTTTTGTTTAATAATGCCTTCCCTCATCACGTTCAGTGTTGGACTTAAGCCTCCCCACGAGAATGCCACTCGAAACGATCCTGTGCTATTTGCATCCAACAGTAGTCAGTCCACCTATTAGGAGATCGTCCTACGCTGCGTCGTCCGATTCGTAGTCGCAACTCGAGAACTTGTCTTCCCCAACGGTACAGGCTATGTCGGTTACACCCGTTCTTGTACGGAGTTCCGTATTCCAAATGTTATCACGTAGAGAATTAACCAGTATAGGCCTCTTCATGGTACGTTGAGCAACTCTGAGCCTTTTTATGAGGCCGATGTTTAGAGGCCACGTTTCAGTACCGTATGTCATCGCCGGCAACATTACACTGGTTATAAATCTTTGTTTTTAGCCACTTAAACAATTATAGTTCATCAATTAGAAAATATAACATTTTGAAATCATTCTGTATAAGTGTATGAATGTGTGGGTTTATATTATTGCCGTTCAAATGTGAACGTACGTTTGAATGTATTTGTGACAAAAACAAGTATGCTCTGATAAAACATTGTAGACGAACTTCATCAAAACGATATCGTTGGTAAAATATTTGGTTTTCCACACACAATATCTATTTATAGAGACGGATTTCGTGTTTGTATTAGATGACCTTATCGCATGGTGATGAGCGGAGCGGGAGAATATAGCGATCTGTATATTCATCATCTTCATCATCATCTCAGCTCATATATGTCCCACTGCTAGGGTCGAGCCTCTTCCACAATATGACGGAAATTGACCTTGTTATATCATGCTCGTCAGACAGGTTGGTATAGGGTGTTGTTTCGAATTTTTCTTCTCTGCCATAGATTTTATATGGTTATTTTTTATCTCTTAGGCATTTTATATCCATGAGCAGTGGTGAATTGTATTCTTATACCGTCACCACACGGATATACCTCCACATTATATATCTTTTAATAATTTGTATAATAGATTTTGTATTATTGCCACTTATGATCTTTAGGAGATTGGTTTCTCTACAACCGGGGATTAACGCTAATTAAAAATGTGTAATATTGACTGCACAGTTGGCGTAGTGATTAAAATATTGACTTAGCTTAACAAGTGACGTAGGTTTGATTACCACTCACGACAATACTTTGTGCAATCAACAATTTGTTGTTTTAAGTCTAGGTGTAATTTTTGTCCGCTGCTTGTTTGTAAAGTATTCTAAAAATAAGAATTATAGTAGTCGAATTTAATAAACATTAGTTTAAAAAAATAAAACCAATATATCTGTGCGTCATACTTAAGGTTGTGTATGTATGTTATACATTTAAAAGCAGAAAAGGTACGGGCGGACTCCCGTGACCATAAACGCTGTAAAGTGTACGAAACATCAGATAATCAAAAATCAAATACATACGCGATAAAATCCGTAAAATAATTTAATAATTTACAACGGTATATTAATTCATATTCATAAACAAATATTCCTTGTTTCATTTAGTAATCAGCTTATTTGTAATGATTAAAATTTAATGCCAACATATTTTGTTTGATTAAATCTAAAAACATTTATGAAATATTGATGTGATCTATACCAATAAATAAAATTGGAGTGTCTGTTTGTAATGTCAAAATAATAGGCTTTTTTCATGCTCACACGGTTATTTGCACGACACCTATGCCTAAAATAGCAATTAAAAAATTTTTGTCTGTCTGTCTGTTTGTTCCGGGTAATCTTCAAAACGGCTGGACCGATTTCAAAAATTCTTTCACCAATGGAAAGCTATAATATCAGGGCGTAAACTAGGCTATATTTTATCCCGGTATTCCTACGGGAACGGGGACTACGCGGGTAATACGACTAAAACCAAAGCGAAGCGAGGACGGGTTATAGTCGTTTTACCCGCGTAGTTCCCGTTCCCGTGGGAACACCGGGATAAAATATAGCCTAGTTTATGCCCTGATATTATAGCTTTCCATTGGTAAAAGAATTTTTGAAATCGGTCCAGCCGTTTTGAAGATTACCCGGAACAAACAGACAGACAGACAGACAGACAAAATTTTTTTAATTGCTATTTTAGGCATAGGTGTCGTGCAAATAACCGTGTGAGCATGAAAAAAGCCTATTATTTTGACATTACAAACAGACACTCCAATTTTATTTATTGGTATAGATTGTGGTAAATTGATAAAAAAAAATAGATAAATTAATTTCAACTAATAATATTATATGTAAATAACATATGAATTGAAAATAAATAATTATAGCAATCGAGATTATCAGTTTTAGTAGTCGTTTTTATGCAATAAGCATGAGCCGTTAAGTTTATAATAATTATATTAATTTAGGCACGAAATCCTCAATGCGATAGAAAGCATTTTCAATAATCCATGATTTTAATCTGTTTTTAAACATTGTAAGATTATGTGTATCACTAACACGTACTGGCAGCTGATTATATAAAGTGGGGCCCATGACATGTGTTCATTTTTCGGACTTGACAAGTCTGCTGTGCGTGTATTATAGGTGTTCGAGTTGTGTCCGCGAGTCTTAAATGAGTCAAGATTTTGTCTAGCGAACACAACAATCGAGAATATTACGATTGAGGGCAAAGTGAGTATCCGCAGTGACTTAAAATATAGTCTCACCGAAGTTGCCTGTGTCACTTTTGCAATCGTTCTCATGGCTCGCATCTGCATACGCTCCTCGCACCACTCCGTCCGGGGCGACAGAGGGGCGTAAGCACGCAACTCCCGCAACCCACCCACGATGCACGTCGCCTTCGTCGTTGGGCCGACCACCGGAGCAGGGTTACTTGTCATCAGTGGCCGGCCCGACGGAATACCCCCTACGTGGGGTACCCTCCCATTGACCGACGTCCCCCCCTTAGGGAGGACGTCGGTATTTCCTCACGCGGTCGGCCTCTCGGCGGGTGACGGACTAATCCCCGGTCACGTCACTCGCCAAAAAAAAAGCATACCATGCACTTCCTAGCTTTGCGCAGAGTTTCTCTATGTGCGTAGCTCAAGTAAATCCACGGTCAATATGAAAGCCTAAAGTTTAATCGAAAGTTTTTGTTCAATGAGTGTCTTTTCTATTGATACGGACATACTTTTAACCTTCAGGTTTAGAATCAGTCCATTCAACTCAAACCATTGCGCCAATCGGCGAACCGAACCATTCAGCCGCTCCTCTACTTGATCTAGCGTCTGATCAGAAAGGATCACAGCTACATCGTCCGAGTACATGAATACCTCACCTTCACTTATATGTTGGGGCAAATCATAGAGCAGGAGAGAGAATAGAATATTGGATACTGATAATCCCTGTGCTACGCTCATCGAAGTTCCCAAGGCTTCAGAGCTAGTCGCCCCGCCATCACCAACAACCACCTGAAAAAATAACAAAAAAAATTGTCAAAATTTTAATGTTTAAATTTATAATTAATATTAAAATCATCATTAACAAAATATAGCTACGCTAATGAATATGTTCACGGCTTACTAACGTAGGGTTGGCAAACGTCAAAATTCCACCAACAA
Organism: Lymantria dispar; assembly: GCA_032191425.1. Classification (NCBI taxonomy): domain Eukaryota; kingdom Metazoa; phylum Arthropoda; class Insecta; order Lepidoptera; family Erebidae; genus Lymantria; species Lymantria dispar. Next base: position 641,897 of record CM063442.1, read on the forward strand.
CGATCAACCGAAACGTTTTCTCTTACAACAGGGCGCGTCGCGCATGAATCATTTATAAATGCAAATGGCCATTGTTGGCAACTACGCGATTATTCACCATCGGTTATCTTTGACGTATTGAAGCTGGGCTTTGTCGCAGCCCTGATTTATTTATACACACCGTTTTATTGATGTGACTATAAATTTTCGACGGCTTTATTAACTATTTCATTTATATGTGAAAGGTTTTATTTTATGATAACCTTTTACGGTCGGGCCTCGCGTTTGTAAACTATTATACTATCGCACGAATAACCAATTTGATTTATGTAATAGTTCAAAAACATAATTTTTAATTGCGACCACGTATTGGATGACGCAGTGTAGTACGCCCCCCCACTAGGTGGACCGACAACCTGGTGAAAGTTGCTGGGCGTCGTTGGATGCAGGCGGCACAGGACCGCACTTTGTGGCGTAACATGAAGGAGGCCTACGTCCAGCAGTGGATGGCGATAGGCTGAAATGACGATGATGATGATGATGAATCGTATTATTTGTAAGTTAAGTTCTTATTTCATATTTGTATGGTAAGAATACAAATCACCACCTTCTCTTAGTTGTGGTTGATATTAAAAGACGACTCAGGGGCGCAAAGAGATACCTAACAACATATTGCAAAAGAAGGAAAACTCGAAAATAAAACTTTATAACAACCCGTCTTACCAGTGAGGCATAGTAAGTAAATTCCTCTCCCACTATACACGAGCCTTGAGCCCAACAGTGGGACGTATATGGGCCGAGATAATAAATATAGTAATGCATTTGTTTTTTTTTTTCGTGTGGTGACAGAGTAAAAATACAATTCACCACTCCCTATTTTGCCTGTGGATGTAGTAAAAGACGACTAAGGGATATAATATGCACATAACATCTGTACATGAAAAGGAAAACTGGAAATGAAACCTATACTAACACGCCTGATCAGCGACGTATAGTAGGTCAATTACCCTCCTATAGTGGAGGAGGCTCGAGCCCATCAGTTACGTTCATCAAGTGGGTTGACAAGATTTTATTTCGAGTTTGCCTTATCTTTCTGTATATTATTTACATATCTGATGTCTTATTCGTCTTTTACGACACTCACGAACAAAATTGGGGGTAATGAGTAAAATTCTTTTTCCCGATTTTTTTCATGTTTTTGTAATACTCATCTGAACGTCCAATCCAAAGTAAAGGTATCCTCTTGAAAATGTACACTCCCTTTGTATATAAAAGTTTTGGGTTCAAGTAGTGTTTAATAGTTGTGATATATTAAACCCTTTATCTCAGCTACCAAATAATATACGTGCAAGTTAAAAGAATTTAGACATTGATACAGTATCTTATATCATATTCTTAGTTTATAAAAATTTACTGTTAGACGTAGGCTGCCTTAATTGAATTTTACATGACATGGTCATTATTTGATAGGGGGTTGCAATAGTGTTGTTGCCCATTGTTCTAGTACCCGTGGCTCAATCCCATTACGCTGGATGATCACAGCCTGTTAGAAATAAAAAGTGCAACCATCATCATCATCTAGCTTATTGCCGTCCACTGCTGGACGTAGGGCTACCTCATGTTACGCCCAGCAACTTTCACGAGGTCGTCGGTCCACCTAGTGGGGGCGTCCTATACTGCTTCGTCCGATACGTGGTCGTCATTGAAGAACCTTTCTTCCATAGTGGTTGTCGCATCGTCGAGCGATGTGGCCGCCCCATTGCCACTTCAGCATGCTAATTATTCGTGCTATGTAGGTTACACAAGTTAAATATTCATATCATTTATAATGCATAAACCCCACGAGAGCTTACATATTGTCAATTTTAATATAATGAAATTAATCCAATAATATAACACAGAATTGGAACGCGATCGCTACTGAAAAGATCTGGTAAGATACTCAGCAGATTTGTCTGATTATTAATAACTTTTTTTTTACTTATCTATACCAATAAATAAAATTGGAGTGTCTGTTTGTAATGTCAAAATAATAGGCTTTTTTCATGCTCACGCGGTTATTTGCACGACACCTATGCCTAAAATAGCAATTAAAAATTTTTTGTCTGTCTGTCTGTTTGTCTGTCTGTTTGTTCCGGGTAATCTTCAAAAGGGCTGGACCGATTTCAAAAATTCTTTCACCAATGGAAAGCTATAATATCAGGGTGTAAACTAGGCTATATTTTATCCCGGTATTCCCACGGGAAAGGGAACTACGCGGGTAAAACAACTATAACCTATAACCGAAGCGAAGCGAGGGCGGGTTGCTAGTTTTACATAAAACTGTATAGAACATATCTTGAAAGTACCAGCTCAAATGTGATGCCCTTCGAGCCATAAAATACGCTATAATCCACATATATAAATCAAATGATTAAGTCTTGACTACATCCCACAAGTGGCATCCGATTACGAGTCAACTACTTACTAGAGCAGCCATCACTCCCCTACGCATCACCTTAGTGTATTCAACAGATAAATTCAGATTATTAATACGTTTGTTGATAAAACAGCATCTGTTCTATTATTCTGTACTGAATGTAGGTTCTGTGATGTCAGTATACAATGCACAAGTTTGTTTTGAGTTCCGTTTTACAAATATACGTCGTAGTGCAGAGAGTATTGATCCATTCAATTGAAATTCCTAACGGACAAATGAATGTTTCATACGATCTGATTATACACTTACTTCATTGAAATATAATTATATTTGTCTGTTGGAATAACATTATGGAATTTAATTATTAAATGTTTAATAATTATGTGACATGGAATTTAAGCTGAACAATTGTTATAATGACGTAATAATGGTATGTTATTTACCTATTCATTGCATTATCATTACAGCCCACATACGTCCCACCATTGGGCTCGGACCTCCTTCACAATTGGAGGGAATGTGGCCTACTATATCACGCTGATCAGACATGTTGAGGGTTTTATTTCGAGCTTCCCTTCTCTTATTGGAACGAAGTTGCTTACGGCAGGCTTGGAGGAGATAGGGATTTTGCTGCGCGACCGAACTGAAAAAAATGTGATAGTAAAACCGTAAGAAAAAGTGCGTGGAATAAAACCGTTAAATGAGACGTGCGCAGGTGCGACAGTCGTATACACAAGCGAGTAGTGTATAATACCTTTCTCTTTCTCCTTCTTTCTTTTCGTTCTCTCATCCCTTCTCTCTCTATTACCACTCCACCCCGCCAATGCATAGTATATACTCATGAATTCATGGACAAGCACGTGGCGAACACTCACATTATAGATACATTTTACTTGTGAGTAGCCACGTTTATTTTTTGTAATTATTTCTATGTAATTTTATGATGTCAAACAAAAATAAAGAGACATATTTTGTTATTTTAATTGATAATTTGAATTACGATTTTTTTTATTTAACGTAATTTATTATTTCCTAAAATACTGATTTTCCTAAATACTTTCCTGTACTTAAATAAAAACTAATCAGCAAAATTTAAGAGAAAAATCAAGAAAACCTACATAAAATTGAGCACGATTGTTTTTTTTTGCAAATTGTGTCGATTCTACATTAGCCAAAGGAACTTCGTTCCTACCTGGTGTCCCGCGACACCACATTTTTTTTTTTTACCTATTAACATGTTCTATTTGACTTCACTCGTTATATGCCAGAGAGCTTTGCAATCAATATTTCACCCACTTCTATTGAAGATACGGGATTGAAAGGCCGTTTTAGGGATCACAAGAGAGAAATGCCCATTCTTAATTAATGTCACCAACGACGATTGCTAATCCGCCTGCGTGGCTATTATAGCATTATACCTTCTATAAGGACACCTACAATTAAGATACACATTATTTCTGTGTAGTCATGGAATAAGAATAAAATTTACCACCTTTCTAAATCTATTTTTTTTTACCGCTGGGGAAGAAAGGTTCTCGAGTGGCGACCACGTATCGGACGACGCAGTGTAGGACGCCCCCCCACTAGGTGGACCAATGACCTAGTGAAAGTTGCTGGGCGTCGTTGGATGCAAGCGGCACAGGACCGCACATTGTGGCGCAACATGAGGGAGGCCTACGTCCAGCAGTGGACGGCTGTAGGCTGAAATGATGATGATGATGATGATGAAATCTATTTGTAAAAGACAGCAAATGGATCTAAGCAGAAAAGAAAGGGAGAGTGGTAACTTGTATTCTTAATCTATCACCACTCGGAGAGATACTAGTTTTACACATGGTAAATAAAAGTTTTTTTTTATGGATTTCATCGCGTTTGTAAATACAAAAGTCAAATGACTTTTCTAATGCCCCGTCCACATGTTGGCCGAGCTTAGGCGAGCGATGGCCGACACCAACGTGTGTATACCCGATTTGCCTTAATTGGCCAACGCGCGCCGTCGCTCGCCTAGTTGGCCGAGTGAATACAAGCGCCAACGTGTGGATAGATGATTTGTCTTTGCTCACCGCCACTCGCCGTCGCTCGTGATCACTTGCTCAATTCGCCTCGATATCGGTTTTTGTGCACAAATCAGAGGCGCTCGTCTGCGCTCGGCCAATGCCGTCCACCCATTGGCCTGTTCGCCATTACACGGTTGATATCCATCGCTGTTAGACGCGTTTAATGTTAATAATGTCGCTCAACACAAATGAACACATTTTAAAATTTACTACTCCTAGATATGCGACGTAAATAATTAGTAGCCAGTCACCCTTATAATACCTATAGTATCAAAAAGTATCTTCATCATTCATCATCATTTTAGCTCATATACGTCCCACTGTTGGGCTCGGGCCTCCTTCACAATAGGAGGGAAACTAACCTTACTATTCCATGCTAGTCAGGTTGGTATAGGGTTTTATTTCGAAGTTTCCTTCTCTTGCATAGATGTTATATGCGTATTATGTATTATATCCCTTAGTCATCTTTTACGACATCCACGGACAAGATAGGGACTGGTGAATTTTTTTCTTACTCCGTCACCACACGGATATATCTTACATTGTTCTATTTCTGCGAATACTCAGTACCAACCACCTTCTTTTATTACCACTTTACTGCGGTATACACTGAGATAATAGTTACATACGCTCATTAAATAATTAGCCGAAGCTGTAGCGACGTCTATTTCAACGTCCGTAGTGTTTCAGTGCACAATGAACACTGACCAAGGCCAACGTGTAGACAACTCTACAAATACGCGTTGGCATTCGCCGCACTTGTCCAACGTGTGGACGCTAGCACTTGCTTTGTACTTATTTGCCGATGCTCGCGTTGGCCTAGGCTCGACCAACATGTGGACGGGACATTACACTGCAAACGCTCATGCTGAAAAGCTATGTATTTCACATAATTTTTCTATAATACTTTTTTTTTTTGTAAAATGAATTGATTATATATTTTTACATTTAGACTTATTAAACAATTTGAAGGTAAGAACAAGTCTAACCATTACACAATAACTAATACTGTAACTAATTAGTTGGCAAGTTGTAACATTGCCAAGTTAAAGAGCTCACAGCGCCCGCTCTCGAAACTTTCCAAGGCAGACAATGCCTAATTTAAAGTGGTATGAACTGGGATAATAACGCTAAGTACAGCTGATACTTTACGTAAACCTAGAGAACAGTATTCAACGGATATTATTACATAAGAATATAGATCTATAGAAGGCTTTTTATCTTTGTATAAATGATTAGTTATGGATTATTTTTTAACTGACTTCAAAAAAGGAGGTTTCTCAATTCGACCGTATATATATGTCTTTTATGTTTGTTCGCGGATAACTTCGTCGTTTATGAACCGATTCCAATGATTATTTTTTTGTTGGAAAAGGTATACTTCCCAAAAATAGTCTCATGAAAATTTTATCGAAATCGAACAAGCGATTTGTGAAAAATAGATTAATAGATTCTCTCTGGGACTGTGATCTCTAGCGTAACGAGTGCGACCACATGTCAAATAGTTTGCAAGTCACCTCTGGATAATCATACTATACGGACCTTGTGGCAACTCGAAAAAATTGCCGTGTGTTCAGGCGTTTCTGCAATATCTACTGTAGCAATCAATCTTCAGGTTCACATATAGGCCCTGTCAAGCTCTCCCATATCCCTGGTGATGTGCGGCTGCGCTTATCGTAGCTGCATATTTTCTTATTTAATTACTAACAAGTCAATTTTGCTGCATTGCATAGGAGGGAAGTGGAATCAATCTTTTCCAACTCCTCCTGTTTAACTTTTCTATTTAAATAGGTTGCGTGTCCCAAGATAATTAAAATCATTTTCCGGAGGAGGACCAAATGTCGGTGTGATCTATGGAGATCATTGTGTATCCTGACTTACAGGAGTTACAATGATGATAATGTGTAATGGGATTAGTAGACTAATAGATAATTGAATATGGTGACGGAGTAAGAATACAATTCACCACTCCCGTGGATGTCGTAAAAGACGACTAAGGTATATAATATGCATATAGCATCTGTGCAAGAATAGGAAAACTCGAAATAAAACCATTTGCTGACATGTCTGACCAGCATGGTATAGTAGGTCAATTTCCATTCTATTGGGAAGGAGGCTCGAGCCCAGTAGTGGGACGTGTACAAGTTGAGATGAGATGACGAGATATGAGTAATTTAAAATGTTACAAAGCTAAGTATTGTATTTACTTTTACATTGGTTACTATGTTGTTATGGCATAATTTTTCAATGAATAGAAATATTACACTAATTTCCATTAGTAGAACAATTTTTTTTCTCTTTTACTCAAAGAAAAATGTATTTCAAAAAGTGTAAATAAACGCCAACAACTTGTTGGTCCGCAATCAACTGAAACGTTCAGATATAGAAAAAAAAGTTGATTTACGACGCACCCGTTTGGGATCAAACCGACATAAAAGGAACAGCGGCGGTATTGGCATGAATTGACAACCTACAGCTATTTGCATGCAATGATGTTTGTTCTTTGATATTTCTTTAAAATATTATCATCATCTCGGCTCATATCTGTCCCACTTTTGGGCTCGAGTCTACTCCACAATAGGAAGGAATTTGACCTACTATACCAATTTAGTCAAGCGTGTTGGTATAGGGTTATGTTTAATAATTTCTTTCTTTTACATAGATATTAAATGAATAATTAATCTCTTAGTCGTCCTTTACGGCACCCACGAGTAAAAGAGAGAGTGGTTATTTGTATTCTTACTCCGTTACCACACGGAAACTTTTAATATACCTACAATAATAAACCGTGAAGCTATGTCCACTTTATTTACGATGAGATAATGATTTAATGGAAATAATCATTATCACCATTACAGCTCATATACGTCCCACTGCTGAACCCAAGCATCCTCCATAATAGGAGGGTAATTGACCTTACTACATCATGCTGGTCAGACAAGTTGGTATAAGATTTTGTTTCAAATTTTCTTTCCGTTGCATAGATGTTATCTGCATATTATATCCCTTAGTCGTCTTTTACGACATCCACGGGCAAGATAGGGAGTGGTGAACTGAATTCTTATTCCGTCACCATACGGACTTAGCTAGTGAAAAGAATCAGACAATTTCTTAGACAATTTCTTAATAGTGGTTGGTGTCAACACTGTTGACAGTTATCTGTCTTCAGCCGCGGGCCGGTCCGTCAGGGGTTTTGTGCTACTGAGCAGAAAATTGACGTCTGAGTAGTAGCAATTTGTTGCTACGCTTCGTTCGGCGAGAGAGCCGGAAGCCCAATTTTCTGAAGGTGTTTGCGTGTGGTGGGTTTTAGTGATGCCTTTAATATTACTAATCCTCATTGCACGCATTCACACTCCCTTCAATTTCTTTGCTGTAGGCAGCGGCCTAGCTGTGCCCCTGGTATTGAAAATGTCCATGAGCGGCAGCAACACTTACCATCAGGTGTATTGTTTGCTCGTCTACCACCGTTTGCAATAAGAAAAACAGAAAACAATTTTTTTTGTGTGCTACACACAAAATAAAGTATTATTATTAGTTATTGCTGCGCGAGCTGTGTAAGCCCTTTCTTGGGCGATCGTAATAGCGTCATCCTCTTCTTCAAGAAGATGACGAGGACGTCGGACCGCGGATATTTTTGAGGGGACGTAGTTTACCGCCCTAACCACTAGTGGATTGGGGTGAGTCGTGGCAGAGTCAAAATAGCGAAAACTACTTTACCAAAAGTAATATTAATATGTAGGATGGCGTGAGGCGTATCCATATTTCATTGGTTATGATAGTTAGTAAGACGCTACAGTTAAGGTAACACACAAAACGAATGAGTATATGAAGTTCATTAAACGTAATGAACTATCAGTTATACGAACTACTCGACACAATGGAAGATGTTAATTCGACAGTGGAGTCGTGAGCTCGTGGATAATTGTACAGGCGAGAGGCGGAGATAGCGAGAAAGAGCTGGGGGGGGGGGGACTTGGATAAGGGGCCACCAATTGAGAGGGGAGCTAATATAGCAGAGCGTTATGTTCGCGGGATATAAAATAGCAACAATTAGGCATAATACAAGCGGCACGTGCCCAAATCATATTAACAAGAAAACTGTGGACTTGAGAACATATTGCAACGACTGATAATATTATTGACTAAGTATTTACAATTTCTAATTTTTCATTTTACCTTGAAAGTGCATTGGAGAACAGATAAAATATTCATGGCTTTAATAATAAAAAATTATACGGATATGTGTACTTAGAGGCAAATATTACAAAGTTTTTAAAACAAATAAGAAGGGTCCATACACATGCTTCTATTGTACCCGGCTACTGCAGAAGGGAAATTAACCTATTATATTACCTGGTCTGACCACTACTGCTCTTAACAATTATATGTTGGATGTACACTATTTTATTCTATCGCTCTATAAAGTTGTGTATACATAACATTTGTTCTATTTCCAAAGCATTGGAATTCATTTCTCATTTCTCTCTAGGCTGTATCTTCTATTCCGTGTGGTGACGGAGTAAGAATACAATTCACCAACCCCTATCTTACCCGTGGGTGATCGTACAAGACGATTAAGTTATATAAAACGCATGTAACATCTATGCGAGAGAAGGAAAACTCGAAATAAAACCCTATACCAACACGTCTGACCAGCGTGGTATAGTAGGTCAATTACTCTTCCATTAAGAAGGAGGCCCGAGCCCAGCAATGGGCCGTATATGGGCTGAAATGATGATGATGATGTATCTTTCTTGCTGTAATTTATGATATTGGCATTTTACTATCTATTAGTACTATTACTATTATTTAAACTTAATTTAGAAAATCTTTTACGAATAAGAATTTTTGATAACTATAATCTGGGGGCACGGCAGTGCCCCCGCCAAGTCGAGCAGAAAAAAAGTCGGGCGAAACGCAACACTGCCGTAACATACTTTTCTCGAAGCCATTCAGGCCATTTTCGAACCCCTATAACTTCGTTGTTAATAAAGCTAGAAACCTGAATTTCTATTAACCTAGCGGACATTGTATACATATTGTTCATTTTAAATTTCATTCAATTGGAACCAATAGTTTAAGAATTATAACTAGTCAAACTTTCGTAATTTTGTCACTCACCGACTGACTGACCGATCATCAATATTAAAGAGGCACTTCTAGTAGACATAGAAGCTTCAAATTTAGAATACAATTAGTGTTTAGTGTATAAATGAAGGAAAAATTATGAAACATTGTAATTTTGGTCCAGTTTTCGAGATACACTAACTGCATAAATAGTTTTGTAAACTCATATAAATATATAGGATTACAAAGTTACATTTGCAGTTAATGAAATGTAACTTTGTAAAAAATAAGAATACATTTGTCGCCATCATTGCTTCTCTATGGGCATCGTAACAACCGGTTAAAAACTGCGCAGATGACGTAGTGGTTAAGATACCAACATACCATGCTAGTGTCGCGGATTCGAATCCCATGCAAGACTACATGGATCTCACAATTTTTTATGGTAGAAGAACTCAGTTGCGAGGCTTGGCTTTTTTTCACAAGTCTTGTTTTTGATGGTATTATATTATTTTGATTTGATAGATATAATGCCGTGTAGTGACGGTATAATAATACAATTTACCACACTTTATCTTCCTCGTGGATATCATAAAAGAAGACTACGGGATATGGTATATATATAATATCTATTCAAGAGAAGGAAATACAGGGTGTATCAGGTTATGGGGCAACTGTTCGAATATATTGTAGTTTAACGGTCATAGATCGCAATTAGAATGTACATTACACAAACAACAATATAACATAAAAGTAATAGTGATTACAAAAAATATGTGTCTAAGAGTCTATGCCTTAAATGTTACGTATTACGTAGGCATGTACAGACAGAATACATGTAGGCATGTAAAGCTTCGACAGTATAGTTTCATTCATTCATACCTAGAATTGCGCAATCGCTTCAATGACATTGTAGGTACAACGGTGAGCGGTCAATGGTCATAGGCCGATCAGCTGTTTTAAAGCGAAGTTTGTCTTGCTTATGTGAATGTAATCATTGATTTATTCAATTTTTAATGAACATTTAACAAAGTATGAATATATTGCGTATTAAGTATCATTGACTTTATACATTTCAATCAGATTTACACGAAAAAGCGAAGACAAAATTGAAAACTTTACATGTCTCTAATTCCTTAACGAATCGATATTTTTCGTTCATATTTTTTTAATGGGTTCCTACCACCATTGCCTAGCTCAGTTGTCCCATAACCTGATACACCCTGTATATATAATTCCATATAAGACCTTAGGCCCGGCGTAGTATAATAGGTCAATTTTCGTTCCATGATAAAGGAAGGTTGAGCCCAATAGTAAGACTTATGTGGGTTTATTTTCAAGTGTTTATAAAATATCTTTCAAGTTTTGGTGTTCAATAATTAAGAAAATTAAAATACATTTTTTGATACAAAACAAATACATGTCGATTAATATATTCGATTTCGTCAGGTCCATAGTTTACTGATTCATACGTTAGCTATGTGTTATACGCAAAGTTTGTTCGGCACAGGTATTAATTTCCCGGCGGACAGCACATCCACGACCCACGACCAAGAAGCAAACACCCTGTTAACATCGCGAAGGGTAGGGCACACCTATTACAGTTAAACAACGGTTAAATTGAAACTGTCAGCTGATTATCTGACCGTTTGAAACAGGTACATATTGCAAGGGTTAAATACTGTACATAAATTGTTTGATTAATATTGTGCTATGAGAATGTATAAATCGTTTAATTATTTTGGCTCATATACGTCCCAACGCTGGGCTCAAGCCTCCTCTACCTTGAGAGGGATATTGACCTTACTATACCAAGCTGGTCAGACAGGTTAGTAGAGAGTTTCCTTTAAAATTTTCATTGTCTTGCATAGAGTTTATTTGCGTATATCCCTTAGTCGTCTTTTACGATATCCATGGGCAAGATAGAGAGTGGTGAATTTGTTTTCTTACTTAGTCACTGTATGGAATAATCTATACAAATAAATCTTATATCTTTAAACGAGCAATTCTTGTATATATATATAACTATATATGTATATATATATTCAGGATCTCGGCAACGGCTCCAACGATTTTGTTGAAACTTGGCATACTAGAGGTTTCGGGTCCAAAAAATCGATTTAGCTAGGTTTTATTTATAGAAAATGTTGTTTTGTCCGTGTTTTTAGCAAAACAATACAATGACATTAGATTTTAAAAGAATATGAATTCAAATTTCGTTGTCAACGTCATGAGTTACGATAGCTCAGTGGGGAAGATGTTCAGTTCGGTTTTTGCTATGTTTTGGCATGCAAACAGCGTCGGATCGAATCTCGGTGTTATTATTATTTTCTTTTTGTAATTTATTACATATTTTTCATTATTTAATTTTTATTCTTTATTAATATATATCTAAATAAATTCGACAAAAATATAACAACAATATTGCGAGCGACCGAATATTCGGTCACCCAGATATTAGGGGAGGGTGGGGATATTGCGGACACCTAAGGGAATCCTTCAATAAAATACAAAATATTAATGCTAATCAGTCTGTTTTTATTAGTAAAACTTTGGTTTATAACCTATAGAATCAACATATTAAATATACTTAAAAGAATCAATAACGACATTATAATAAAAAAAAAACAAATCCATTGCTGTCCGCATTTACCCGGCACGAATGGGATAAATACGGACAGCACTTGGGGTAATACAGACAGTTTACTTGTCCTGACAAAAATCTCAAGTATAGCCTCTACTTGAGCTCCCAGCTGTGCATTTTTCATGAAGCCATTCTTGACATACTATGCACATTATCTAGTCATCAGGGCGTAGTGGTGAATACTTTTCACTGCAAAATATGCAGAAATGTTTGCCTTCTGATTGATCCTCAAAATTTCTCAGATTTCTTACACCTTAGAATCTTCTCTGTTTCTAATCTTTTTTTAGTTTATTTACATTATTATTGGGGCAAATGCAATCGTCTGTATTTGCCCCAATAATATTGTCCGCAATCACCCCATATGCTTTTCGACCTTTCACATCAAAAAAGTGTAGGTTACTTTTGACTCGTAGTGGATTATTTTTCACTTTTTTATAGATGAATAACCCTATAACACGTCTTTAATTACAATTTTTGCTCAAACGAAATGTCATAAAGTATTCACCCAAAAGGAAAACATCAAAAATTATAAGAAAACACATAAAAATTATTGATCGCTCTTACCTTGAAACTCGTGCGCGGATTCCCCCGTTGACAACTATCCGGACATTAAAAATGGCGCAATAGACGCCGCGGACGTAAGTACGGGGTTCGAGAAGTGTAATGTAAGCCGGTAAGATAGTGTCCGCAATTACCTACTGTCCGTAATCACCCCACTCTCCCCTATAATTTAAATGTCGATTTATAATGTCAAAATAATGGGTTTATTTTCATGCTCGCACGATTAATTGCATGTGTATCATGTATGTAGAAAAACCAGTTTAAATTTATTTTGTTTGTCTATCTGTCTGTTTGGTCCAGGTAATCTTCGAAACGGTTTCATCGATTTCTAGAGTATTTTACTGCCAGGTAGCTGTTTAAGGACTAAATTAGAATCACATTATCTTCAACCCAACTACGATCAGCAGTTATGTTAACTTTGAGTATTACTTGTTGTGTGGTGACGGTTATGAATACATCATAATGCTCGCGGATGTCATATAAGACAGCTTGTAAGCGACGCGAATTATTCAAAATACGGCGTTCGATTGTTGCTATGCAGGTGTGCGCGGGGTAATGGGGCGCGCGGGAAGATGTTTCCGCACGCTCACGCGCTCGCGCCTTCGGGACTATCGCGGCCTTTTCTACACTCTCTCGAAATCTACGGCACGAATAGGTCTAGATAGCCTTAAGCAAAATTGTATTCTGTTCTTATGGTTATCTATACCAATAAATAAAATTGGAGTGTCTGTTTGTAATGTCAAAATAATAGGCTTTTTTCATGCTCACACGGTTATTTGCATGACACCTATGCCTAAAATAGCAATTAAAAAATTTTTGTCTGTCTGTCTGTCTGTTTATTCCGGGTAATCTTCAAAATGGCTGGACCGATTTCAAAAATTCTTTCACCAATGGAAAGTTATAATATCAGGGCGTAAACTAAGCTATATTTTATCTCGGTATTCCCACGGGAACAGGAATTACGCGGGTAAAACGACTATAACCTATAACCGAAGCGAAGCGAGGGCGGGTTGCTAGTTTTTTATATAGTTACTAATTATTCCTTTGTAAATTGCCTGTGTTGTTACTCTTATATCAATCTTCTACAGCAATAAATAAAATTGGAGTGCCTGTTTATAATGTCAAAATAATAGGCCTTTTTCATGCTCACATGGTTATTTGCGCTATACACATGCCTAAATATCACGTTATATTTTTTTTTCTGTCTGTTTGTTCCGGGTAATCTTCAAAACGGCTGGACTGATTTCAAAAATTCTTTCACCATTGGAAAGCAATTATATCAGAGAGTAACCTAGGCTATATTTTATCCCGGTATTCCCACGGGAACGGGAACTACACGGGTAAAACGACTTAAACCGAAGCGAAGCGAGGGCGGTTGCTAGTAGTATATAAATACAATATATACATAAATCAGTTTTCTCATCAAATTAGTACTTTTTTGGCACCAACAAGTCATTATGTAACTCTTCACCGCTTGCACACCGGTGATACCCCTGGCGTCGCCTTCACAGCAAAAAGGTTTAAGTTAACCTGAGCGAAGAAATTCTGATGCTGTTTGATTAGTGATTATATTCCCAAGGTGGCTTAACTTCAGATATGCGGCCGGTCATAAAATTACTGACAAAACTTTTGCAAAAGAAGTACGATGAAAATGGAGGAGCTTCCCATTGCAACGATCCCAAATAATTGAGACAGGAGCAAGATTGATTGATTTATTGAAAGAAAAACCATATGATTTTTCCCGGTCCGGCTTTTGAACCCGGGGCCATATCTTAGGAGATTTTAGTATTGAAATTATCGTGAGACTGATCCATATTATAATATCTAAAACGGCAAAAACACTCACGTGCTGAGATCGATTACGTCGACCCGGGTTTCGAGCATGTCCGATGCTCATCATCAGGGCAAGTGCGCAGCGGCGTCTGCGAGGCCCTGGCGTGCACTGCGCGATGCATATCAAGCAGCGCGCCTCGACAGCCATGGGGGGTGTGGGGGAGGTGTTCGCCTCTTGATCGTCCTCGGCGGAAACGTCGGACGAAACTTCACACCCGGAGTTAAGCGGCGTTGTTGGTATGTCACTCCGTGTGTCGTCACCATCACATACCACGCTGGTCACGTCACTCTCCACGCACACCATCACCTTACGACTCACGGCAGTATTAAGAGCTGGTAACCATGCTGACGACAGCTTCCATCCGCCGTCTCTGTTGAAGGTCCGATGTCGGTTTATCTCTATGGCCTCACGTATTTGCCGCGGTCTGTAACGTCTCTCTGTGGCTAATACGGAGGCTTTGTCGAACCAAATGTAGTGCCTTGTATTCGCGAGACTGGCATGCTCTGCTATTGCTGATTGTGTCGTATCCATGCTCTTCATACTCCTGATGTGTTCAGTTAGTCTGGTGACGATGTTGCGTCCAGTTTCTCCCACATAACTCTTGCCACAATCACATGGCACTTGATAGACGCCTGGTACGCCCAGGTGGTTTTTGTCTTTCGGTGAACGAAGCATTTGCCGTATTTGGCCCGGTGGGCGGAAGAACGTTGTAATGTCGTATTTCCTTCGCAAGAGATGCCCGATTTTGTCCGTTATTCCTTTCACGAACGGTAAGTAGGACGGAGAACGTTCCACACCTGTTGGCCGCTTACGTTCACTTGGCTTGGCCCATCGGCAGCATTGCCGCCAATTGTACCCGTTGTCCACTAGTGCCTTCCTTACGTGCTCGAGCTCTGCATCAACGTATTGGGAATCACATATTCGAAGAGCCCGGTTGATTAGTGATCTTGGTACTGAGGACAAGTGTGCAGGATGATGGTGAAACCCGGGTCGACGTAATCGATCTCAGCACGTGAGTGTTTTTGCCGTTTTAGATATTATAATCTTAGGAGATATTGCAGTTTTTCAAATGCGAGGTTAAGCGACTGGAACCGCAGCTCAGCGAGGATGGATTGCTAGTTATTAATATAATGTAATGTATTTTTTTTGTAGTGAATATTTGTAATAATATAATTTACTACCATTTATCTTGTTGTGGGTATCGTAAAACGGCTACGCAATAGTAATATATATACTTAGTAATATATACTTAGTTATCAGATAATATTTATGCAAGAAAGGATACACCCGAAGTAGAACTATATTAACCCGTCTCAGTAACGTGGTGTAGTAGTTCATTTTTCTTTCTATTGTAGGGGAGGCTCGAGCCTAGTAGTAGGAGGTATATAAGCTGGGATGATGATGATGATGATTGTTATATTCTTTATGTGATGATATACTTAAAAACCGATTGTGGAATACTCAGAATAAATGAGCTGCAGCCTTCTCGTGGGAAACTTATAACATCCTCGTGATCGTCAACCCGCCTTTTTTATGGGGTGGGCTATAGCCAGCGCACTCACTGCCCTGCTCAGTCCTGGGTGACATAGGGGCGACGCGCGGTCCCATAATCCACCCGCAGCCACGTCGTCTTTGTCGTTGGGCTGACCACTGGTGCCAAGTTCCTTGTTTTCAGTGGTCGGCCCGACGGAATACCCTCAGGGGGGACCCTCTGCCTGCTAAGCATGCTGAAAATATAGTTATTCCTTATTTTATGTAATAGTTATTGTCGATCGCCAGATGGATGAAGTATAATTATGGAATAGCCAGATTAGTTTGAGTTTGAGAGAATTTGTAAAGGCCTGTAATATCTGCTTACACAGATTAGGAAACCATTGTATATATCCAACCTAATTTTACTTCATTTAAATCAATTCATTTAATATGTATAAGCTCTGTGAGGATACTGTCACATTGTCAAATTTACATTTTCTCTGATATTAAACCAATAATAGATTATGGTCTACAATAAGAACGGCATTCGGTCGTGACTAAGAAAATTCAGCATGAATCTCGGCTTGTCATTTTTTTAAAGGACTTGTTTTCTATAAAATTGCATACAAACATGTTTAACAAATATTAACTCTACTATGATGCACTTTTCCTTGTGGTGACAGAGTAACAATACAATTCACAACCCCCTCTCGCCTGTGGGTGTCGTAAAAGACGTCTAAGACATATAACATGTATATAACATATATACAAGACAAGGAAAATTTGAAATGAAATCCTATACCAACACGTTTGGTGGTTCCGGGAGTATTTCCGTCGACTCGATCCCCGGCTTGTCGGCGCGGCGTCGGCCCTTTCTTGGTTGATGTCAAATGTGGGCGAACCCAGCGCTACGTGCCGATGGCTGTACGCGGGGGTGGTCCGGTCGATGGCCCTGTACGGCGCAGCGGTGTGGGCGGGATCCCTGACCGTCCGTCTGAGGGCTATCTTGTGGCGACCACCGAGGGTCATGGCGATCAAGGCCATACGCGGTTACCGCACGGTGGCGACGGAGCCAGCGTACCTCTTGACTGGTACTCCCCCGTGGGACCTGGAGGCGGAGATGCTCGCCGAGCTTTAACGGCGGGTGTCGGAGATGCGAGCCGGATGCGGCATAGTCTCCATCGAGGAGATTGCCGCCTGGCCGGTCGACGCCCGCCGAGACGTCATTGCCTGTTGGGCAGTCCGGCTGGAGAGGCCTCGGTACGGTGTTAGGACCGTCACAGCCTTCTGGCTGGTGTTGATGGAGTGGTTGGAGCGGACGCACGGGGTGCTTTCCTTCCGAATGATGCAGGTATTGACGGGGCACGGTAGCTTCGCCAAGTACCTGCATAAGATCATTAGGAGGGAGAGCACACCGTCCTGCTACCACTGCAATTGCGACGAGGATAGGGCGCAGCACACGCTCGAAGTGTGTGCCGCGTAGGCAGAGCAGCGCCGTGAACTCGTCGCGATCATCGGTGCCGACCTGACGCTGCCGAACATCGCTAGGGAGATGCTCGGCAGCCTTAGGAACTGGGACGCGGTCGCCGCCTTCTGTGAGGCCCTCAACTCATGGAAAGAGGCGGCGAATCGTGCGCGAGAGGAGCTCCTTTTCGGTGACACGTTCCACCGCTGGCGACTCGGGCAGCGCAGGCGCGAGGCTGCGGGTGTCCGGACCGGGGACTTTAGTCCGTCACCCGCAGAGAGACTGATTGTGCGACGACGACCGACTCGCTGGGACAGGAATGTCGAGAGGTGAGGTACCCGAAAGGTCGACCACTGAGGACAAGGAACTCGGCACTGGTGGTCAGCCCAACGACGAAATCGACGTGGGTACGGATGGGTTATGGGCCCGCGCGCCATCTTTTCTTCGCCCCGGACGGAATGGATGGCGTGTGCGCTTACCTTAGTCCACCCATAAAAAAAATACTAGCACGTCTGATCAGCATGGGATAGTAGTTCAATTTACCTTCCATTGTGGAGGAGGCCTGAGCCCAGCAGTAGGATATTTATAGGCCGAGATGATGATGTTTAACGAGCATTAGCTCTAGTATGATGCGCTTGGAACTTGAAATTTGGAAAATTTTAAGTCATCATCCTCCTACTCTTACTTATCCCAATTACTTGGGCATTTAAGAGCAGGAGGTGATGACAACAATGTTTACAACTGGCCGCCTGCCTTACGTCAACTAGAGTGTAATTGGTGACTAGATGGGATCAGAAGGAGTCGGCCCAGGTTGATGTAAAACTTTTAGTTTTTACGATGTACAGAAGTACCTGAGTGAGTAGTAAGTGTAAATTAAGTAAGTAGTAGGTTGCAACTGTTGATTTTACCTTCGTAATTCCCGTTCTCAGAATAAAGTATAAGTTACTCTTTATACAGAGAGCTACCTATGAGTAAAATATTATCAAAATCCGTCCAACCGTTTTGAGGATTTCTCGGAATAAACAGACAGACAAAAAACATGTTTAAACTGGTTTTAGGCATAGATGTGGTGTAAATAAGTGTGGGAGCATGAAAAAACTTTTATTTCGATATTACAAACAGACACTTTAATTTTGTTTATTTGTACAAATTAATTAGTATATTAATTAGTACAACATATAATTACTATGTAATTGTCTACAAATCATCGTTATTACAGAGATTTAGGTGTACCCGCTACAGACATTAGGTATTAAATTTTGACCCACAATTTGATACAAATCTGAAAAGTTTTCTAAACACCAGATAATCAAAAATCATATACAAACGCGATGAAATCTGTAAAAATTGTTTTAAATTTAACTAGCAACTCGCCTTCGCTTTGCTTCGCTCTCAGTCGCCTTACCCGCGTAGTTCCCGTTCCAGTGGGAATACCGGAATAAAATATAACATGTTACTCCCTGATATTATGGCTTTTTATTGGTGAAAGAATTATAAAGCATTTTGACAATGCCGTATATCATTTACAATCCGTTACACGCATGCCTCAACAATTACATCTTTATAAATACACACTTATTGTTAGTAACATAACCTTAATACGCACTTGTAATATCCAACTGTAATAGGTACTTCTTCCTTGGTTCTGTTGACTCTTCCATGTGTGACCACCGAATGTCCTCAACTCATTTGTGACCATCTATTTATAACCGTTGTTCGCTAGTAAACTACTCAAGCGTGACGATACGCAGCAAATGTTGTCAGAGCATACTTTGTGTTGCCACCTTTCGATTGGCGATAACAGAATTTTTGAAATCGGTCTGGTGGTTTAACCGTGAAAGCGTAACGAACAAACAGACTTACTTTCGCATTTATATTATTAGTAAGGATAAGGATGTGCAAAATTTCCGTGTGACGAACTGAAAATACACCCCACCCCTTTACCGTAGATGTCGTAAAAGACGACCGAAGATCTGATATGCATATAATATCTGTGCAAAAGAAGGCAAACTCGAAAGAAAGCCCTATATCAACTCGTCTGACCAGCGTGGTATAGTAGGTCAATTTCCCTCCTATTGTGGGGCATAAATTAGTCCAGCAGTCCCAGCAGTGGGACTTAAACGAGCTGAGATGACGTTGATGTATAAAAAAAGTAAAAATACATTACTACGAAATTGGATAAAAATACATTAGATATGATTACCATTATATAGTAGAGAGTTAGTACGTTTGGTCGAGTAAGCTAAAGTTAAATGCGAAATATGTTCAGCTCCTTGAAACTGTGAAGTGCGCGAACTAATCTACTTATACAATGTTGGTTTCATCTCTCATTTACTATTAATGGAGTTCTACAAGTTTTGTTCTATTGTGAGCATAATTACTGTAAACTTTGTTATATCTATGGGTGGATAACATTGTGCCCCAACAGAGAGAGTGTTATATTCCTGTTAACTATATTATATTAAGTTTTTATATTAAAGTTGCTGATGGAAGAGTAAACTCAAACTGCGAACGTTATAGTGTTTGTTTAGTCTTGTCTCCTGACCTGGAACACCTAAACGCTGGCTCGACAATGCCCACGGATTGGTATTATTGTAATCTTTTCCACAGACCAGTCTATCGCCGTACACACAGATAAAAGTGCCTTCACGTGACATTGATGACAGCTCCTGTCATCCCTATTGCCGCCAATCTGTGGCACACGGGACAGCTTATGTATGCCCAATTCCGTTACTCGCATACACTACAAACGTAAACATTGTTTTTATTCTGAGGCTTTTATATTTAAAAGATATGACAATTTTCTATTAATATTTAACATTTTAAAATCTTATGTAATAGGCGGAGTATTTTCTCTGACGTGCCATAGGAATACAATTCACGCATGGATGATACATCTTGCCTGTGGATATCAAAAGAAGAAAAACTCAAAACACAAACCAACCTTCCTGACATAAATATAGTAACGCCAATTTCCCTCCTATTGTGGTGGAGGCTCGAGCCCAACAGAGGGACTTATTTGAGCCAAGATGATGATTATGATGATATTTATTTCATCATCATAATTATCTCAGCCAACATAAGCCCCACTGTTGTGCTCAGGTTTCTTCAGCAATGGGAGCCAAATTTACCTACTATACCGCGCTTTTTTTTTTGGGGTGGGCTGCGGTCGGCGCGCTCCTCGTACCACTCCGTCCTAGGCGACAGAGAGGCGTAAGCACGCACACCCGCAACCCACCCGAACACCACGTCGCCTTCGTCGTTGGGCCGACCACCGGAGCAGGGTTACTTGTCATCAGTGGTCGGCCCGACGGAATACCCCCTACTTGGGGTACCCTCTCATCGACCGACGTCCCCTCCTTAGGGAGGACGTCGGTCTTTCCTCACGCGGTCGACCTCTCGGCGGGTGACGGACTAACTCCCCGGTCACGTCACCCGCGGCCTCGGCTAGGGTGGCATGACGCGCAGGTAATCACGCCTGCGCCGCCCCAGTCGCCGGCGGCAAGTCGCTTCGTCGAGGTTGAGCTCCTTGCGTCCCATTTTCTAACGCTATCGAGCATTGCCCTAACGATGGTCGGCAGCGTCAGGTCGGCACCGATGATTGCGACGAGTTCACGACGCTGCTCTGCCCAGGCGGCACAAACATCGAGCGTATGCTGCGCCGTGTCCTCGTCGCAATCGCAGTGGTGGCAGGACGGTGTGCTCTCCCTCCTAGCGACCGGGTACTTGCCAAAGCATCCATGCCCCGTCAAGACCTGCACCAGTCGGAAAGAAAGCACCCCGTGCCGCCGTTTTAGCCACTGCATCAGCAGCAGCCGGAAGGTCTCTACGGTCCAGACACCGTATCGAGGCTTCTCCAGCCGGACTACCCAACGGGCAATGACGTTTCGGCGGGCGTCGACACGCCAGGCGGTGAGCTCCCAACCTCCCTCCGCTCGTACCCCGACACCCGCCGTTACAAATCGGCGAGCATTTCTGCCTCCAGGTCCCACGGGGAAGTCCCGGCCAACAGACACGCCGCCTCTGTCGCCACCATGCGGTACCCGCAAATGGCCCTGATCGCCATGGCTCTCTGTGGTCGCTACAGAGTAGCCCTAAGTCGGGCAGTCAGGGACCTCGCCCACACCAGTGCGCCGTACAGGGCCATCGACCGGACGACCCCCGCGTACAGCCGTCGACATGCCGCGCTTGGTCCGCCCACATTCGGCATAAGCCATGATAGGGCGGACGCCACGCCGACGAGCCGCAGAACGAGCCTGCGGAAATGCTCCCGAAACCACCAATGCCCGTCGAGCACCAGGCCCAAATACTTCATATGGACCCGGATGCTGATCTCCACCGAATGGACGGCGATCGAGACGCTGATGGGAGGGCCCATGCGGGGCCGATGGAACAAGGGGGCCTCCGTCTTGTCCAGGGCCACCCTCAACCCCAACGCCTCGATCCGCCTGACGATCTCTTCGGTGCCTAGAGTCGTCAGGCTTACCGCCTCTTCTAGCGTCCCACCGCGGGCTGTGGCGAGCGTGTTGTCGGCGTAACAAATCACGCCCAGCCCGGGCGGAAGGCTCCCCCTCAACGCCCAGTCGTAGCCGATGTTCCACAGGGTGGGTCCGAGGACCGACCCCTGTGGGACACCGCACGTCATGGGCGTTTACTATACCGCGCTGGTCAGACGTGTTGATTTGGGATTTTTCGTTGAGTTTTCTGTCTCTTGCCTAGACATGTATCTGCATATCATATTCCTTAGTCGTCTTTTATGACACCCACAGGTAAGATGTAAGGTGGTGGACTGTATTCTTACTCCGTCACCACAAGGATAATTTATTTACCACTATACAATATAAAAATCCTTATAGGGGATCTTAAAGGGAAATTAAACTTGGGGATTGTCTGCTCGCATGGCGTAAGGTCTAGCGAAATTAATAAAATATAATGGACTGTGTATGTATTGAATTTCCACCCCGTTACGACGAAGAAAGACATATATTAAAGAGTCTGTTAATAAAACTATATTAGTCATCATCATCATTATATCAGCTTACACACGTATCAAATTTGGGCTGAAGTCTCCTCGGCATTGACTCCTTGAAATTTCCTTATAGAAATTAATCGCCCACACGGCAGATGGATAGGTTTGGATCAGGTTTTACTTAAAATTTTGCATTTATCAATAAAATATATCCTTCCATCCATCAGCTTACAGTCAAATAAACATTTGTGTAACACCTTTCATTGAAATAAATTAATTGTACTTTTATCCATCACCACACGGATGTTGACAATAATTATGTAAATAATATGATTATTCGATATTATTCAATTTGAAATTGATTAATAATATATTTCAATAGGTAACTAAGTAAATGGTAATGTCAAAGTTAACTGAATTGTAATGCGGAATGTCGTTTAGCTAAATGACTATTAGTTGAGAAATGGGTCGACCTCGTAATAATTAATACATATCTGTGACTCTACAATTTACTACAATATTATAATTTAGCTAGATGATATGACTATTATCGCTTAGTGGGAACATCAATTCTACACGTTTACTGTGTTCATTCATTTGAAACAATCTACATATATGTATAAAACACAAAAATTTCGACCTATGTCCGTTGCAGATTTGCCCAAAACCGGTTTCAAAGAATGCTAAGATGGATTTTAGATTAAAAAACAATACATTAAGACTTAGTAGGTGTCGTTGTGACTTTAAGGAAATCTATTTTAAATATGATATGATATTTCTTTGTGGTGACGGAGCTGCGGAGTAAGAATACAATTCACCACCTCCATTTTTAAGGGATCACTAAGGAATTATAATATGACGAAAACATCTATGCAAGAGAAGGAAAACTCGTAATTAAACCCTATATCAACCCGTTTCACCAGCTTCGTCGGTCAACTTCTTCTGCGTGACGTAAGAATGAAAGATAAGGTTTAATACAGTGGGTAGTGGGCACCTACAATACGTAGCGCATTAATTTTGCCGGCGGCGCCAACGTGACGTGGAGCGGGAGGCCTTGCTGTACGAGGGCTACCGCAATGCGCGGTCGGCCTTCAGGCTGGCCGTCCGCTCCGTCAAGGACGTCAGTCGGCAGGAGATGCTGGACGGTCTCGACCGTGACCCCTGGGGACGCTCCTATCGCGCGGTGCTGAATAAGCTCCGCGCGCGAGGCTCTCCTCTCACCGAGACTCTCCAGCCCAGCCTTCTCACCCGGGTCGTCGGGGACCTGTTCTCGCGGCGGGCGGAACACACGCCCCCGGTCATGGCTCCGCCAGACACTGAATGGGGCGGCGCAGGCGCAACTACCTGCGCCTCATGCCGCCCTAGCCGAGGTCGCGGGTGACGTGACCGGGGATTAGCCCGTCACCCGCCGAGAGGCCGACCGCGTGAGGAAAGACCGACGTTCTCCCCGAGGGGGGGACGTCGGTCGTTGGGAGGGTACCCCAAGTAGGGGGTATTCCGTCGGGCCGACCACTGACGACAAGTTAACTCTGCTCCGGTGGTCGGTCCAACGACGAAGGCGAGGTGGTTTTCGGGTGGGTTGCGGGAGTTGCGTGCTTAAGCCCCTCTGTCGCCCCGGACGGAATGGTGCGGAGGCGCGCCGACCGCAGCCCACCCACAAAAAAAAAAAGTGCATTGATTTTATTTTTGGCGGTAGGTTATGGTGCGAACAACACAAACAAATTGTAATAATAATTGCTACAAATTTAATAATTAATAATTACTAACCATAAACAATATAATTTTTTCTTATAGAATCCTTTGTCTTCTTATACTAGCAAGAAATTTGTACTAAAATGTGGGTCAAAATTTAATAAATTTAATAACTAATTTTCTGTATCGGGTAGATAATTATAAATGTCTGTAATAACGATGACTTGTTGGACGTGAGACACCTTAGTCCACCCGTGACCATGAATGCTGCAAAGTGCTCGAAACGTCGGGCAATCATAAGTCAAATACAAACGCGATATAATCCGTAAAAGTAGTTCTATTTACAATATTATAAAATTAATTTATATTACTAATTTTTCTCATAAAAAAAAGGAAATGCCAAGGATCGGCTACCCATATTAAAGCAGGACTTTATATACTAACTGTGCTTTTTAATCTCGATGGCAGTGTCACATTCACCTTCATCATTAATTACATTTTTCATTGACTGAAAACACTAATAATTTTCTGTTAATGAAACCTAGCTAGATGGATTCCTTGTCAACGTAATCTTCAGCATACTAAATTGTATGGCAATCATTGAAATCGTTGACGAAATTTTGAACATAGAGAAATATACAAGAATTACTTATACATTCTTTCCCTTGGTCGTCTTTTATGACTAGCAAGAAAGGGCGTGGTGAATTTGTACTGTTTTTTCTGTATGAGACTGTCAATAATAAATTAAAAAAATAGTATTTAAGTATAGATCTATGAATGTTCGGGCAATTTAAAAAGGATCATCCAACATACCTCAGTGTCTGGGAATATAGGTTTATGACCACTGTGTGTTACCTGTGTTGATTTATGGCACTGTGGCATTTTGAGAAAGAGATCAGCCGACGAATCCAACTCGTTTGGGCAGCGTTCGGGAAACTTAAGAGGATCTTCTCGTCCAACATACCTCAGTGTCTGAAAACACAGGTCTACGACCAGTGTGTGTTACCAGTGATGACTTACGGCACGGAAACGTGGTCCCTAAATGTAGGCTTTATAACAAGGCTCAAAGTCGCTCAGCATGCTATGGAGCGAGCTATGTGATCGGGATTTCTCTGCGAGATAGAATCCGAAATACGGAAATCCGTAGAATAGCAGATGTTACTGATATAGCACGAAAAATTAGCACGGTGAAGTAGCAGTCCACATCGCTCGACGAACCGACAACCGCTGTGAAAAAAGGTTCTCGAGTGGCAACCAAATATCGTACAACGTAGTGTAGGACGCCCAACTAGGTGGATCGTCGACCTAGTGGATGCAAGCAGCATAAGATCACATTTTGTGATGAAACATGACTGAGGTCTGCGTCCAGCAGTGGACGGCGATAGGCTTAATGATGATAAAGAACTATAAAGAGTTAATTTCATACAAAGGAAATGCAATATCAAACTATAAAAATATCCAATAAAAATCTTCCAACGTAATGTCCAAAAAAATAAAATAACACTTTAGTATGGTAATATATAAAAGGAACATCCATCTCCAAGATCCATCTAGTTGAGTACAATCGCGTCACACATAAAAGCCTCAATCGTAAAACCGATAAAATTAATTCAATTCAATATTTGTTATGGAACAAAAACGTTGTAGAGATCACACCGCTAATATGCATATCGTAACCCAATCCATTCAGTATTTGCTTCGAGTCCGTCGATAATTGAAACTCAAATAACTGAAGCTGCGGCCGTCTTCGTAGGCACGTTCCAATTCCAAAGTGATCCCAATACAAACATTTGTGTGTCTCAATCGCTCGCCCAATATCACGTTGATATTATCGATACGCTAATATCGTTTTCGATTTAATACACTACGGGCTTGACTAGAGAAGTATACATTTTCAATTGTAAAATAGCATCAACTGTCGATGAATTATTTTTAATAACATTAACGTTATGTTTTAGTGGTTTCGCAAGTTAATAACGGGGTGTTCTGTATCGTATTATTGTAAAAAGTGTCAATATCAGCATTGTAATTAAATTTATAATAGCTTTCACGTCTCTTGCGGTTAGTGTTGTGGATAAGTAAAATAAGAAAGAATTAGTTTGCAATTGCGTACATTGATTGATGTTTAAAAATTATAATTTATATTATGTTATTTTTATTACTGTCAAGCGTTTCCAGCGATCATTTCTCCCACGTACGTGCAAGCTCTAGAATGAACAACCTGCTGCTGTGTTTACCGAGCGCTATGACATGTCCTTATTTAAAAGAGGTTTAGGAAGAGTATTTTCTTCACGGTAGGCAATAGCCTGGCTGTGCCCCTGGTATTGCAAAGGTCCATGTGCGGCAGTATCACTTACCATCAGATGTGCTGCTTGCTCATTTGACACCGTTGGCCTGTTGGGCTCGAGCCTATTCCGCAATATGAGTGAACTTTACCTACTATACCGCGCTGATCAGACGTTTTGTTATAGACTTTCAATTCAAGTTTTTCTACTCTTCTATAGGTTTATAAGCTTATTAAGTCCCTTAGTCGTCTTCTACGACATCCACGGGTATGTTAGGGGGTGGTGAATTGTATTCTTTCTACGTCACCACATGGAATATTGATGATATTTTTAATTTATATTTATTAGTTAGATAGTGAACCAAGAAAACATGGCAGTTGACTGTAGTTTCCTTTTGTGACAATCCGGTAGCCCAACTTCCTGAAGTTGTTTGCATGTGGCAGATTTTGGTGATGTCTTCAGTTTTACCGAACCTAATAGTATGCATTTACACTTCCTTTACTTTCTTCACGGTAAGCAATGATTTAATCTCGCAGAAGGAGGCGGAGGATCGTCTGCGCGTGGAGCGCAGCCTCGATGAGGAGATCCGCCACCGGCGACTGGGGCGGCGTAGGCGCAACTATCTGCGCCTCATGCCGCCCTAGCCGAGGCCGCGGGTGACGTGACCGGTGATTAGTCCGTCACCCGCCGAGAGGCCGACCGCGTGAGGAAAGACCGACGTCCTGCCCGAGGGCGGGACGTCGGTCGATGGGAGGGTACCCCGCGTAGGGGGTATTCCGTCGGGCCGACCACTGACGACAAGTAAACCTGCTCCGGTGGTCGGCCCAATGACGAAGGCGAGGTGGTTTTCGGGTGGGTTGCGGGAGTTGCGTGCTTAAGCCCCTCTGTCGCCCCGGACGGAGTGGTGCGGAGGTGCGCCGACCGCAGTCCACCCACAAAAAAAAAGCAATGATTTAGCAAAGGTCCATGAGTGGCAGTGTCACTTGCCATCAGGTTTACTATTTGGTCGTTTGCCCCCAACAGAGGTAAAGAAAAAACAACGAAATAATAACGTTATATAGTCAACTAGTTGACCCAACAGACGTTGTTCTGTTTAAATAAAATAAAAGGACACAGTGCCACCTACCAGCTCCAATTGTGAATCTAAATCATTCTCAAATCCCCGAACATACAGAAAAGTTCGTCAACATCGGTCCAGCTGTTTAGGAGGAGTTCAGTGACATACACACGTACCGAAGAAATTTATATATAAAGATATACGCAAGCGAAACTGTTGGTAAAGCTAGTATATCATATATATCTATGCGTTGAAACATTGCGCGTATTGAATATCTCTTACTTTACACGTTAATTATAAAAGGTTATCATAACTTGGCAGTTTTCAGTCTCAAATAACATGTGAAGAGTAACAACCATATTATTATTCAGTTCTACATTCGCTATATTAATATAAATTATCTTAGTCGTACAAACTGCCTTGTGCTTGTGTGTTATAAAACTAAATTACAGTACCCAGCGATAAATAATGAATATATCTTTAATATCAGTTAATTTCGGCTTCGTATAAAGTGTTGACTGTTTCGCAAATTATCTCTATGGCATTTGTTTGCATTCATCATCATCATCCTCGCAGCCCACATACGTCCCACTGTTGGGCTCGGGCCTCCTCCACACTGGAAGGGAATTTGACCTACTATACCATGCTCCTTCCTTCTCTTGCACAGATGTTATGTGCATATTATATCCCTTAGTCGTCTTTTACGATATCCACGGATAAGTTAGTGGTGAATTGTATTCTTACTCCGTCACCAGATGGAGATAACAATAACACGGCACAGATGTTACGTGCATATTATATAGAAAGAAAGAAAGAAAGAAATTTTGTTTTGTAAACCTCACACAATACAGACAACAACGAAAGAGATAAGAACTACTAACTAAAAACAAGGAGTTGAAATATGTGGGGCCAAAATATGGTGCCCATCTCAGCTTATGGTACAGTAAATATGATACTACACCGCTGATACTCTGATGGACCCGTACAATCAAGTCGCGGAAGCAACAATATATGCAAAACAAATATATTTTAAAAAAGCTAAACAGTAATATTTGAAATAGTAACATTAAATTAAGAATGAAATAAATTAATACTATACTATATCATATTCTATTTTATAAAAAATATCATAATTATCACATAGAATAGCTTAAGTAAAAGAAACAAATTATTTAATAAAGACATATAGAATATAAAATAAAATAAACATTAATAGTATAAAGAAGAAACCGAAAGTACATAAATCTTGAGGTTAGCTAGGAGTCCTTGATGAAATAGAACGAGAAATAACTACAGTAAATTTGGTGTGGTAAGTCAATTTCCCTTCAAAGGAAGAGAAAGGCCGCGTATAACAGTGTGAAAGAATGGTGTAATGACTTATTCTATTTTAACTTATCAATACATCTATGAATTAAAGCAATAATAAAATAGTCGACTGCACAGATAGCGTAGTGGTTAAGATACCGAACTACCGGGCCGGTGTCATGAGTTCAAATCCCAGGCAGGCAACACTTTATGCGATTCACAAATTGTTGTTCTGAGTCAGGATGTAATTTGTGTCCATTAATTATATTTGTAAAGGCCCCCGCAATATAAGGATTATTGCCTTAGTGCAGGGCGTTGTCATTATCGACATCCCAGACCCTGCGGGAAAATTCCGTCGTGCCGATCACTGACGACAGGGAACTTGGCACCGGTGGTCGGCCCAACGACAAAGGTGGGTCATGAGGCCGCGCGCCACCCCTATGTCATCCCGACGGGGTCTACCGGGGTCGACCATGGCCTACACCCTTCAAAAAAAGGATGTTGCCTTTAAAAATAATAAAATAGTTTAGTTCATTGATCTTATACAATGAAATTGAATTGATACAAATAATATCCAGACTCCGAAGAATCATTTATGAATCGCGCAATGATGAGAACGGAATGTTCGAATCTACGACACTTGGATGGGAGGCCGATACTTCGACTTTAAGTACGTGTAACAATTATTAACGTTAAAATAAAGTGGATAAAAGTATCACAATATAGTTTTCGTATACAAAAGTATCGCTATGTGTATATTGCATACTTCAGTTGCGTCACTTCTGATCAGCTACCATCAACTTATATAATATTGTTTTTATTTTTATTGTAACGCAAAACATAAGCGAAGAGCGATAATTGTATTCTTTACAACTCATAAACGTTATTAAGTTCATTTTTTATATATCTACATAGTTTGAGTTAATTGCAAATTACAAATTTCTCAATAAATTAACACATCTGATATTTACTCGAGCATTACACATTGTAAATAAAACTTTAGCCCGCCCGAGACCCTGAATGCTGCAAAGTGTTCAAAATATCAGGCGATCAAGAATCAAATACAAACACAATAAAAACCATAAAATAGTTATAGTTAAAAATTTACATTTATTTGTATTCGGTAATTTAAATATTTTTTTAAAGACAGATAAATACGTCCTAAGCCGAATGGCTTAGGACGTATTTATCTGTCTTTAAAAAAATATTTTCTTATAATATAATCGTGCCTTTTTACCGCTTGTTATACGCTATCGCTTCCACGCTCGGCTCAGATGGAACGTGACAATGGGTCATGATTTATCGTGGGTGTGATCGGTGTTCATTGATTTATAATACGTTATTACATCAAAAAATCATCACGTTTATCAGAATCAGAATTATGTATTGCTTAACTATTACATTTTGTGCAGATGTTGTTAAAATATATAAACATATTCCTTTAATCTGAAACGTATACCTTTCCTTTGTTTAGTTATTGTTTTATTATAAAACTGTATTAATCAAATCAAATAGAGCGTGTTTCTCAGACTTTCTGTTCTATCCTTCTATTAGCTTACACGAAATTTCTCTCACACATTGTAGTATAGCGGCAGATAGTGTTATTATTAAAAAATCGCTTTAGTTTATGAGTCAACCCACGCCATTACGGTTGGCTCAAAATATCTCTCAGCAGCTGAAGTGGTTATAAATTGACGTCCATCTCTCTATTAAAAGCGATGTTTCGCTTTTAATATTTCAAACGTCCCTTCACAAATACTATACTAGAAATATCTGCGGGTACAAGCCACTTCATTAAACTTTTGTTTTTATTTCACAATCGGGACAGTTTTACGTTAAGTTTAGCCATTTAATGTTACTGCCAAAAGTAGGTACTTGTTTTAATGCCTAAGTTAAAACAGCCATTGTAAGTAATTATTATGAACAAGATATTAATATTTAAGTTCAAGTAAAAAGGCTTTGGTTACTAACATTACTAATTTTAAATTTAACGCAGTTTTGGTCAATTATTTGAACCAAATCATTTACGACAAGCAAACATGTTCCCGTACAAAAATATAATAATCATTTCTGGATGTTTAAGTGGATTTTACAAATATGAAATGAAATCAACTTTACAGTTTTAATCGCGTTTTTATTTCTACCTTTGCTATGATTTCAATACGAACAAAATTCAGAGTTTATGATTTTAGGAAAATGGTCTGCCTTGACTGAAAAATTTAATGAAGAATTGCGAAATCGAATCCTAATGACAAAACTGAGAAGTAAAGACTAAGTAATTGAACTAAACATAATGCGATTGCCAAGTCAATCTATTTATTTAAAACATAAAAGACCTTTAATATTGATATAGCTACTATAAGAAGTTGTTAGGTTAGCTATTTACGTATTAACTTAAGCAGAAAGGTCCCTTAAGCAGGGACTGAATGAGTTAACCGACTTGCTATAACATAGATCTCACAACTTTTTATGCTAGAAGAACTCAGTTGCGAGGCTTGGCTTTTTTTTTACAAGTTTTGTTTTTGATGGTATCTCATTTCTTTTTGTAGATAGATCTACTTATTTTCCTTTCCGGTACCTTCTACTTCTTGAATACCAACAACGGATTTTCTTAGAGCCCACTCTCTGAAAAATGAGACATCTCTCCATTTCGTTTGAGTCACTTCTACCTAAACTAAGCGGCGAGATTTGGAAATAAAGAAATTTGATTGGTTTTTTGAAACACATCTCCTCTAGTCGCCTCTCCGCTTTGATGGCAATCGAGCCTAATGATGACGTTCTTTCTTTCAGGTAACTTTCAGGCAATTTAGTTTGCTTAATACTTTAGGAGATTTTGGTACAATTTCATAAGACATGTCCCACTCTTGCTTTTTCATTCCGTTGATTGACCATTTTACAAGTTATCTTTGAATATAATTATATCTAGGTATCTGTCTACACCTATTATGCCAATCATCATTCAGTCTATCGCCGTCCAGTGTAGAACATAGACCCCCTCATGCTTCACCATAAAGTACGATACTGTAGGACCTGCATCCAACAACGCTCAAGAGTAACAGAGTTGTCATGACTGTAGCTCATTTTTCTTTGCTATATGAGGAATAATGACGTAATCACCACGTTTGGTAGGCGAGTTGGTTTCGCAATGAGATATCATACATTTCCCCGGCAAAAGCTGCTGCCCACTCTCCTTCCCGTAGAATCTTTTTTTTTAAATGACAACGCCTTGCACTAAGGGAATAATAATCCTTAAATTGTGGGGGACTTTACAAACATATAATTCAACATCGCATCATCATCGCAGCCCTCATACGTCCCACTGTTGGGCTCGGGCCTCCTCCACAATGAGAGAGAATTTGACCCACTATACTATGCTGGTCAGACATATTGATATAGGGTTTCATTTCAAGTTTTCCTTCTCTTGCACAGATGGTATGTACATATTATATCCCATAGTCGACTTATACGACATCCACGGGCAGGATAGAGAGTGGTGAATTGTATTCTTACTTCGCCACCACACGGAAAGAACATATAATTAACCTATACAAATTACATTCAGACTTAGAACAACAATTTGTGGATTGTACAAGGTGTTGTCTTGCATGGGATTCGAATCCGCGACACTGGCACGGTACGTTGGTATCTTAACCACTACGCCATCTGCGCAGTCTTTAGCCGGTTGTTACGATTCCTATAGGGAAGCAATGATGCCGACAAATGTATTCTTATTTTTTTACAAAGTTACATTTCATTAACTGCAAATGTAAATTTGTAATGATCTATATTTATATGGATTTACAAAATTATTTATACAGTTAGTGTATCTCGGCAAATGGACGAAAATTACAATGTTTCATAATTTTTCCTTAATTTATACACTAAACACTAATTGTTTTCTAAATTTGAAAGTTCTATGTTTGCTAGAAATGCCTCTTTAATATTGATGATCGGTCAGTCAGTCAGTGAGTGACAAAATTGCGAAATTTTGACTAGTTATAATTCTTAAACTATTGGTTTAAATTGAATCAAAATTTAAATACACAATGTGTATACAAGGCCTTCTGGGTTATTAAAAATTCATGCTTCTAGTTTTATTAACAACGAAGTTATAGGGGGTCGAAAATGGCCTGAATGCCTTCGAGAAAAGTATGTTACGGCAGTGTTGCGTTTTGCCCGACTTTTTTTTTGCTCGACTTGGCGGGGGCACTACCGTGCCCCCAGATATTAAACAAAAAATAAAATAAAATATATGTGCGATTGTATGTATGTGTGCGACTGTGTATGCCTAAGTGTGTATCTATGTATGGTGTAATATATATATAATATATATATAATTATATATGTATATATGAATAAATAAAACAGGGTTGCCATATTGCAAATATTATATTATATTCAAGAATATGTAAGTATTATTTTCTAGTTAGTTAACATCGTGCTATCCAAGTCAATCGGAAATCACATTACAGGATATTAAACTTTATTCGAATTAGATACGTTTAAATTTTCAGTATAGGTGTTTTAGCCTTAGGGCTGCCACTTCACAATAAATAAATACAACTGTCGGGGCGTTTAAGGCAGAACGATACTGCAATACCTTAAGGCACTGTGTCACATGCAGTACTGAGAGAACTATTCTCAAAGTGTACGATATTAAATGAGATGTACGTGCTTTGCATATTTGGAAGCAGGTACAGTAAATTCTAGAAGATGCAAGAACAATAAACTGAATGATTCATATTTTACAAACTTTGCTTTGCGTTTTGTGTGAGTTTGGTTATATGGGGGGGCAATTAAACAAAATCTTGTGTAAAATGAAGATAATTAATGTCGTCAATTTTTTTTTGTAAAAAATGGAGAATTTCATTTTTTTTTATTTAATTGACGAAACTTACATAGTTGCTTAATGATATCTGATGTTTACGCGAACACTACACATTGTAAATAAAACTACTTTTACGGATTATATCGCGTTTGTATTTGATTTATGATTGCCCGACGTTTCGAACACTTTGCAGCATTCATGGTCACGGGCGGACTAAG
The DNA here is from genome assembly GCA_032191425.1 of Lymantria dispar. NCBI lineage: Eukaryota > Metazoa > Arthropoda > Insecta > Lepidoptera > Erebidae > Lymantria > Lymantria dispar. Next base: position 675,750 of record CM063442.1, read on the forward strand.
GTGTCTCACGTCCAACAAGTAATCGTTATTACAGACATTTACAATTATCTACCCGATACAGAAAATTAGTTATAAATTTATTAAATTTTAACTCACATTTTAGCACAATTATATTGCCAGTGTAAGAAGAAAATGATTCTATATGAAAAAATTATATTGTTTATGGTTAGTAATTATTAATTATTAAATTTGTAGCAATTATTGTTACAATTTGTTGATTTAAAACTAACAAAACTAATATACTACTACCGGATCGGAACGCGGCCACACTGAGAAAGATCCGGCAAGAAAACTCAGGGGACATGATGCTAAATTAGTATTGATTTTTAATTTTAGATGCGGCTTACTTTGTCTTACTAAAAGATTTTTGATTTATGAAATTATCTTTAACTATTATTATTGTGGGTCAAATCTATACAATAAGTGCTCATGCAGTCTTGTGGTGGTCTCTTTGAATTTATTTTTAATTATGTTTATAACAGGATCCCAGCTTATTGTTTTATACTAGCATGCTGGTCATTCTTGATGGTCGAGTGAGGGGTTAATACTCATAAACGTCTTTGATAATCATCATCATCATCATCCCAGCCCACGTCCTACTACAGGGTTCGGGCCTCCTCCATTATGGGAGAAAAATTTACCTATTATATCACGCTGGTCAGGCTTGTTGGTATAGGGCTTTATTTTAACTTTTACTTATCTTAGAGACTTCCTTCTCTTCGAGTTTTCATCTCTGGTAATACTTAGGGTAAACGGCGAAAGAAAAAAAATAATTTCTATGCCCCATATTAATTTAGATCACAGAAAAAGAGCGAGGCACTAATAGATCTGGTTATATCGAGTGTTTCGTTAATTGCACTGCGCGGCATCACTCGAGTCGACGAGTGAACCAACTATTTATATACCTATCGTTGAGTTGTTAAAAGCTAACAGTTTAGGGTTGTCACTACAATTCTAAATATACTTGGACAATATTCTTTTTCTGAGCTTCGGCTCTTAAGATAGAAAGTATTAATGCATTACATAGTTTTAAAAAATAAAGATGGATTTTTAAAATTATTCTTTAAATTATAATCAGATGCTATTGTAATAGATGATTAAGGGAGGTAAGAAGATAAGGCTATTTTACTTCTAGCACGTGTAAATTGCACACACGTTTTTACTTTTTCTTCTGTTCTTCTTTTTAAAAAGAATAACTCATAAAATTAACTCATAAAATAACCCTTGTATTACGGGGCACTTTAAGAACATATAATTCACAGACACAAATTACATCATATTTAGATATAAAACCTATATTTACCTAAATGGTTTGAGTCATACAGTAGACTAGAAACAAAGTAAATAAATTCACTTCTTGCTTTTTTGCTCGAGTTCATGAAAGCTGATTAAGGGATATAACAAACAGATAACACATAGGCAAGTGAAATTAAACTCTAAATAAAACTCTATACCACGCCATCTGAACACCGTACACCTCGGTCAAGTTTTCTCCTAATAAAGGTGGCTCTAGCTCAGTAGTGGAACGTGGATAATTTGAAATAATGACGGTGAGATTATTGTCATACAAGAAGGTTTTCTCTGGGTCAGATTTTGTGAAATCCTACTATATTTTTTGATAATTTCATCATCATAATCTCAGCCCATTTAAGACCCACTGTTGGATTCTGGTCTCCTCCACTAAAAGAGTAAAATGGACCTCCACACAGTGTAGTATACACTGTCAGAGGTGCAGCTATATGATTTCATACCAAGTTTTCCTTCTATGCAAGAAAATGAAAGCTTGAAATAAAATTATTTTACTAACTCAACTGTTTTACTAAGCGTGGTATTGGCTGGGACGCCCCCGTGGATCTTGGAAGCACAAGTTCTCGTCAGATTCGTAGACACGCAAGCGGGGACGTCATTGTATCACGGAGCGAGATAGCCGCCTGGTGGTGTAACGCCCATCGTGACATCATTGTCCCATTGAGCAGTCCGGCTGGAGAGGCCTTCGTATAGTTTTCAAATTGTCGAAGCCTTCCAGTACTAATGAAGTGGTTGGGCAAGCAGTGTGGGGTGATTTTCTTCCTACTAGTGTAAGTATTGTCGGGGCACCGTTGCTTCGATAAGTACTTGCATACATTCGTCAATAGGGAGAGCAAACCTGCGATTGCGACGAGGACATAGCGCAGCATATTCTCGAGGTGTGCCGCGGGTTTTCTCTCGCGTTAGTGTCCAAGCATTGCTAGGACAATGCTCGACAGCATTAGGAACTGGGACGCGATCATCGCCTTATGCGAGGAAAGGAGGGAGAGGTAAAGCGTGGGCGGGAGGCACTCTTCGACGACTACACGTGCCGCATGCCACCGCCAACGACAAGCCGGATGTAGGAGCGAGTAGCCCGCCCAAAATTGTAAGTTCATTTTTTCCTATTTTGGAGGTATCTCAAGCTGAGCAGTAGAACGTTATTATTATATTATGACATAAGCTGAAATGATGATAGTACGTATATTTTCTCTCACCACATAGCGAGGCTACCACATCATATAAGAAAATATACAATGTCTTTATTTATCTACATCAGAATCGATCATTCGCACAACAAATAATGTTGATATATTAATTATTCAATAAGCAAGTCCATCAGTCGGACAAAAATGGCCGCTCATTCTATATTCTAGCTCTCAACTAATAGGATACTACAGCTTCGTATAGTTCAGAGGAGTTTAGTTCTACTGTTTACTTGTTAACAAGTTTTTTAATAGTATTTTCTGTTCGCAGCTATAAAGGGCCGGCTTACATTTTCACAGAAAAGCGATGTTTGATTGACAAAATGAGCACAGATGAAAAGCAAAATAGGATAAATTATGCTTTAATATTTTTCACCTTAGAACATATAATAATGATAAATAAAATTGAAAATTTTGAATAACGCCTTAATACTTTTTTTAATAAAAAAAAAAGTATTACGTTCTCTTTAACAGGAATGATTAATCAATTGTCATTTAACTATTATACTGGCAAGCATGAAGCACTTAATCTGAGTAATCATACGCCATTACATCATTTTGTAAAAGAGCTGATACTCTTACAGCTAGACCGATATTAACCAAATATAGCTAAGAACCACCGCAAGGAAACTGGTTTAAAAAAAAAACCGCATCAAAATTGGTCCATCCGCTTGAGAGATATCGACATCAAACTTATAACACCTCTATTTTTGCGTCGGGGATTTAAAATAGTACATTACTGCAGCGGCCAGCAAAAGAGACATTGATGGATGAACGTGTAAATGTGGGCCGAGACGAAGGCCGAAGTATCAAACAGTTTGCTTTTTCAAGCCAGTTCGAAATTTAAATAAAACTCTAATAAATTACCTCCTTGGCTGCCAGTGTTGGAGAAACAAATTGTTCCATTTTTGCAATAATAATAATAATAATAAGCCCCCTAAATTCCTACCTTACGTCCAGGCCGAACACCAGGTCACGTAGGGGGCGGACACGTGTACTAATGAAACTTACACGGCTAACAAGGCAAAGGTAACCCTTTTAACATGGAGATAAATAATAAAGTATATAGTTTGCGGTCGCTTCCCGGAGGTCGTCGGGGCGCATCTGGAGCCGGTGCTGGATGCTCGAGCATACGAACCATCGGCGATGAGGAATTGAACAGGCGGGTTCCCATCGACAAAAATGTTACAGCTGATATCACCACGCACCATCCTCAGTCACCTACTAGTTCATCATCATTAAGTAGCCTTTTTCCATCTCCCATTTCGTCACCTAACTCATTTCAATCATCATCATCATCACAGATGGTAGATGTTGTCCAAGAGGTAAATGCCTTAATTAACGGACCCACTACTGTCAAAGTACGCGCTAGAAGAAAATGGACCATCGATATGAATAAGTTCATATGGCGCACATATCTTATCACAAGTAGATTAGAAACTCAGACTAGAGGATATCTAGATCCATTACATAAAGCTTTCACTGAAAAATATCCTGAAATGAATGCATCTAAACAAAGTGTAGGAGACCAGCGCAGAGCCATCGTTAACAACAAATTACTTTCGACAGAGATACTTAATAATATAAAAAGTGAAGTAGTTACTTATTTAGAGCACAATCCAGAATTAAATACACAGCCTATCCTTACACAAACGTCAGCAAGAATGAAATGGTCGAACGACATAAACGAGACAATACTGCGCATATATTATGAAATAACGGAAAACGAAACTAATATGACAGCACACCGGAAGAAACTTCATAATAAATTTATAGAAATCTACCCACATCTATCACATTTATCCGAACAGAGAATTTCAGATCAGAGGAGAGCTATTATAAATAATAAAATGTTAGCAGAGACCAGAATCAGTCAAATAAAAAAATATGTTGAAACACAAACGGCATTAACCCAGGATAACCTATTACAACAACATAATACAGCTACTACACAAACTAACCACAAAGAAGATACAGTCTCCACACTCCCACGGAATCTTATATACTTAAGTTCTAAAGAACAAGAAGACAACACAGTTGATAATCACTTAATATCCTATGACGAAATTCAACAATTGTTCCGTACTACACTAGACAACTACAAAAACACAGAACCAACGACAAGACCATATCTTCCAAGACAAAAGACATCGAAAAAACTAGCCATAATAGTAGATTACATTAACAAAAACGTTTTACCTAATTACCTACACGAGGAACAAGATTTCAACTCATTTCAGTCAATTTTATACTCTGCAGCTTATACAGTGGTAATAAGTAATGGCTCCAAAATAAATACCGAACAGGCATCAATACAAAACTATAAACCATCTTGGCAAAGGAGACTTGAAAATAAAATAAATAAGTTACGGTCTGACATAGCACGACTAACGCAGTACATAAAAGGTAATAAGAGTAATAGAATTTTAAGAGCTATAGAAACAATAAAAAAGAAATACAAGATACACGCACAATACGAACATGGTAATACAGAGCCAGAACACTTTTTAGACACTCTAAAACAGAAACTTAACGCAACAGCCAGTAGACTAAAACGATATCTTACCTGCACAACCCGGAAAAAACAAAATACAAAATTCATAAACACAGAAAAAGCTTTTTACAGAAGTCTATCACCAATATCGCCAAATTTAAACACACATACACAAACATTACCAACACCTGAAAATTTACAACAATTTTGGGCTAACATATGGCAGAATCCTGTCCAACATAATAAAAATGCTAACTGGATGAATACAATTACTGAAGCAACAAATCACATTCCCTCTATGAAATTAGAACATATTACAATAGAAACATTCTCAAACATCGTCAAACACACACACAATTGGAAATCACCTGGTACTGATAATATTCACAATTATTGGTTAAAAAAATTCACTGTCACACATCGATATCTACTTCATCATCTTAACACTTTTATACAATCACCACATCTAATGCCTGATTATGTTACTCACGGTGTCACTTATATGTTGCCAAAGAATATGAACAACACAAAAGATCCATCAAATTATAGGCCCATAACATGTCTACAAACAACATACAAAATCCTAACAGCTTGTTTAAGTCAGGCTATTTATAGTCACATATTAGAACACGATATTCTTGCAGAACAACAAAAGGGTTGTCGTAAAAATAGCCAAGGTTGTAAGGAACAACTTATAATTGATGCAATAACTCTCAATGAAGCTTCTAAAAATAAAAAAGATATTCACAGTATGTTCATAGATTATCGTAAAGCTTTTGACTCAGTCCCACATAGCTGGTTATTACATATACTGCACATATATAAGATAAACCCCACTATAATTGATTTCTTAGAAAACTCAATGCGAAACTGGCAAACCGTACTAAAACTAAAAACGTCTACACATTGCCCTGTAATAACTACTGAACCGATCCGCATCCAACGTGGTATTTATCAAGGCGATTCCCTTAGCCCGTTATGGTTTTGCTTAGCACTCAATCCACTCTCAAGCCTGCTTAATACTACTGATATGGGATATAAATTAACTACACGTAACAGCCAATTTTCTCTTACTCATTTACTCTATATGGACGATATTAAACTTTTCGCAAATAATATTGAAGACCTATTTCACTTGGCAGACGTCACACAGCAATTCTCTAAAGACATTTGTATGGATTTCGGAGTCGATAAGTGTAAAACACTATCTATCGCAGAGGGGCAAATCCAACATAATCCATATTTATTAGACACAGGTGTAAATATTGAACCGATGGATGAATACAGTACTTACAAATATTTAGGTTTTGAACAGTCCCGAAAAATATTACAAAAGGGTACTAAAGAATTACTTACACAAAAATTCAAAGCCCGTCTTAATATGTTATTAAAAACTTATTTAAATTCTAAGAATTTAGTTAAAGCAATAAACACTTTTGCTGTGCCCGTATTAACATACTCATTTGGCATAATCAACTGGTCACAAACAGAACTCAAAAACTTGCAACGAACAATAAATACACACATGACAAAACACAGAAATCATCATCCAAAATCATGCATAGAACGCTTAACACTATCACGCAAAGAAGGAGGAAGAGGCTTTATTGACATACAAAATTTACACAATAAGCAAATCACAACATTAAGAAATTACTTCTACGAAAAATCAGACCACTCATCCCTTCACAGACATGTTACAGAATTAGATAATAAACTAACACCACTTAATTTACAAGACAGACATAGCCAAAAAAATGAAAAACTAGTTACAACTAACGAAAAAATTACAAAATGGACCAACAAATCTCTTCATGGAAGGCACCGAACTGATCTAAGCCAAAGTCACGTCGATGAAGAAAAGTCGAACGAATGGCTAAAAAAAGGTGAACTGTTTCCAGAGACTGAAGGTTTTATACTTGCTATACAGGATCAAATAATATTAACAAGAAATTATAAGAAATTTATTATTAAAGACCCCAATCAAATATCCGATGTATGTAGACACTGTAATTCTGCTTCAGAAACAATACAACATATAACTGGTGCTTGTAAATCTTTGGTACAGTCCGATTATAAACATCGGCATGACCAAGTAGCTGCAATAGTTCATCAACATTTAGCACATCGACACCGATTTATAAATAAAAAAGTTCCATTCTACAAATATAAGCCTGACACAGTACTGGAAAATAAAACGTGTAAAATATATTGGGATCGTACTATAATTACAGATAAAACTATCCATTTCAACAGACCAGATATAGCTGTCCATGACAAAAGTAGTAACATTGTTTATATAATTGATATAGCAATCCCCAATAGCCACAACCTTCAATCTACTATTTCTGAAAAACTCTCAAAATACCAAGACCTTGCAATTGAATTAAAGAAGCAATGGAAAGCACATACTGTACATATAGTGCCAATAGTACTCTCATCAACAGGTATTATACCAAAGGCCCTCACTGAAAGCCTCGACGTTCTACATATGCCTGTACACACATTCCATTTACTACAAAAAGCTACAATTTTAAACACATGTCGTATTACTCGAAAGTTTCTAATATCATCGTGCATTTCATCTACTTAGACTATTTAGCATATTATGCTTGGTTAACGCCCGCATGATATGCAATTTACCTCTTTAAAAAGAGAGCAAAAAATACATAAAAATAATAATAATAATAATAATAATAGTTTAATTCAGACATAAAAACATCCATAATTCACATAATACATTTATTTGTTAGTTTGTTAGTACATATATATATGAAATAATAACCATTTAAATTGATAGTATTGTTAGTAATTTACTCTAGTTGAAACTGTACATATTGGTGGGTGAGGACAGCCACAGGCTCAGCTTAAGCTAAACCTATGGCCAACCTCATCCACCAATTTTGAAATGGGCAGTCAAAGCGTGCTGCAATTGCACTCAGAATGCTGCTGTCGCTACTCCGCAGTCGATGCAGCAGTGAGGATGCTTTTTTGCGCATGATTGCCCGAAAGCCGTCTGTACGCGCTTTTACAAACATCCCCGACGCACTACACCGCCACGGAAGGCCCAACAGCATTCTAAAGCCGTTATTATATTGGGTACGCAGGCCCCTGTAAGCTCGCTGTGTGTAATTTACCCACAGGCCGCTCGAATAGAAAGACTGGCAGTAGGCTTTAAAAAGTGTAATTTTCACGTCTCTACTGCATCGTACAAACCTGCGGGCTAGCATATTAGTCCTCACAGCCAGGGCCCTGCGCTCCCTCTCAATGTCTTTATCGTCCCTGAGGTCACTAGTTACTATATGGCCTAAATATTTAAATGATTCTACTTTCTTCAAGGCTAATCCATTAAGATACACAGGAGGAACATGAGTAGGTTGGTATTTACCTGATTTAAAAACTAGAATTTCACTCTTTTTCGAGTTATACAATAATCCATGGGACGCCGCGTATTCCTCACATATAGACAGCAACCTTCTTAAGCCACGAATTGTGGGGCTCAGCAGTACCATGTCGTCTGCATAGCTAATGTTATTAAAACAAACTCCATCGATATAGCAGCCGACATGTGTACTGCTAAGCCTCTCCACAAGTTGGTTGACATATAGGTTGAACAGTAAGGGTGAGCTTAACCCACCTTGCCTAACACCGCATTCCAACTTGTACTCGTCTGAGAGCGCACCAGCCCATCTCACATGGTTTTTCTGATTGGCATACCAGTACTTGACAAGAGAAACGGCCTCCGCCGGTATACCCGCACTACCTAGTTTGTTCCATAAAAGGTTATATGCGACTAAATCAAAAGCTTTTGATAAATCTAGGAAGCACGCATACACCGGTGTCCTCCTAGCTGTGTAGTACCCGACAGCATGCTTTAAGCTCAAAATAGCACTTTCAGTTGAAAGCCCTGCCTTAAAACCGAATTGGGCATCATGTATATCCACTATTTTTGTGAATTCCGCATTTAACAGGCTGTCAAGAACCTTGGCCACAGTGGTAGCCAGTGATATGGGTCGGTAGTTAGACCTGTCAGACGAGTCCCCCGTTTTATTTTTTAAAACAGGTACAACAATAGTACGCATAAGAGGCTCAGGTAGATATGAATGCGATATACATAGATTAAACAATATAGACAACATATTAGGCAAATTCTCTCCAGCATATTTGAAATGTTCGATACTGAGGCCGTAATAACCAGGCGATTTGCCACGTTGCATATTTTTAATAACATTAGCGACAGATTCTGAAGAAAAATAGACACTGCGCTTCGATATGGCGGCCCCCGCATCGCAAGCATTCATTGTCCTAGGACTCAAGGACGATCGGACCGTAAAATGTTCTCTAAACATATTTGCAATGGTTTTGTGGTCATTAAAACCGCCGACGGTCACCGGGAGGCTCGTTTTAATATTTAAACCATTAACATTTTGCCAGAAGTTATTGAACTACGCAATACACGATAGATATGAATTTACGTATATATTTATTTGGTCGCTAAAATACGACAGATATGGATATTCATACAATTTTTGCCGGCCGCTGCTCGCGAAGTACAGTGACTTCGATTTATCTCGAAAAAGGTTGTTAAAATAATGCTCTAGTTGCCAAGCATGTTTGAGAAAATGATATTTAACGGGGACGTCACACATGATTTCTACATTGACGAAGACGCTTTGTAAAAATCCTTATTAATATTATAAATGCAAAAGTAAGTTTGTTTGTTACGCTTTCACACTTAAAACACTGAACCGATTTTAGAAATTCTTTCACCAACTGAAAACTATAATATAAGGCTATATTTTATTCCGGTATTCCCACGGGAACGGGAACAACACAGCTAAGGCGACTGAAACCTAAGCAAGGGCGGGTTGCTAGTATATAAACTTATTATTGGATGTGCTGAAACTCTTTCACTACCGGTAAGCCATTCACACATTCACTACCGGTAATTCATGAAGTCTCTCGCCACGTCTACTGTCCCTCATATATGGAAGTCTGCGTATGTAACGCCCGTTCGCAAGAAGGGCTCTAAGCATGAGATCGGCAACTACAGGCCAATATCTAAATTGTGTATACTTGCTAAAATATTTGAAAGAATTGTTTACGATCAAGCTTATGGCGCACTTAAAAATAGTTTCAGCTCTTCACAACACGGTTTCTTAAAGGGTAGGTCAACTATCTCAAATTTAATTTTATTAAATGATTATATTACGAAACAAATGGACTGTGGGGCACAGGTCGATGTAGTGTATACCGACTATAGTAAATGCTTTGACAGGATTGATCACAACATTCTAAAAATGAAATTACTCAACAATGGCATAAGCGGTAATCTATTACGCTGGTTCTGTTCTTATCTAGAAAATCGGACTCAGGCAGTTGTTATCAGTAACTATATCTCTAGTTGGATTTTGATCCCTAGTGGTGTGCCCCAAGGATTCTTATTGGGGCCTTTACTATTTATTATATTTGTTAATGACATTGACTCTTGTATTCAGAACTCAAACCTTCTCTGTTTTGCCGACGATATGAAGATTTTCTGTTCTATATTGTCGGTAAAAGATATGGATGCTGTCCAATCAGATCTTTTGCGCCTAGATGATTACTGTCAATTAAATAAGCTTAATCTTAACCCAGCTAAATGTTCGGTAGTCACCTTTAGTCGAAAGCGATTACAAATATCGACATCTTACGAACTCAAGGGTCAATTATTGCCCAGGTGTGATGGGGTACGTGACCTTGGCGTCTTTCACGATTCGAAGGTATAATTTGACATCCACATCGAACAAATTATAGCCAAAGCATCAAAAGCATTAGGTTTTGTAATGAGGATGTCGAATGGCTTCAAAAAAGCTAAAACATTTAAAATACTTTATTGTACCTTTGTTAGAAGCCACCTTGAATACGCATCGTAAATATGGAATCCTCGCTACAATAAATACATCGATCGCATCGAAAGTATTCAGAAGCGCTTTATGAAGTTTCTGTGCTATCGACTAAACATTCCTTATAGCTCTTCTGATTACATCGACCTATGCAAGAGGTTCCATATTCAGCCTCTATCAAATCGACGACGATTGGCTGACTTTTCTTTCCTATTGAAGGTATTGAGCAACGAAATTGACTGTCCCAGCATTTTACACAAGCTGTTTTTTAATGTACCTCAGATATCGATTAGGTTCAACCCACCAATAGGTATTCCATTATCGTCCTCTAATTATAGGCAGAATTCATATATTGTGCGAGCGAGCAAAGATTTTAACAAATTATGTAAAGGGTTTTCTTTTGAACCTTTAAATACTGGGAGCGAGGTGTCACGGAGACAGCTAAATCTTAACTTTTTTAATAATTAATTATCATTGTTTTTCCTTTTTCTGTCATACTCTGTGTTATTGTTCATTAAGATGTTACAAATTACTATCGGACTTATTGTAGGTGTGTACCATTGCTATCCGTGAAAACCTGTTATTGGCTTTATGTTTCTTACTCTAGTTTTCATTACTATTCTGTACAGCTGTTGGTTTTCCAAGTACTAAATAAATAATTAAATAAATATAATATATACCTACATATACTTAACACAGTTGTTGATAGTAAATCTCAGTATATAAGTACCGCTATATAGCCATAGTAATGTAACAGTGTCTAGTTGGTTAGCCGCGAGCTCTACAAACTCTCAGCAGAACTTCCGACATGAGGAAAATATGTTTGGTGGAACATTGGCTTAAGGGTGTCTGAAATTATATATACAACTTTATAATTATATTATACTAGCTTTTATTTACGACTTCGTGCGCGTAGATAACATTGTGATGTTCGTGTTAAACAATATTTTCATTATTTATGTTTTAAGAAAATCAATATGATAATCATTCATCGTCATTTCAGCTCATATTCGTCCCACTCCCACTGTTGGGTTCGAGCCTCTTCCACAATAGGAGGGAAATTGACCTTACTATATCAAGCTTGTAAGACAGGTTAGTATAGGGTTTCATTACGAGTTTTCCTTCTCTTGCATAGATTTTATATACATATTATATCCCGTAGTCGTCTTTTACGACACCCAAGGGCAAGATAAGTAAAGAAATAAAGAAAAATAATTTATTACTCCTTTACGGGAGGGACACGTACAAGAACATAGAATAAAAGTACAATAACATAAAAATCAATAAATAATATAGTACGAGAAAACACAGCGAAAATAACAAGATTAGGGTCCCCTTCGCAAAAGAGGAAAAGGATAGCTGCTCAGTATACTGTTGAGGTATCTACTCGATAAAGTGAATACCACAACGCTGTTATTCTGCAGCGTCCTACAACGTTCGTCAGCGATGCACAAGCAGCAGAGCATAGAAGATGCTGTCAAAACATAGCAATTTTTTTGTAAATAATAACAAATATAATAAGAATCTAATCTAAAAACACGTATAAAGATAATAAAATAACAGGTAAGATCGTCTTATAAATTGCGTAGATGAACCATAAAAAAAGAAAGATACATATATTTTAATCTACGGCACTATTAGTGAGTTTGTGCTATCTGTGAGCGAAGCTTATGTATGTCACTAAGTTTCTTTTAGGCTGATGGTTCTGCCAAAGCCTTTAATAATTAAAAAAAAAAAATTATGTATGTCATGTGTAGTTGTGAGAGTTTCGGCGCGAATTTGGAAATGTCATGTTAAGCTCTTGTATTATATTAATTTTTTTAGTGTTTTATACTGTTATATTGAATAATTTTGCTGATATATTATGTAATATAATATAATGAAGGTGCTGAAATGTGGTGAATGTCATATAAGAGTGGTTTACGTGTATTTTCATATTCAACCGGAATTCCCAGAGAAATCATCTAATTAGGTTTTCAGCGCCTAATTAATGATAACGAGTTGACTTACTGACGGACTTGACTTATTGTCATGAATAAATAAGTTATACAATATGAAGAAGTAAATAATATGTAAAGAAGTAAGCTACGTAAGACAAGGCAGTATGGTCGAAAAGACTTTAGCCTGCCCGTAAGGGCGATCCAAACAAAAAAAAAATATCATGTGTAGTTGTGATTAATGCGTTGCCAAATTGTAAATATAATATTTGGACTTTTGACGCGAATGTCAAAATGTCATGTAGCGCTTTTATATTCTTTTCATTATTTTAGTGTTTTAAAGTGTTATATTCAATAATTTTGCTGATATTTTATGTAATATAATGCAGATAAAATTCTGAAATGTAGTGAGAATGATATAATAGTGAATTACGTGCATTTTGACATTCTGCCCAAATTTCCTGAGACGCATGACTTGGATATCAGCACTAAGTCATGCTAACGATTGACCGAAAGACTAAGACTAAAGACGTGAATAATAATCAATATACTCGACACTGGCACCATTAGCTCATATTATTGTAGCTCATTGCCATTAACTAAGAAGAAGAAGAAATATAATATTTAGTAAAAGTTCAAGCAAATCAAATGTGAATTTTGAACTGACTCACATTCACGCAATGTGACCAATTGTTATCAAGCTGAATTATAGGATTGATTTTGAGAACCCTATTTGTGGCAGCACACTGCTGGACGTATCAAATCACTGCTACCAAGCTAAGGATATAAAAGGTATGCTTAAATATATATAACTCTGCATTTATTAAACAGCATATATATAAACACATTTATTTAATAAATAGTGCTGATTTAATAAGTAGTGCTGAATTTTACTCCGTCACTACACGGACGATTATGATCACTCCGCTCTTATTCCAATTACTTGGGTTGGACTCAATATGTACACTTCTTAGTAAATATTGCAAAAGTTATTGGTAAGAGTTTTATGATCGGTCGACTGACTGATGTCAGTCTTGAGAATGTAATTGTTCACATGACGGCATCAGATGGAGTTGATCCGGGTCGATGAAAAAAAAACTCTCAACTGACCTTTGCAAGGCCGCTGCTTACCGCGAAGAAAGTGAAGAGCAATGAAGTTCGGTGATAGTAAAGGCACCACCAAAACCCACCACACACAAATACTCTCAAAATGTTGAGTTGCCGGCTTTCTTGCTCGCCGAACGGAGCACAGTAACAAATTGCTACTACTCGGACATCGATTATCTGCTTAGTGTGGTACTACCTCGGACGGACTGGCCCGCGGACAAACAACTGTCTGTGTAGACAAACAACTGTCAACAGTGCGGTCCTACCACTATTAAACCCATTTTTTTTTTGTGGGTGGGCTGCGGTCGGCTCGCCTCCGCACCATTCCGTCCGGGGCGACAGAGGGCCTTAAGCACGCAACTCCCGCAACCCACCCAAAAACCACGTCGCCTTCGTCGTTGGGCCGACCACCGGAGCTACTTACACCGGAGATACTTGACATCAGTGGTCGGCCCGACGGAATACCCCCTATTGGGGTACCCTCCCATCGACCGACGTCCCCCCATCGGGGAGGACGTCGGTCTTTCCTCACGCGGTCGGCCTCTCGGCGGGTGACGGACTAATCCCTGGTCACGTCACCCGCCTATTAAATCCATGTAGGATAATCCTATACTAGGTAGACAAATGACATTTTGAAAGGCATCTCGTGGGGAGACCTATGTCTAGTGGACGTTTACGGGCTCATGAATGGATGGATTATAAATGACAGTTAAAGTATTTATTTTACGGATTTTATCACGTTTGATTTTATGACGTTTTTAATACTTTACGTCTATGAACGATAAAATAGTTTTATTTACATTGTGCAATACTCGCGTAAACATCATAAATCAAACGTATTTCTTATAGCGATCGTCAATTGTCCCGCCAAACGTAACATTTATGGCATTATTCAGCTTTAGGAGACCTCTGTCCAACAGTATACTTTGGACTTTCAAGCTTGGACGTAGAAAGCATTGCTTAAAACAGCAAACACGTTAACTATTTAGTACTAAATAAATGTGTTATATTAAGGATATGTTATCATTTCCTAAGTAGTCCTTATCTCTATTTCTTGGCATTCTAATAACTCGTTTCTGTATACATTATTCGCCCCGGGGCTACATGTAGATAAGCTAATACGACGCTTCCGGTTCCACCATAAATAATTTTAATATTAACCCAACAAAAAGTCTTTTAATAACAATGCCTTGAGCAAAACATGACCGGATTCTGCGAATGTTTTGTTATAGAGAATTAGAGTTTGTGAATGTATAATGAAGGAGGCGTAGCGTGCGGCGACCGCGACCGCGACCGACCGGCTGTCAGACCAGCGGTCACCGGCTCAATGACACATGAGGCCGGACGGTTAAATTTAAACATATTTTCAAAATATGGATATTCTGTTTATTTGTATAAATTAAACATAATAAGAGTATGAATCTGTCTGATGAAATAGTAAGAATACATTTCACCACCCTCTATCTTGCCCGTTGGTGTCATAAGAGAATATAATATGCATACAACATCTATGCAAGAGATGGAACTCGAAATAATACTCTATATCAACACATCTGACCAGCGCGGTATAGTAAGTCAATTTACCTCTCATAGTGGAGGAGGTCCTAGTCCAGCAGTGGGACGACTATTGATTGATATGATGAAGAGTATGCATTTGTGTGGTGACGAAGTAAGAATACAATTCACCACCAATCTTGCCCGTTGGCGTCGCAAAAGGCAACTAAGGGATATAATATGCATATAACATTTAAATAAAACTTGAAATATGACGCTATACCAATTCGTTTGAACAGTAGAATTTTTATCTTACTGCATATGGGGCCGAACAGTAGGATATCTATTAGCTGCGATTATAATGAAAATCCGTAAAAATAGTTTTTTTATATAAACATTTTATAGCAATATAAAAAGCAAAATATATTTTTAGCAACTTTTTGCAATATGTCAAAACAGATGACATATTGCGTCGACTCCAAGTAATTGGGATAAGAGCAAGATGATGATGATGATGACTTAAGAACCTTTCTCCGCCAACGGTTGTGGGTTCGACGACCAACTTGGCCTGCTTATTGTCACTTCGACATATTAATTCTTCATGTTATGTCGGTTACGCTTGTTCTTCTACGTATTACCATATGTCGTATTTTATCACGTATAAACGTACAGAGCATAGTCCTCTCCATAGCATGCTGAGCGACTTAGAAACGTATGAGATTGACATTTAGAAACTAAGACCAAGACGTAATTATTTCAGTTAAAATAATTTATAAACTAAATGAAAATTTCGCTTTAAATATTGGTAAATGTTTATATATTATTTGCAACATTACAACAGAGGCTCCGCGACGGGTTGCGGGTTGAGGGGTGGTGGATTACCACCGTGTCACGCTCATGACGTGGGGCAGAGCTCGCGTGAATTTCGTTTTATGTAATCCCACAAAATTGAAAATACGACGTCCCCGCTTACGACAGAATCGTTGTTACAATGTGTTTTTTCCTAATCATAATTCCTGCCAACTTGTTCAGATAAAAACTTGTATTTTTTTGTTGCGGATATAACGTTATCATTTATTAGATGTTCCCGTTGGATTGGCTAAATGCTGACGGGTATCGTTTTAACTATCTTAGGAAAATAATTAGTGACAACTTTTTTCTTTTTAACCCCCGACATAAAAAGAGGGATGTTATAGGTTTGACGTCGATGTTTGTCTGTTTGTGTGTGTGTGTATGTGTCTGTGGCATCGTAGCTCTCAAATGGATGGATTTTAATCCGTTTTTTTTTTCATTTGAAAGCCAGTTTCCTTGCGGTGGTTCTTAGCTATGTTTGATTAATATCAGTCCAGTAAGAGTATCAGCTCTTTTACAGAATGATGTAATGGCGTATTACCCGATTACGTGCTCACACGTGCCAGTATAATCGTTAAATGATAATTAATTAATCATTACTGTTAAAGAGAACGTAATACTTTTTTAAAGTGAAAATTTTATTACATCGTCTCAAACGTTTTCGTTCATCTATTGCATGTTGCGTGACGATCGGCCGCGGAGTAGGGGTAAAGTGAAAGGCGCTCGACAGAGCAGTCGAGGCCAGTATGGTGGCACTTAATGGTTCGCATCAGCTAACCGTGTAGTGTATAGACTCATTTGTGCCAGCGCTCCACGCTACTTGTTTGTGTTTAATGTTAATATTGCTATTTTTTTTTGTAATGCTAAAAAAAGTTTCACTTGTACCGTGGTTTCATAAAACCACAAAATCAATTTTTTTTTGTTATTTTAGTTTGTATCGGGGCTTATTAAAAATATTCCATTTTACTTATCATTATTTTAGATTGCAGATCATCATCATCTTCATCTTGTTTTTATTCTAATTAATGGAGGTTAACGCAATATCTAGTTCTCTTCCATCTATGTATTGTAAAAATTATTGCCAATAGTTTTAGGCTCGTCTGCCTGACGTCAATGTATTGCTTGATAAGACGGCAATAGATACGTTAGTCTAGTTCGATATAGAGCTTTTAGTTATCTTTTACGACATCCACGTAAGGATGCAAACGATACATCGATGTTTCTGAAACATCGATCTTTAAAAAAAATACATCGATGCTTGACATCGATATTCACTATAGTAAAACATCGATGTATCGATGTTATTTTATACGATTTTTTGGATATCGATGTTTTGCCTGCATCATTTAAAATGTTTGGTACTTTTAGTTAGATAACTAAAAAAAAGCTCATCACATCACGCAAATGTTAGTGCTCCATGCAAAAAACATACTTGCATGAAATTGATTATAAGCTATTATTATTCTTAGAATTTCGCTAAAAAAAAGCTTATCGTAATCTCGCACGGCAAGTAAAAAAACATCAATGTTATGATACATCGATATTTTCAGGGCGATGTTTTTTATACATTGATGTTTGTTCTGAAACATCGATGTATCGATACATCGATACTCTTGGTTTCGATATCTGCGTTCACACATCCACGGCAAATATAAGGGCTGGTAGTATTCGTAGCCGCCTCTATACAGCATCAAACTAGATTTCAAATAATTTGATCTTAATGTTGAAGTTTTGACAGAAACGTATAGTTATTTTAAAATTCTTTTCTATAAGCCTTTGATGGTAAACAAGCAAGGAATCCACTTAATGGTAAATGGAGGCTACCGGAACTCTGTATTACCAAGGAACATACCATCAGGTCGCTATGCGAGCAGTGAGCTTGAGTCTTGTCTTTTCTCGCAAGCGTCGCTGCTGCAAGGCTATTGCCGACAGCGTCAGGAACTGGAAAGTTATCGATAACTTTTACTGGACAGTTATCTCGGGTAAGGCAGCAACAGCATGGATCAGGAAGGATATTCTCCACGTTGATTTGCTCCACCTCTGGCGCATCAGGAGGTGTAGGGCTGCGTACCTGTGCTTCATGCTGTCCTAGCTGAGGCTGCGGGTGGCCGAACCGGCGATACGGGAACCCTCTTTTTATACAACTTCCAGTGCAAGAATTATCAAAGTTCTGGAGGAATGTCCTTTATTACAGACTATATAGAATTTTATATTCTACATGGACTACTATGTTCCCAGAAACAGTTCTTTATGTTCTAACTCTTATATAATGGAGGCGTCTCCATTATATAAGATTTTCATTATTTTATACAACACCTTGCATTAAGGAAATAATCCTTCTAATGCTCGGGACTTCACAGACATATAACGGACACTAATTGTTCTAGAACAACAATTTGTTGATCGCATAAAATATTGTCCTGCGTGAGATTCGAATTCATGACACTGGCAAAGTTGATATTTTAACCACTATGCCATCTATACCATTAATTTAATTGTGTTGCATTATGAGAAAATAAGCTATATTTTGACCCAGCACGGCTGGTCAGAGCTCCCCCTGTGCGGCTGGTTTAGTCATCAAAGCCGTGCACGATAAAATAGAATAGATAATGACCATTCAATAAGATTTGAATAGCAATAATCTCGAGAAGTATTATAATTAAAAAAAAATAACTAAGAATAATGGATAGATTATTAAATCTATCTATGGTTTACTTTAATAAAGATATATAAAATATTAAATGTGTATAAAGAATATCTAAGAAGAATATCTAAGAAGAGAAAACGAATTAACCTCATAGGTTTTATTCATTAATAAAGTTTTATTATATTATAATATAAAACCTATGAGGGTGACGTGACCGGGAATTAGTCTGTCACCCGCCGAGAGACCGACCGCGTGAGGAAAGACCGACGTCCTCCCCGATGGGGGGACGTCGGTCGATGGGAGGGTACCCCAATAGGGGGTATTCCATCAAGCCGACCACTGATGTCAAGTATCCCTGCTCCGGTGGTCGGCCCAACGACGAAGGCGGCGTGGTTTTTGGGTGGGTTGCGGGAGTTGCGTGCTTAAGCCCCTCTGTCGCCCCGGACGGAGTGGTGCGGAGCGCGCCGACCGCAGCCCACCCACAAAAAAAAAACCAAAATAATAAATATTTTTTTCTATTTCAAACATTGGTTTTATTTTAAAATGAACTCTAATCATTACATCTTTTCGTATTCATGCTAAATCTTAACAATGGTTTATGAACCTACGTCTAATCTTATGATAGTAAACATTCACTTTACTTGATTCAGTTTGAACATTTGTTGTTGTTTGTATTAATTTACTTTAGTCTACTTCAACTTCACATGTTACTTCAACTCTTTTGACATGTTAAATTCATAGTGAGGCGTGTAGTTTTTGTCATTTTCCCTTGTTCTGTTTCATATCTATATCAATATTTGAACTAATTTACTTTCAACTTGAATATAAATCACTGGCAGTTAAACCATTTTTCCTTCTTCCATCAAACAATATATACGATGCATTTTGAGTCAAACGACATTTATATCAGTAAAAAAAGGCTAAATATTCATGAAAACTATTTAGGAAAGTACAATATGTATTTAAAGAAATACTGTATTAAGTAGATCAAAATCTACGCAGTAGTCTTTTTTTAATGATTTTTTTTCCGAAAAATTAAACTTTAAATCGCTCTCCTGTAACTTTTAAAAAATGTCGTTTAGATCAATTAGCCTTGGAACCGTCGATATATAATTTTTACTTACCTGTGGTCCAGCGAATCGAGACAGGTATAAATGAAATACAAACAAGATAAAACCGTAAAAATGTTCTCATTTCATACGTGTAGTAGTACGCATAAATATTAAAAATCGTTATGTTTAACAAACATTTACAATTTAAGAATATTAATACAAAAATACAAAAATTTCCATTATTTGTATTAATTGCCTTTTATACAATCCGTAAATATATATTTACGCGGTTCGTAGATCTCTGAATTTATTTAGAAACTGCTGACGGGGAACAGTTTAAATATCACTCAATAAACAACCATTAAATATGTTAACCGAACCAGAAGCAAATATACTCTTGGTTCAACCAAACATTTAACTTAAAACATTCGTCTAGAGTTAGAATATTCATTATGTATTAGTTTATATTTATCAGTCAGACAAACCAATCATTAAAATATTTTTTTTTTTAATATTTTGTTTTAAAAATAGTATATACCCATTTTTCGTGCGATCTCGGAGTAAGAGTAGAATTCACCACCCGTCTCTCTTGCCTGTGGGTGTCGTAAAAGACTACTAAGAGATATAATATCCATATAACATCTATGCGAGAAAAGGAAGGCACCAACAAGTCTGACCATCGTGGTATAGTAGGTCAATTTCGCACCCAAAATAGAGGAGGCCCGAGCCCAATAGTGGATCGTATATGGGCTGAGATGATGATAATATACCTTTATCTCTGTAATAATCTCTTCCTCTACTGATTATCGGAAAGGGGATCGACCACACTCCTTACTTGCTCATGATAGACGTATAAACCAGTAGAACCGCCATAAGACTGATCTGTAACACTTTTTTAAATAAAACTACTTTACGGATTTTATCGCGTTTGTATTTGATTTTTGATTACCCGACGTTTCGAACACTTTGCAGCGTTCATGGTCACGGGTAGACTAAGATGTCTCACATATAACAAGTCATCGTTACTGCAGAAAATTTATAATTATCTACCCGATACAGAAATTAGTTATTAAATATTGACCCACATTTTAATACAAATTTATTACCAGTATAAGAAGAAAATGATTCTATATGAAAATTAATATTAATTTAGCATCATGTAACCTGAGTTTTCTTGCCGGATCTTTCTCAGTGTGGCCGTGTTCCGATCCAGTGGTAGTAAACTAGATTGTTAGGTTTTTTAAATATAATTACTATTAATTTTAATGTTAAATAATTACTAACCATAAACAATATAATTTTTTCATATAGAATTATTTTCTTCTTACACTGGCAATAAATTTGTATTAAAATATGGGTCAATATTTAATAACTAATTTCTGTATCGGGTAGATAATTATAAATTTTCTGCAGTAACGATGACTTGTTAGACGTGAGACATCTTAGTCTGCCCTTGACCATGAACGCTGCAAAGTGTTCGAAACGTCGGGTAATCAAATACAAACGCGATAAAAGCCGTAGTTTTATTTAAAATGTGTAATACTCGCGTAAACATCAGAAATCATTCTGTAACACTTCTTAGTGAAACTTTTAACTTATATAAAACCAAGTAATAACGTCAATTGGTCTGTCAAGTATGGCGATTATGGTATTATTAATTTTGAAGCCTCTATTTTATAACGAATTTCGATGGCCTATCAATGAATGAAAACATTGCCAATATTGATTCCACTAACCGCTGTACTGACTGATATATTTTACAGCCTATCATTTTGAATTTAATAAACTTGAATAATCAATAGTAAATAAAATTATTTCACGGATTTTATCGCGTTTGTATTTGAATTTTGATTACCTGACGTTTCAAACACTTTACATCGTTCATTGTCACGAGCGAATCATGAAACCCGTCCGCCCGTAAAATAATTTTATTTGTAATTGACACTCGCGTGAACATCAGAAATCATTGACTAATTAAATTACAGCAAAGTATACAATAAATATATAAGTATGTAAATAAAATTTGGAAAAGAAAAATCTCCTCGTTACGTTACTGTGACACAAGATATACCGCAGCGTCTCATTAAAATACAAAAGGTGAAAATTTCGGCGGCTCAAATGAATGTTCTCGAAGTGCGGACATGTATTATGCATCAGGTCGAGGTGTGAGATGTCTAAATTAAATTTGGCCGCGCCAATGTCACTCACAAGTGGTTAAATTGCTGAAGCGACCGAGGGTTATCAGACATAGGATTGCTCTATCTGACACTCTACTCATATTTATATTTTGTACCCACCAATTTGTTGACATTTTTGCGATGACATTTTGGTGTTTGATATGTTACGGGGGGGGTGGAATTTAGTTGGGATATTTTTTTTTCTCTGTTGTGGCAGACTAAAAATATTTTCAGCCACTTGTATATTTATGATTGTCTACCTATGTCATTATATTATACCTCGTCGCAAGGTCTATGTTTCTCGGTGAATATCTATAGGCTGGCAAGTCGATGGCAAATATACCATACATACATTTTATTCTTTTTTAGTTTATCTGTAACGTCAAAGCAAAAATAAAACATTGTAGTTCATTATACTTTTATATTTTAATAAGTACTTACTTGTGGGTGGATCAAACGTACTTACCTACGCTGATCCACTTGATAAGGTGGATGAAATAGATTTTCAACAGATAGCTTCATGTTCTATTGGTAATTAGAGCTTAATAGGTGGAACTTCCAATCCGCTGGTGGTATATTTTTTTTTTTAGAAATTTAATTTTTATTTTAAATATAAACCTGACAATATGTGCGCCCTCTCGAGGTGTATGCATAATAAATGGTTTTAATTTGAATTTGACTTAAAAGTTTAAGAAAAAAAGATCTGATTATTGCATTTTAAAATATAAATAGTTTGAAAGATTTTTATGGACTCTTTTTTATATTCCGGAATAGTTTAAATGGTTACTCAAAATGGGCATTTTGGCAGATTCTTTTTAATTGAGATGTTTAAAGTACTGATCATTACTGCCCAAATGATACTTATGATAATAAATTGAGATGATTAACTGCCAATCCTTATATAATATGAAGCAAAAGCTAATTTTAGTAAAGGGGATATTAAAGTGGAACACAAGAAAATTCATTGTGCGATTCTCAAAAGGTTCTTCTGTCGGTGGTCGGATTATAATTTGTATACGTTAATATATGAAGGCTTTACGTTTGGTGACGGAGTAAGAATAGCATTCAACATTTCTTGCCTATAGCGATACCTATGGTACCTATGTATATAGGTATAAAGACGACTAAACGATTATAATATGCAGATAACATGTATGCAAGGGAAGGAAACCTCGAAATTAAATCCAGGTTTGACCAGCGTTATAGAGCACGTCAATTTTCCTGAAATTGTCGAGGAGGAGGATATATTTACAAAATGTGCTACGGACACAAAGTTTTATTTCTCATTACATGGTGTTGATGTTTTTAAAAATCATAAATGTGCATAACTTGCATAACTATGTATGGAACTTCATGTGGTAAATCACCAGGAGAATAAGCATCTATCTCCTGAGAAACTTATAATACCAATGCTAGTCAACTAGCCAAAGAATAGCGATTACAATATTGTTTCACCTTGTACGATTGTCTAATATTGTACTTCGACAGGTTAGACAGATAGGTCGATACTAGAATGCATAAAAAGAGGTATTATTCACTTAGTAAGAAATCATTGGGTGTGACATTTAATATTCTTGTCTAAGCCAATGTAAGTCCAATATTTACGAAGTCCGCAGGATACTAACTGTTACGTTTGTGTAATTCAAGAGGTCCAAATGACAATAAATGCGTGAATGCGTGCAGTGCCAGCCCTGCGGAGAGTTCTCAATCTTGCCACGTTTTTCATTCCGCTTCGTATTTATACCGTGAGGCGATATCGCTGTATTATGCCAACGTTTATTATCTCCCAAGCGACGCCCCGCACCCCCTCCTACCCCCACCATTCACTTTTTAATCCTGACTAATATTATAAATGCGAATGAGAGTTTGGTACTTTTAAATACTCCATAGATAAAATGCTGCAAACAAGTAAACGCTACGAAATCAATAAGCATTCTCATGACTTTACTATCTCAGCCCAAATACGAGTACGTCAAACTGCTTGGCTTTAGGCTCCTTCGTAATGAGAACCACATTGATTTATCAAGTTGATTAGACAGGTTAGTATAACGTTTTATTTAGAGTTATCCTTCTCTGGCAGTGGTCATCTGTTTGCTCTTTTAGGCATGTTGCATGTTTGCGCCTTTGGTCATCTTTCAATATCACCTAGGGAAAGGGGTGTTGACTATTGTGTTGTTATTCCATCATTACTCGCATTAAAGTTTTTACGATTATTGCTTAAACAGCAATAGTTGTAGGATCACACTGTTAACAGTTGTTTGTCTATAGCCGCGGGCCGGTCCGTTCGAGGTAGTACCACACTTTCGCAGAAAATCGACGTCCGAGTAGTAGCAATTTGTTACTGCATTTTGTTCGGTGAGCGAAAGAGCCGGAAGCCCAACTTTCTGCGGGTATTTGTGTGTGGTGGGTTTTAGTGATGCCTTTAGCATCACCGAACCTCATTGCACGCATTCACACTCCTTTTACTTTTTTTTGCGATAGGCAGCGGCCTTGCAATGGTCCGTGAGCGGCAGCAACACATACCATCAAGTGAAAAGAAAAAAAAGAAAAGAAAACAGTTGCAATTTTCATCTAAATATTAATTTTATTAACTAGATATTTACCTAGAATAATCACTAATGATGGTAATTTTTGTTATCAGTAACTGCGGTAATTTGTAATAATTTTTATTTAGTAAATTTATTAACTTTTGCAGAGGAGCCGTTAATGATAGTCATATTTTTGCATCATTTGAGAATTATATTGTGGTTCGAAGGGCATCACACTGGAGCTAATGCTAACTTAATACTTGTTATACAATTTTATATAAAAAAAATAGATAAAGATGAGTTTCTCGCTAGATTGAAGAATGAATGTTAAATTCAGGAAATACAAGTTCGAAGGAATTCTGAATAAATTAATTATTTTGAATTTAAATAAAAATTGTAACTAATTAAAACAGTACATCTATACCAATAAATAAAATTGGAGTGTCTGTTTGTAATGTCAAAATAATAGGCTTTTTTATGCTCACACGGTTATTTGCACTACACCTATGCCTAAAATAGCAATAAAAAAATTTTTGTCTGTCTGTTTGTTCCGGGTAATCTTCAAAACAGCTGGGCCGATTTCAAAACTTCTTTCACCAATGGAAAGCTATAATATCAGGACGTAAAGTAGGCTATATTTTATCCAGGTATTCCCACGGGAACGGGAACTACGCGGGTAAAACCACTATAATTTACAATAAAATTGATTACTACATAAAGTTGCCATAGTAGCTCGTTAAAGACAAAACGGTTTTTCATTAGATGTGGTAAACTCTTTTTCGATTCAAAAAATTGTTTTTATAAATTTACATCTGTTAACTGTTTTTTTTAATGGTTTCTGGTGTTTAAACGAGTGTCATGTCATCATCATCATCATCATCATTTCAGCCTATTGCCGTCCACTGCTGGACGTAGGCCTCCCTCATATTGCGCCACAATGTGCGGTCCTGTGCCGCCTGCATCCAACGACGCCCAGCAACTTTCACTAGGTCGTCGGTCCACCTAGTGGGGGGGCGTCCTACACTGCGTCGTCCGATGCGTGGTCGCCACTCGAGAACCTTTCTTCCCCAGCGGTTGTCGGTTCGTCGAGCGATGTGGCCTGCCCATTGCCACTTCAGCGTGCTAATTCTTCGTGCTATGTCGGTTACACCCGTTCTTCTGCGGATTTCTGTATTCCGGATTCTATCTCGCAGAGAAATCCCGAGCATAGCCCGTTCCATAGCACGCTGAGCGACTTTGAGCCTTGATATGAGGCCTACATTTAGGGACCACGTTTCCGTGCCGTAAGTCATCACTGGTAACACACACTGGTCGTAGACCTGTGTTTTCAGACACTGAGGTATGTTGGACGAGAAGATCCTCTTAAGTTTCCCGAACGCTGCCCAACCGAGTTGGATTCGTCGGCTGATCTCTTTCTCGAAATTGGATCTACCTAACTGGACTGTTTGTCCTAGGTAAACATAGTGATTGACAACTTCGAGAATCGCATTGCCAACTAGGACCGGTACAGGAATGACATGGGTATTTGACATGACTTTCGTCTTGTCCATGTTCATTCGTAGACCCACTAGTTGGGATACCCTGCTGAGATCATTGAGCATAGTGCCAAGGTCCTCCATGGATTCTGCCATAACGACGATATCGTCTGCGAATCGAAGGTGAGTGATGTATTCGCCGTTAATGTTGATGCCGAGTCCAGTCCAGTCTAAGAGCTTGAAGACATCTTCCAGTGCAGTGGTGAACAGTTTCGGAGAGATGACATCTCCCTGTCTCACGCCTTTCTGCAACTGGATCGGTTTCGTACTCTTATCCCGGATACGGACTGACATTGTGGCGTTCCTATACAAACACTTCAGCACTTCGATATAGCGATGGTCGATTTGGCACCGCTGAAGGGACTGCAGCACCGCCCAAGTTTCGACTGAATCAAAGGCTTTCTCATAGTCCACAAACGCTAAGCACAGGGGCCGATTATGTGTCCGAGTGTCATGTACATATTTGAAATAAGATATTTTACATATTTTGTCATGTTTGTATTCGTTTTTTTTAAATAAATTAATAAAAAATGAAAATTAATTATTAGATAATTAATAATAACTAGTAATTATCTGCCGTGTGGTGACGGAGTAAGAATACAATTCACCACCCCCGTCACGTCACCACCCCCGTCACGTCACCACCCACGTCTTACCCGTGGGTGATCCTACGAGACGACTAAGATATATAAAACGCATATAATATCTATGCGAGAGAAGGAAAATTCGAAATAAAACCCTATACCAACACGTCTGACCACCGTGGTATAGTAGGTTAATTACCCTTCGATTATGGAGACCCGAGCCCAACAGTGGGACGTATATGGGCTGAGATGATGATCAACTAGTAATTAATTATTAGCCATTGATAACACCGGCACACAAAAAAAAAGTGGAATGTACTTTGGACCGGACCTACCTACCGACATGTCTTTCGACCCGCTGAATCTGAATTTCAAGTCCGTTTGGCCCGGTCACCCTCCAGTTTTGAGTAAAATGCAAAAAACCTCAAAAAAAGGTCAAAAATTGCAAAAAAACTGCAGTACAGCAATGAAAAAGTTTTTGTGGACCCGAATCACGTAAATAAAAGTTTTTTTTTTTTTTTTGTGGGTGGGCTGCTTTCGGTGTGCCTCCGCACCACTCCGTCCGGGGCGACAGAGGGGCTTAAGCACGCAACTCCCGCAACCCACCCGAAAACCACGTCGCCTTCGTCGTTGGGCCGACCACCGGAACAGAGTTAACTTGTGGTCGGCCCGACGGAATACCCCCTACTTGGGGTACCCTCCCATCGACCGAGGTCCCCCCCTCGGGGAGGACGTCGGTCTTTCCTCATGCGGTCGGCCTCTCGGCGGGTGACGGACTAATCCCCGGTTACGTCACCCGCGGCCTCGGCTAGGGCGGCATGAGGCGCCTCATCGAGGCTGCGCTCCTCGCGCAGGCGATCCGCCGCCTCCTTCCGCGAGATCACTGTCTCGCAGAAGGCTGGGACCGCGTCCCAATTCCCGACGCTGTCGACCATCGCCCTAGCGATAGCTGGCAGCGTCAGGTCGGCACCGATGATTGTGACGAGTTCACGGCGCTGCGTGGCCCAAGCGGCGCAGGCCTCGAGCGTATGGCGCGCCGTGTCCTCATCGCAATCGCAGTGGTGGCAGGACGGTGTACTCTCCCTCCTTACGACCTTGTGCAGGTATTTGGCGAAGCTCCCATGCCCCGTCAACACCTGCACTAGTCGGAAGGAGAGCACCCCGTGCCGCCTTTCCAACCACTGCATCAACACCGGCCGGAAGGCCTCCACGATTCGCACCCCGAACCGAGGCCTCTCCAGCCGGACTGCCCAACGGGCAATGACGTCTCGGCGGGCGTCGACGCGCCAGGCGGTGAGCTCCCTCAAGGAAACAACACCGCCCTCCCCGCGCACCCCTGACACCCGCCGATACAACTCGGTGAGCATTTCCCCCTCCAGGTCCCACGAGGGAGTCCCGGCCAATGCGTAAATACAAGTTAAGAAATTAATATTTTATGCGTGAAAAAATACAGGAAAAGTATTTAATCATGTTTTATAGATTTTTTTTTCATATTTTTAATTGCAATTTACCTAATTTGTTTGGTGTTTTGAGATTTTTTTAAAATTTTAAAACGTTAGCGGGGCAAGAAAACTTCAGCGGAACAAAATACATGAAAATCATACTCAATCTGAGTCCAAAAAAAATTTATTTCGAAAACTAATTGTAATTAATTACTAGTTATTATTAATTAATGATAATATATTTGATTATTATTGCATTACAGCAAATCATCATTATTACAGTGATTCATATCTACTGACTACAGTTTTAGTTATTTAAATTTTGACCCACTGTTTTACGTAAATGATTTTCACTTCCTGATATCTCACTACAAACAACTCCTTTCATTAATCACATTTCACAATGCTGTTACAATCAGAACATTTCACCAATTGACCGCGGCGAGTGTGTCCTCGAATGTTTAAACATTATCGGATTTATAGTTAGGTTAAACTTATCGCTTAGCAATGGATTACCTACATTAGTGCAATAGATACAATTAATATAATAATTAAGATAATTTCCGTGTGGTGACGGAGTAAGAATACAATTCACCACTCCCTATCTTGCCCGTGGATGTCGTAAAAGATGACTAAGGAATATAATACGCATATATCATCTATGCAAGAGAAGGTAAACTCGAAAGACACAACTCACACAAAGACACAAGTTTGCGCGTTCACCGCAAAGAAGGACCCGTCTGTCATGGCGCCTCAGTTCCAAGGAGTAACTTGCCCAATTACTGAAAGTATTGGCATTCTCGGCGTCGAAATATCGAGCAAAGTCCAGTTTGGGAGTCATTTAGAGGACAAAGCCAAATTGGCAAGATAAAAGTTGGGCGTCCTGAACAGAGCCAAGCGGTACTTCACACCGCAGCGTCTTGTGCTATACAAAGCACAGGTCCGTCCTTATGTGGAGTACTGCTCACATCTCTGGGCAGGTGCGCCCAAATATCAGCTAGACCCACTTGATTCCCTGCAAAGACGGGCTGCTCGAATCGTCGGGGATTCCAATCTTACGGACAGACTGGAGTCGCTGGAGCAGCGGAGAGACTTTGGGTCACTATGTGTACTCTACCGACTCTTTCACAGGGAGTGCTCCGAGAAAATGTTTGACTTGGTACCACCGTCACCATTCTACCAACGTGCCACTCGAAATCGTAGCAGGGTTCATCCATTTCGCCATTGCGCCAATCTAGAGAAGACTACTTCTATTAAATACTTGGGGGTAATCCTCGACGGTTGCTTGAGTTTCCGCCAACACATTGACACACTAACATCCAGATTACGCAAACTAATCTTCGTTTTCAAAAATATCAGACATGTGGCAGATAACAATATATTTCTCTCTATGTCAGTCAATTATTACTTATTGTATTACCAGCTGGGGTGGCGCGTGTAAATCATTTATGACCCAAATTGAAAGAGCTCAGCGAGCGATCTTAAAAGTGTCACATTTTCTACCTTTCCGATATCCTACCAAATCTTTGTACAAAAAATGCGAAGTTCTAACCGTTCGTCAACTATTTATTTTAAATACTATTCTCAAACAACACTCCCTTCTCTCATACAATTCACTACCGTTGAGCAAGAGGCATTGCGAACCAGTAAGTCGTACCTCACAAACTCTCTCAACGTACTTTGCCAATCGTTTCTTTTGTTTTCTTGGAAGATATCTCTATAACTATATTAATAAACACATCAGCATATACTCGCTAACCAAAAAATCCTGCAAAACTAAGATTACACTATGGCTCTCATCCTTGGACTACGATAAAACTGAAAGCCTACTAATCGTGCCAGCCTAGTGTATCATTTAGAGATGCACAGACATTTTACACACGATACACACATACACGCGCTTATATGGCAAAGGAATCACATAAATCTCCTCACACACATACACAAACACACTAACACATGCACACACACGCAGTCACTCATACACATCAATACTCACACTCACACACACTCTACTAACCTCGACACTACCATAAAAAAAAAAAAAAAAAATACACTCTGTAGTTGTACCTGCGATTGTAACATTCTCATGCTAAATCTTATAAGTTATCTAATATTATCCACTAAGGGAGTGCCTGGTGGCCCGAAATACAGGTACTTTTCCTACTTTGGGCACCAGTCCCACAATAAACCTAGCAGATATGTAATTGTACAACCTAAATATTATAACTTATTATTGTGGTGAGAAATAAATGAAATTATAATTATTATTATGTATCTCAGTGTCACGGGTATCTTACAAAGGAAGATACCCGGTCCTTTGGTAGGCTTACATGGGGATATGGATCCAACACGCAGAGGCCTTTGGAGAAATTTAATGTTAAAATGGGATGGGACATCTACCGATTACACTCCACGTTTGCACATAACACTCGTGGACTGCCAACGGTAGGTGTAAAACTATTGTGTGATGATGGTATCTAATAACTGTTTGTGGGGTTGTGAGGTTTGATGTACCGGCTAAACTAAAAACTATTGATTAAAAACTGTCGTCTGCCTTCAATACCTTTATCGTCTTGAACTTTGGCAGACGGTGACTCGCCAACTTACTGAATGGGCCCCCCCAAACGGTCGCCACAGACACTCAGGCCATACGGGCAACAGGGGGGCAACATTGGTGCAAGTGGCTTGGGGTGTCGAGCGGTGCGGCGTCGGTTTCACCATCGCAGTGGTTTCCCCGTAGTTATGCCCTTGAAAATGACACTTCCACCCCCGAGCATATAGCTCTGGCGACCCCTTTCTGACCAGCCGTTTAAGGCAAGCCAGAGTTGAGAATCCTGCGGGCACTCTTCGGTTTCCACTCCAGCCAGCCAATAAAGGCCAGCCAACGAGGCCCTGGCCGACTCTCTGGGGCACTCAGGACCGCAGTGTCGCCACTCACATTCAGCACGCCACAAGCTGCCCTGCGGTTTATTGGCTTTTGCTATAAATCTTGTGATACATTTTTTCTTTTATATCAAAAGAATTTAGAGAGCCATATGATTTTCCTCCGAGGTTTGCGTTAGTCTCATGGTGAGATAACGACTGGCTCAGAGGTTTATTATTATTATTTCACCTGGAAACGTAATGGTCTTCAACGGTACGTTTCCAGCGATCATTTCTCCCACGTACGTGCAAGCTCTGGAATGAACTACCTGCTGCTGTGTTTCCCGAGCGCTATGACATGTCTTTCTTTAAACGAGGTTTAAGAAGAGTATTTTCTTCACAGTAGGCAACGGCCTGGCTGTACCCCTGGTATTGCAAAGGTCCATGTGTGGCAGTATCACTTACCATTAGGTGCGCTGCTTGCTCGTTTGCCACCGTTGGCAATAAAAAAAAAAATAAAACCTTATACCACAGTCTGTGTTCGTGCGATCTCGGTGACGCATGCGTTTATTACGATCGCTGCGCTTTTCGTAGTTAAGTAAAATGTCTAATAAAAAGTGTGATAGTTGCAATGTAGTAATAAGTGAAATTCTAGCTTTTATTCATAATAAGCTAGAAGTTATGGATCAAATAAGCTTAACACAACTTTGTTTGAGTGCCTTGTCGGCGGATGATATTACTGATGCCAAAAATCTTTTGTACGAATGTGTGACATCGGGCAAGAAAAAATCGCAGCGTAAAAGAGATGGAAAGACACAAAAAGATCTGGAGGATATCATAGGAGTGTTTCGGGAGCTGGAGCCCAACGAATTTCCAATTTTCGTTGTACAAAACATTAATAAACTACCCCCAATTCACTTTAATCACATAGACGTTACGAGATTATTAAAGGATTTATTAATATTAAAAAAGAATGTATTATATATCAAACAGAACTATGTATCTATTGAAGAGTTTAAGGCATTGCAGAATGACATGGAGAATATAAAAACAGCGTCTATTGTAAATAATTTTGAAATGACTAACGTGAACACGTTACGTTGAGGTGGATTCAATGTATCACTAGATACATATGATAGTGGTCCTATAGTATTGGTTCACATTCCGGAATCTCAAACATCTCCCTCTAAAGATGCTAAACTAAAAGATACACCACAGTTGTAGCCCTTTAATAGGAGTATAAATGAGTCACCTGCTGCCGTAATGAAACCACACCGGGAAGCTATTACGCAAGCCACGGAGGAGTGTCTCTATCGACAATCTCCTACCAATATGATGGCATCTGTAGCCAAGGTACATGTGAGTGCAAGACCAGCACCTCAGGCCAGTACCCAACTGAACTCGGAGCTCGAGATACCTCATGACTCGTCATCACAACGCAAATCATATGCTTTACTGGTTAGTGAAGAGGGAAAATGGAATGCGAGGGAGCCTAGTGAAGAGTGGAAAATTGTCCAGAGAAGGAGATATAGAAATAGACTTCAAACAGCAAAGGGTGAAGCGTTGATTGAACCCGGTACAAAGTTCAAAGCAGCAGATATAAAAATCCCATTGTTTATAAATAATGTTGATAGGAACACATCGCCTGAAGATATATCAAATTATATTCTACACAAAACTAATGTTGTGGTATGCCCAGAAAAGTTAAAAAGTAAACAGGTTCGTGACTATGATGCCTATAAAATTATGATACCTAGAAGTCAGCTGTCTATATTTATGGATGTGAAACTATGGCCAGATGGTATAACCTTTAGACGCTTCGTCAGCTTCTTCAGGCGAGATGAAAGTGGGGAGAGCAGTCGTACAAAACTATAATGAATGTGTGTAAATTAATAAGTTTTAATTGTAAATCTGTAAAAAGATCCGCTATGTGCATAAATCAACTATGTGACACCACTGATATCATAGCGTTGCAAGAGACCTGGCTCCTGCCTCACGATATACCTTTCCTGGGAACGATTCACCCAGAGTTCGATTACACGGGTAAATCGACAGTTGATACTTCAGAAAACTTACTACGCGGGCGACCGTATGGTGGAATAGCTATGTTGTGGCATAAAAATGCATTTAAATCAGTATCTATAGTTAACTGTACGAGCGATCGCGTCACAGCTGTGCGGTTCGAGATAGCAAACCGGTTCTTTATTGTATTCAGCGTGTATATGCCTACACGGTCAATAGATAATTTAGCGGAGTTCACGGAGTGCTTAAGTGAAATTAGTGCAATAATAGATAATAATGAAATTGAATCTGTATTTGTTCTGGGTGACTTTATGGCACATCCGACGGAGTTATTCGAGACTGAATTATCGCGTTTTTGTGTTGATCAGTCGAGGTTTTGTGCAGATATACACAGGTTTGGTTTATGTTCAAGTGGATATACGTTTGTGAGTGATGCGCATGGTTCTCGGAGATGGCTGGATCACTGCTTAGTGACGCTATCAGCACTGGAGACGATTACGGATATTAAGGTACGTTATGATGTTATGTGGTCAGATCACCACCCATTAGAAGTGTATTGCGACTTAAAACTTATTCGTAAAAAGATTTTACCTATAAATAGTATTACAGATAAGTCCGTTATATGGGGCGTTCGTCAAACCCCACAAATTAAGGAATATACAGTGCACTGTAATAATAGGCTACAATTAATCAACTGTCCTCTGATGTTTAAACAACGTGTGAACAAACAATGTAATAATTACGAACATAAATTAGAATTAGATAAAACGTATAATAATATTATTTCTATTTTAAGAGAGAGTGCTATGCAGACTTTTGTAAATAAACACGTAATAAAACGTAGGAACTTGATTGGTTGGAATAGGCATGTGCGTGATGTTCATGGAGAGGCTAGGCTAAGGTTTCAGGAGTGGGTGTCCAGTGGTAGACCGAATAGTGGAAAAATCTATGACAATATGTGTGAAAGTAGAAAAAGGTTTAAGGCAAAGCTTAAATGGTGTCAAAATAACCAGGAGCAGGTTAAATTAGACATCATCGCGAGTCAAAGATCTACTAAGAATTTCGCTGAATTTTGGAAAAGCGTTGGCAAACTGAACCTTAAGTCAGGCCTCCCTATGAATGTCGCGGGAGAGTCAGAACCGAGAGAAATAGCTAACTTGTTTAAAAATCACTTCT
The DNA here is from genome assembly GCA_032191425.1 of Lymantria dispar. Classification (NCBI taxonomy): domain Eukaryota; kingdom Metazoa; phylum Arthropoda; class Insecta; order Lepidoptera; family Erebidae; genus Lymantria; species Lymantria dispar. Next base: position 710,039 of record CM063442.1, read on the forward strand.
GTGTAAGGCCTGCCCTTAAAAATACTGTGTCGGTGTTCGGCTCTGAGGAGCGTGATGATAAGGAGAATTTTTTTTTTTTTTTTTTTTTTTTATTGCAAACGGTGGCAAACGAGCAAACAGTACACCTGGTGGTAAGTGTTGCTGCCGCTCATGGACCATTACAAGGCCGTTGCCTACCGCGAAGAAAGCGAAGGGAGTGTGAATGCGTGCATTGAGACTCGGTGATACCAAGGGCACCACCAAAACCCTCTACACGCAATCACCCTAAGAAAGTTGGGCTTCCGGCTCTCTCGCTCACCGAACGAAGCGCAGTAACAAATTGCTACTACTCAGACGTCGATTTTCTGCGAGAGCATGGTACTGCCCCGGACGGACCGGCCCGCGGCTGTAGACAGATAACTGTCGACAGTGTGGTCCTACCACTCCTAAGCATATCACTATATCTGCTAAAGAAATTACAGGTGTAATTCAACACATGACCAGAGGTAAATCTCCGGGTCACGACAGACGTCGAGCATCTGAAGAATGCAGGTCCTCACTTGCCTACAGTTTTAGCTATGTTCTACTCGTTGTGCATTGCTCATAATTATCTGCCTCATAACTTGATGGAAACGATTGTGGTGCCAGTGCTCAAGAATAGAACGGGCGATATCTCGGATAAAAACAACTACAGGCCAATATCACTAGCTACTATTGCAGCTAAAGTACTGGACCAGCTTCTTGATAAACACCTCTCTAAGCACCTAAAAATTCATGATAGGCAGTTTGGTTTTAGGCCGGGATTGTCCACTGAGAGTGTTATAGTGAGCTTTAAATATACAACTAGATATTATACGGATAGACAGACACCGGTCTATGCTTGTTTCTTAGATCTTTCACGAGCTTTTGACACAGTATGTTACGACGTACTGTGGCGAAAGCTTCGTGATACAACTCTGCCTAAAGAGATTTGTTCTATTTTTGAGTATTGGTACACCAATCAAGTTAATAATGTAAAATGGTCTGGGGTGCTGTCCAATCCTTATGGATTGCAATGTGGTGTGAGACAAGGGGGGTATCCTCTCCTCACCTCTTTAACCTATATACGAACGAGCTGATAGAAGGCCTCAGCAGACAGCCGATCGGATGCTGTATGGATGGTACTTGTATCAATAATATTAGTTATGCTGACGACATGGTGCTGCTGGCGCCTTCTGTCAGTGCACTTAGGAAATTATTGGCAGTATGTGAAAAATACGCTGAGAGTCATGGGTTGCACTATAATACTAAAAAAAGTGAGTTCATGGTGTTTGCACCTAGAGGTAAAAATTTAGCAGTGGTACCGCCCGTTATGTTGTATGGGACTCCTTTAAAACGCGTAACTCATTTTAAATATCTAGGGCATATTGTTTGTGATAGTCTGAGTGATGAGTTAGATATAGAGAGGGAACGAAGAGCGTTGACCGTGAGAGCTAACATGTTAGTCCGTAGGTTCTATCGATGCTCAAGAGAAGTTAAAATTACTTTATTTAAGTCCTTTTGCCAAACTTTTTACGCGAGTGGCCTGTGGTCTACATGCACTCAAAAATCGGTCAACGCACTTCGTGTCCAATATAATAATGCTTTTAGGATGCTGTTGGGGCTCCCACGGTTCTGTAGCGCGTCTGGTATGTTTGCCGAAGCACGTACCGACGGGTTCCAGGCGTGTATGCGGAAAAAAGTCGCGTCGCTGCTGTGCAGAATCTGTGCGAGCACCAACACCATCCTGAAGACCTTAGCTACTAAGTGGGATAGCCCTTTCTTCAGACACTGTGTTCGGACGATGATAGCATAGGAGACTCTTCTATCAGTGTTCGAATACAGTTGTTTTTGTTTCTATTTAATTTTTATGTATTTTTATCTTACTTCTAACATAGGTACTTAACCTATTATTTACTAACATTAATATGGATCTTGATGTCTGAAATAAATTACATTATTATTATTATTATATTCATGTATTTCAGTGTCACGGGTATCTTACAAAGGAAGATACCCGGTCCTTTGGTAGGCTTATATGGGGATATGGATCCAACATGCAGAGGCCTTTGGAGAAATTTAATGTTAAAATGGGATGGGACATCTACCGATGACACTCCACGTCTGCACATAACACACGTGGACTGCCAACGGTAGGTGTAAAACTATTGTGTGATGATGGTATCTAATAACTGTTTATGGGGTTGTGAGGTTTGATGTACCGACTAAACTAAAAACTATTGATTAAAAACTATCGTCTGCCTTCAATACCTTTATCGTCTTGAACTTTGGCAGACGGTGACTCGCCAACTCACTGAATGGGCCCCCCCAAACGGTCGCCACAGACACCCAGGCCATACGGGCAACAGGGGGGCAACATTGGTGCAAGTGGCTTGGGGTGTCGAGCGGTGCGGCGCCGGTTTCACCATCGCAGTGGTTTCCCCGTAGTTATGCCCTTGAAAATGACACTTCCACCCCCGAGCATATAGCTCTGGCGACCCCTTTCTGACCAGCCGTTTAAGGCAAGCCAGAGTTGAGAATCCTGCGGGCACTCTTCGGTTTCCACTCCAGCCAGCCAATAAAGGCCAGCTGGATACGAGGCCCTGGCCGACTCTCTGGGGCACTCAGGACCGCAGTGTCGCCACTCACATTCAGCACGCCACAAGCTGCCCTGCGGTTTATTGGCTTTTGCTATAAATCTTGTGATACATTTTTTCTTTTATATCAAAAGAATTTAGAGAGCCATATAATGTTTCTCCGAGTTTTGCGTTAGTCTCATGGTGAGATAACGACTGGCCCAGAGGGTTTTATTATTATTATTATGACATTTATTTAATTTACTAACTACCTTATACATTTTAAAATATGATATAAAAAAAATAAAATATTTAAAAATATAAAAAGCGTGATGACCCACCGGCAGCGAGTACAAGGACCAAGCTGTCGGTGGTTAGGGCTCCAAAGAGAGGAACTTTCTCACGATGCGCGCCGTGTCCAGTAAGACCGCCTTCTACATCAGACCCGCAATCCAACTACCTAACGTGAGCCTCTTTAGATGTTGATCGAGGCTCTTGGCTATTATCCCATTGATCGAAATGACTATCGGTACAACGATTGTCGAGTCCACATCCCACATGTCGGCAATCTCGTGAGCTAAGTCTTGATATTTTATTTGTTTATCTTTCTCAGCCTTCACGAGATTCCTATTTATCAAATGTGTTGGGACACCATTTGAATGCACAAACCGTCATAATTACCTACTTATTTTTTAAGAGTTGCGTACGTACGTGTAGTACAGTGACCTTGTACATTACGGAACGGTTCCGGCGTAAGCTCCATTAGGCTCCAATTGAAATGCTTCACTTTTTGTGCGCGAACTTACCTTCTATATGTTATTATTCTAAGCTTATTGTATTACTAACGTCATTTCTTAGAAAGCTAAAAAATGAATATTGACCTAAAATGTCGGCATTTTTCGTACAAATAAATAATGAGTGAAGTAGCAATGGGCAGGCCACATCGCTCGGCGAACCAACAACCGCTGGGGAAGAAAGGTTCTCTTGTGGCGATCATGTATTGTATGGCGCAGTGGGGTCCACTGGGTGGACCGACGACCTGGTGAAAATTGCTGGACGTCTTTGGGCCTGGACCACACCCTGTGGCGTAACATGAGGGAGGCCTACGTCCCGCACCAGGTCCATGAAATAATGAGTAATGAGTAGTAACCGTTTGATGACGAGGTAAGAAAATACAACTAAGGGATATAATATGCATAATAACATCTATGCAAGAGAAGAAACTCGAAATGAAACCTTATACCAAAGTGTAGGTTATTTTCCCTCTCAATGTCTCGAGCCCAACAGTGGGATATACGTACATGAGCTATGATAAATTAATTATTTGTTATAAGTGTGGTTTGCGTAATAAGATTCTTTTTTCTGATCGCATCGTTAATTGTACTTAGTGGACTAGATACAAATGCCTATTTTATTTTCTACATCTGTCACTGAAACGGAGTGACAATAATAAATAAAATCATTGTATGTTGTTTGTGGGGTAAGAATTTTAAGAGCACTTGACGTAATTTTTTTTTAATCATTATTAAGTAATCCCGTGTGATGACGGAGTAAGAATATACTCCACCACCTTCTTTCTTAGGGTGTCGTAAAAGACGACTAAGGGATATAATTTGCATATAAAATTTATGAAAGAGAAGGAAAATTCGAAATATAACCCTATACCACCACAACTGACCGGCGTGGAATATGGTCGTAGGTTCATTTCCCTTCCACTGTGGAGGAGGCTCGACCTGTAGTGTGACCTTATATGATCTGTAATGATGATGACTATGATGATGAAAATATTACTAACGAAAGTATAAAGAAATCTACACTAATATTATAAAGAGAAAACGTTGTATTTTTATGTTCGTTAGGAATAAACTCACAAATTACTGGACGGATTATGATAATTCTTTCACCATCAGAATGCTACATTAATCCTAAGTAACATGGGCTATATTTTATTCCGGTAATACTACGGGAACCACGCGGTAAGGTGACTGAAACCGAAGCGAAGCGAGGGCGTGTTGCTAGTGTTATATAAACGCGAACAATACAGAATAATTTGATGAAAATATCACAAATTTTATTGATATTAATATTATCATTACAGCAAAATACCACGAAGACGCATGTTAGCTGGCCGTAGAGAACGTGAACTAAAGCGTTCTTTGATGAAAGATGTAAGCGAATCGAGATGCAGAATTCACTTTTTATAGTAAAAGTTCTCGCTTTTTGGAATATGCGGTTAATTTCGAAACTGCTCTGAAGAATTTGGAACTATAATAGTGATAGGACGACACTGTTGACAGTTGTCTGTCTACAGTCGCGGGCCCGTCCGTCCAAGGTAGTACCACAGTCACGCAGAAAGTCGACGTCCGAGTAGTTCCAATTGGTTACTACACTTCATTTAGTGAGCGAAAGAGCTGTAAGTCCAACTTTCTGAGGGTGTTTGTGTGTGGTGGGTTTTGGTGAGTGATGTCTTTAGTATCATCGAACCTCATTGCACGCATTCACACTCCTTTCACTTTCTTCACGATAGACAGCGGCTTTGCAAAGGTCCATGAACAGCAGCAACCCTTAACACTTACCATCAGGCGTACTATTTGTTAGTTTGCCATCTTTTGCAATAATAAAAATAAAGACTAAAACCGTGTAATTTGATAGTTAAAATGAACTTATGTTTTTTGTCACAAGTATCAAATAAAAATGAATTTAAATATATTTTCTATAAATAATAATATAGATCATGGACTACAACTTGATTAGAACAAAATAACACTTCATAAAACACAATTGATCGAGTAATAATGGTCTGATTTGAAAAAAAAACCATTGAACTCATGGCAATAGCGGCTGTATTCCAATACCATCTACAGTTAAAAGTTTTAGAGTTTTGTGGTATTGCAAAAGTCTTAGAAAGTGAAATTATTAATTGTTCCAGAAAAATATGAACATTACTTTTGCAATAGTATTTCATAAGTCACAAGGCTTAATTAAGATACTTGAGATAAAAAAAAACATTTATTGCTTTAACGTATGTAGCGTTTTCAAGAGTAAATACATCTAAAGCATTATATAAACCATTCCCCTATAATAGAGTAAGTCGAATTAAAAACTCATATATGTTAAATATAAACCACAAAGAAATCCATATGAGACATTTTATGTTTGGATAAAAAATAGTTAGGCTTGGATAAGATAAAAAACAATACATACTTAGATAAAGAAAAAAATTATACTAATAGCGTATAGATTAAATTATTTAGGAGAGCCTATATAAAAAATCCCTGCGTATAAGATTCTCTTTAAAAACTCTTCAATTTTATTATTAGATATGTATAAACCTTAGCGAGTCCTTCCCCAGCCTAAAGCATCGCTTTTTGCTAGTTTAATTATATATGACAATTCAAAGAAGTTATTGTCCACGAAGTGACCAGCCATCTTGCTAATACTTTAATGGACATATATTGAACAGAGCCACAATGATATTTGCTCGAATCACTCTCTATACCTTTATATTACTTAACATTATTAATTCTTTATCCCATCAAATATAACGAGTCCTTTCAAAATGATCCCTTTGACATAAATATACTCGCAAAAAAAATCTCTAAAGAGAAAATCTTTATAAATAAAAAGTGGGTATTCGATGATTAAATTGATAACTTGGTTTTTGTAAGAGATTGGGCAAACACGACTTATCTGACAAAGCTTTGGGATCCCATGGTCGGCTTAGAAGTGAACCCTTTCAGGGTACAGATCAATGCCAACCGCCGGTGGTTTATGTTACAGGCAATTGTTGATGTTCAAACGGCACATAGAGACTAATTAATTATATTAGATGCCTAATATAATTAATAATATATATATAAAATAGTTGAATAACATATACATGCCAAGTTGGAACTATTGATAATAGATATATGAAATTTTCGTGCGCTGACGGAGTAAGAATATAATTCACAGTCGTTTAGCCGTGGCTATCGTAAAAGACGACTAAGGAATTAAATATGCATAGAATGCAAGCACATCTATGCAAGAGAAGTACAAGTAGAAATAAAACCCTATAGCAACATATCTGATCAGCGTGGTATGGTACGTCAATTTTCCTCTTATTGATGAGCAGGCGCCAATCTAAAAGTGAGAGTGGGATGATTTTTTTTTCTTCCCATATAAAATTTGTCACTGCCTTTTGCCTTTTAGTGTTGAAATTTCTGAAATCCTTTCTTAGTGATTCTCTACATCATAAAAAAAAGTGTTCACGTTATATCTTATATCTTTAAACGAGCAATTCTTGTGTATATATATATATATATATATATATACATACATACACTACTGGAAAATTAAGGGATCAAAAAAAAATTCCAAATTTTTGGTCAATTTTCAACAGGCCGTAACTTCGAGAGAAATGGTCGTACAGGAAATCAAGAAAAAGGAAATTGTAGCTCCAAGTGTCTAGTTTTTGGATTAGTCTTTAAATTTTTGTAACCGTCGCGATTTTTGAGTAATCGTAGAAAAACCAGCAACAAAAAAAATCTAAATTTTTAGTTTTTTTTTTTGCCCTTGGAGCTACAATTTCCTGTACGATCATTTCCCTCGAAGTTACGGCCTGTTAAAAATTGGCCAAAAATTTGGATTTTTTTTTTCAGTAGTATATATATCAGGATTCAGGATCTCGGAAACGGTACCAACGATTTTGAGGAAACTTGGCATACTAGAGGTTTCGAGGTCAAAAAATCGATCTAGCTAGGCTTTATTTATAGAAAATGTTGTTTTGTTAGTGTTTTTAGCAAAACAATATAATTACATTAAATTTTAAAAGAAAATGAATTCAAATTTTGCCGTCAACGTCATGAGTTACGATAGCTCAGTTGGGAAGTAGTGCAGTTTCCATTGCTTTGGCATTCAAACGGCGTCGGATCGAATCTCGGTGTTATTATTATTCTCTTTTTGTATTTTTATCGTTATTTAATTTTTATTTTTTATTAATATATATCTAAATAAATTCGACAAAAATACAACAAAAATATTCCGAGCGAAGCTCGGTCAACCAGATATTTGTGTTTAAAGATATTTGTGTTTAAGCAGGAATATTTCATCCTGCGGAATGTACCCCATAATCCAAAATACAATAAATTATATTTATTAGGATCACATATAATTTCTACACCGACGAAGGTGATTGCAAATTGCAAAAGCTATTCATTAGGAGTAGAGTCTGTAATAAAATTCTAAAACACTTCTTTTTTAAATATTCTTAAAATGACGAACGACTAAGGAATTTCAGTAATTACTAACAACATCTTAACTAACATAACTTTACTAACAATAACATCTCTGCAAGCCAAGTAAAACTTGAAATGAATCTCTATGCCAACTTGTTTGATCAATGTGATATTTTTCCCTTCATTAATTTCAGTGTATCACCATCCCCTGCTGGATGTAGGCCTCCCTTACGTTACGTCACAGAGTGCGGTCCTGTGCCACCTGCATACAATGACGCCCAGCAACTTTCACCGGGTCATCGGTCCACCTTGTTCGTCCTTTACTACGTCGCCTTATACGTGATCACCACTCAAGAACATTTCTTTCTGAGCGGTTGTCGGTTCGTCGAGCGATGTGGCCTGTTCATTGCCACTTCGGTGTGATATAGTAGGTACATATCCCTTTCACAGTAGAAGAGGCTATTTCCATTCTATCGACATTACCTTTTAATATAGTTCGCTCCTTCCTTTGTTTTTTTTGGCAGGGCACGGTGTGGACACACGCCGTCCTTTCCGTTCAGAGCGAGCGAGACTATAATCCACCGTATTACTTTCCACTCCTTATTGGCCTACCACTGGTACCACTTCTTAACCTTCGTGGTCAGTCCAGCACCTTACACTTGCAGGTACCATCCCATGTCGGCGTCCCAGCCGGGTATACTCGACCGCCACCTGTAAGACCCCGCAGGCCGGGAGTTTACAGCGTAGTTTGTGCCGAACTCCAGCTCACGAAGAGTCTACCTGGTGGCCAGTTTCCTGACCGAATGCATCGGACTGCACTCAGGCAGTAATCTGGATAGTGTTTGAAGCGTTCTCAGTTTTCGTCATAATGGCTTCTCGGATGTCCTCCATCGTCAAGGAATCGCCTAGACCCGCGACGCACCTTTTTGCGCACTTCACGGGTCGACCTATTTACGACAATGCCACATAGCAAGTTATTGTAACAGTATTCAACGGTTAAGAAAAACAATACTACTGCACATTGAACTGCAAAAACAATTTAATGGAAACAAAAATTGTGATCCTGAAAAAAAATCTATATAAAGGAAGGTGCATGGATGCATGGTCCAACGTGCTGAGGCTTTTGGAGAAATTAAATCTAAATATGAGTTGGGACATCTACCGAAGAATTTTCACCTGCCCATAACACTCGTGGACTGCCAACATAGTGTATAAAACTATTAAGATAATGATGGACTGGTTTAAATAAAATCTATTGAATTTCAAATTGTCGTCTGCCTTTAAAATCATATAATATCTCGAACGATGGCAGACAATGACTCGCCAACGATGGGAGACAATGACTCGCCAACTCACTGAATGGGTTCCATAAATGGTCGCCAGAGGCATACAAGCTATACGGGCAATGCAACGGGGTGCAACACCGGTGTTAGTGGCTTAAGAATCGTTTATGGTAAAAGGACGATGGTCTATTTCTGCTATTGCTCTTGGTGGTAAACTGCATATCTGGTGATAAGTGATACCGCTTATGGACTTTTGCTAGGCCGCTGACCCTACCGTGAAAAAAATGAAGGCACTGTAAATGCGTGCAATGAGGTTGGGTGATCCTTAAAGCATCACCAAAACCCATGACACGCAAACATCTTCAGAAAGTTGGGCTTTCGGCTATCTCGCTCACAGAACAAAGTGCAGTAACAGATTGCCACTACTCAGACATCGATTGTCTGCGAGAGTATGGCACCTCGGACAAACTGGCCCGCGGCTGTAGACAGATGAATATCGACTGTCCAACCACGTGGGAAATTTTGTAAATTATCTTATATCTTTAAACGAGCAATTCTCGTATATATATATATATATATATATATATATATATATATATATATATATATATATATATATATATATGTATATAATTATATTTTCAGGATCTCGGAAACGGCTCCAACGATTTTGATAAAACTTGGCATACTAGAGGTTTCGGGTCCAAAAATCCATCTAGCTAGGTTTTATTTATAGAAAATGTTGTTTTGTCGGTGTTTTTAGCAAAATAATACAATGACATTATATTTTAAAAGAATATGAATTCAAATTTCGTTGTTAACGTCATGAGTTACGATAGCTCAGTTGGGAAGTTGTCCTGTTCTCTTTTTGTTTTGGTATTAAAAAGCGTCGGATCGAATCTCGGTGTTATTATTATACTCTTTTTTGTAATTTTTTATATTTTTTCATTATTTGTTTATTATTTTTTATTGTGGAGTGGTAGGATCACACTGTCGACAGTTATTTGTCTACAGCCGCGGGTCGGTCCGTCCGGGGTAGTACCACGCTCTCGCAGAAAATCGAAGTCTGAGTAATAGCAATTTGTTACTGCGCTTCGTTCGGTGAGTGAGAGAACCGGTAGCCCAACTTTCTGAGGGTGTTTGCGTGTGGAGGGTTTTGGTATCACCGAGTCTCAATGCACGCATTCACACTCCCTTCACTTTCTTCGCGGTAGGCAGCGGCCTTGTATAGGTCTATGAGCAGCAGCAACACTTACCATCAGGTGTACTGTCTGCTCGTTTGCCACCGTTTGCAATAAAAAAAATAATAATAATATATATCTAAATAAATTCGACAAAAATATTCCGAGCGAAGCTCAGTCAACCAGATATTTATTACTGATATTCAGAATACCTATAATTCATGTTTATTATATACCCCTTAATTTGTAGGCGGATAATATAGAAGTCTAACTGTTTAGTTTATATCTTGATCTCAATTAATGTCCCAAATATAACCATTATAACAAGTGAAATAATAGATGGGTTTGTAATATTATAACTATTTATAGCATTTAGTATTATATATAGAATTTGATATTAAGTTATCAGCAATAGTGTAAGGAAGTGAGCAATAGACTGTCGTGAAGATGTTTTAAGTTCTATTAAAGACGAGGATTCGGTACCGGTGATGCGTCTAAATGGCAATACTGCGTTACAGTATATGACCTACGGCATTGGACGTCGTCTCTTTCACCATACTAGGTGACTGGATGGAGTGAGGCCGGACCGTAGCCTATCCGCGAAAGAAACAAACAAGGAGGTATCAAGTTCAATTACCTCTTTACATTTTTCTGATGCTTGGAAGTTATCTTAATATTTAAATTTCTTATGTACGTGTTTATGTCACTGAATGCCTCCTAAACGGCTGGACCGATATCGACGAAATTTTTTGTGTGTGCTCAAGGGTTTTCGAGAATGGTTTAGATTCACAATTGGACTCGGTAGGTGGCGCTGCTGTCAATTTCAAGGAGAATTCCTTTTATTTTATTTGAACAAAACAAAGTCTGTTGGGTCAGCTAGTAAGTTATAAATCGTAATTATTAATTATCTAGAAGAAATCTGTATATCTGAAAACTAGGTAAAAAGTTGCCAAAGACGAGCAAAATCAATGTGTTTGGATTAGCATGTATACCTATTCTAGACTGCCACGAACATATAAGACAGTCTATTTAAAAAAAAATTGTGATAAAGATGACAGTCGCTTTTAAAAAGTAGTAGTTATCTACGTGGTGATGATTAAGCTTTCCACGTTCACCATTTTTTCTTACTTACGGGTTTTGTTAAATTAAAATAAAGGACAAGCTGATAAGATTTTATCATCTGATCTAGTTTTACAATATCCCTATCTCTTTGGTGGGCAGAGGATAGATACAAGCTTTTTCGAGATAATATAATTTAGTTATACTTGAAAACCGATCTTAATATTTTTGGTAATAATAATGGTTTAAAGGGTAATGAACAATTTGTTAATAAAAATATATACTCTCGCTCTTATACCAATTATAGGTCGATACGATATACCTATACTATTCTTTCATAATATACGCAAAAGTTATTTGAAATAGTTTAATGACCAACCGCCTGCCTGGCGTCAACCTTCCTTGGGAAGATGATCATTAGTCTGACAATTGCGGATGAAGTTGGGTTAATCGTCTTTTACGACGAACAACGAACAAATAAGGATAGTATTCATACACGCCATTACTCAGCACCAAACTAGGTTTCAAATAATCTGATGTTAATGCAGAAGTTGTGGCTCTTGCCAAACACGTGTATTTGTTTTTAAATATTTTTCTTATAGCCTTTACGAGCCTAACGAGCAAGGAATCCACCTAATAGTGAATGGACTTTTCCAAGTCCCTGATATTTACAAGATACCATGAACGATAGTTATTACATATTATTTAGTAGACTGATTGTTCAACTACTTCCATGGGCACTATCGCATGGGAGATATAAGCGGTATCATTCATATTATGTATTATTGATAGTATGAATTGTTCATTAAGCGAGGTTGCTAACTTCTCCAATATTAGATTGCTATTTGGAACATTCTCGCTTGTCTTTCATAACTCAAAACACACATATGCCCCCAGATCCGGGCAAGAGTCGCGAATAAAGCCGACAAAGTGAAAATCCGCGGCCAGAAAACGCGCGGCTACGAGACCAAGTTTAATGTACCCAACACTGCTACTTTAGAGAATGCTCTCAGGAAGCGTACTGTTTGCAAGATAACAACTTCAAGTAATACCGACTGTTTTATTGCTACTCCCAGCATAATATCATTAAACCATATTCAATTATCCTGTGCGGTGATAGGGGTAATATTTTACCCCACCCCTTATTTTTCTGTGGGAGTCATAAAAACAAGAAATATGGAATATGGCTACCCGCACTCTCCTGGATACCTACTGCGGATTAGTAACACGTCTGTAAAGCATAGCAATGCGTGCGAGGCAGCAGTGGACATCAGTAGGCTGATGATGATGATTATACAGAGGCATAACATGCATATGATTTTAAAATTACACACTCGCTATAGAAATATGAAATATGTATATTATCATCATCACAGCTCATATATGTCCCACTGTTGGGCTTAAGCCTCCTCCACAATAGGAAAGAAATTGACCTACTATACTACGCTGGTCAGACGTGTTGGCTTTATCTCAAGTTTTCCTTCTCTTGGATTGATTTAATCTGCTTATTATATTAATAAGTCATCTTTTACGACACCGACGGGCAATAGAGCGGTGGCTTTTTTTTCTTTTTTTTTATGGGTGGGTTATGGTAAGCGCACACGCCGTCTATTACGACCGGGGTGACGAAAGGACGGCGCGCGGGCCCATAACCCACCCGTACCCACTTCGCCTTCATCGTTGGGCCGACCACCAGTGACGAGTTCCTTGTCCTCAGTGGTCGGCCCGACGGAATACCCTTTCGGGTACCCTCACCTCTCAACGTCCCTGTCCCGAGACGTCGGTCGCCGTCGCGCGGTCAGCCTCTCTGCGGGTGCTGGACCCAAGTGCCCGGTCGAGTCACCTGCGGCCTCGGCTAGGACGGCATCAGGCGCAGGTACTCGCGCTTGACGCCGCCTTGCGCCGCCCGGGTTGCCGGCGGCCGTGTCACCGAAGAGGAGCTCCGGATCCGCCGCCTACAATTTAGATAATAATTAGCCACAAATCGTATGCCTAGTGAGTAACAATCCGTACTCCCAAACGCAATACTTTACACCGTTTGATTTATCACCCCATAAGTGGTTGTACTCACTTTGTTTTATTATCATAATGGTGCTCTATAGGATATAAGGTTGTTTTGCTTAAGGCGTAAAAGAGTCCTTTGTGGTCCCCTGCATCATATAAAGGACCAAGTCGAAGCTGTTTTGTTAGTTTTTTGAATGAGTTAGTATAAGAGGAAATTGAGCTCTTCTAAGGACTTATGTTAAAATAGATGTAGATAAACTATTATGTTATGGCTTATACTTATATATGACTTTTACTTAATACATCATTTAATTATAATAACTCTATTGTCAAATTAAGGGTTCTGTTTTCATTGACATTATCTAAGAATGAAACTAGTGACAGAAAAAGTATATAATTCACCACTCCTTATCTTGCCCGTGGATGTCGTAAAAGATGATTAAGGGATATAATACGTATATAACATTTATGAAAGAGAAGGAAAACTGCAAACAAAACCCTATACTATCCTGTCTAACTACTATGGTATAGTAAGGTCAATTTCCCTCCTATTGTGGAGGAGGCTCGAGCCCAGCAGTGGGACAAATATGTGCCGAGATGATGATGATGACGATAAAAAATTAAAGTCTTCGGCTTTAGTAAAATTTTTCTTATATTATCTTCCTTAGATATGTGTTGAATATAGGAGGCACAGGACAGTTCTGAGCGGTATTCTCGTGAGGACATAATATGTCCTACAATAAATATGAACAGGCTGAGGTACGGATGGATAGATATCTACATATGTATATATTTTTATAATATAACATAATATGTTAATTATACTTATTGTTAAGATTTGTTATATAATTAAAGTATTTATGGTAAATTTGACGGATGGACGAATACTTTTCTATTGTGTTTAATGACAGTTGTAGCATATTAACTCGGCAGACAATATAGTAACTAGAAATATAGTGATATACAAACTTTGTCATCTGATAACGTATTATTTCTAATATTATGGTTATAGTTATATCTCAAGGGTGTAGTAAGAGATGAAAAGATAAAAGTATGTATGCAGATCATATCTCATGCAAGAGAAGGACAACTTCAAGCACAATACCATGGTTTACCGTCTGGTAGTCCGAATTCTCTTCCACTCTTAATAAAGATCAAACCTTGCGAGGGGACGTATACCTATTAGCTGTAAAGAAGGCTATATAAAGGCGTTATGCAGATCACTAGTGGAGAGTTTTATACTTGAGAAACCAAGATTAACATCACCATAACGATTGAAAGTTAGTATCAAATTGAATTATCAAATTTGCACGAACAAAGTACAAACGTTCCCGTTAAAATGTAAACGCAACTAATATTCAAGCAAACTTCGTTTCGAAGCCGGCGTCCGAAATTAGGGTGACCGCAAAATGTTTAAAAGCGAGACATTAATATAATGTTAATATTTTCACTAACGTAAACAGCCTGGCTAATGTTGTCAAATGCGTGTGACCCCTATTAATTTATTTAAGCTTCTGACTTAGGACCTCAAATATTGCTGTCATGTATATATATCTTTAATTTATAACACTTTGGTAACCTAAATTTATACTAGGTTTCTAGATGTAAAGAGGAATATCGTTTCAGTAAGGGAAGTTAAAATATTATAAAAGTGCGGTAGTTATTTATTAATATATTAACTGCAGTTCTATAAACATTTTTAGTCACGGGCAGACCATGATCGTTGCAAAGTGTTCAAAACGTTGAGCAATCAAAAATTAAATACAGATGCGATAAGATCCGCAAATTAGTTCTATTTATGATGTGTAATATTCACGTAAACATCAGAATTCATTATTTGATAGCATTTTTTTTATTAATTGCGGTATTACAAAAGTATAGAATAGTATTGTAGTCACTGCTTGCTTGCCCATGGGAGTCCTAAGAAACAACTGAGGGTTCACCTGGTGAACCCTTAGCTGTTTCTTGAGACTTCTGGCAAAAGTGTAGCCAGCAGATCTTTCCTGGTAAACATAAAATTTCATGGCGATTACGACATTATCTCCTCATATGTGAAATATGAAGAAGCCTACATCAGCGTAGGCTCAATGGATGAAAAAAAAGTATGGTAAGCTAATAAAAGTAAGTAAAATAAAAATATTATTAAGATTAGAATATTAGGGGTATTGTATGTGTAAACATCGCTAATAAAATAACGCACACAGTGCATAAAATTTCTTTTGTAGTTTGCGTTTATATCATAGAAAGTCTTCATTCTACTTTAAACTTGTACTCATCATCACCCTTCACTTATCCCAATTACTTGAGGTCCACTCGACATGTACTTTTCTTTCATAGTATATATTGCAAAAGTTATTAGTAATAGTTTTAAGAGCGGCTGCCTGCCTGATTTCAACTCTCTTTTGGAATATAATGGTTGATCAGATGGAATCAGATGGAGTTAGCCTTCGCCTATATAAATCTCTTAGTTTTCCTTTACAAAACCCACGATTAGTATAAGGCTTGGAAGCATTCGTAGCAGCTACGATGTAGCATAATTTCAGCATGTAATATATTTAGTGGTCGAGCTAAAAGTAGTATATATTCGTTCAAAAACTGATTCATTATGATATAAGTATATTCACGGTATCGCACGAACTGTTTCTGGATATACTAACAGAACTAAAGTACACTATTCTTGTGAATGTACATCGCGATTAAGAGAGAGAGGGAAATGTAGTATTTATGCAATATACATATATTTGCAGCGTTTATAGTCACGGACGGTCCACGAGCGCTGAAAAGTGTGCGAAACGTCGGACAGTCAAAAATCAAATATGAATGCGATAAAATCTGTAATAATAGTTTTATTTATAGTATATAATACTCGCGAACATCAGATATCATCATTAACATTAGAAATCATATAAAAATCAAATAATTTATTTTTCATAAGTCCCTTAAGGACATTAACATAGTGTCACTTCTTAAAGCCAAGATGTCACATTTACACATCGTTTGAAACGATCCAAATAATCTACCACTGCATCAGAACGCGGCTAGACGTTGAGAAGATCCAACAAGAAGCTCAATAGGATGTCGTTTTTTAAATAATTTATTTTAAATGAAATTGTATGTATTCAACACACAATATTAGCTCCAATCTGATGCCCTTCGAAATAGGATACCTGTATATGTATTTATTCAAAATCTAATATTGACATAAAAAAGAAATTATACGAGTATTATGACCGCCAAATAGTTCCACCCAGCTATTGCATGTATGTTTATATAACCGCCGTTTTATGCACTGATGCCTCATCACCAAAAAATGTCAATTTTAAGGTTAGGCTTATAATGTCACAATATTGTAGTTAGGAACAGTCACAGCAGACGAACGTCCGTCACCACACAGACAGCCGGTATGTGACGGAGTAAGAATATAATTTACCACACCACGTATACATGTTATTTGCAAATCATTTTCTTTAGTCGTATTTTACGATACCCATGCGCAAGATAGTAGTGAAATGTATTTTGACTCCATCACCATAGGGAGTAAGAATACAATTTAATACTCCCTATAGGTATATTAGATGAAATTGATTTATGTGAAAGAAATCATATTTATTTTGCCATTGAGATGCCTCATTTATATAAAAGAAAAATCATAATAGAACACAATAAAAGTCCACTAAACTAGAATTAAACAGAAAACCCTAAAAACTTAAAAAAAGTACTATCCCAAAGAAGCATGGTAACCCTTCATAAAAGAATATAACATTTCAAGTTAAATTTTATACGATATTTTTGTTCAAGCTTCCTGAAAGAAGTTTGCTAAAAAGTAGTTTTTCATATTGTAACTAAAACGTTATTGAATGGTTTGAATTTATTAAGCATATTAAATATTCTGTATTGTTTTAAATTATTTTATAAAAAAAAATATTATAAGTTATTACATATATGTGAACAAAGAAAATAAGAGAATTTGATATTACTGAGTGATCACTTCATAACTTAAATTTAAAAAAAAAACCGTAACTCTTCATCTCAGTTATCGACATTCCCTACAGGATAAAGGCATAAAGGATAAAAATATCATCGTAATTGGTAGTTACAATTTTCGCAAGAGACTGCTATTGATCAATTCTTATGGTGGTATTTTCGAATCCTTCGGTAGCAAATTGTCTGCCCAGCTCGTCACCACATGGGTAAGATAATCAGCTTAGTAAATATAAATGCGAAATTTGTACTGAATTTTTTATCCATCCATCCATCAGCCTATAGACGTCCACTGTTGATGGGCCTCCCCACGAGAACAAGACGTCCACTAAATTTTGATTTCAATAAAAATAATATGAAAAAAATTTCACTGCCATATTGTAATTTTTAAGTTTTATAATTATTAGTTTTCAATGATTTAATATATGTTCCGTTAAATATGTAAAATTGGTGTATATATATCGAAAGCTTTTTGCGTTATGAGGGGGATAAAAGTGGCTCGAAATAGTGAACTATTTGTGTAAAAATACATTCGGCGCGCTCTTTGATTGAACTTGAGTTAAGGCGCTTTTTTTTTGGGGTAGGTTATAGTCAGCGTACCAGACCTCCAGTTCCGTCTGGGGCGACGAAGAGGTGGTGCGCAGCCCGATAACCCACCGTAGCTCATCGCCTTCGTCGCTGGGCCGACCACCGGTACCGAATTACTTGTCCTCCATGGTCGACCCGACTGACTTATCGCGCTACCGTGTGTCTAGATCTCGCTTAGTAATAATTTTCAAGAAAATATTACTACACATTCTCTTAATGCTCTATTAGTCTGATTTTGCAACTCCCACGACAGAATAAGAAGTGATCTGTCAGTACACTATTAAATTAGGTATTATTTTAGTATAAAGAATTTCATAAAATTATATCCTCGGTAAAGTTTTGATAAGTAATTGATCTTGCGGTGCGAGCCGACGCCGACACAGATGTTTGTGTTCATATCCAACTCAATGTTGATATAACACTAATTAGAAATTGATCGCTTCCACAGCTCATTATTAAACATCGTTATACGAGCCCGCGTCAGACAAATAATTTCAAATATATCAGGATTCACATTTTTAATTAAATATTAATTAGAAAAAAAAAAAGATGATGAAACGAAATTTCCTTTACACGTGAAATTAGTTATACTCGTTTAGATTATTTTATTTGTATATTCCTTCAATAATATAGGTATAAAATAACTTTCATACGCTTGATACCCAGGCAAAATATACTTTAAAATATGTTTCAATTAGGGTTGTAACGGAACTTCGCCTCCGCCTCCGTTACTGCGGAAGTTCCGCAAGAAATCGTTCCTCCGCCTCCGCCTCCGCATCCGTGTAATTTTTGCGGGGTTATAACGGAGGTTTATTTACTAATCATACGCAAGCAGCGACGCTCGCGACGACTCAGCCACGACCACGTATCGGACGACGCAGTGTAGGACGCTCCCCCCATTAGTTGGACCGACGACCTGGTGAAAGTTGCTGGGCGTCGTTGGATGTGGTGCGACACAGGACCGCACTTTATGGCGTAACATGAGGAGGGCCTACGTCCAGCTGTGGACGGCGATAGGCTGAAATGATGATGATGATGAGAAGGAAATGGTCATTTATATGTTTACTTACTATGAGTCTTTGAATGTACATACATATTTGATTTAAAATAAATATTTTGTTCTATTGATAGTTTTAATAAACCATAAACTACAATTTTTTCTACATCCACTTTCACTTCCGCCTCCGTTAACCTCCGCATCCGCGGAGGTGAAACCCGTCGCCTCCGCATCCGCGTCCGCCTCCGCTAAGAAGGCCTACGTTACAACCCTAGTTTCAATATATATTTAGAAAACTATGTAAGTAGGTATATGTTTTAATTCTTTTTCTTCTTCTATGCTTATATATATCCCACTGCTGGACTAAGCCTGCTCCACCATGGAAGAGGAATTGGCCTCCTATACCGGGCTCGAGCCCAACAGTGGGACGTATATAAGCTGAAATAATGATGATGATGATATTACGCTGGTCAAATGGGATGGTACAGGGTTTTGTTTAGTTTTCCTTCTCTTATATATACGTTCTGTGCATCTTACAATACCTTAATCGTTTTTTAAGACACGTTCAAGGGATGGTGAATTGTATTCTTATTGCGTCAACATACGGAGAGTTTTGAAACTGATTCAATACAGTGGATTCGTGGTAATCCGGTCCCTGTTTAATCCGGCGCCCCTTGCAATCCGACATGTCTATTAGTATTGAATATTTTTTCGTCAATCTTTGCTAATGTAAGTACGCATACGCGTACACTTGTGCGCGTCCCCATTATTGAGCTTTTGTTTTAATTCTCTTAATATATATAACGTCCGTGTGGTGACGGAGTAAGAATCGTCCGTGTGGTGACGGAGTAAGAATACAATTCACCACCCCCTATCTTACCCGTGGGTGATCGTACGAGACGACTAAGGGATATAAAACGCATATAACATCTATGCGAGAGAAGGAAATCTCGAAATAAAACCCTATACCAACACGTCTGACCAGCGTGGTATAGTAGGTCAATTACCCTTCCATTGTGGAGGAGGCCCGAGCCCAACAGTGGGACGTATATGGGCTGATATGATGATGATGATGAATATATATAAATTACGTGTCACGTTGTTTGTCCGCGATGGACTCCTAAACTACTTAACCGATTTTAATCAAATTTGCACACCATGTGCAGTTTAATCCAACTTGAAAGATAGGATAGCTTACATCTTAATTTATAGTCGCAATATTATTTTATTGCAAATTATTTGTCTATTATTTGACATGCACAATTATCTGTTAACTCCCAAACGATTTTAACAGATGGCGATATCTGTTGACTGTATTGAGTAAGTAATTAATAGATGGCGCTGCTATGTCAAATCTACAAACGTGTCATATAAGCTACAATTCAATAGCATAAGTAGTTTACTAAAATGTAATATAATAAAAATCTTAACTACAGCAACGCGTGGCCGGGTCTGCTTGTGTATGTATATGTATAACGGTACAGCCCAGTGTGCCTTCATAGTTTAGTTAATTAATTGTATATTAAGTATACACACTCATTGGATTATAAGATACTCTTTTGAAAAAAACCCGGACTATAAGAGATCTTAGGCAGTATAATCCGACCAATTCGATAGTCCGATATTGTCGTGCAAAACGTTTATCGGAATACCGTGAGTCCACTATATATGTATCCAATAAATAAAATTTATAATCGCTGAAACCTTATGGGTTTCACAGCTTATAGTTGTAAATCAATGTCATCATATTATTAAGATGGCCACCATCACTGATTACTGATAACCTAGTCTTGATTTCTTTTTTCTCTTCTCTCACAGAAACGTCCTTTCAACGCCAATGCTATCGTTATCTCAGACCTACTTCTCCCATAGAAGACGTGCTCTAAATCTTCAGAGGCATGAGTTGTAATGCCTACTGGTTTGTTTCTTTGTTATTTATACAATGATACAGAAGACAAGCAGATTATGATGACAGATATGTCATAGTATTCAAAAACCCCAACTTTGGGTCGGATATAAGTGATAGTTTGCAAGTTTATACGGATCACATACTTTTATATAAACTACACGCATTTGTCTTTTTACCAGTGTTCTTATAAGAAAATCTACGATATTTATTTCATCATCATCATTTCAGCCTATTGCCGTCCACTGCTGGATGTAGGCCTCCCTCATGTTGCGCCACAATGTGCGGTCCTGTGCCGTCTGCATCCAACGACGCCCAGCAACTTTCACTAGGTCATCGATCCACCTAGTTCGTCCAACACTGCGTCGTCCGATACGTGGTCGCCACTCGAGAACCTTTCTTCCCCAGCGGTTGTCGGTTCGTCGAGCGATGTGGCCTGCCCATTGCCACTTCAGCGTGCTAATTCTTCGTGCTATGTCGGTTACACCCGTTCTTCTGCGGATTTCCGTATTCCGGATTCTATCTTGCAGAGAAATCCCGAGCATAGCTCGCTCCATAGCACGCTGAGCGACTTTGAGCCTTGATATATGGCCTACATTTAGGGACCACGTTTCCGTGCCGTAAGTCATCACTGGTAACACACACTGGTCGTAGACCTGTGTTTTCAGACATTTATTTACTGGACTATATAACTGAACTGCATTTGTGGCAGACATGCAAGCAATGCATTCGATGGATGGATGATAATTGTCACATCGTGGACCTTTGGGGTATTTGAATCACAACCAAGTCGCTCTCTTAAGGTGCAGTATACTATTTAGACATCGATATTCTGCAAGAGCGCATGGGCGTACCCAAGTAGGGGCAGGGGGGGGGGGCAGCTGCCCCCCCCCTAGAAGATAAAATGTTAAGAGATGAATTTTCAAACATCCTTTCTTAGTGCTCCCGTACGCTATAAAGGGAACCCCTGTGCAAAATTTCAAGGTTCTAGCTCTTATATTTTAGGCTCTGCGTTGATATGTTAGTCAGCTTCTCCTTTTATATGTATAGATAAGCACCTAGCGTATAAAAAATCTGACTTGCCCCCCCCTGGCCTAGAACCTGGGTACGCCCCTGCAAGAGCGTCTTATTAAGCTCAAAGATCCGACCCAGTTGTGGCTGTAAACAGAAAACTATCAGTAGCGCAGTCTTGCCAATACCTTGCCTTGGATATAGAACCATAAAAATCTTAAAACCAAGATGTCATTTTTATATCCAACAAAATTGCCACACGGCCATTACATAAGTATGATATAAATCATCACATTTGTGTAAGGTTCTCTATTCAGTCCGAATTGGACCGACCGGGACTCAATTATACCAATACTTTATGATACCAGTTATATTTTTATAGGCAAGTTATAAAATATATGCCTTGTGATTGGCGATATGGCTTGTGATGGTTCATCATCGCTACATGAATGCACGAGAAAAGCGTCCATCAGAGAGGAGTGGCGGCGTGTTGTGAAGCTTGCCACCAACACCTGAAATGATGACCACGACCACTCTGTCAAGAGTGATACCGCCAAAGAAGAAAAGAAGAAGATTGGCGATTGTGACTGTTGTGTTCAATGATTTGAACTGTATGAATTTTTTTGGAAGTTAGGGATATTTAAAGATTAATATTCAAATTGTCATTAAACTTATGCCTTCCATAGAATTATTAGTAAACGAAACTCTGAGATTTGATGATCTCGGCCTGGCCACGAACGACAAGGTGAGTACCTTGTCGTTCGTGGCCTGGTGGTTATCCCAATAGGGAAGGAGGGAAGGGGGGGGGGACTCCTTGGGGTCGCCGGCCGCTCTTGCGCCCTGGATGGAATAGACAGCGTGAACCATAGCCTGCCAAAAAAGGAGCCGATGATTCGGTGTGGATAGAGATTTTCCCTTTATGCCATTTATTAAGTTTTACTTACAAAACTTTGTCAACTACGGGATAAGCAGTCACATGTCACATTGTAATTATTTACTAGAAATAGCTAACCGAATTTAAATTACTGCACAAATGAGAGTGTGGTTTAAGTAGCGATTTCCCTTGCCGAATGTCGTCGGTTTAACCCCACATAGGATAATTATTTGGGCGATCAATAATCGTAGGTATGTATTTTGTGTACGTCAATTATAGGTTAATAATTATAGCTTCATTGCATGGGATTAATACATAGCCAAGAAAAGCCTTGTCAAAAATCTTTTCTCATAATAAATTTTATGACTTCTAGAAAAAAAAAGTATTTCTTGACTAAGAACTAAATTGCACTGTCTGAATGCTAATAACATGTGAAGGAACAATAAAAAAAACCTTTCCACATTTGTGACAACTATAAGTTATTAGAGTTAAGTTATTAAGTAATAAGAAGTTATTAGACCGCATTTTATGCTCCCCCAGTAATATAATATACGAGTGACGTTTTCCATTTGTATGCAAATGCAGGCGACAACACGACAACGGGACGACGACGGGACGACACACAACATTACTGCGACGAATCACTTAAGTAACAGCTTTAATAAATCCTAAGAATATATTCCCGAAAGAGTTAGCAGAGGTGTAACGCTCTTTGTGATTGGCTTAAAAATGTCTCTAAAGTTATTCAATATATTATCCAAATGCTCGGATATTTCACTATTTAATAAAAGCTGATAATTCTGTATGTAACCGACATAGCACGAAGAATTACTTAGCTGAAGTGGGAATAGGTATTGAATTAAGTACCTATTAATTCAGTACCTTAGATCGAAGTAGCGTATATTTACCACTTGATCAAAATTAAATTCTTGTGTAATAATTATTACTAAGAGACTTTATATCTATTTTCAGTGCTTTACTTTCTCGTTTGCCAAATGAGTTATATTTACATGTTTATAATTTAATTATTGAAAACTTAATTTTACAATAAACGTACAAATATTATTTTTATTGCTGTTGTTGGACAGCGACTAAAGAGCACACTTGATGGTAAATGTTGCTGCCGCTCTTTTCCTAGGTCGATCCCTCCAGTGAAGAAAGTGAAGGGAGTATAAATAAATGCAAACACCCTCAACAAGTTAGGCTTTCGGCTGTCGCTCACCGAATGAAGTGCAAAAAAAATTGTTAATCAGATGTCAATTTTCTTTAAAACTATGCTGCTACCCCGGACGGAACAGTCCACGGATGTAGATAAACTACTGTCGACAGTGTGCTTCTAACATACTATGCCATATCTATACCAATAAATAAAATTGAAGTGTCTGTAATGTCAAAATAATAGGCTTTTTTCATGCTCACATGGTTATTTGCACGACACCTATGCCTAAAATAGCAATTAAACATTTTTTGTCTGTCTGTCTGTCTATCTGTCTGTTTGTTCTGGGTAATCTTCAAAACGGCTGGACCGATTTCAAAAATTCTTTCACCAATGGAAAGCTATAATGTCAGGGCGTAAACTAGGCTATATCTTATCCCGGTATTCCCACGGGAACGGGAACTACGCGGGTAAAACGACTATAACCTATAACCGAAGCGAAGCGAGGGCGGATTGTTAGGTTATGCTATAAAGAACAGCGATTATGACGACAATAACAAAAAAAAACAACATTTGTGGCAGTTAAATTAAATTCTTAGCTGAATAATGTATATCACTTATAAAATAATAAGGTAACACTCACTAGGGAATGCAACGCGAATTGAATCAAGTTCCACGGGGAGTAAACAAGAAATGATCGGACCATTTATAACGTGCCATTTAGATAGCCGACGCGACAAGCGCCATCACTCAACACAACCAATAGCAATAACAGAAGTACTACTATTAACTATTCGAACAACACACACCCTCGGGAGTTTGAATGTACAATTTTCTTTGAGTGACTGGATGAATACAGCCTGCTTAGTCGTCCAGATGACAGAAAGGCCTCATAAAAGGTCCAATCACCCAATATTAATAATTAGTTTAGAGAAGGAACATTTGAAATGAAACCTTATGGAAACTCGTCGGATCAGAGTGGTATAATAGGTCATTTTCCCTCCCATTATAGAGGAGGCTCGAGTTCAGTGGTACATATATAAGCTGAGATGGTGATGATAAATAGTTAGACGCTCTCATACCATTTTTTGATATAGTTATGCTCTTTTTCTTTGATAGGCAGGGCTTTGTCTGGTTATACTTCGCCAGAAGTGTCTAGGATAAAGAAGAGTATGACGTCTTTCTCACTATATGGTATTACATAACCCTCAATGAATCCAACATCAACATTTGTAAGAAATAGTATAGAAATAGGATAGTAGACAATGGGAACCATCTATGTACCCATCAGTTCATCGACGTTTACTCTTGGACATCATAACCAGCGTCACTATCATAGATCATATGCTTACTGTTGCTGGGCTAAACCCTCGTCAAAAATTGGAAAGAAAATTCACCTGGTATATCTCACTGATCACGGGTTAATATAAGGTTTTATATAGTTTTTCTTCTCTATTTATTTAGACTATGCCGTGTGGTGACGGAGTAAGAATGCAATTTACTACTCCCTCTCATACCTTTGGGTGTCTTAAAAGACGACTAAGGGATATAATATGCACATAACATCTGTGCAAGAAAAGGAAAATTCGAAATGAAACCCTATACCAACATGTCTGACCAGCATGGTATAGTAGGTCAAATTCCCTTATATTGCGAAGGAGGCGCGAGCCCAACAGTGGGACATATATGGGATGCGATGATAATGATGATAATACCACGCTGGTCAGACAGATTAGTATAGGATTTTATGTTGAGTTTTGCTTCTCTAAGTCAGATAAAAGCAATCTCCCGTAAAGTCCTTTGTAAAAGAGGCAGGCAACTGGCTAAATAGCATTTGAACGGTTATCTTCATTCTCGTGGAAAGGCTGCTACCTAATAAGCTAATGGTTGGATAAATGGATTACAAATATTAACAGTAAACCAAAAATATTACTATTAACTTTTTGCTGTTTAATTACTATTAGTGAAAACGTGAAAATAACACTTACAATACAAAAAAAAATAACTCCAATTTATAGAATAATATAATTAATTGTACAATTTGAAGCACACGTTGCAATTAAACTACTGTGTATATCCGTTACAGTGAATGATTCACGTGAAATATCTTCTCTTCGTTGTTTTTTCTGTTGTGTGGGTGTCAGTGTGCGTTAGTTCCAAGATCACAGACCGATCACAGTGGGTTCGTTTTTGTCCAGTGCCACTAAGCGTACTTTTTTAGAAGAGACCTGAAATAAACGATGTCATTTCAAACGATATCTGTAGACTGAGCCGATAAATCCAATAAGAAATATGTGGACGTTATCTTTTAAGACCAAATACTGGTCAAGTATTTTATGTTAAAGTCTCAAGTATATTTTATTCCATATTTATAGTCTTATAAAGTTACAAGGTAATCTCAAAAACAATGTCTGAGAAATATTATAAGATAAGGAAATTAATAAAACTATTTGGATGCTGAAAAACCAAATAAAACGCGATAAAATTCGTAAAAATAATACTTTTAAAATGTGTAATACTCGCGTAAACATCAGATGTGATTAAATAGATATACCTTTTATGATATAATATTTCCAATGCACAAATAATCCAAGCTATTATTGTCATCAGTAACAGTAGAAGGAAAGCTGGTGCGGCCTGGCCTAGAGCAAGTGCTCGGGGTTTGACACCTGAGCAGGCGGGCATTGTAGCGGCAAATCGTGCTCGAACAGCTGCGACGTGACCTCGTTCAGTTAAACCAATCAGACTATAACAAATAAAAAATCTTCGTGTATTTACTTTCATAATAGAAGAACTTCCTGGGATATGGATTGCGACACCTAATGTGATCGCCTAATTATTTGCCAAGTGTGGCGATTATAACATTATATCTTCATCATCATTATTCAGCCTTTTACCATCCTTTGCTGAGCATAAGCGTCCCTTAACTTTAATCAAAAAGTGCGATCCGAGCCGAGCCGCCACCAAAATGGTAGGGAAATTGACTTAACTATATCTTGCCGTGGATGTCGTAAAAGGCGGCTGAGGAATATAATATACATATAACATTTATGTAAAAGAAGGGAAACTCGAAATGAAACCCTATATCAACTTGTCTTACCAGCATGGTATTGTAAGGTCAATTTCCCTTCTATTGTGGAGAAGGCACGAGCTTAACAGTGAGACATATTTGAGTTATGATGATGATGTTGATATCACGCTGGTCAGACTGGTTGGTTTACTTTTGAGTTTATCGTTTCTTGCATAGATGTTATCCGCATATTATAATACCTTAGTTGGCTTTACCTTAGTTGGGGTGGTGAGTTGTATTCTTGCTCTGTCACCACTCGAAAAACATACAATTAATGGACACACATTATACACAGACTCGGCACGAAAATTTGGATTGCACTACGTGTCCTGTGTAAAAATCACATGTGACATGGCGACCAGTATCTTAACTACTACGTCATCCCCGCGGAAATGGAGCAGAGGATTCGATATATAGTGAATAGATAGATGAATGGATTTTGCAATTTCTTTTTTAATTATAGATTATAAAGTATATATGAGTTAGCTTAATTTGTACATACTCGTATGAGTTAGTTTGTTTGTAATTGTCATTTAGAACAGAAGTTTTGCATTTGATGACTTTTCGAAGTGTATTAAATCAGTAATTTGTCGTCATTATCATTCATCATTTTATTTAAATTTGGGAGTGAATAGTATTCTCTCTCTGTCACCATACGGAATACAGTTGCCTTATACACTTGCCTCCAATCCAAAAACTCTTTATATGGACTGTTTTTCTGTACCATAATGTATACATGCGCCGGTATCATCATTTGTAAAGCACCAAGGTTGCAAAGTTCATCTTCACCATATGTTTTGGAGATTACTCTACTAGCTGAATAAGGCTCTGTGTGAAAAGCGTATCCTGTAACATATACGGACAATGTAAGTAAATAATTATATTTCGGAAATACTCGATACATAAAATATTTATCTTAGTTAAAGTATTTACTCCTAATTACTTATGTTTTATAATCTAATCAATTTATGAATTTAAATGCTTTTATGGTTACAATTTAAAACTTGTCCCGCTTGTTTTTTTTGTTGTCAAATTTTCGAATTGAAATTAATCATTTTGCTGATGACCCGTTGATCTAAAATCAAACAAAGAATGTAATCTTGAGATTCGTGAAATTTTCATAAGCATTTTACAGCTCATAAACGCTATTCGTGTTACTACGCGTCCCACGATTTTCATTTTGGCTGATTAATAATAATTCATGTATTCGGACTAGCCAAGACACACCTTAAGTTTCAATATATTACCTTAAGTTATAAGCAGAAATAATATTTGAAGTTGTTATAAAATATTTAATGTTGTACTAAATAAATTTCAGAACTGACCATTGTACTTGGTATCCGTCCAGATCTCACTTCGTTTGTCATTGAAATCAACAACTAAGACATGTATCATAATATTGAGCTTGGCTATCATTTTACATTTATGTTTTTGATGAGATGAAAATTTTAACGAAATGATACAAGGGGTTTTTGAAAAATCAACAAAAATCTAAAAATTTATTTACATTGTCTACATTATTGAAGTTGGTTTTTTTTTTACCAAACATAATTAAATTATTCTTCAGTCAAATACGATTAATGGTTTTGTATTTTTTTTCATATGACTCTTTTACGTGCATATCTTTACGTGTAGTTTTCATTCATCCTTAAAGAAGGCAACAATTAAGAATTTTATGTTTTATATGATTATAACATTAAGAGAATTAAGAGAAGGAAAACATGAAACAAAGCTCTATGTCTATACGCTTATCACTGTTAATTCGGTTACCATCAGCATCCAGGGCCACGTGAAGTACTTGAGCCATCCATAGCCCACCCATATAAAAAGAATGTCTATACGTCTGTCCAGTGTGGAATAGTAGGTAAATTTCCCTCCCATAGATAAGGAATACCGATCTAACCGTAGAAGGCAAATGAACTGAGAGGGTGATACCAATGAATATAAAATCGAAAAGTCAAAAATAGACAATTTAGGTGGTTTTTTTTTTTTTGGGTTGGTTTGCGGTCGGCGCGCTCCTCGCACCACTCCGTCCGGGGCGACAGAGGGGCGTAAGCACGCAACACCCGCATCCCATCCGAACAGCACGTTGCCTTCGTCGTTGGGCCGACCACCGGAGCAGGGTTACTTGTCATCAGTGGGCGGTCCGATGGAATACCCCCTACTTGGGGTACCCTCCCATCGACAGACGTCCTCCCCTGGAGGAGGACGTCCCCTGGGGGAGGACGTCGCTACCTAAATTGTCGTGAGGAAAGCTCACGACAATTTAGGTAGTGAAGATGTTTGCAAGCTCTGATGACAATCTATTGACATCTCTCCTATAGCTTTTAAATTTATAGACATAGGTTATAAATTGAATTAGCTATGAAAACAAATGAAAACTGGGTACCTACAACAGACTAGGCTACAACGACATTTATGAGTTTTTAATGCGTACCACCACTGCGAACTAGTTCAAGTCCATTATTCACAGATTGAAGAACATCAACCGTTCGTTTAACTTTTGTAACTTTTTTATCTCTTAGTACATCCTCTTTTGGGTTCTTGAAACCGCTGTAGTAGTAAAATCCTGGATTCTGTGTAGCACAAAAAATATAATTATAAAAATAATGGAAGTTGAAAAATAAATATATTGATAAGGAGATGTACATCAAGCCAGCCTCTAGTATATCCGGTATCTTCGAATATTAGTTCAAAATCACTGTTAATAAGTTCATCCAAATTTGAAATGGAAGGTGCTGCAGCGTTCAGGAGCCAGGAGACTACACTGCTTGTATAGTAGTTATATAACAGCATACTCATTACACCAACCACTAAAAGTGTTACTCGACGACCTGTTGATATAAAAGTAATATTCATTTTAAAAGTAAAACAGGTGAATGCGTGATGAGAGCGTTACGAAAAGTGTGATCAGAAGAGGTGGACGGCGGTTGAGAGGGAGATATACGTTAGTGAAGATAGAAAGAGAGTTACGTTTTATTGTAGGGGACAATAGAGAGAGGTGCGAGCAAATATATTCTTTCTCTCTTTCTCTGATAGCAAATTATGCTTTGTATATTTAAGACAAAGTGCAGGCCTATTCTCTGTACCACACATTTTGCGTGTATAGGAATATGCATACCAGTTTCAGTACGGGGATCCCAGGATATGCATCCCAGTTTATAGAAAAGAAAATGGTCGACTAATAAAATAATAGGCGTGGTGGATTGATAAAAGGTTTTGCTTTAAGGATTCTTGCAATAGTAGTGCCTGATTAGATTTTTTTACATCTGCAGTAATCTGCAGTAATTTCACGCATTTAATGGATGTTTATTTTAAAAGTCTAAATTTAGAATAAGGATACACTATAGACTGATAATTTGTATAGAAACTTGGAATTTAATTGCTAATAAATAAATACTTCAAGACTCATCCGTGTGGTGACGGAGTAAGAATGCAGTTTAATATTCATACAGTTTACTCTTGGGTGTCGTAAAATATGTCTCAGGGCTATGATAATTAGGAGGAGTACACCGTCCTGCCACCACTGCGATTGCGACGAGGACACGGCGCAGAATACGCTCGAGGTTTATGCCACTTGGGCAGAGCAGTGTCGTGAACTCGTCGAAATCATCAGTTCCGACCTGACGCTGCCGACCATCGTCAGGGCGATGCTCGACAGCGTCTGAAACTTGGACGCAGTCGTGGCCTTCTGTGAGGCAGAAGTCTTGCGGAAGGAGGCGGCGGAGCGCGTGCGCGAGGAGCGTCTCCTCGATGACGCGAACCACTGCGGGTGACTGGGGCAGCGCAGGTGCGAATACCTGCGCCTGATGCCGCCCTAGCAGACGCTGCGGGTGACTGAACCGGAGAATTGGTCCGTCACCCGCTGAGAGGCCTACCACGCGAAGCAAGACCGACGTCTTCCTCGAGGGGGGGACGTCGGTCAAGGAGATGGTACTTCTCAAGGGGTATTCCGCCGGGCCGACTACTAACGACAAATCACCCTGCTCCGGTGGTCGGCCCAATGACGAAGGCGACGTGTCACGGGTGGGTTACGGGTGTGCGTGCTTACGCCCCTCTGTCGCCCCGGATGGAGTTAAGCGAGGAGTGCGCCGACCGTAACCCACCCACAAAAAAAAGGGCTATGATAATTAGATAATATTTAAGGCAGAGAGGAAGAACTTGATAGAAAACTCTATGCCAAAGCGTCTGATCAGCCCGGTATAGGATGTTAATTTACCTTCCATTATAGAGGAAGCCCGAGCTTAAGAATGGAACTTATATGGGTTAGGATGATGACTTCAAGACAATTACAAAATATTTAGATTCAGTTTAAAACAATATTATTTCAAGTTACGTTAATACCTTGGCTCCCTTTCTTCTCTAATAGTTGAACTCCGTCATCGTAAACTATAAAAAATATACAATTAATAGTTATATCAGTGATTTATTGTGAACGCATTAATATCAATTTCTTAAGTAAACATGTTTATTGATCACAGCAGAATAAAAATTATATTGTAGAACTAGCAAACCGCCCTCGCTTCGCTTCAGTTATAGGTTATAGTCGTTTTACCCGCGTAGTTTCCGTTCCTGTGGGAATACCGGGATAAAACATAGCCTAGTTTACGCCCTGATATTATAGCTTTCCATTGGTGAAAGAATTTTTGAAATCGGTCCAGCCGTTTTGAAGATTACCCGGAACAAACAGACAGACAGACAGACAGACAAAAATTTTTTAATTGCTATTTTAGGCAATTTTATTTATTGGTATAGACAAAATATACCTTCTTGACATATAATAGCGAAGACGCTAAAAAATGCATAAGTGCCTGGTTCTGGTCTTTGTTCCGTTAGAGAAGTCCCTGCCAAAACCAGAGTGCAAGTGATACAAGCAGCCAACGAGCATAACCAGACGCCATTAGACATAGGTGTAAGAAATTGGTTTTCATATTTGCCCACTCCTTTGCTGGGGATCAGGTAGTAAATTTTTGTCCTGAAAAAACTTGTATTAGTGTCTGTCTTTAATACATTCATCAGTCTTTTGAGCTACACTTCTGAATAGAGTATACTGTCACAATCGCTATACAAGGTAGATGGATTGGCAAGGGGATGGTACCCGTAAGGGTAACCCGCCGGACCGGTCACGGATGTCAAGGAATCGGTACCAGTGGTCGGCTCGATGGTGACGGGTAGGGAATACGGTAGGTTATGGGGTCATACGCTGCTCATCTGTCGCCCTGAACAGATTGGGCGGAGAGTGAGCAGACCATAGAATACAAAAAAAAAGGTAGACGGGATGGTAGTACAGCTTCTCAGGTGGTGTTGTAAGTTTAACGGAGACAACCTATGCCCATTTTCCCTGGTGACCCCCCAGCTGGTTTTTACGAAAAAAGAAATATTCAATAATCTTAATTACATGATCTCTTTAACAGAAAAGCTATACGCTGATGGTGTTAATTATTAGGAAGTAATATTATGCTTTTTCCCGTGTGGTGATGGAGTAAGAATACTATTCACCACCCCATTTCTTGCCCGTGGGTGTCGTAAAAGATGATTAAGAGATTATAATATGCTGGTAACATCTATGCAAAAAAAGGAGGACCCAAAATAACACCTTATACCAACACTTTTGACTATTTTGGTACAGTAGGTCTATTTCCTTGCTATTGTAGAGAAGGCTCCAGCTTAGCAGCGGGACGTATATGAGCTGTGATTATAATGACGAGTCTTTAAGCACTTAGAAGAGCTTGAATTATATTTTTACATAGTTATATCATTTTTATTTAACAGTCAAAGCCTTTTTTAGTAAGGGGGGTGGTAAATTGTGTTTTTATTCCGTTAGCATACGGAAAATTTAAAAACTAGTCAGTAATAATATTAAGAATAAAGTTACTGAAAGTTAGATGTTGGTGGATGAATGATGTCTACCCAATCGAGCCATTTGGGAAATATTCTAGCACAAGTGCTTGACAGATCTTGTTCCTCCCAAAGCAGAGAATTTGTAACCGCCTGCCAAATAGAAAAAAAAAACGTTACATCAAAACTCGTATCCGTATTTAATTTTGCCATTGAAAATATTTTCATCATATTTAATAAGCGGAAATGAATTCTGTACAGAACAGAAAAGAAAATATTACCAGCGTAGAATTTCTCTCGGGCGATCCTACCCAACGGCCTGCAATACTGTAGTCAAACCTGTGGAAATTAACAAATATTGAAATAACAATATCGGTATATTTGTTGACTCACTCATGTTGAAAAAATAATTCAATTAGTATTTGTTATCTTGCGCCATCATTTTTGCTTCTACGAATCTGTCACAATATTTACTTTAGTGATGATTTAATTATACTTAATATCAAAGGTCGCTCTCCTCCCTTTCAATGTGGTCGTGGAATAAACGAGTGATGTTTACTTATTTTATAATTACTGTTGTTTGCAAACGAGCGTACAGCACACTTGATGGTAAGTGATACTGTTTACGAACCTTTGCTAGACAGCTGTTTACCTTGAAGAAAGTGAAGGGAGTGTGAATACGTGCAATAAGATTCGGCGATGCTAACGGCATTAACAAAGTTCATCATGGGCAAACATCCTCAGAAAATTGGGGAATCCTATTCTTTCGTGCACCGAATGAAGTGCAGTAACAAATTGCTACTACTCAGAGGCCAGTTTTCTGCTCAGTGTGGTACTACCCCGGACGGTCCGGCCCGCGGCTGTAGACAGACAACTGTCGACAGTTGTGCTCCTACCATATAAGCTCTAATAACTAATTCGAGATTGTGTGCCGCGTGTGGGATCTAGTCTAGCTATATTTTTTATTATTATTATTTGAATTAGCGGCTTCGAATACGTGCTGTGTGGTAGCGGCTTCGAATACTACCAACCCTTGCTTTGCTCGTGGGTGTCGTTAAAGACGACTAAGAGCCCTAGATTGACCCGGACCAACCCCATCTGGTACCATTTGGGTCAACGATTACATTCCCAAGGAGGGTTGACGTAAGGCAGGCGGCCGGTCATAAAAGTCATTGCCGAAACTTTTTGCAATATGTCAAAACAGATGATATATTGCGTCGACCCCAAGTAATTGGGATAAGAGCAAGATGATGATGATGATTATTATTTGAATTAGGTTTTGAAAAAAAAAACCTACTTCGAAGGACAAAGAGAGAGCTAATACTATATATTGTATACATACAATTTCATTTAAAAGAAACTATTTAAAAAAATGACAGACCGCTGTGTTTCTTGCCGGATCTTCCCACCTTGTGGCTGCGTTCTGATCCAGTAGTGGATTATTTGATTGTTTCAAACGATATGTAAATTTGAATATATGTAAGTGCTTATGCAGAATTAATAAAATTGGATTTGATTTGAATGAATTAGTATTTCATCACCATTATATGCTTCCCATTACTGGGTTCGAGCTTCTTCTGTAATGGGAGGCCAATTACTATAACACGCTGTTTAGATGAATTGTTCTTCATCTTTTACGACTCTCAGGGGCAAGAAAAGAGTAATGAATTGTGTTCTTAGGTTTTCCATTTCATTTTCATTCTAAGTAATGATTTCTGATATTTAGGCAAGTATTACGGATTCTAGGATATTTTAATTTCCATCATAAATGTGAATAAATGACGAGAAAATGTAAGATAAAAAGAATTCAAACATTCACACAATAAAATTGAACTTCACTGTCTTAGAACCGATCACACAGATGTAATAATGGTCTAGGTAGTGTCTTTCCATGTTCTGTGTCATAAGTTTTATATCAACGCAGAACAGTTCTTGGTATGATTCAAATATGATTTCATACCTGCATTAGTGCAAGGTAAAAGAAAAAAAAACGCGATTATTTTCGATTGGACTAACCTAAAATTATGTTGCTCTTTTAATGCATTGAGTAGCTGTGATGTAATTTTTGTTACTGCAGCTACCCCCACGGTGTAACCCATCTCGGAAAGCATGTCTGAATTGAACGTTTTCGGCTTTTCTACAATCTGAAAAAGAAAATTATAGTATACTAGCTGACCCAACAGACGTTGTTCTGTTCAAATAAAATAAAAGGAATTCTTCCATGCTGGTCAAACAGGTTGATATAGGGTGTATTTCGAGTTTGCTTTCTTTTATATAGATGTTATATGCGTATTATATCCCTTAGTCGTCTTTTACTAAATCTACGGGTAAGATAGGGAGTGGTGAATTGTATTCTTAATCCGTCACCACCATCCATTCATCCATCAGCCTACAGACGTCCACTGCTGGACATGTCTCCCCACGAGAATGCCACTCAGAACGGTCCTGCTCCACTTGTATCTAACGGTTCCCTGCGACTTTCAGAATTTCGTCAGTCCA
This sequence comes from Lymantria dispar, assembly GCA_032191425.1. Taxonomy (NCBI): domain Eukaryota; kingdom Metazoa; phylum Arthropoda; class Insecta; order Lepidoptera; family Erebidae; genus Lymantria; species Lymantria dispar. Next base: position 745,275 of record CM063442.1, read on the forward strand.
CCTAGTGGGGGGTCGTTCTACGCTGCGCCGTCCGATTTGTGGTAGCCACTCAAGAACCTTTCTTCCCCAACGGTTGTCGGTTCAACGAGCGATGTCCGTCATCACACGGCAAAGAAATATATATAAAGATAATTATAGTATGTAGGAGCACACTGTTGATAGTTATCTGTCTACGGCCGCAGGCTGGTCCGTCCGGGGTAGTACCACACTGAACAAAAAATCGACGTCTGAGTAGTAGCAATTTGCTACTGCGCATCATTCGATGAGCGAGAGAGATGGAAGCCCAACTTTCTCAGGGTGTTTGCGTGACTTTTGGTGATTACCTTTAGTATCAACGAATCTCATTGCGCTCATTTACACTGCTTTCAGTTTCTTCACGGTACGCAACGACTTAATAAAGGTCCGTGAGCAGCAGCGTCACTTACCATCAGGTGTACTGTTTGCTTGCTACCCACCGTTTCAAAAAAAAATATATAGAATAAACGTGCGAATTAATATTCTAAAAAGTCTTTGAAGATGGAAGTTATCTGCAATTTAAAAATTTCAAATCTTTATGTAATTTTTTTTTACAAAAGTTCTTTTATGATAATATATAGAGTATATTTATGCAGGCTTCGAAAGAGAAGGAGATTCTCAACTGTATATATTATATATATTTTTAATGGATGTTCAACATTGACTTCTTTGTTTATGATTCAATTTGAATTATTCTTTTTTGTTGGAAATGGAATAATATCTCAGCGATGTTGTGATTTTAATTTCCTTGACGTTGGACCTTACATTTCAAAAACTTATTACATAATTTTAGACTTATTTGTTACTAGCAATCCGCCCTCGTTTCGCTTCGGTTTCAGTCGCCTTACCCGCGGCGTAGTTCCCTTTCCCGTGGGAATACCGGGATAAAATATAGCCTATGTTACTCTCTGATATTATAGCTTGCCATTAGTGAAAGAATTTTTGAAATCGGGTTGGTTGTTTAAGAGTGAAAGCGTAACAAACAAACAAACACCCTTACTTTCGCATTTATAATATTAGTAAGGATTACTTAGTCGCAAAATAGCTAGTCCAATTACTATCGCCTATTATAATTTCATGCTACGATATTATTGTCGTTAATACAGTATGAAACATCGATATTTTGTCATATTTTACAGATCTTATGCTATTTAATATATTTGTTTAACTAAAAGACACGTTGATAATAGTTATCTTTGATATAAACTGTAAACTATTTAGTCTCCAGTTTTAGATAATTTCCTTGCAAATTCTCAACAGTGGGCTTGATCTTGGGAATGCCCTGTTTGCAATTAGATTATAAAAATTTTCACCTGTTACATATAAATAGGAAAACTGTGTATTGAAAATAGTTTTCACATTTCTGCTTATTATTTGCAAGCATTATAAATGTGCAGTGATGCAGTAAGAATACAATTCACTGACCCCTTTTTCTGGTGTCGTATAAACCGATTTAGGTTTTATTATATATATAGGATTATTATGCAAATAACATCTATGTAAAAGAAGAAAAACTTGAAATAAAACCCTATACCAACCCGCCTGACCAGCGTGGTATAGTGGGTCAATTCCATTGTGGAGGAGGCTTGGCCTAGCAGTGGGACGTATATAAGCTGTGATGATATAAATATACAGTACATATGCGATATCATTTGATATTTGAAGTTTCCGGCTAGCTGGACCTCCAGTTAAATAATATAAAACTAACCACAGATATAGCTCGCAGCGTCAAATTATGGAAATCCCAACGATTATAATATTTGTATCCATTTAGCATAATATTCAGACCTGAAATATTCAAATCAAATCAGCGTGAATTTTCATTGTACTATATCTACTGTTATATAAGTATTATATATTAACATACCTGTCATTATTTGCTTACGAATGGGAACCGAATAGAAAGCCAACATACTGTTTAATTGGGGATATCGCTACATTATCATAGGATAATGTGGCGAGATGTGACATTTTCCGTGTGGTGACGGAGTAAGAATACAATTCACCACTCCCTATATTGCCCGTGAATGTCGTAAAAGATGACTAAGGAATTCAATACGCATATAACATTTATATATAGAAGGAAAACTCGAACCCGAACCCTATATCAATCTGTCTGACCAGCATGATATAGTAAGGTCAATCGCCTTGTGAAGGAGGCTCGAGCCCAACAGAGAGACGTATTTCAGCTGAAATGATGATGATGTGACATTTATAATTTACCATTAATTGCTTCATTTACTTGATGACTAAAAGCTTCACATAGGTCAATTTAAACTGGTGCCGTCTGGTTAAGAAACACATTCCTAAAGAGGACTTTCTATGTGATGACGCAATAAAATGGAACGAATGAATACAATCTCTCTCCATTTTACCGTGGATGTCGTAAAAGATGACTAAGGAATTATAATCTATACCAATAAATAAAATTGGAGTGTCTGTTTGTAATGTCAAAATAAGGGGGCGTCCATAAATTACGTGAGGTGTTTTTTTTTAATTTTCTGATGCTCCCTCCCCCCCGGGTGAGATGCCGTGAGATTTTATTCAACCCCCTCCCCCCATGCCCCTATCTCACGTGAGATTTTTCAAAATGTGGGTTTCTTACATAAACGCATTGGATTGTTATTGTAAAAAGAAAAAAAAAATTGCTTCATGCTTTTATTTACGACTAGTTAAGTCTAGTAATCAATATTGCTGAGAGTTTAATTATAAGTGTAATAAAGCTGTGAAATGTAATAATGCTTAAGATTAAATCTTAAGCGTGTACAATCTGGATTAAATGGACCAAAATAGTATAATTTTTTATTGTTTCAATCAGAAAAAAAATTGCGTGATATTTGTCTAGACCCCCCTCTCTCCAACGTAAGATTAGATGAGATTTGACTAGACCCTCTCCCCCCCTTAAACATCTCACGTATTTTATGAACGCCCCCTAATAGGGTTTTTTCATGCTCACACGGTTATTTGCACTATACATATGCCTAAAAATAACTTTATTTTTTTGTCTATCTGTTTGTCTGTCTGTTTGTTCCGGGTAATCTTCAAAACGGCTGGACCGATTTCAAAAATTCTTTTACCAATGAAAAGCTATAATATCAGGACGTAATGTAGGCTATATTTTATCCCGGTACTCCCACGGGATTGGGAACCACGGGCCACTAAAACCGAAGCGAAACGAGAGCGGGTTGCTAGTCTATATCTGTACCAATAAATAAAATTGGAGTGTCTGTTTGTAATGTCAAAATAATAGGCTTTTTTCATGCTCACGCGGTTATTTGCACCATACATTTGCCTAAAAATCACTTTATATTTTTTTTTGTCTGTCTATCTGTCTGTTTGTTCCGGGTAATCTTCAAAACGGCTGGATCGATTTCAAAAATTCTTTCACCAATAGCTATAATATCAGAGAGTAAACTAGGCTATATTTTATCCCGGTATTCCTACGGGAACGGGCACTACGGGGATAAGGCGACAGAAACCGAAGCGTACTAGCAACCCGCCCTGGGTTGCTAGTATGCAAATAAAATCTATGCAAGAGAAAGGAAATTCGAAATAAAACCCTATACCTTTCTGACTAGCGTGGTACAGTAAGTCAATTTCTCTCCCATTTTGGAGGAACTTGAGCTGAACAGTGGGACGCATGTGAGCTGTGATGATGATATAAATATTACACCTTTCTAGATGAAATTTAATTCCCTAATCTATGAAAAAATGTTAGAAACCCACCTCTATCCACACACCAAGTACCAAGAGGTGTTTGTTCCAATTCATTACCTTGTATTTTTCCAAAATTATATACGTCAGTTAAAATGTAACAAATACCTGTTGAAAACAAAATTTTAAAACAACTTTTAACTAAAGTATTAGTTGAACTCGAATTGAACTCGTATACGATTACCATTATGTCCAACAACTGCAACATCAGTGTCTATGCTCAAATTTAGCATAGATAATGTATTGTTAATATATTTAGTTTGATTATCGTGCTGTGTCAGATTGGTTAGTATTAACCACGGATGAACTGCGTCGAATAATTTGTATCTTGATGCCTAAAAATAGGAAAAAATGAACCATTCTGTGTAGATACCTGAACTAATTCCAAAAAGTGTCACTGCTGGGCTCAAGCCTTCCCCACAATGAAAGAGAAATTGACTTAATGTACCGCAATGGCCAAACGTGTTGGCATAGGATTTCAATTCAAGTTTTCCTTCTCTGCATATTATATTCCTCAGTCTCTTTTTACGACACCCACGGGCAAGAGAAGTGGCGCTGAATTATATCCTCACTCCGTCACCACTCGAAAAAATTACACTATTTGGCTAGAGAAAATTTGATCTATTCGGTGTGGTGACGGAATAGGAATACTATTCACCGCCCCCTCTTTTGCTGTGGGTATCATAAGAGACGACTAAGGGATTGAATATGCATATAACATCTATGCAAGAGAAGGAGAACTTGAAATAAAACCCTATACCAGCACGCCTGACTAGCGTGGTATAATATGTCAATTACCCTCCTACTATAGAAGAGGCACGAGCCCAACAGTGGGACGAATATGAGCTGAAATGATGAATGATGTTAAAAATTGAACTATTTGTATTAAAAAAACATTATAAGAGTGAAATATCTGTAAGACAAACCTGTAAAAGTAAGCGTTGCATACCATCACAAGTTCCATTTAGTATGATGCCAATAGGCACTTGGTATGAATATAGATGTAGCGACCGTATCAGATCAATATCCATTTCCTTATCAACTTGCAAAGATATTTGGACGTTCTGTTTCATTAAAGTATGAGCTAGAATGTTATTATCTGAAATATTGTGTTCATTCTTAATGTATTTTATAAACATATTTTGCTGATGTTCTCAGAAAGAGATTTATAATCTTGTAGATACTTTAAAATAGCTTCTGCTATTATGCGCTATCGAGGGTAATTCCCAGTTTTTTAAGGTACAAAATTATATAGGCACATTCGAACAAGGAGTAAATTCATGTAAATCGTTATCGACATAGCCACGTTATGTGTTAAAGTTAATATATGAACATAGAAGTTATGCCTGGATATAAGTCTTTGTCACTATATCTGTGTCAATACCAGTTAAATGTAAAAAGTTTTATTTTACAAATGTTAATTTAGTATTAAATAATTAATTTCAATATACAAAAATAACAACAGTTTGTTTATAGTTTTGGTCCCTACATGTAAGCCTCATAAACAAGATCAAAGTCGGCTATGGAGCGGACTGTGCTCGGCATTTCTCTGCGAGATAGAATCCAAAATACGGAAATCCGCAGAAGAACGAAGAATTAGCACGCTGAAGTGGCAATGGGCAGGCCACATTACTGGACAAACCGACAACCGCTGGGGAAGGAAGGTTCTCGAGTGGCGACCACGTATCGGACGACGCAGTGTAGGACGCCCCCCCACTAGGTGGACCGACGACCTGGTGAAAGATGCTGGGCGTCATTGGATGCAAGCGGCACAGGACCGCACTTTGTGGCGTAACATGAGGGAGGTCTACGTCCAGCAGTGGACGGCCATAGGCTGAAATGATGAAAAATGATGAATGTTCACAGTTTAAGTTTTCACTTTTCCCTTCTGTCGGTAGTCTTCATGACTGCTTAGCGATTTTTTTAAATACACTATTTATTTGTAATAAATTTTTCAGAAGTGATAACTCGCTCAAGTTTTTAACAATAGAAAGACACGTTTTATTTTTGTTTCCAGCCAATAAAAAAAGGAAATATTAGAATATGACCTTCATATAAATTTGGCCACTGCCAGCAAGATTTAAAGTAGCCCATTGGAGAAATCAAATCAAATCATTTATTTTGCGAAATATGGGTATAAAGTATTAGTTATTACAGGTAAACAATGTATCACCATATTTGGCCATCAAGCGGCATGCAAAAGGAATTTCCAATTCTAAAAATAAAAGCTTCATAACAAATAACCAATTAAAAAAAAAAGAAAAAAGCAATTCACACGCAACATCACTTTAGTTAAACACAATAATCTAAGTATTATCTATCTGTTAATAATCATTTAATTATATAATGTCAGTAATAATTATAATGTCAGATTAATTGATTAATTAATTAATTAATGTCATAAGATTATTTCATAGATTAAATCAATTCATTAAAATTATATAAGACTTATTACATAATTAATTACAATTTGTCACATAAAAATTCGTTAATAGAATAATAACATTTGAAAATTAATAGTTTATTAAGGTCATTCTTAAATTTTATAAACGGCAGGTTTTCAATATTATCGGGTATTTTATTGTAAATACTCGAGGAAACACCAAAGAAGCTCTTCTCCATCAAGCAGTACCACATAACAGCCCTAGTTCAAATGTTGGTTTTCCCATTTTTAATACGCTTTTATTAACTTCAGACGTATGTATGTTAGTATGTAATGGAATCTTTGAACATGATTTTGACCCCCTTCAAAACATCGGATTAACTCGAAATTAGGCATACTTATTAAGGACCGATGACAATTCAATATTTTAAACAGTTTGACCCGTTATCCTCACTAGGATAATCAGGATTAGCGAAAATTCAACCAAAAAATTAAAAATAAATAATAGTACAAAGAAACTAAAAAAATACGCATTTAAAGAAAATCCAAATAAAAAATAGAAAATAAATTTTTAAAAATTTGAATTAAGAATAGTGTATATAAGAAAAAATATTTTTTATTGTAAAAAAAGCGTGGGGTGCTTTTTAAGACATTATCAAAATGATAACCCTTCTACTCATTTCTGTCAATCTGGGGGCACGGCAGTGCCCCCATCAAGTCGAGCAAAAAAAAAAGTCGGGCAAAACGCAATACTGCCGTAACATACTTTTCTCGAAGCCATTCAGGCCATTTTCGACCCCCTATAACTTCGTTGTTAATAAAGCTAGAAAGCTGAATTTTTAGTAACCTAGCAGGAATTGTATATACATTGTGTATTTCAAATTTAATTCAATTTGAACCAATAGTTTAAGAATTATAACTAGGCAAAATTTCCTAATTTTGTCACTCACTGACTGATTGACCGATCATCAATATTAAAGTGGCACTTCTAGTAGTGTTCAATGCACATTGAACATGCAACGCAGCAAACTCAAAAGTAGAGCATGTCAACATACAAGTAAAGCATGTCAACATAATGTGCAAAATTAGCACTGACATGATTTAAAGACACTGCGTTATACTTTACACGTACGACACACTAACACAAAATGGTATATGTGTGTATTAGCAATAAGTAGTATATAAGGTGTACATTGTGTAAAATAAATCAGATTTGAATTTATTCATCTCTCAGTTACATCCCTCTCACTGCGGCCAAGACACCCTTAGCCGTCAGTTCTGATTAGTCGAGTGAGTCTGCTTGACTGGCAGTGAGAGTTACCAATCCTCCACCCAAAGCTCCATCTCACTGTGGCCAAGACACCCTTAGCCGTCAGTTCTGATTAGTCGAGTGAGTCTGCTTGACTGGCAGTGAGAATAACCAATCCTCCACCCAACATCCATCTCACATCCACCTGTCACCTTAGGTAGCACGGTGCAGGTATCCCATCATATAGGCTAGGAACTTAAGGGCTTTAGGTACTTCAAACTATAACCTTAGGTTCTTCTGTCAAACACGGCGTTAGTCCACTAGCCCAGACTACGCCTGTTCATTTGGTCCTTCAACTTGTTCAGGCGATATATGAACCTGAAGAACAAAACACAAACGAAGAAGAAGGGAGAGGGAATCCCAAGACGTTTATACAAATGTTCAGGATATCCCAGATGTCAAAAAGGCTAATTCAGGCAAAAGAATCAGTCACTGAAAACAAACCTATATGGCATTTACAAACTACAATAAACAACTTACAAAAACGATGGCAGGATATTGAAGAAACACACATTGAATTATTATTGGAGGAGGATACATCGGGACACCTTTACTTCAAAAATAAATATTTTGAAAACACCCAAATTGAGTTCGATACTACAATGGAGATGCTGGAAGAAAAAATCCATGACAGTTCCAGCGAAACCTTAACACAGTCGTCAGGAAAACTACCCCGTATCTCTATTCCAACTTTTACTGGGAGTTATGACTCATGGTATACTTTTCATGATTTATTCAAAAAAATTATTCATGAAGATAAAAATATTTCATTGGTAGAAAAGATGCAATATTTAAAGACAAATGTAAAAGGTGACGCAGCAAAAATTATACGTCATCTAACGATAAGTGAATCGAACTATGAAACCGCGTGGAAATTGCTTACGCAACGTTATGAAGACGAACGAATGATATCAATTAAATTCATCGATAAATTATTAGATTTACCCAAGCTAAATGTTGCGAATGCAGCGGGTTTAAGAGACATGCACGACACCATAAAAGAATGTTTGGAATCTTTAAAACATCAAGGAATTGACATTTCAACATGGGACCCTATTTTGGCTAGACTTTTGGCCAGGAAATGGGACCAACAAACTGACTCAAAATACGAGGATCAGTTACAACACCCAAACAAATTGGAATCGTTTGAAGAAATGTTACAGTTTTTAGAAAAAAGATTTAAAAGTTTAAAGTCCTACGATCAGCAAAAAATTACGTATAATCACCTGAGTAATAACTCGGTGAATCATACAATAAATAAATACCGGGGAACACTCGTACCAATAGCAGAATCATCAAAAAGTAAACATTGCTGGTACTGCAAAAGCACAGAACATAATATAAATAAATGCCCTAGTTTTAAAACCTTGAACGTGACGCAACGATATAAGGAAGTCTCAGACAAAGAAATGTGCAAACGCTGCTTAAACCATGATAAACAAATAAAATGCACGAGCGAGTTTTATACAAAATGTGAAATATGTCAACATAAAGGTCATAACACACTATTACACCGAACATTCGATTCAATTAAAAGACAACCAGAGTCTTCTGAGTATACGAAAAAGTTCACTCCTAAACCAACTATGAGTGATAAAAAACAAAACACAACGTTATCGAACTTATCAGCTACCAATTTAGAGGCAAAAAATACGGTCTTATTAGCCACAGCGCTATTACAAACCACGTCGTATGATGGAACACCACAATTATTAAGAGTATTGTGTGACCAAGGTTCAGAAGCGTCATTTTGCACGGAAGAAGTAGCACAACTGCTGTCGTATCCAAGACAAAAGGTTCGAGCCGAAATAAAAGGCATTGGAGACAACGAACCTAAGACATCGAAATATACAATTAACATAAACCTACAACCAAGGTACTCTAGTGAGTACAGACTACCTGTAACACTTATAGTACTACCAAAGCTTACAAACTCGTTACCAAGAAGTAACTTACAACAATTACAAGAGTTGGACAATGTTCTATTGGCAGACCCAACGTACAACAAAAAGGGACCTATAGACATAATTTTAGGTGCCCAAGAATATAGTAAAATACTATTACAAGGTTTTAAACGACTACAAGGCGGTATAATCGCTCAAGAAACAGAATTGGGTTGGATTTTATCCGGGTTATATCCGCAAGACACAAACGGTGGCATCAAAGTATTAAGCATGATGACTCGCACCGACGACATACAACAATTAACAAAATTTTGGGAATTAGAAGAAATTCCACGACACTATGCACTCACCAAAGATGATGAGTTGTGTGAAAATTACTATACAAATACTACAATACGAAGTTTCGACGGCACTTATACGGTACGACTGCCGTTTAAGGACGCGAACATAAAATATGGCGAGTCAAGGAAAAAAGCCGTGGCTCGACTATTACAACTAGAACGTCAGTTCGAAAAAAATGACAATTTACGCCAACAATACAAGGAATTTATGTACGAGTACCTAAATATGGGTCATATGAGAAAAGTACCTAAACCAGAATATTACACAGGAGAGTATTATATTCCCCACCAAGCGGTAATAAAAGAAGACTCTCTTACAACAAAACTACGAGTGGTATTTGACGCTAGTAGTAAAACAAGTAGTAAAATAAGCCTTAATGAAAATTTACATAAAGGACCACGACTTCAACAAGACTTATCAAACATATTATTACGCTGGAGAACGCATAAGATTGCTTTCATGGCCGACATTATGAAAATGTACCGGTTCATAAAAATAAACCAAGAAGACTATAAATATCAAAGAATTTTATGGAGATTTTCTCCAAAAAAGGCCATTAGAGAATACGAACTAACAACGGTCACGTATGGCACAACAAGCGCGCCTTATCTGGCCGTGAGAACATTACAACAACTAGCATTAGACGAACAAGACAATTACCCTATCGCCAGTAGAGTAACGTTACAGGATTTCTATGTTGACGATATTTTGTCAGGAGAATCCCAGGAAAGCTCCGTCAAGGAATTACAAGAACAATTAATAGCAATGTTAAACAAAGGTGGTTTCCAACTACGAAAATGGTCTTCAAATAGTTCGGAATTGTTGAACAATTTAACATGCGATAAAGAAGAAAGTCGGATGCTGAAACTTCCCTTAGACGAAACAAGAAAGTCGTTGGGAATTATATGGTCTCCAGGCGAAGATAAATTCTGTTTTCAAATAACTATAACAGAAAACACAAAACCCACCAAACGGTTCATTATGTCAGAGGTGGCGAAAATATTTGATCCGTTGGGCTGGTTGGCCCCCATCATCATAACACTAAAATTACTAGTACAACAACTGTGGACGTCTGGGATGGAATGGGACCAACCAGTAAATGACATAATACGAAATAAATGGACAGAAATACAAAAACAGTTAAAAAACATAGAAAGTATACAAGTACCACGATGGTGTCACACGATAGACAGGACAAAGTTTGAGCTGTATGGATTCTGCGACGCCTCAGAAAAAGCATACGGGGCTGTCGTCTATAGCAGAGTAATGGTGAATAACAGTTACTACATAACATTGCTCCAAGCTAAGTCAAAAGTTGCACCGAAAAAACAAAAAACAACATTACCGCGTCTTGAGCTATGCGCCGCAGTATTATTGGCTAATTTAATAGAAAAAATAAAAAATGCTCTAAACGGTGATAACAATACCGTGATTTCATGCTGGACGGATTCTATGATCACGTTGGGATGGATAAAAGGAGATCCTGGGCGATGGCATACGTTCGTGGCCAACAGAGTGTCAGAAATTAACAGCATAATACCTAACGCTCAATGGAATCATGTCATATCGTCTGAAAACCCAGCGGACATTATATCAAGAGGATTGGAGCCAGAAAAATTAATTAACTGTTCCTTATGGTGGAACGGCCCACCATGGTTACAGACGAGTGAAATACCTATTACAACAACAGCACCACAGCCAAATGAAGAAGCCAAGTACTGTTTATCAACAACAATTAATACTACGAATGAAAAGTATGACATCTGGAGTCGATTTTCTAACTACAATAAAATGATAAGAACATTAGCGTATTGCTACAGATTTATCAGCAAGTGCAAAAAGCACGAACCATTATCCTGTACGGAACTAGAAGAAACAGAGAAACGAATTCTATGCATATTGCAACAAGAAGAATTTTACGATGAAAAAGAAATTATTCGAAAGAAAAAATCACTGCAGAAAAACAGTAAATTATCCACACTAGATCCATTTATTGATAACGATGGATTATTACGAGTTGGAGGTCGAATAGAAAACGCTGACTTGCCATATAATCAAAAACATCCTATACTATTACCACGCCGACATCATATAACGTCATTAATAATACAAAACGCACACATGAAAACATTACATGGAGGAAATAAACTAACTACAGCTGTCCTACGACAAAAATACTGGATTATAGGTGGAAAACAAGTTGTCAAAGGTACACTAAAAAAGTGCGTCAAATGCGCGAGATACAGGTCCGAAACGAAAGTACAGAAAATGGGGATACTTCCAAAAGCAAGAGTCACGCAATCATATCCATTTAGTCACACTGGAGTGGATTATGCGGGACCAATACAAACAAGAACAATGAAAGGAAGAGGTCACAAGTCCTACAAATCATATATTGCTGTATTTGTATGCTTAGCAACAAAAGCAATTCATCTAGAATTAGTGGGAGATTTGACAACTGAAACATTTATTGCGGCACTGCGGAGGTTCATGGCCAGACGAGGACACGTGTCACATATGTATAGTGACAATGGCACGAACTTCGTAGGCGCAGCGAAATTTTTGGAACAAGAATTATTGCAAATAACACAGTCACCTGGATTCCAAAATACGATGACCAGTATAGGTACTCAGTGGCATTTTAATCCGCCAGCAACCCCCCATTTTGGTGGGATTTGGGAGAGCAGCGTAAAATCAGTAAAGTACCATTTACGTCGAGTAATTGGAGAATCGACATTAACGTACGAAGAAATGATAACATTTTTACATCAAATTGAAGCTTGCCTAAACTCGAGGCCGTTATGTGCACAAAGCGAAGACATCAATGATAATACAATACTAACGCCTAGTCACTTTTTAATTGGTCGGGAAGCAGTTGGAATCCCAGATCCGTTATCAAACATAAATACTGATTTAATAAATAGATGGAAACAAATTCAAAGAATGAAGAAAGATTTCTGGAAAGCCTGGTCATCTGATTATTTACATCAACTTCAACAAAGATACAAGTGGAAAGAAACTCAAGAAAATATCAAAATTGAAACCATAGTACTAATAAAAGATGAAAACATAAGTCCAAGTAAGTGGCCCTTGGCAAAAGTGGAAAGCGTTCACCCAGGAAGCGACGGGGTGATAAGAGTAGTGACACTCAAAAAATCGACAGGTTTATGTCAAAAACGATCAATACATACATTAATTCCTTTACCCGTATATCAGGAAGAATTAATGACTAACACGAATACGTTAAGAAAAAATACCGAAACGCCTGTGAATAGTAACATAGCAAATAACATAAATAAAAAGTCTAAGACACTTAAGTCAGGCGTGTTACTCTATACTACATTATTATTGTGTATCGGACAAGTAACAAGTACATCAATGTTTACTATGAAACATTTAAATCCAGGCCTATATGTAGAACAAATAGGTACTTCAACAATAAACAGAGGAAGTTTTAGAATAGAAACTAATTACGAAAGGAGTGATTTGGAACTGAATTTAAATAATACGATAAAAATAACTAATCAGTTTCAAAAGTTATGCACTGACACGCAACAGTATACAAAAGACACCCATTGTGCAGAATTTTATTATCATTTGAACGAAGAGAAAGCACGATTTGAGAAGATAAAGGACTACCTTACTGGGATAAAGATTTCTAGAAGGAGACGTGGATTATTAGGACAAATGTTAACATACGTGTTCGGAGTAAACGATGAAGTATACAGAAGTATTGACTCATTGAGTAGCAATCAACAAGAACTTATAAACGCCGCCAATCATCAAACAAACATAATGATATCTACAGTATCCGCTGTAAACCAAACCGAGGAGCGGATTAAGAAAAAGTTAGAGAATTTTGAAAAGAAGTTAAATGAAGCTATAGCATTCATGTACGATAACGACGTATGGTATAAGATGGTAGACGCTAACAATGTGAAAATACAAGTAATACAAACGTATCAATTAGCGAGTAATTACATAACAGAGATTATTCACTATTACAACGGGTTACTTGAGATATACCTAAATAACGCATCAATATACACGATTTTGAGTCCTAAATACGCTAATGATATAATACAAACAACCAATCAAAAGTTACCTGGAAACTTAAGGATAATTCAGGATCAATTAATACAGACTAACATGGAAATAAATGCAACACATATAAACGTATTTGCGTACTATCCTATTCATGACATAAAAAAATATACGCTAATACACATAACGGCGATTCCTCAAAAGTTGACCGGGAGTTCTTTTGAATGCTTGTCAATCCCAAGAGCATTCATAGGCTTCGACTATAACAATGAACGATACTTTGAGTTAAGTAAAGACGAGTTCAAAGATTGTTTACACAAAAAATCGGAATTTGTTTGCTATCCCGTGGCTGTTAAGAACATGCAATTGAACAAGAATTGCATTGTTGACCAGCTATTCAGCAACAATAATAACACTAAATCACAATGCACATCAAGAAGATACAACATTCAATCTACAATTCTATGGAAACAACTTTACATGCAGAATACGTGGATGTTTATCACTACAAAAACACAATCAGCTTCGATAATATGTGATGGACAAAGACAAGAAATTAACCTAGAGGATATAGGAGTACTACACATTTCAGAAAGCTGTGTAGTAAAGACGTTGAACAACATTCTTGCAGCTAAACGAATAACAACAACAACTGTGCAAGCATCATATTTTAAAAGGAGTAATTTTACTCTAGACACACAAGTAGTCCAATCAGAGATACCAGACATACCGAAGGAGGAAGTATTAGATAGCTCCACCAGTATATTTGACCACTTAGCCGCTTCAGAAGCAAAGCTAAAAACAAGATTAGATAACACAATATGGAGGCGAATAGAGTCTCATTCCTATGTGGTTAGCACCGTGACATCTCTTTCTTTAATAGTATTAGCTTGTCTTTTAATTTATTTCAGACCACTCAAACAATGTCGAGATAGACTTACGAGAAGACAAGACAAGGAGACAGACAAACAGCGGGCAGCTCCACCACAACCACGGCCACGGTATGGGAAACCTCGTCCCCAGACTACAGTCCAAACACCACAAACGACGGAAGGACACATTGGACCATATGAGGTTATCGAATTATACGACTTGCAGTCGTGTAACTGAGAGACCCCAGAATGTTCAATGCACATTGAACATGCAACGCAGCAAACTCAAAAGTAGAGCATGTCAACATACAAGTAAAGCATGTCAACATAATGTGCAAAATTAGCACTGACATGATTTAAAGACACTGCGTTATACTTTACACGTACGACACACTAACACAAAATGGTATATGTGTGTATTAGCAATAAGTAGTATATAAGGTGTACATTGTGTAAAATAAATCAGATTTGAATTTATTCATCTCTCAGTTACATCCCTCTCACTGCGGCCAAGACACCCTTAGCCGTCAGTTCTGATTAGTCGAGTGAGTCTGCTTGACTGGCAGTGAGAGTTACCAATCCTCCACCCAAAGCTCCATCTCACTGTGGCCAAGACACCCTTAGCCGTCAGTTCTGATTAGTCGAGTGAGTCTGCTTGACTGGCAGTGAGAATAACCAATCCTCCACCCAACATCCATCTCACATCCACCTGTCACCTTAGGTAGCACGGTGCAGGTATCCCATCATATAGGCTAGGAACTTAAGGGCTTTAGGTACTTCAAACTATAACCTTAGGTTCTTCTGTCAAACACGGCGTTAGTCCACTAGCCCAGACTACGCCTGTTCAAGTAGACATTTAAGCTTCAAATTTAGAATGCAATTAGTGTTTAGTGTATAAATGAAGGAAAAATTATGAAACATTATAATTTTCATCCAGTTTCCGAGATACACTAACTGTATAAATCATTTTGTAAACTCATATAAATATATAGGATTACAAAGTTACATTTGCAGTTAATGAAATGTAACTTTGTAAAAAATAAGAATACATTTGTCGCCATCATTGCTTCTCTATGGGAATCGTAACAACCGGCTAAAGACTACGCAGATGACGTAGTGGTTATGATACCAACGTATCGTGCTAGTGTCGCGGGTTCGAATTCCATGCAAGACAGCACCTTGTACGATCCACAAATTGTTGTTCTGAGTCTGAATGTAATTTGTGTCGGTTCTTTCCGTATGGTGACGAAGTAAGAATACAATTCACCACTCTCTATCTTGCCCGTGGATATCGTATAAGACGACCATGGGATATAATATGCACATACCATCTGTGCAAGAGAAGGAAAACTGGAAATGAAACTCTATATCAACATGTATGACCGGCATGGTATAGTGGGTTCGATTCCCTCCCATTGTGGAGGAGGCCCGAACCCAATAATGGGACATATGAGGGCTGCAATGATGATGCGATGTTGAATCATATGTTTGTAAAGTCCCCCATAATATAAGGATTATTATTACCTTATTGCAAGGTGTTGGTCATTTAAAAAAAAAGATTCAACAGGAAGGAGAGTGGGCAGCAGCTCCCGCCGGGGAAATGTATAATATCTCACGGCGAAACCAACTCGCCTACCAAACGTAGTGACTCCGTCATTATTCCTCATAAGGCGAAGAAAAATGAGCTCTAATCATGGCAACTCTATTACCCTTGAGCGTCGTTGGATGCAGGTGCCACAGTACCGCACTTTATGGTGAAGCATGAGGGGAGTCTATGTTCTACAGTGGATGGCGATAGGCTGAATGATGATTAGCATAATAGGTGTAGACAGATACCTAGATATAATTATGTTCAAAGATAACTTGTAAAATGGTCAATCAACTTAATGAAAAAGCAAGAGTGGGACGTGTCATATGAAATTGTACCAAAATCTCCCAAAGTATTAAGCAAACTAAATTGCCTCAAATTTATCTGAAAGAAAGAACGCCATCATTAGGCTCGATTGGCATCAAAGCGGAGAGGAGACTAAAGGAGATGTGTTTCGAAAAACCAATCAAATTTCTTTATTTCCACATCTCTCCGCTTAGTTTAGGTAGAATTACCACAAGCGGAAAGGAGAGATGTCTCATTTTTCAGAGTGTGCTCTAAGAAAATCCTTTGTTGGTATTCAAGAAGTAGAAGGTACTGGAAAGGCAAATAAGTAGGTCTATCTACAAAAAGAAATGAGATATCATCAAAAACAAGACTTGTAAAAAGAAGCCAAGCCTCGCAACTGAGTTTTTCTACCATAAAAACTTGTGAGATCCATGTTATTCCAAGTCGGTTAACTCATTGAATCCCTGCTTAAGGGACCTTTCTACTTAAGTTATTATGTAAATAGCTAACCTAACAACTTCTTATAGTGACTATATCAATATTAAAGATCTTTTATGTTTTAAATATATAGATTGTCTTGGCAATCGCACTATGTTTAGTACAATTTAATATAATAAGTATTACTTGTGAGGTGTGTTTTCATGCGATTGCCAAGTCATTCTGTTTATTTAAAACATAAAAGGTCTTTAATATCGATATAGTCACTATAAGAAGTTGTTAGGTTAGCTATTTACCCAATAACTTAAGTAGAAAGGCCCCTTAAGCAGGGATTCAATGAGTTAACCGACTTGGAATAACATGGATCTCACAAGTTTTTATGGTAGAAAAACTCAGTTGCGAGGCTTGGCTTCTTTTTACAAGTCTTGTTTTTGATGGTATAAAATATTTATAACTATTGACAACATGCACCCCACGCTTTTTTTACAATAAAAATATTTTTTTCTTATATACTAGTGTACTACTACTATTCTTAATTCAAATTTAAAAAAAAATATCTTCTATTTTAGTTGGAATTTCTTTAAAAGCGTTTTTTTTTTAGTTTTTTTGAACTATTATTTATTTAAATTACACGTTTGTGAGAAAAACATTTTTCTTTCGTGACAAGAAATACCCATATGAGTACTATTAATTAAATTACTTACAGTAACTGTTTTCACATGTAAAGTAGGTAACATACTTCAAGTTTTTATAAGAAACGTAATCAGTGGCTATAACAATAGCATCGAAGCTAAAACTATAAGTATTATAAATTAAATTGCATAAAATTATTGGTAGAATCATTTTGCGAACATCGTATGCGATTACAAATTATATGTGATCGGTTGGCCGGGTGACGGGTGACAGTTGATGGTTGATGGGTGAAGGGTGACTCGTCCCGCACCGCAAATGGCCAACGTTTATTTTGTCAATCATATGTCAGTTGAGATTGTATTCTTGAACAATATTTATGAAGCTATGAAATACTGAGTATAGTCACTTTTCTTTTGCAATTATGGTTTATGAATTGTTATGGTTTATGTATTGTTGTTTGTTTAAAAGTATTTTATAGGGTTTTAATTGTATGTATGACTTAGCCATCCACCCTCGCTGCGTTTTGCTTTCAGCGACTTTGACCTCTTATTTGATGTCTTTGATAAATAGGGGACCTCATATCGAGTCCCACACCGGGAAAATTCATAGGTTTTTTCTGAGAGGGAAAATAGCTTAAGTAACGTCTTATATAGACAGGTAAAGAAAGTAAAATGTTATTAAAATCGGTCCAGTCGTTATGAAGATTAGCTAAAACAAACAGACAGACAGAGAAACAAAAATTTTGGAACTGGTTTTAAGGCAAAGGTTTAGTGTAAATGACCGAATGAGCATGAAAAAAACATATTTTTTTTGATATTACTAACAGACACTGAAATGTTTTGAAGATTTTATCTATTTGTATACATATATGGAATTTATGATACTTGGATTCCTTCAACGTTGGGAGAAACAGCTGTCTTCAAGGCCTGTATGTATATGGTAATTAGCCTAATTAGACTAGCATGACAAAAGCTAAAGCTAAGTAATTTAGAATCAAAACGGGGCAATATGCATACTAGCCTTATTAGTCCTGCCTTATTAGCTTAGATCCTGACAATGTCTCATTTAGTGGTGGAAAATTTGTCTAATATCAGAAGTGCAGCAAATTGTAAAATCAAGCTCTGGAGCCTTCATATCATATTAGCATAATCTTATTCATATGTGAAAAGTAAGCTCTTGAGATTAAGTTTGTCATACGATAGTCTTGAATGAGACAATGGGTTCTCCCACCTATTCACTATTCTAAATATCACATCTATTATTAGGATAATTAGTATAATGAAAACGTTAAATCTAATCGGAATCGTACTGGAACCTGGACATTTTCTTATGGCTTTTACGGCAAACCAGTATGCAGCACACCTGATGGTAAGTAATAACTGCTGTTCATGGATCTTCGCAATATGATAGTCACAGTCAAACGCCTTTATACTTCTGGCTCCTTTGCTTACCGAATGAAAAATTGTAACAAAATGCTATCATTCAGAAAATGGTATCTTGCAAGAGTGTGATATTACGTCGGATGAACCTGCCACAACTGCATACATTTTTTTACTGTCCTAGATTATCAGATCAGATTGCCAGACTGTCGAAATTCTTCTGTCTGCAGCTGCTGGCCGATCCGTCCGGGGTACCACACTGTCGGCGTCTAAGAGTTGGTGGTTAGTCGCTGCGCTTCGTTCTGTGAGTGAGAGAGCCGAAAGGTTATCTTTCTTAGAGTGTTTACGCGTGGGGGATTTTGGAATACCAAAACCATCAGGCATCAGCCTTTAGCATCAACCTAATTGCTTGCATTCACACTACCTTCATTTTCTTCATGGTAGGCAGCAGCCTAGCAAAGGTCAATGAGCGGCAGTGTCACTTGCTATCAGATGTGCTGTTTCTCATTTGCCGCTAACAGCAAAAAAAAAAGAAGAAAATAATATACCAAGTCACGAACAAAGTTAGTTATATTATAATAAAAGTAGTTAAGTAAAGTACGCTTCTGTAAAATGATGATTAGCTCATATTAAGGAAAAATTATATGACCTTTTTTATCTCAATTACATATTTTAACGCTTAGATGTACTTGAGTGGATTATGTATACACATATGTATATATTTTTAAACGACTCTCTCAAGGGGAATGTAGCATTTAAGTACGCCTCTAATGTAAACAATGTTTACCTTATGAATTAAGTTGTTGTAATACATAATTTTATTTGTAAAGACTATTAGCCTTCGTACTGTACTCATGCGTGATCATTGGTTAAGAATATAATGTATCGTTTAATATCTTGTAAAATACTTAAAATTCAGCTGATCAATTATTTACATATTTAGTGGCTACGTAACCCGTCTGATGGTATGTGGCAATTATCGCTTGATCTCAGCATCACTAAAGGCACAGTCAAGTTGCTGTTTAAAGTTTTAAGAAATAATGCTCTCTACTCATAACGCTGGAGAGAAACCACAGCTGGTCGTTCATTCTAGAATCTGCACATACTGAAAATTTACAGTCCTGACCAGCGTGGCATAGTAGATCAATGTCACTCTCATAATGAAGGAGGCCCGAGCCCAACAGTGGGTCCCGTAAATGTGTGTGTCTGCCTGTCTGTGGCATCGTACCTATAACACGGATAGACCGATTTCAATGCGGTTTTTTTTATTCTAAGGGAAGTTTCCTTGCAATAGAAAATAGAAGAGTATCAACTCTTTTCCAAAATGATGTAATGTCGTATGATTACTCGATTAAGTGCTTCACGCATGCCAGTATAATCGTTAAATGACAATTAATTGATAATTCCTGTTGAAGAGAACCTAATACTTTCTTTTTATTATTTTATTTTGTTTCGGTAAAGAAAAGAAGTAAAGAGGTAAAGCGGTTGGCCCAGACAGTATACCTGCAGAAGTATGGAAGGTTTTACAAGCGGATGGATGGAAGTGGCTGACTTTATTCTTTAATAAGTTGTTACATGAAGAGTCGATCCCGAACGAATGGCGTACCAGTTCACTGGTGCCTATCTTTAAAAA
This sequence comes from Lymantria dispar, assembly GCA_032191425.1. Taxonomy (NCBI): domain Eukaryota; kingdom Metazoa; phylum Arthropoda; class Insecta; order Lepidoptera; family Erebidae; genus Lymantria; species Lymantria dispar. The sequence goes on from CM063442.1 coordinate 765,817, forward strand.
TAAGGGTGACGTACAAGAATGTAACAACTACCGAGGAATAAAGCTCATGTCACATAGCATGAAGATTTGGGTGAAAGTGATAGAGAAAAGAATGAGAGAGGAAAGTGAAATAACCCAGAACCAGTTTGGCGTTAGGCCAGGACTGGGAACCACGGATGCAATTTTTGCTTTACGCCAACTCATGGAAAAATATCAAAGTGCGCGTAAAAACCTGCACATGGTATTTATTGACCTAGAGAAGGCGTACGATCGAGTTCCCAGGGAAGTTCTGTGGTGGGCTTTGAAAGAATGAAGAGTGCCGGGGAAGTATGTAAGATTAGTGAAAGCTATGTATGCAGAAGCGCGTACGAATGTCCGGTCCAAAGCCGGAGTCACTGATGAGTTCAGTGTCACTGTAGGCTTGCACCAGGGTTCGGCCATAAGCCCTTATTTGTTCCTCCTGGTGATGGATGCTCTGACATCAGACATACAGGAGGAAGCACCGTGGTGTATGCTGTTTGCAGATGACATTGTCCTCGTTGGAGACGAGGCAGCTGGAGTACAGAGTAGACTGGAGAAATGGCGGAAGAGGTTGGAGAGAGTAGGCCTTAAGATCAGCCGCACCAAGACTGAACATCTGTTCTGCAGCTTTGGTGACTCTTCCCAATTCTCTCACATTGGCCTAGATGGGATACCCCTACCGGTTTGCTCCGACTTTAAATACTTAGGCTCCCTTCTCCAAGACGACGGCAACATCGACCGGGAGGTAAATCGTAGAATGAATGCAGGATGGATGAAGTGGCGACAGGTCTCGGGAACAATTTGCGATGCACGGATGCCCCTTAAACTTAAGGGGAAAATATACAAGAGTGTCATCAGATCTGTTGCTATGTATGGATCTGAATGTTGGGCATTGAAAAAGACGGATGAGAGAAGATTACATGCCACAGAGATGCGTATGCTAAGATGGATGTGTGGGGTCACAAGGTTAGATAAGATAAGAAATGAGTATATTAGGGGAAGCCTGAAAGTAGCACCAGTGATAGAGAAGATTAGGAGCGCGAGGTTGTCTTGGTATGGACATGTGATGAGGAAGGATGAAAGCCTTGTGACAAGGTGGGTTATCGATATGAATGTGGATGGACGAAAGAAGCGTGGGAGACCCAAAAAGAGATGGATAGACTGTGTGAATGAGGACATGCGTATGAAAAGGGTGAGTGCAGATATGACGGCCGATAGGAGGTTATGGAAGGTAAGTACATGTTATGCCGACCCCACTTAGCGTGGGATAAGGGCAGGCAAATGATGATTTTATTTTGTTTCGGGAGTTATTCAAAATTTTCAATTTTACTGATTATAACGTAAATAAAATATGGTCACGTTAGATGACACACGTATATTTCGAGTGGTAGAATACATTTCACCGCCCCCCTTTCTTGTCCATGGTTGTCATAAAAGGCGAATCATCATCATCATTATCTCAGCTCATTTACGCCCCACTGTTGGGCTCGGGCCTCCTCTATTGTGAAAGGGAATTTGACCTACTATACCATGATGGTCAGACGTATTGGCATATGGTTTCATTTCAAGTTTTCCTTCCCTTACATCGATATTATCTGAACATTATTCCCTTAGTTGTCTTTTATAACACCCACGGGTAACTGTATTCTTATTACTTGCGACACCACACGGAAAGTCGTATTTAGTGGGTATTACTTATATTTAGATTGGGGGGGATTATTTGTCGCGCAGAATAAGAAATCATAACCTGTAAGAAATTTACTCATTAGAACTAATATATTGAATCAAAACACGATATATCTGCTGTAAGTTTTCGAGGAGTTGAGTGCCCTGGAGACCATCCAGTACTAGATCAACGTGACCGTATTGCAAGATACCTTGCATAACCTGCCTACCTATTCATTAAAACTAATGTATTAAACCCAAAAATACGATATGTCCGCTGTGAATTTTCGAAGTGTTGGGTTCTACGTAAACCATTCTTGTTGCAGCATCAAGTCGAAGTTATCAATTAATTGTCATTAGACGTAATCGTCACTGGCACGCGTGAAGCAATTAATCGAAAAATCTTACGCCATTACATCATTTTAGAGCTGATACTCTTACAACACTGGCCCGATATTAACCAAACAGAGCTACGATGCCACACACAAACAGACATCGACGGCAAACTTATAACACCCCTCTTTTCGGTCGGGGGTTCAAAACGGGACGCTTTCATAATGTGATCATTATGAAAATTGTATCGAATATGTCCATTACAATTGTAGAAGTAGGTAAAAATATGAACTTAAAACTAAAAAAAATACAAGGGCATGTGAAAAGAATATCAAGCATAGTATACATCAGTATGACAAATGACCATTTTGTTTATAAAAAAGGGGACATTTTTGTCAAGTCTATGGATATTTGGACAACGGACTAGATAGTGTGAAACGGGACTTTCTCGTAAAGAATGGGATGTACACGTTAGTCTTATAACATATGGAATTATTTTACAGACAACTTTATGATTGATTTTTAAGATCCCGTAAATATACTAAATGTTGTGTTTTATTTATTGTAAATTCTATTGTTAGCTATTTAATATTTATATTTAAATCACAGAAAAGAAAGAGGTGTTGACTATTATAGTCTTACTCAAGTGTAGCAACGCACTAGTGACACCATTTGCCAAGTGAAATACCGGAATTTGTAAGGAATTAATTTAGAAAAGGCCGACGGTTAAAGTTATTTATTTATTAATCACTTCCAATGAGTTCTGGCTAACGATTAAAAAGAAACAGAACAGGCAAAGATGTAAAATGGACCTAACTTTGAAGCTGTCACTAAGCGGCAGGAAACGGGAAACGTTTGTCGACCATGAATAATTCAATAAAACTTAAAATTGTATCCATTTTTGTTCGAACTCACTCCAAGAGTGTCTTGTTAACTGGTTTACTTAGAACATTACTGAGGAATTATTGAAAGAAATTGTTTCCCCCGGGACAGTGGCCAATAGTAAGCAAACAAAGTCCTAAGCGTCTATGAATTTTGAAGGAAATAGCAGCGGTTTTCGCTTGCTTGGAGGTCAAGGAAAAATTATCCAACTTTTTTTATGGTTTCAGTTCTAATAATGTACCTCGTGTTCCTCCATTAGCTTCTAATTAGGAGTGAACGCATCTTTTGAGTCCGAAATTTATATTTAGTTTAAATTTATTCTTAATTGAGAGTTACAAGATGGGAAAGTTGTAAGGCGAGAGCTAATTAAGAGCCGGGGAACGTGGACAGGCAGGCTTTGGTTAAAAAACGTGTAAATTTAATATAAGGTATATATTTAAAGGGACTTGGCCACCTGTAGCTGTAGGCGGTGCTATTATTCTTGGTTTTTACATTGAAGTTATTGCAAGGTTTTAAAAATACGTTGATTTTTCTTTATATTTTTGTTATGAAGAGCCGAATGCGAATGAGATTTTCTGGAAAAAAAATATCCATTGGTTTTTATCAGTCCGAATAAAAAATAATTAACAGTATTTTAACACGGAATGTGATTATTATAATTCAATTCATTTATTTGCTAAAATATAGTTTATACAGGTGTTACACTTAGATTAAGTATACCATATTCTGCCCCGTGGGGCGTGTAAATGGTTATATCATCATCATCATATATATTATCATCATTATATGTCAAAAATATAATTGTTAGTAATATAATTTGTAAATATTTTTTTTTTATATTTATTGTATTTGTAAAAAATCAAAGGCAATAATATAGTGAATATCGCATAAAAAGTATAAAGAGGTTGATTTCATCTATACCAATAAATAAAATTGGAGTGTCTGTTTGTAATGTCAAAATAATAGGTTTTTTTCATGCTCACACGGTTATTTGCACGACACCTTGCCTAAAATATAGATAAAAAAAAATTTGTCTGTCTGTCTGTTTGTTCTGGGTAATCTTCAAAACGGCTGGACTGATTTCAAAAATTCTTTCACCAATGGAAAGCTATAATATCAGGGAGTAAACTAGGCTATATTTTATCCCGGTATTCCCACGGGAACGGGAACTACGGGGATAAGGCGACAGAAACCGAAGCGAAGCGAGGGCGGGTTGCTAGTCTTAGATATAAGAGATAAAAAGATTTTTGGAAGTACAATGACGTAATAAGAAGCGGATATTTAAGAACCATGTACCATCACCTGCTTAATATTTACGAACCAAAAGCTGGCAAAAGATTTTTCTAACCACTTTTACAAAGAGTTATCAAAATAAAAGAAAATAAAAAAATAATTAAAAAAATAAAATATAAGAGTATCTGGTATTTGAAATAAAAGGATAACCTTGTAAATTGTAAATTGTATTTTTTGTTTTCTTTTCGAAATTTCTACAGTCAGAATATGCTCAAACATTGCACTGCTTTCTACAATATTCAAGAATATCCTAAAATATAATAGAATTCTTCGAATACCGCTTAAATGGAAATGCAACTTCTAGAATTAATTTACTGAGGAATTTCTGGAAGTTAAAAAATGATCTGTCTTCATGAATAGGTGGTTGAGGTGCACGAAATAATCCTATTGTTCAGCATTTTCTGAACGTTAAAAATCGATAATTGGTAACCGATAACATCGCTGCAAGAACAGATAAACTCGAAACAGAATACTTACGGGTTACGGTCGGCACACTCCCCGCACCACTCCGTCCGGGGCGACAGAGGGGCGTAAGCACGCACACCCGTAACCCACCCGTAACACGTCGCTTTCGTCGTTGGGCCGACCACCGGAGCAGAGTGACTTGACGTCAAAGGTCGGCCCGACGGAATACCCCTTGAGGTACCCTTTCCTCGACCGAAGTTCCCCCCTTGGGGAGGACGTCGGTCTTTCCTCACATGGTCGGCCTCTCGGCGGATGACGGACTAATTCCCCGGTCCAGTCGTCCGCGGCCTCGGCTAAGGCGGCATCAGGCGCAGGTAGTCGCGCCTGCGCCGCTTGAAACAGAACACTGCCATGCTGTCCAGGCAGAGCGGAGTAATGGGTTTATTTTAATTAGATTTTTCGTCATCAGGAGAAGAAATTCATATCTAACAATTGCTTTAGATATATAAGTCTAAAGAAAAATAAAATCTTGATACTATAAAATATATTTTTAAAAGCATTCACATCAAATATGTTTACGTCTGTATACAAAAGTATATAGATTGTAAAGAGATCTTGTAAATAAGAACATTAACGATGCAAATACAGCCTTTGATAAAAATGGAGCCCGGTCTCTTGCAGTTATTTACATAAAGGATTTGCGTTGAAATACAAACTGGACTGGACTTTATTCGATATGGAATTTCCATCATAGCTTATAAATAGAGTACTATTTTTGTATAAGGTATTATTTTTATGTTCAACAAAAATTTAATAGATGATTGATGAATTCATCATTAATCACAGCTCATGTGTCTCCCTGTTGGGCTCGAGCTTCATCCGTAATATCCGTATCCGTAAATAATTATTTCGAGTTTGCCTTCTCTTGCATAGATGTTATATTCGTATTATATCCCTAAAGTAAGGTCAATTTTCCTCCTATTGTGGAGGAGGCTCAAGCCCAATAGGGGGACGTATATGAGCTGTAATGATGATGATGATGTTGTTGAAATTATTGTCAATAATTTATGATTTTTCTGTGTAGTAGGAATGCTTGACGTCGACATCTTTTTGGGAATGTCAATTTTGAACCGATGGCATCAGATGGAGTTTGGTCAAATTCAAATAATTTATTATGTATAAATCCCGCACTTACATACTGTAATTTTTTTTACATTTTAAATTAAATTACTACCGGATCGGAAAGCACAGAGAAGATCCGACAAGAAACTCAGTGGGATTGTCTTCTTTTTAATTTATTTACTAGTTTTTTGTTTTAAATTACATTCAGCAACATGCCTATTAATAGCTCCAGTGTGATGCCTTTCGAACCATGATATAATCTATACCAATAAATAAAATTGGAGTGTCTGTTTGTAATGTCAAAATAATAGGCTTTTTTCATGCTCACACGGTTATTTGCACGACACCTATGCCTAAAATAGCAATTAAAAATTTTTTGTCTGTCTGTCTGTCTGTCTGTCTGTCTGTTTGTTCCGGGTAATCTTCAAAACGGCTGGACCGATTTCAAAAATTCTTTCACCAATGGAAAGCTATAATATCAGGGCGTAAACTAGGCTATACTTTATCCCGGTATTCCCACGGGAACGGGAACTACGCGAGTAAAACGACTATAACCTATAACCTATAACCGAAGCGAAGCGAGGGCGGGTTGCTAGTTATTAAATATAATGAAAAAGTACCGTGGCTGGATTAGATCCCGCAAGCGACACTCGATCACGATTTAACCAATGGAGCAGCCATCACTCCCCTCAACCACAATGAAGTTCTAATTTGATATAAAGCTCGTAGTTATATTTTGCAACACTTAACGAGGATACTAAGGGTTGTTAATACTCGTAGCCGCTACCACACAGTATCATATAAAAGTTCAATGTAGACATAATAAAATATATACGCTTGGCAAAGAATTAGTGTTTAATTATTTTAAACATATTCAATTTTGTAATGTAAAACAAATAATTGCAACATAAACCTTTAAATCCGTTCAGCGTTATTTAAATAAGAAGAACACACGGCCCTAAGTAAACGATTCATTTCATAATATATTATTGCCAGTAACCGCACGCTTATAACAATTTTGATGATATTTCTGTACTTATAAAATAACTTTTAGATAAAAAAAAAACCAAAATCGTAAATGGTTTTTGAATTGGTTAAATCCTCATCATTTCAGGTCATAAAAGTCCCACTGTTGGGATCGAGCCTCCTCGACAATATGAGGGAAATTGACCTTATTATACTGTGCTGATTAGATAGGTTCATATTTTTTTTATGGGTGGGCTATGGTAAGCGCACGCTCGGGCGGCGAGGGCGCGAGTATCTGCGCCTAATGCCGCCCTAGCCGAGGCCGCGGGTGATCGGACCGGGGAATTGTCCGTCACCCGCGGAGAGGCTAACCGCGCGACGGCGACCGACGTCCCAGGACGTCAAGAGGTGAGGGTACCCGAAAGGGTATTCCGTCGGGTCGACCACTGACGACAAGTCACATCTGCTCCGGTGGTCGGCCCAACAACGAGGTGACATGGGTACGGGTGGGTTATGGGTCCGCGCGCCGTCTTTTCATCGCCCCGGACGGACTGGACCCTCTGCGGGTGACGGACAATTCCCCGGTCCGATCACCCGCGGCCTCGGCTAGGGCGGCATTAGGCGAAGATACTCGCGCCTGCGCCGCCCGAGTCGCCGGCGGCGGAACGTATCGCCGAATAGGAGCTCTACTCGCACACGATCCGCCACCTCCTTCCGTGAGATTACGGCCTCACAGAAGGCGGCGACCGTGTCCCAGTTCCTGACGCTGACGAGCATCTCCCTGGCGATGGTCGGCAGCGCCAGGTCGGCACCGATAATTGTGACGAGTTCACGGCGATCCCCCTCCCATGCAGCACACTCCTCGAGCGTGTGCTGCGCCGTGTCCTCGTCGCAACTGCAGTGGTGGCAGGACGGTGTGCTCTCCCTCCTGACAATCTTGTGCAGGTACTTCCCGAAGCAACCGTGCCCCGTCAGCACCTGCACCAGTCGGAAGGAAAGCACCTCGTGCGTCTGCTCCAACCACTCCATCAGCACCGGCCGGAGGGCCTCGACGGTCCTGACACCGTACCGAGGACTCTCCAGCCGGACTGCCCAACGGGCAATGACTTCTCGGCAGGCGTCGACCCGCCAGGCGGTGATCCCTTTGATGGAGACCATGCCGCCGCGGGCGCGCGTCTCCGACACCCGCCGATAAATGTCGGCGAGCATCTCCGCCTCCAGGTCCCACGGGGTAGTTCCAGCCAGGAGGCACGCTGCCTCCGTCGCCACAGTGCGGTAACCCCGTATGGCCCTGATCGCCATGACCCTCTGTGGTCGCCACAGGAGGGCCCTAAGACGGACGGTCAGGGACCCCGCCCACACCGGTGCGCCGTACAGGGCCATCGACCGGATCACCCCCACGTACAGCTGTCGGCACGTAGCGCTGGGTCCGCCCACATTCGGCATCAGCCGCGAAAGGGCGGACGCCGCGCCGACAAGCCGGGGAACAAGTCGATGGAGATGCTCCCGGAACCAGAAATGCCCGTCGAGCACCAGGCCCGAGTACTTCATGTGGGCCTGGATGCTGATGGTGACCGACTTCACGGTGATCGAAGCGCCGGCGGGAGGCCCGGCGGTACAGAGGCCATGGAACAAAAGGGCCTCCGTCTTTTCCAGGGATACCCTCAACCCCAGCGCTTCGATTCGCCTGACAATCTCCTCGGTGCCGAGAGTTGCCAGGCGTGCCGCCTCCTCTAGCGTCCCACCCCGGGCTGTGACGAGTGTATCGTTGGCGTAGCAAATTACGCCCAGCCCGGGTGGGAGGCTTCCTCTCAACGCCCAGTCGTAGCCGATGTTCCACAGGGTCGGACCCAGAACCGACCCCTGTGGGACACCGCACGTCATGGGCGTTCGCACAACGTCCCCTACTCGGTCAACGCAGAGGACGCTGCGCCCCTCCAAGTCGTCTGCCACCAGCCGCCTGAGGTACACGGGCACCCCGTGATACCTCAGCCCATCCCTGATGCAGCTGAATGGCAGACTGTTGAAGGCGTTGGCGATGTCCAGGGACACCGCCAACAGGACTCCTCCGCCAGTGATGGCCTCTGCTACCACGGCCTTCAGGCGCAGTAGGGCCGCGATCGTCGAACGCCCTCTCCGAAAACCAAACTGGGCGTCCGACAGATCGGGCCCAACCCCGATGAGGTGCCGCTCGATGCGGGCAGCCAATACCCTCTCCAGAAGCTTGCCCGTATCATCCAGCAGCACGATGGGCCTGTAGGCCGAGGCCGACTCGGGAGACCGTCCCGGCTTCGGCAGGAGAACCAGCCTCCCCTCTTTCCAGCACCCAGAGAACTGCCCGGACGTCAAACAAGCGTCAAACAGTCCCCTGAGGCGTGGTCCCAGGTGCTCGAGGACCAGGGCCAACACACGGTTGGGTATACCGTCGGGCCCGGGGGCGGTGGGTTTGGCTCACATATGCGCCACCGCCACCCCCATCTCCGGCTCCGTGATGGGCGGAACACTCTCGTCGTTGGCCTCCCGGTCGCTGTCCGGCGAAGCCATGACCGGGGGCGTGTGCTCCGCCCGCCGTGGAAAGAGGCCCTCGACAACTCTGGTAAGGAGGCTGGGCTGGAGAGTCTCGGTGAGGGGGGGGGGGGCCGCCCGCGGAGCTTATTCAGCGCCGCGAGGTAGGGGCGACCCCAGGGGTCACGCTCGAGACTGTCCAGCATCTCCCGCCGACTAACGTCCTTGGCGGTACGGACAGCCAGCCTGAAGGCAAACCGCGCACTGCGGTAACCTCGTACAGCTGGCTCTCCCGCTCAGCGTCACGGTGACGCGCTCGGCTGCGGGTGTAAGACCTTCGGGCACGTATGCACGTGGCCCGAAGGTCCGCCAACTCTCGGGACCACCAGGGGACCGCACTCTTCGGGGGCAGACGCCGCACACGGGGCATGGCCGCATCGCAGATCTGCGTTAACGCACAGCGGATGCGGCCAGCCTCGGCATCCACCCCGTCTGCCTGGGGCGGTGAGGACAGCCACGACTGAACGATGTCTGCCTCCGCCAACAGGTCCCGATCCAATCGGCCCAAAGCCCACCGCGGAAACGCGGGAGCTCCGTCCGCCGTGTGACCCCTGCTGGGCTGCAGGAGAGTCCGGGAGACCTCTATCCGGATGTATCGGTGGTCGGATAGGGTCTCAACCTCCTCCTGGACGCACCAGCTCCTCACACGTGCTGCGATATTAGGGCTAGTGAACGATTAGTCCACTATCGACCCGCCCTGCTGCCGCAGGCACGTTTGCACCGAGCCCCTGTTCAGCAAACAGAGGCCCAGTGCCGCCGCCCACTCTTCGACCGCCCGCCCGCGGTCATTCGTCCTGGGGGACCCCCACGCCGTGGACTTGGCATTGTAGTCCCCCATGACGAAGACCTGGCGCGGTGCCAGTCGCCGTATCGAGGCCCCCAGGATGGTGAGGAAGGCCCCGAAATCCGTCGCGCTCCTGTTAGGGGAGAAGTAAACACCAAATAGCATAACCTCTCCCCATTCCGCCGCGACATACCCATCGCCCCTGTCCTTGAGCAGCAAGGGCGGGGAATGCCACGACGTGGAGGCGACGATTGCCACAGAGCCGTCACTGCTGCCCAGCCAATTGGGCCGGTCAGGCACCACGTACGGCTCCGCGGCTACGGCTGCACCGATCAACCACTCCGCCATGGCTTGCAGGAAAACGTCCTGTGCCTCGGCGGCGTGGTTGAGGTTGGCCTGCAGGAGGTGGTAGGATTCGGTCGCCATTAGTGGGCCGTATCCATCACCTCCTCCACGCTGGCGGGCGATCGGGTCGCGCTAGGGACGGGAGCGGCCGGGGTCGTCGGCCGCTCCGCCCCTTTGGGGCCGAAGCCGGGGGTCTGCACTCCTTTCTCCCCATGCGGTGCTTGGCGGGCCTATTGCCCGCCGCACACGCGGGGCAGTGGGGAGTGGCGGCGCACGATGCCGCCTTATGCCCGGGTTGACCGCAGCAGAAGCAAAGGTCGCTGCAGTCAAAGCAGTTAGTGCATGTCGGCCGAGTGTGTCCGACCGCCATGCACTTGTAGCACCTCGCAGGCCGGGACTCCAGCACGGTCACCCGCGCCGAGCTCCAGCCCACGAGGAGCCTGCCTGAGCCGGCCAATTGCTTGGCCGACTCCACCGGGCATTGCACCCAGGCAGCACCGACGCCGCCCGGACCAGGGCGGATAGCGCCAATTCGGACGGTGTCCACGGGACATCCGGTTTTCGAGACGATGGCCTCCCGGATGTCATCCACCGTCACGGAGTCGTCCAGACCCGTGACCCGCAGTTCCGCATACTTGACGGGTCTGGCGATCTTGACGCCATCCTCCGCAGCAAACAAACCCCTCAGCTTGGCGGCCATGCTATCGGCCGTCTTGGCGCCCTCGGCCCCAGGGAACTCTAAAATTCGAGCCCCTGTCCGGGCCTTGCGGGTCCTGGCTTCGACGCCTCCTAAATCGGAGACGTCAAGCTCCCGCCGGGCGCGACTCAAGACGGCCTCATAGCTGAGGCCGTTCTCGGCCGCCTCAGGCAGGACGGTGATCACCACCGCTGCTGACTTCGGCGGCCGGAGCCTCCTACGCGACCTCTTGTTTCCGGCTCCTGCTTTGGGAGCGGAGGCTTTGGCGGCGCCTTTGGCCTCCGCTCTCCTTTTCTGACCACGACTTTTTCGGCTGCGCTCAGCCGTCTGCCAGCCCTCTTCGGGCGCAGCAGGGTCGTTCGGCGCAGCAGTCGTGGTCGCGGCTGTGCTAGCCACCGCCGACGGTGCAATTGCCGGCGGCGGCTTTGGTCCGGTCTTAGCAGGAGCCGGTGCCGTCTTCTTTTTGGCGGCGGGCCCCTTCGGCTTCGACCCAGCAACGGCCGCAGCGTAGCTCCTTAATATTAAACCCTATACCAAACCGTCTGATCAGTGTAGGTCAATTTAAGTCAATTTCCCCGTCATTGTGAAGGCGCCTCGAGACCAGCAGTGGGACGTATATGAGCTGTGATGATGATGATATTTATTGTTGATTCTCTTTTCTTCTTTTCAACACATATAACCTTTCTTATTTTAGTATTTTCTTGCTTGTGGCGTTGTAAGAAACAGTTAAAAGGAATAGGTCATTAGCTTATATACGCCCTACTGCTGGGCTGGAGCCTCCTTGCGGATAGAAGAGAAATTGACCTACTACACCACCCTGGACCGACTGGTTGGTATGTATAGAGTTTTCCTTCTATAGCAGTGTTATATATATATATATATATATATATATATATATATATATATATATATATATATATATATATATATATATATATATATATATATATATATATATATATATATATATATATATATATATATTATATGCTTATTCGTCTTTTACGGCACCCATGGGTAATATAAATGGGTGGTAAATTGTATTCTTAATCAGTTACTACACGGAAAAGCTGATAAAATCATTGCAAGAGAAAGACGCTTGGTACGAACTTATTATGATCAAACAATTTCTTCGATTCATATTCTCATATTTACAGCGCTACCTGTTGAACATATATTCGTATTATTCCAATTTCATATTAAACATTTGCATTAGAATTGTAAAAATGTGCTCTTTCGCTTCACAATAACTTATACAAAAAGCCTAACACATTAAATACTGAATCAAATAAAAAAAATCAATTGTTTAGAATATCTGGGGGCACGTCAGTGCCCCCGCCAAGTCGAGCAAAAAAAAAGTCGGGCCAAGTGCAAAACTGCCGTAACATACTTTTCTCGACGCCATTCAGGCCATTTTCGACCCCCTATAACTTCGTTGTTAATAAAACTAGAAACCTGAATTTTTAGTAACCTAGCTGGCCTTGTATACACATTGTGTATTGCAAATTTCATTCGATTTGAACCAATAGTTTAAGAATTATAACTAGTCAAAATTTCGTAATTTTGTCACTCACTGACTGACTGACCGATCACCAATATTAAAGTGGCACTTCTAGCAGACACAGAAGCTTCAAATTTAGAATGCAATTAGTGTTTAGTGTATAAAAGAAGGAAAAATTATGAAACATTATAATTTTCATCCAGTTTCCGAGATACATCAACTGCATAAATAATTTTGTAAACTCATATAAATATATAGGATTACAAAGTTACATTTGCAGTTAATGAAATGTAATTTTGTAAAAAATAAGAATACATTTGTCATCATCATTGCTTCTATATGGGAATCGTAACAACCGGCTAAAGACTACGCAGATGACTTAGTGGTTAAGATACCAACGTACCGTGCTAGTATCGCGGGTTCAAATCCCATGCAAGACAACACGTAAGTAATTTGTCTCGGTTAATTAGATGTTCTTTCCGTATGGTGACGAAGTAAGAATACAATTCACCACTCTCTATCTTGCCCGTGGATATCGTATAAGACGACTATGGGATATAATGTGCACATACCATCTGTGCAAGAGTAGGAAAACTCGAAATGAAACCCTATATCAACATGTCTAACCAGCATGATATAGTGGGTTAAATTCTCTTCCATTGTGGAGGAGGCCTGATCCCAACAGTGGGACATATGAGGGCTGCGATGATGATGTGATGTTGAATTATGTGTTTGTAAAGTCCCCCACAATATAAGGATTATTATTCCCTTAGTGCAAGGCGTTGTCGTTTAAAAAAAGATTCAACAGGAAGGAGAGTGGGCAGCAGCTCTCGCCAGGGAAATATATGATATCTCACTGCGAAATCAACCCGCCTACCAAACGTGGCGACTACGTCATTATTCTTCATATGGCGAAGAAAAATGAGCTCTAGTGATGGCAACCCTATTACCCTTGAGCGTCGTTGGACGCAGGTGCCACAGTACCGTACTTCATGGTGAAGCATGAGGGGGGTCTACGTTCCACAGTGGACGGCGATAGGTTGAATGATGATTGGCATAATAGGTGTAGACAGATACCTAGATATAATTATGTTCAAAGATAACTTGTAAAATGGTCAATCAACTTAATGAAAAAGCAAGAGTGGGCCGTGTCTTATGAAATTGTACCAAAATCTCCCAAAGTATTAAGCAAACTAAATTACCTGAAATTTACCTAAAAGAAAGATCGCCATCATGAGGCTCGATTGCCATCAAAGCGGAGAGAAGACTAGAGATGTGTTTTAAAAAACCAATAAAATTTCTTTATTTCCACATCTCTCCGCTTAGTTTAGGTAGAATTGACTCAAGCGGAAAGGAGAAATGTCTAATTTTTCAGAGAGTGTGCTCTAAGAAAATCTTTTGTTGGTATTCAAGAAGTAGAAGGTACCGGAAAAGCAAATGAGTAGGTCTATCTACAAAAAGAAATGAGATACCATCAAAAACAAGACTTGTAAAAAAAAGCCAAGCCTCTCAACTGAGTTCTTTTACCATAAAAATTTGTGAGATCCATGTTATATCAAGTCGATTAACTCATTCAGTCCCTGCTTAAGCGACCTTTCTTCTTAAGTTGTTACGTAAATAGCTAACCTAACAACTTCTTATAGTGACTATATCAATATTAAAGATCTTTTATGTTTAAAATAAATAGATTGACTTGGCAATTGCACTATGTTTAGTACAATTTAATATAATATGTATTACTAGTGAGGTGTGTTTTCATGCGATTGCCAAGTCATTCTGTTTATTTAAAACATAAAAGATCTTTAATATTGATATAGTCACTATAAGAAGTTGTTAGGTTAGCTATTTACGTAACAACTTAAGAAGAAAGGTCCCTTAAGCAGGGACTGAATGAGTTAACCGACTTGATATAACATGGATCTCACAAATTTTTATGGTAGAAGAACTCAGTTGTGAGGCTTGGCTTTTTTTTACAAGTCTTGTTTTTGATGGTATGAGAGACTTACTGTAAAATATATCTTTATATACATACTAGCAACCCGCCCTCGCTTCGCTTCGGTTTTAGTCGCCTTACTCGCGTAGTTCCCGTTCCCGTGGGTATACTGGGATAAAATATAGCCTATATTACTCGGGGATACTGTATCATTCTAATGGTGAAAGAATTATTAAAATCCGTCCAGGAGTTTGTGAGTTTATTCGTAAGGCACATTTCCTCTTTATAATATTAGTGTAGATTACACCCTTAGAGGGTAAAAATTAAAAAAATGCTGAAACCCGTGTTCATTTATTTTTACTAAAGAGTATTTTTGGAGAATTTGAAGAAAATCGATGTAGATTTTTTTTTCTCCTTATACAAACTTTATTACTGCGATTTACCCCCTAGGGGTAGAATTTCATAGTAGGTTTCTACGTCACGCAAAGAAACTAATGCCAAAATTTCATGTTTCTGGCTTCAGTAGTTTCGGCTCTGTGATAAGTCAATAAACTGACATCTTTCTACCTATTTTACACCCTTAGAGGATGAAAATGGGCAAACGCTGAAACACGTGTTTATTCATTTTTATTAAAGAGTTTGTGAGAATTTGTGCTTAATTTCAAGACAGCAGCTAAAGATTTTTTTTCTTTCCATATAAACTTTGCCGTTGCGTTTCACCCCCTTAGGGGTAGAATTTCAAAAAATTTTTGTGTCATAGAGTGCCTACGTCGCGAAATGAAACTACTGTCTTAGTTTCATTTTTCTAGCTTCAGTAGCTTCGGCTCACCCTGTTCCTTTATATGTATATTATTGTTAACGCCCCCGCAACACCCCTTGCAGGTGGAATTTCGTAGAATCCGTTCTTATCTGACCTCTACTCGACGAAAGGAATATTTCTGCCAAATTTCAAGTCTGTACGCCTTATGGTTCCAGAGATATGGTGATGAGTCAATATATCGCTTGCAAAACCCGCCTCTCCTATATATATATATATATATATATATATATAAATCGCTGAAGTGTTGTGGCGTCTTTTCAAAGTCGAATCCTGTAGCGTCCACCATTGTCAATGTAATTTCAATAGTTAATCGTGCGAATATTGTTTCATTGCTGTCATGTGAATTCCAATATCAACGAGAAATTTTATTTCAACACGAAAAGAAGATATTCAATTTGGAATAATTCTCGCTGGTTTGTCGCGTCCGTTCGCGATGGTAATCATGTGGCACTCTGTATATTTCTTAATTTTTAATACATTTCTCCGATTTTCCTAAATCCGTATAAATATATGGGTATATCGCGTCCGTATATTATTATGTATATTATCCTGTATTTATTCAATACATTTCATTAATTATATTACTTCCTACTACGTTTGAGACTATATTGATACCGAATATTTTTCTGTATGTACTCTATACATTATTTCGAGTTTGTCGCTTCCTCCTAAACTTATAGGTAGATCGATGACGTATACTTTATTTTATTCCAGCCGTCTTCAAGTAATTAGAAAATAAATATCTCGACATATTGAGAAACCCCTCCTTTTTTTGAAGTCGATTAAAATAAAATAATTATATAAACTTGGGAACAGACATGACAACAAATTTATCCCTATATAAAAATTATTATGTATGATAAACTAGGAACAAAAATTAAGAGACATAAAAAAAATAAAAATTTTGGGTATAATTCAATGAGCTGTAACTCCAAGGAAAATAATCGTACAGCAAATAAAAAAAGCAAATTGTAGCTCCAAGTATCTAGTTTTTATAAAATTTTTTTCATGTTTGAGTCTGGAAAAATTCCAAGGAAACAACGAAAAAAAAAATTTTCCAAATTTTTCTCGTCTAAAAATGGTCTACGGACTTCAAAAAATTTTTCCATAATTCCACTCAAAAGCTCTTGTAGAAAATTTCAGAAATCTTGTAGAAAAGCGCCGCCGGCTTTCTTGTAGAAAACCGACGGCGCTCGGCTCATTAATGATCATGGTATCGGAGCAGGAGCCAACTACGACGAATTTTATACTTCTACTATTCAGAAAACTGGCGATCCAAGTACAGAGTCCCTTGGGAATTCCATATGATCGTTGCTTCGAAAGAAGTGACCTGTGCCAGATCCTATCGAACGCCTTTGCGATATCTATACTGAATGCTAGCCCCTCACCCTTGCCCTCCAAGACCTCTACCCAACGGTGTGTAAGATACACAAGAAGATCACCAGCCGATTGGCCACGACGTAAGCCGTATTGACGATCGCTGAGCAGCTGGTGATCCTCAAGGTACTGCCGAAGTTGATGCTTTATAATTTTCTCCATTATCGAGGAGAGCATGGATGTTATGGCAATTGGCTTGTAATTCGATGAGTCAGACCGGTCTCCTCTTTTATGAATCGGGTGGACATGGGCTACCTTCCATGAAGACGGAATCCTATTAGTAACGTAGGCAAGTCGGTATATGCGCGTGAAGATGCGAGTCAATTCATGGGCGCACGTCTGTAGAATCATTGCATTGATGCTATCCGGTGCACACGACTTAGGGCCATCTAAAAGCCGCAGTTCTTGCCTGATCGTTCGATGCGTGATGCGGTGTTTAGGGATCGAGCTCTCATACCGAGGTATGGTAGGTGGTGGGGCAGCTCCAGCGTCCAAAATAGTTACAGACAAAGAATTGATCTAGAAGATCGGCCTTTTCCTTTGCGCTGTGGGCTAGGCAGCCATCGTGCTTCTGTAGTGAAGGGAGGTTGGGCAGACAGAATTTGCCTTGTGCAGCCTTGGTGAATGACTAGAATGCACGACTCTTAGCGGGATAGCTCTCCAATCGCTCGCCAATTCTTGCAACACATTCCGCCTTGCCTCTAGTAATAGCTTTCTTACTAAATATAGAAACAACATTAAATTATCGTTTCACCTATTTTTTATTGCAAACGGGGGCAAACGAGCAAACAGTACACCTGATGGTAAGTGTTGCTGCCGCTCATGGACCTTTACCAGGCCGCTGCCTACCGCGAAGACAGTGAAGGGAGTGTGAATGCGTGCATTGAGGCTCGGTGATACCAAAGGTACCACCAAAATCCTCCACACGCAAACACCCTCAGAAAGTTGGGCTTCCGGCTCTCTCGCTCACCGAACGAAGCGCAGTAACAAATTGCTACTAATCGGATGTCGATTTTCTGCGAGAGTGTGGTACTACCCCGGACGGCCCGACGCGCGACTGTAGACAGATAACTGTCAACAGTATGGTCCTACCACTGAGAGACCTCTTTGGCGTTCGGGTCCTGAAAGATTTGGGCCCTATTCCAGGCCTAATATGCAGATTGCTTATGGTGTGCAGTCTTCTTGCAGGTTTTGTTTAACCAAAGGTCGGTTGCAGCCACCGATGGATATTGTAGTGTTCCCGTATTGGGAATGAATATTATATCCCCATAATAACCGCAGCGCTAATGCAGTCCGCACAGTCGTCAGAGACCTCAGAAGCAAAGCAAAACCGCTTCCATAGGTAGGATGCGTCAAACTCCATCCAATCTTCTGACTTACTTTGCCAGATTCTGCATGTCTCAGTCGCCGTAGAGGGACTAGGCCATACAACAGAGCCTCTGCTATGAACCAAGTAGTCGTCAGAAGAAAAAAAAGGAGACCCAGTAGGAGACTCAGTCTTTCAATATCTGGGACACGGGTGGGCGGTGTCACCAGTTGTGAGAGACCATAGGGCGTAGCCATATTGAAAAGATTTCGATCGCGGTGCTCAATGGTTCGGGATCCCAACCATTCTTTATGATGAGCGTTGAAGTCTCCAAGAATACAATCTCCGCGGATAAACACTGCTCCAATATTTCGTCAATCCCCCATTGAACGTTTTACAAGAAATTAATTGACCCCGGATCACTGCCATGGGACCAGTAGAGGCACACGCGTAGATGCGGGTAAGCTGATAATCTAAGCGCAACCATAAGATCGATAGTTCACTGTGCTCGTGTACCCAAAGGCGGCAACAACAGATCTCGCTCCGAATGATCATGCCCCCCCCGGCTTCACGACGGAAGATGTGCATCAACTCATAGCCGGGGTAATTTAGGTACAAAATGTTATCTGGGGTGTTTTCGTTAAAAAGAGCACGGCAGATCGATATTGCAAAAATCCACATTAAATGTGAATAAGGGGACCGCTGTGTTAAATCTTCTCTTTTTATTGTTCTTTACCATTAGGTTATATATAAGTGAAAGGGAATGTGAAATTGTGAATGTGTATAACGGGGTTCGGTGATAGCAAAAGAGAAAAAGGGCGAGCATAGTGCATGGTTGAGAAGTGAGTTTTGTGTGGAGCTGATACGAAGCATGGGAGGGCTCCCGATGCTCCCCATATTTAGCCGCCGGGGTCCACTCCACTTTCCCACACCGGCACGATGATCACCTAACGGAATTTTAGGACTTTGGAAGAACCAATGTTGGGAGCGCCAATCCTGGGTTAGGGGGACCCTACTGACCGGCAGGTGGGCGCAAGTGACCATTCCAGTCTCCCTGTACCACATATCAGCCCCTCACACTCAATGTTCCGACCAAGACCTCACCATCCCAAGTTTCAGGCATCACCAAAAACCCACCAGACAAAAACACACCCAGAAAGTTGGACATCCGGCTGTCTCACTTACCAAACAAAGCGCAGCAATAAATTACTTCTACTCAGACGTCGATTTTCTGCGAGAGTGTGTTACTACCCCTGTCGGACGGGGCCGTGACCTACCACTATGAAAAATTGTGTGTACATTAGTTATCATCTCAGCTCATAAAAGTCCCACTGCTGGGCCAAAACCTCCTATAACTCATAACTCTATCATAGGAGGGAAATTGATCTACTATAACCCCGCTGGTCAGATAGAGGTCAGAAGGTTGCTATAGTTTTATTTTGAGTTATACTGTCCTTGCGTTACATGCATATTATATCCCTCAGTCGTCTTTTATCATCCACGGGTAAGAGAGGAGTAGTGAATTATATTCTTACCGTCAACACACGAAAAATTTAATATTAATTATAACCTATTTCTACCTATAATTGCTGACGAGCATATATCTCCAAGTTGCCTATTGCACGATGACATTTTACCTATGTGACGCCATTAAATCACTAATTAGAATTGATCAAAACTTGTTATTTTATACACAGAAGCAACATGATACATATAAAGAAATATCGATATACACATATACTAATATAGGACATAAAAAATATTAAAATAGCAAATAACAAGAATCACGCAGCAGCGCAACCCCGCCCCTCACTCCTGTAATCGCCCCGCTTCCCTTTACACGGTGCCAATTTGTGTGACGCAATTAAACTATTAATTAAAATCGATAAAAACTTAATTATTTATATACAGAAGCAACATTATCGACATGATGTCTGTAACCAAATTGGTGAATATACGCCAAAAATATACGCGATGCGGGGCGGCCTCCCACATTTGCGCGGAATAGTGTGGAACCAAAAAATACGGCAAAAAGCACTCTGGTGATAAAATAAAGTCCATGCCAATATTTCGCCCATGCATTGTATCACCCTTTTAGTGGCTTCTGGCAAAATTTGAGTGGTGGGCACTGTTGCGTCCATATAATTGGCGCAACAAGTCAGTTGGACGCAGCATCATCGGTAAAAACCGCCATGTATGACGCAGGATCATTTCGGGGATGTATATATATATATATATATATATATATATATATATATATATATATATATATATAATTATATATATATATATATATAGATTTCTTGTACCTGTGTGTGTCACTGAACTCCTTCTAAACGGTGAACTTATGTAGATGAAATTTTTGTACGCGTTCAAGGGGATTCGAGAATGGTTAAGATTCACAATTGGACCCGATAGGTGGCGCTGCGATTGAATTCAAGGTGAATTCCTTTTATTTTATTTCATCAGAACACTTTCAGTTTGGTCAGATAGTTATAACATATTTCAGGGTGGTGACAGATTAATAATATAATATATCTTGATTCTCCAATCTTGACAACTAAGGGATACGATATGCATATATATCGAAAGAAAAGGAAAACTCGACATAAAACACTTTCTCATAGCGTGATATATCACGCTATGAGAAAGTGTATGTCAATTTTACTCCTATCGTGGAGTAATTTGAAGTACAGCAGTAAGCTAAGATAATATGTATGGTGATATAAAATATACATAACATATAAAATTTTTAAAAACAAAAATAATCAATAACATAACTGTTTATTTACACAACAATGACAAACAAAGACAAACAACACGCAAAATAAATAAATATACAAAACATATAATTGTTTAACGCTGTGAATAAAAGCAAATTTCCACAGGCATCCATCACTCAGCGACAGCAAATCAAATAATCTTACGTACGTACTCACACGGAATCCCGCGATAATATGTTGAACCTTTCGAGAAAAAAAAAAATATTATTCGATAATTCTGCGGGAATAGGCCGGATGGGCTCAAAAAGAGCGTGGAACAATAAACAGGGTGTATTCAAATGAGGCGAGGCGGACGCCCGCCGGTGCCGACTCGCGGGAAACAATGATAATATTACAAACTTATTTAGACTCGGCGCTGGAGTGAGCGATGCGACCATAGCGATTTGTTTTCACGTCAAATAAACTTACATTCCCCGTGTCATAGTCGGCTAAGAATATATTGTCACCCACCTGAGTTTTGAAAACAAGCTTCGATTGGACCACCAAGGTCAAAGTATCGGTATACCTGTGGTTAGACCAATGAGAGGTAATGTATAATATGGTAGGTTAACCATGCTGTCCATCCATTGCCCTGGATGCATTGATTGGCTATCCAGACCATAGCCTGCTGCAAAAAAGAGGTAACCGGATGGTTCCAGCACTCTTTTATGCAACTTATAACATTAAGTGAAATCTCCAATCCTCTTGTGAATCGCCTCAATAATAGTACGGTTCTCAATTTGATAGGTCTATAATTATGTAGTAGTAGATTAAGGTTGGCTGATAAATAGAAAGTTACTATCTTCTTCTATTTTATCTTCTATTTTAATTGCACAATAAGTATATCTCGTACCGAAGAACATAAAGTACAAGATATGTAATTATTTTTGTGATTACAAAATAATTATGTTAAATCTGGTTGCTGTTTTGTCTGCTCATTATAAGTGAGTAAAGTCCTTCATGAAATAAGAATGTATTGCATAAATTCGTTTTTTCTTCAATAAATTGATTCAGTACGAGGTTGTCTTTAATTAATAATAATAATACGTTTTGGGTCAGTCGTCTTCTATGACTAACGCGAAACTCGGATGAACATTATACGCCTCTCTTTGATTAAGGAGAAAATGTGTAAATTTTATATAATACTAGCAACCCATCCTCGCTTCGCTTCGGTTTCCGTGACCCTGCCCGTGTAGTTTCCGTTCCCGTGAGAATACTGGGATAAAATATAGCCTATGTTACTTCCTGATGTTATAGCTCTCCTTTGGTGAAAGAATTTTTGAAATCGGTTCAGTGGTTTAAACGTGAAAGCGTAACAAACAAATAAACAAACGAACTTACTTTCGCATTTATAACATTAGTAAGGATGTAAATTTATAAGAATCTATATATTAATACTTGAAGCAAAAACTTTGTACCCCTTTTTACGAAAATTACGTGGAGGGACAAGTATGAAATTTGGTACAGTTGAAGTATATAATGAGAAGTGCATAAGACTGAAATATCATATAATAATGGATTAGAAATACATTTAATTAATTAAAAAAGGCATTATGCACACTACAACGCAATCGCTACACACAAAGACAGACGTTTGTGTGAGTGTATTGCGTAGCAGCGCTTATACACTTTTGTTTACGGTTAAAATCTCTGGTCGAACTGAATGTCAAACAATCACAATTATGAAGACAATGACTAACGGAGATTTGTGCTTATATATTAGTTATTAGTGAAATACAACTTGCTCAATTTACAATTACATATAAATTAAATTAAAGAACATTGTGTAGCAGAAAAATTAATTAAAATGAATTATGGCCGAATTTTAACCACACGGCGACCACTAGTAGTCCATAAAATAGTCAATAAATCACAGAGCAACTTATGGCCAGTTGGCACTAGAGTGGCTTGCTGGAGTAGAAGCTCAAGAGTACTTCCAGGATTAGCAACTATGACTTGCCTTAAATGGCTTATTGTACTCGGATAAACATTATATGGCTGGTTATTACCAAGGTATTGAGTTTGAACCCAAAGCAAAATCGTTAAAAGTTTTAATTTTTGTAATTATATTTCCCCTTATGGATAATAACGGATCGATGTTATTTTTTAAACAATAGAACAATATTTTAATCGCTAAGTCACTATCCTAAAGAGTCTAAAATAGAAATTAATGTGTCCTGTTCCGTATGTTATGTATGTAGGTGTATGTTATGAACCTAAATTTTAAAGCGACTTTTAATTATTTACGAAAATTATATTTTAGAGATTAAAAATTAAGAGAAAGAGAGAGAAAAAGTTACGCAAAGAGTGACTGAGAGAGATAGAGAGGTACAGAGAGGTACAGAGAGAGTAGAGAGACGGAAAGTGAGGATGAGATCAACCGATAGAGATAAGGAGAGATAGTACGAGATTGTTGAACAAACAACTGCGCATTCGCATGTTCGGTAGAGGCACACGCACGCGCACACACGCACGCATCTATGTTTATAGATTTTCAGCTTTTCATACAAATTGGAAACTAACTTATTCGCCGCACGGAAACTACTTAACCAAGAAGCATATGCTAAAAAGTATCGCTACTTTTCGTAAGAGTATTGTTATCACATAGATGTTCAAATGTTCCGATTGAATGTTACGTTTTCGTGTAAAACATATCTAGTGGATATATTAGTGATGATTCAGTGAACAACTTGATATTGTAACCAAACATGTGTAAATGATAAAAATATATTAAAATACAGGTTTCAGTGAGCATAAGTGGTCCTGTATATAAGACATGGTCCAGAAATCTTATATTTTTAAACGAGCAATTCTTGTAAATATATATATTTTCAGGATATCGGAAACGGCTCCAACGATTTTGTTGAAACTTGGCATACTAGAGGATTCGGGCCCAAAAAATCGATCTAGCTAGGTTTTATGTATAGAAAATGTTGTTTTGTCAGTGTTTTTGGCAGACAATATAATGACATTAAATTTTAAAAGAATAAGAATTCAAATTTTGCCATCAATGTCATGAGTTACGATAGCTCAGTGGCGAAGTAGTCAGGTTTCGTTTTATTTTTGACATCGGCGACAAACGGCGTCGGATCGAATCTCAGTGTTATTATTATTCTCTTTTTGTAATTTTTTATATAATTTTCATTATTTATTTTTTTATTTTTTATTAATATATCCTTACTAATATTATAAATGCGAAAGTAACTCTGTCTGTCTGTCTGTCTGTCTGTCTGTCTGTCTGTCTGTCTGTCTGTCTGTCTGTCTGTCTGTCTGTCTGTCTGTCTGCCACGCTTTCACGTCTAAACCACTGGACCGATTTTGATGAAATTTGGTACAGAGATGGACTAAAGCTTGAGAAAGGACATAGGCTACTTTTTATCGCGAAAAAATGGGTATAAGGGGTTGAAATAGGGGATGACATTTTGTATGGAAATTCGTCATTTTTGTTGATAGAACCGTGAATCTTTGTATTAAGGCACTTTATCATAAATAAATAAATATTCGTGCTAGCGTTTTGGAATTTCATTTATATGGGGATGAAATTCAACCCCTAAAAGACAAAAAGCATACAGCCGAAACCACTGGGCCTAGAAACGTATTTTTTTACACTGTAGTATTTCTTGAGGTACACGAGCTCTAGCAAAGAAATCGCGAAAAAATGGGTATAAGGGGTTGAAATAGGGGATGACATTTTGTATGGAAATTCTTCATTTTTGATGATAGAACCATGAATCTTTGTTTTAAGGTACTTGATAATAAATAAATAAATATTTGTTCTAGCGTTTTGGAAATTTCACTTACATGGGGATGAAATTCAACCCCTAAAACACCAAAAAGCATACAGCCAAAACCACTGAGCCTAGAAACGTATTTTTTACACCGTCGTATTTCTTGGAGTACACGAGCACTAGCAAAGGTTTTTTGGTAAATCACCCCCTTAAGGGGATGAAAACACCGTAATCTTTCACGTCTAAATTACTGAATCGATTTTAATGAAATTTGGTACAAAGATGAACTAAAGCTTAAGACAGGACATAAGCTACTTTTATCCCAAAACATTGGGTG
This sequence comes from Lymantria dispar, assembly GCA_032191425.1. Classification (NCBI taxonomy): domain Eukaryota; kingdom Metazoa; phylum Arthropoda; class Insecta; order Lepidoptera; family Erebidae; genus Lymantria; species Lymantria dispar. Next base: position 790,638 of record CM063442.1, read on the forward strand.
TAAGGGGTAGAAATAGGGGATGACATTTTGTATGGAAATTCGTCATTTTCGATGATAAAACCATGAATCTTTGTATTAAGGCACTTGATATTGAACAAATAAATATTCATTCTATCGTTTTGGAAAATTCGCTTACGTGGGGATGAAATTCAACCCCTAAAAGACCAAAAAGCATACAGGCGAAACCACTGGGCCTAGGAACATATTTTTTTTTACACCGTCATATTTCTTGGGGTACACTAGGGGGAACACTAGCAAAGAATTTTTGGAAAATCAGCCCCTTAAGGGGGTGAAAAGCGTATAGACGAAACTATTGGGGCCAGGCACGTAAAACTTTGTATGCGATTCACTTTCTTTTGTTATATGTGAGCTCTAAGAAATTATTTTTTGAACCTCAACCCCTAAGGGGGTGAAAATATATAGCTGAAATCATTAGGCCTAGAAACGTAACATTTTGTATGAAGTTGTCTTTCTTGGGGAAAGTGCTCATAAAAAAGAGTTTTTTGCAATTTTACCCCTAAGGGGGTGAAAAGCGTTTATCCGAAATCAGTGAGCCGAGGAACGGTTATTTTAGTACACGGTCGGCTCTCTTGGATTATCCTAAGATTTTTTCTTAGTGCTCGCTTACCAAGTACTATGAAAGAACTTCTGGCAGTCTCACCCCTAAGGGCATGAAAAGTGTATAACCTAAAATAATGGTCCTAGGAACGTGAAAGTTCTGTTTTGGGATAAGCGAGTACTTACATTGTCCGTGTGGTGACGGAGTAAGAATACAATTCACCATCCCCCTATCTTACCCGTGGGTGATCGTACGAGACGACTAAGGGATATAAAACGCATATAACATCTATGCGAGAGCAGGATAACTCAAAATAAAATCCTATACCAACACGTCTGACCAGCGTGGTATAGTAGGTCAATTACCCTTCCATTATGGAGGAGACCCGAGCCCAATAGCGGGACGTATATGGGCTGAGATGATGATGATGATGAAGATGAGTACTAACAAAGAATTTTTGGAAATTCAACCCCTAAGAGGGTGAAAAGTGCATAGCCAAAGATGTGTGAAATTTTGTATACCGATCTGTTTTTTGGGGTAAGCTCACTAAGGAATAATTTTAGGCAGCCCTAAAAGAGTGAAACGTATATAGTCGAAGACACCCAGCCTACATATCATCATTATTTTGCTCTTATCCTAATTACTTTGGATCGACGCAATATGTAGGTACTCTTCTCCCATCGTAGATATATCGCAAAGGTTCTAGCAACATTTTATGACCGGCTGCCTGACGGACGACATTGTTGGCCAGACGGCATCACCAATTGGTCCAGATCGATGTAAATCTTTGTCTTAGTAGTATTTTGGGACACCCCACAAACAATGAAAGCGTGGTAATATTCCTAGCCGCTACCAGCCAGTAAGTCGAGATATTAAGTAAATTTTCTATCTCTACAAATAAATAAATTTGAAGCGTCTGTTTGTCTATCAAAATAATAGGTTTTATTTATGCACACAATTATTTGCACGATACCTATAACTAAAAAACTGTTCAAATTTTTTTGTTTTTGTGTTGTGAGTCTCTTAGGAATTTTTTATCTCGGCATTCGCATGGGAATGAGGTCTACGTAGGTGAAACTGCGGGAATTTAATCGATATAATTTTTTTTCACCAATGGAAAGCTACATTATCAGGGACTAAGGAAAGACATATTTATCATCGTATTTCCACGGGAATCTGAACTACAAGTGTGGAAGTAATATTCAAATGTGAAAGTTTGTGAAGATATTTGGATGTTTGTTACTTAATCATGCGTAAACTGTTGAGCAGATTTGGATGAAAATGGACACATAGATAGAGTATTTTTTAAATTAAGAAATAGAATACTTTTTATGCCGATAATATTCTTTGCGATAATAGTTCAATATGCAAGTTAATTTTAACGCGGGCGAAGCCGCGGGCAAAAGCTAGTATCTAAATAAATGCTACAAAAATACTCCGAGCGAAGCTCGGTCAACCTGATATTAAGATTTATTCATGAATATATTCGTCTGCTCAGTTCATACATGTCCCACTAGGTTTGAGCCTCCTCCACAATAGGAGGGAAATTGACCTACTATACAATGCTGGTCAGACATGGTGGTAAAGGTTTTCATTTCGCGTTTGTCTCCTCTAGCATAGATGTTATACGCATGTTCTTTTTTTTTTAAAGACAGCTCCTTGTACTTAGGAAATAATACTTGTATTGCAGGGGATAAAACAAACATATAATTAACGGATACAAATTACATACAGACTCTGAACAACAATTTGTGGATCGCAAAAAGTATTGTCCTGAGTGGGATTATTATAATAAAACCAGTTGTGCCCTGCGGTTTCACCCGCAGTTCCTCTTCACATGGGAATATCGGGATGAATTATAGCCTATGTGTTATTTTGATATGTAAGCTATAATATTGTGAAGTTTCATTAAAATCCATCCAGTAGTTTTTGCGTGAAAAAGCAACAAACATCTTCACATACTCACATCTTCACATCCTCACATACAAACTTTCGCGTTTATAATATTAGTAGGATAAGATCTATAAATTCCATATATTCATTAACTTTAAGTTGAATATATATCTTATCTTTATATATAAATATCTTGTGTACGTGTGTATGTCACTGAACTCCTACTAAACGGCTGGACCGTTTTTGACGAAATTTTCTGCGTATGTTCAAGGGGATTCGAGAATGGTTTAGATTCACAATTGGACCTGATAGGTAGCGCTTATTTGACCAGAATAACGTCTGTTGGGTCAGCTAGTTTTATATATATATTTGCATTAATACATATCGAGCTTCCTCCATATTAGGAAGGAACTTCATCTAATATATCACGCTGGTCTGACATGTTGGTGTAAGGGTTTATTTCGAGTGTTCCTTCTTTCGAATAGATGTTATTTGTAAATGTTATGGGTAAGATATCATAAAAAGAAGCGTGTGGGTTTCATTTTCTGACGTAAAAGTTGTTATAAAAAATCATCTAATTAAGAAAATTGCCCTTTGAAATGGAATCGTTTTGTTTTAAGATTCACAAAACCGAAATGCATCTTCGTGTGGTGACTGATTAAGAATACAATTCACCACTTCCTATCTTGCCCGTGAATTTTGTAAATACCTACGGCTAAGAGATACAATATGCATATAACATCTATACAAAAGAAGGATAAATCGAAATAAAACCCTATACCAACACTGATTTCCCTCTCATCATTGAGGAGGTTCGAGTCCAACAGTGGGCTGTCCGACAATCATTGAGGAAGAGCGGTTATTGTTATTATTGGTTGCTATATGATGATAGTAATCTCAAACATGTTTGGATATCATTAATTTTACTTTAAAAAAGCTGTGGACAAGAGACTTGGACCTTTGCGATTTGGCAAAATTATACTTAATGCCATACTCTTCTCTAAATGGCTAGCAAGAAGAGATTCCTCTATGATATAAGATATTGCATCTTTGTATTATCATTTTTTTATCATTTTTTATGTAATTATTTATACATAAACTAAGAACCCACCCTCGCTTCGCTTGGGTTTCACTCGCCTTACACGCATAGTTCCCGTTCCCGTTGGAATACCGGAATATTGTATATCCTAAGTTACTCCTTATATAGACAGCTACCTGGTAGTAAAATATTATCAAAATCCGATCAGCCGTTTTGAAGATTACCTCTCATAAACAGACAGACAGAGATACAAACAGACAGACAGACAGGCAGACAGAGAGACAGACGGACAGACAGACAGATGGACAAAAGGACAGACGGACAAACGGACCAACGGAAAGACAAACATACAAAAAAAAATTAACTGTATTGTAGGGCATAGGTGTCGTGCAAATAACCGGGTGGGAATGAAAAAAGCCTTGTATTTTAACATTACAAATAGATACTTCAATTTAATTATTTGTATAGATATATCCTTTTTTAAACTTTTTTAAATTTTTTTTTTTTTTATTGCAAACGGTGGAAAACGAGCAAACAGTACACCTGATGGTAAGTGTTGCTGCCGCTCATGGACCTTTACAAGGCCGTTGCCTACCGCGAAGAAAGTGAAGGGAGTGTGAATGCGCGCATTGAGGCTCGGTGACACCAAGGGCACCACCAAAACCCTCCACACACAATCACCCTCAGAAAGTTGGGCTTCCGGCTCTCTCGCTCACCGAACAAAGCGCAGTAACAAATCGCTACTACTCAGACGTCGATTTTCTGCTCAGTGTGGTACTGCCCCGGACGGACCGGCCCGCGGCTGTAGACAGGTAACTGTCGACAGTGTGGTCCTACCTTTTCTGTGGTCCTAAAATCTTTTAACTATACTTTTTTAAATATATGATCAACAAATACATATATTGGTAGTATTTTAAATAATGCACTCATTTTAAGTGATCAAACTCCGTGGTATTTTCAAATAAATAAGCAGTAGGTACTTTTCACGGGCGGCGCAGGCGCGAATATCTGCGCCTAATGCTGCCCTAGCCGAGGTCGCGGGTGATCGAACTGGGGAATTGTCCGTCACCCGCAGAGAGGCTGACCGCGCGACGGCGATCGACGTCCCAGTACGTCGAGAGGTGAGAGGTTACTCGAAAGGGTATTCCGTCGGGCCGACCACTGATGACAAGTCACATCTGCTCCGGTGGTCGGCCCAACAACGAGGTGACGTGGGTACGGGTGGGTTATGGGTCCGCGCGCCGTCCTTTCATCGCCCCGGACGGACGATGAAAAAAAAAAAAAATATGTAGGTACTTTACACGAGTAACTGGTGAACCTTTTTTTGTAAATAAATATACACATACCATCTTGTTGATTCACTTTACGAATATTTCGTAGGTGTACTTGCGTTTCGTCGTCCGCTTATAATACAACCCCCGTGTTTTAGGGACGAGTAAATTCAGAAAAATTGTGAGCTCCAATGTATCCTTGAATATTTACGAGATACTACTCCCTAAAGGGTTGAAGGGGACTCGGCGTTTTGGATACGTGACGCCTTATAACATTTTGTTTTTGTATCGAAATGAATACAGCGGTGCGTCTCGCAACATTGATAATAGTCTTGTACTACTACTTGTTATAGATATTATTTAGATAATAAATCTGGATATTAAAATAATCAAAACCAAAAAGATTTACAATGATGTCGTTTCGTTTTTAAAATTTTAAATAGGCATTATTATGTGGCGAAAAGTAATAAACAAAATATTGATAGCAAAATATAATGCAGCATGTTAGGGTAGAAAAGAGTATGTCAGTTGCATTTTTTGGGTAAAATAATTATTATTTTTGTCGTGTTGTAGAAAGAGAGAGAGAAAGAAAAGGAAAACTCGAAATAAAACCCTTTACCAACCTGTCTGACCAGCATGATATAGTAAGGTCAATTTGCCTCATATTGGGGAGGAGGCTCGAGCCCAACAGTGGGACGTATATAAGCTGAAATGATGATGATGATATATAATGATGTCTAATGTTTATGCGAGTAGTACACATTATAAATAAATTAATTTTCACCGCGTTTATCACGTTTGTGTTTGATTTTTAATTTCGTTTGATTATTTAGTCATTAATTCTGTAGCGAGTAGATATAAATCCCTGTAGGCTCGAGCCCAGCAGTGGAGCGTTTGTGAGCCGAAATGATGAATGATTTAGTCATTAATTCTGTAGCGTGTCGATATAAATCTCTTTAATAATGAATACTTGTTGGACGTGAGATACCTTAATCCCGTGACCACGAATACTGAAAAGTGTTCAAAAATGATCAAAAATGAAATACGAATGCTAAGAAATCCGTAAAATTAGTTAATTTATTTATATTTTATAATATATCACATTTTAAAATAAAAAAGAAATGTGCTAAATGGTAGCGGCTGCTTAAACTATTATGCACGTGGGTGTCGTAAAAGACGATTAAGAGCTTTACATCGATCTGGGCCAACTCCATCTGATGCTGTCTGCTCAATATTTGTATCGTCAAGAAGAGTTGACGTCAGGCAGACGTCCGACTATAACACTATTGCTAATAATTATTTAGTATGTACGATAGAGCATCGTTTATGGTACAATTAAAGAGTGATTAGGATAAAAAAAATGATAATAGTAGTATATATAATTTTATAAGAACGCATACGCAATTGACCATTTCATAGAAGAGTTTAATAATGTTGTTTTTGGCGGGCTATATATAAATACGTGAAGCAAAAACTTTGTACCCCTCTTTACGAAAATTGCGTAGATGTACAAGTATGAAATTTGGCACAGTTAAAATATATAATGAGGAGAAGTGCATAAAACTGAAATTTCATGTAATAATGGATTAAAAATGCATTAAATTCATTAAAAAAGCATTACGCACACTACAACGCAATCGCTACACACACACACGCACGGTTAAAATCTCTGGTCGAACTGAATGTCAAACAATCGTAATTATGATGACAATGTCTAATAGAGATTTGTGCTTATATACACACTAGCTGACCCGGCGAACTTCGTACCGCCATATACGACAAAAATCGTAAATATGGTTTCTAAATTTTCAAAGATATAGTTTCTAATAGAAGAACCATTACGGCACTACCAGGAAAGATTCAATCGTCTTGGTCGCGGCCACAGAAATATTAATACTTTAGAAAGGCTATTCCCCTGAATTTGTTCGAAAACCAGCGTGGCATAATTACTCCCTCCCGCTAATGTTAACACATATGCAAGCTCTATGCTTACAATAATTTCACACACTAACATAACACATACATCAATTTAAAAGCTGCAGTTGGTACACAAACTATAACTAAGTTCTGTAGGCAACGTATACTCACATATAAAAAAACATATGTATACTAGTGCTTGCCATGGTCGATATACTACACGATATTTATTTAGCCTGTTTTATCGAAACAAAAATATTAATGCCTTTAAATTAAGCACTTACTTGTGTGATGTGTTGAAGTTATTTGTAATGCAAGTCAGTAATTTAACAGTAAAATCATGCAAATGAAATACTCCTCACTACACTCTGTATGTGTGACAGAAAATTTAAATGCTATAATAAATTACGTAAGCGAGTATATTATATTGTTCCCATATATGGTACACACCGGTACACAAGATACAATTAAAACATATTAATAAGAGACCACAGTCACAGTCAAATTTATAAACTTCTTCATCTTGTAGAGGGATCTGGCACTTGACAGGTAGTACGAATTGACTAATCCTCTTGAGTGGCTTAAAATAAGTTTTTATGGAAGCCCGTTTCAGGATGAAGCCAATCTTGTCAGTGACTCCTTTCACATAAGGTAGTACTGCAGGGAGGCGCTCCAACTGTGGGCGCTTTCACATGGTCTCTGCGACGGGGGCATGGACGTTTATAATAACGTTGACTTGTTTGGACGTCAGACATTTTAGACCGCCCGTGACCCTGAATGCTGTAAAGTATTCGAAACGTCGAGCAATCCTAAATCAAATACAAACGCGATATAATCCGTATAAGTAGTTTTATTTACAATGCTCGCGTAAGCATCAGATATCATTCTTAAAATATGTTAAAATATTATTGTTTATTGAAATTCGGTTTATTTTTATTGGTGTTATTATTTAACTTAAAAACAAAACAGTTATTTAATTTTTTTGATATACTGCTACTTGTTAGTACATTTTTGTTTAATGTAAACAAAAATATACTAACATTATCCGTGTTGTGACGGAATAAGAATACCAATCACCACTCCGTATCTTAGCCGCGGATGTCCCATCCTAATATATTGAGACGACTAAGAGATATAGTAAGCGTATAACATCTATGCAAGAGAAGAAAAACTCAAAAGAAAACCCTAAACTAACCTGTCTGACTACTATAGTATAGTAAGGTAAATTTGCCTATTATTGCGGAGGAGGCTCGGCCCCAGCAGTGGAACGTATATGAGCCGAGATGATGACTATCATGTCAACATTTCTTGTAATAAAAATTCAACACTTATGAAAAGTTAGAAATCAACACATATAATAACTAGTAATGAATAACCAGTCTCAAGAAATTCATTCTTATCATAAATTATTCCATCTTAAGGAAGAATAGAACAATTATTTTGTACGACAACTAAATACCTACTTAATTAAACATTTAGTTTTCCAATAAAAATGAAATACAATACTATTTGATCACTTTACTATTATTTTTAGTACTCTACAAAATGTTGTGAACAAATTGTGCTCGATTTAGTTGGTATTTAGTTAACTACCAGTTGCCTTAATCCATAGTTTTCTAATACTTGAATTTCATGGGCATCTAAAATTAAAATGTACCTATTTACCATAAAATATTAAACTTCAAATAATATATATATATATATATATTTAGTGATTGGTCCCGAACATAGATATTTTATTACTATTATTTTGTTATTTCTATTTTATTAAATATCGCATCTTTTATTAAATATCATCATCGCAGCCCACATACGTCCCACTGTTGAGCTCGGGCCTCCTCCACAATGAGAGGGAATTTGACCTACTATACTATGCTGGTCAGACATGTTGGTATAGGGTTTTATTTCAAGGTTTCCCTCTCTTGCACAGATGTGGTGCGGACATTATATCCCATAGTCGTCTTTTACGACATCCACGGGCAAGATAGGGAGTGGTGAATTATATTCTTACTCCGTCACCTCACGGTAAATATACAAGAATGTACTATAGATATACAAGATAAATTAAGTAGGTGATGTATATCAGAATAATTGATTTTTAAATACCTATTTAATAATATTGTTAATATAACTAAATAAAACGATTACTAAATTAAAAGTGTTAAAATATTTATTTGTATGATAAAATTAACACAGGTAATTATTAAAATCGATAACTTATAATATGTTAGACAACACTATCGATACGCGTGGATCAACGTCAATGAATTGAATGAAAACGTATACTACCACGCTAGTAAGTCGGTTCTTAGTGATATCGCATTGAACGCAGTACATTGCGCGGTTGCTGGACTAATAAAAGGTGATATCCATGTACGGCAGACGATGCATAATGTTTGGCTCTTTTTGCGATTTAATAATTGATTGTTGTAAACGACATAATACTCTCATAAAATTACGAAATATCACTGAATTAATTAGTTTATGGACTTAATGATGAAAAGAAATGCCTTCTTAGACTATAACTACGCAACTGACTTCGTTTTCGACACGTTGTAACAGCGCAAGACGGCATATTTCTCTTTTTTGTCGGAGCTTCGTTCAAGGTCACTATATGAGCGCAACTAAGAGCCGGTAAAACGAATTTCGTCAATATTAAGACCGTTTGATCATAATTGTGGCACGCTTGCCCCGCCCACATGGCCGTTCTATCTTATTCATTTTTCTGTGGTCGCGGCATTGTTAATGATGATTCAAAGAGAATGCAAATTACTTGTTATTGATTTCTGACAGAATTCTTCTTCTTCTTCTTCTTGAAAGAAGAATAAAGAAAAAGAAGCCTTTTTTATTGGCAATAAGCTACAATATTGTGAGCTATTGGTGCCAGTGTCAAGTTAAAAACAAATGAATACGTCTTTATATAAATAATAGTCATAATAGTCTAAGTCGTTGCCATTGAACGGGAGCTAATATAATAGACGAATCAATGTTTTTCTAGAAATTTTGCAGAACATGAAAATGCACGAAATTCATAATTAAATCAAATTCACTACACTTCCGAATTTTCTCTGCATTATATTACATATCTATACCAATAAATACAATTGGAGTGTCTGTTTGTAATATCAAAATAATAGGCTTTTTTCATGCTCACGCGCTTATCTGCACTATACATTTGCCTAAAAATTTGTTTATAATTGTTTTGTTTGTCTGTTTGTTCCGGATAATCTTCAAAACGGCAGGACCGATTTAAAAATTCTTTCACCAATGGAAAGCCATAATATCAGGGAGTAACCTAGGCTATATTTTATCCCGATATAGGGCGGGTTGCTAGTATTACATAAAACACCAAAATAATAAATAAAATTTAAAAGCGCTACATGACATTTTGACATTCCGTAAAATCTCGAATTATGACTGACAAAATTATAATTATCAAATTTTCAACCATACTTAATCATAGACAAAATTACGTTTAGCTGTCATTTTCGTTTTGTTATTACATATCAAATGCGGTTTTGTTATACCACGTTTCATAGTCGCTTGTATTCTCTTTGACGTCTTATGTCACGTCCCACAGGAACGCGATCGAACGGGATAAAAAGTATCCTATGTCCTGCTCCTGGTTCTATGCTACGTCCTCACAAATTTTCAGCCAAATCGGTTCAGCTGTTCTTGAGTTATAAATAGTGTAACTAACACGACTTTCTTTTATATATATAGATATAATAGTTATTAGTGAAATACAGCTTGCTCAATTTACAATTATACATAAATAAAATTAAAGAAAATTGTGTAGCAGAAAAATTAATGTAAATGAATTATGGCCGAATTTCGACCACACGGCGACCACTAGTATGAAGCATTTTGTCACGCTCCTGAATTATATAAATTTCTTTTAGTGTTATATTGAATAATTTGGATGATATTTCCGGTGAACTTCGTACCGCCTAGCAGTCGATTCTTTAATTTTTTAATTTCTTTAATACTTATTCTACTATTTGGGACGCCGAATCAGCTGGTAAGATACAGAAAAAGAAAAAAGTTAATAAGTCAATAATTACTAACACTTGAACTTTATAGTATGGTATTAGAGTTTAAATTGACTTTTAAGTATACTTACGAATCGTTTGTATGGAAGTATAGAAAAGTGTTGTGTTTAGACCGTTTTAGGCAATTTTTGAAATTTTTTCCTGCGTAAGAACTATCCTCGTACTTCATGGCATGTTGGTATATGGTTTTATTTCGAGTTTTCTATCTCTTGCACATATTATATCCCTTAGTTATCTTTTACGACATCCACCGGTAAGATAAGGAGTGGTGAATTGTGTTCTTAATCCATCACCACACGGAAATTTTTATACGTATATTTTCACAATAACATATTTTAAATACATATAACTTAGTAACATAACCTCAATATGCATTTAAAATATTTGATTATTACACTACTTCACTGCCTTTGTTTAACTACGACATGAGTATTACGACCGAATGATTTCTAGTAATGCGAGACCACTAATTATACACGTTTTCGCTTTCAAAGTACTTAAGAGTGAGGAACAGCAACTATAAATGTTGTCAGAACACATTTTGAGTTATCACCTTTCGATGGAAAAGAACAATAGGGAGAAAACACAAGAAATTTTTATCTGAGCCCATACACGTCCCACTGTTAGGCTCGGGACTCCTCCACTGTGGAAGTGAAATTGATCTACTATACCACGCTTTTTTTTTTTGGAGTGGGCTGCGGTCGGCGCACTCCTCGCACCACTCCGTCCGGGACGACAGAGGGGCGTAAGCACGCACACCCGCAACCCACCCGAACACCACGTCGCCTTCGTCGTTGGGCCGACCACCGGAGCAGGGTTACTTGTCATCAGTGGCTGGCCCGATGGAATACCCCCTAGTGGGGTACCCTCCCATCGACTGACGTCCCCCCTCCGGGAGGACATCGGTCTTTCCTCACGCGGTCGGCCTCTCGGCGGGTGACGGACTAACTCCCCGGTCACGTCACCCACGGTCTCGGCTAGGTCGGCATGACGTGCAGGTAGTCGCGCCTGTGCCACCCCAGCCGCTGGCGGCGGGTCGCTTCGTCGAGACTGCGCTCCTCGCGCGCGCCACCCGCCGTGTACCACACTGGTCTGACGTGTTAGTATAGGGTTTTGTTTCGAGTTTCCCTTTTCTTGCATAGATATTATATGCATATTATATCCCTTAGTCCTCTTTTACGACATCCACGGGATAGAGAGGATGTGATAAATTGTATTCTTACTCCGTCACCACACAGAGAAAGAAATTCTAGATTGTGGAAAAGATAAAATATTCAGAAAGCCAAAATACTGCACTACCTTTTGACGGTAAACAGTATTACAGACTGATAAAGTTTTAAGAATAACTTCTACATACTGCCTATAATATCTAACGTTACAACTAAGATAATGAACGTAAGCATCTAGACAATTTGAAAACCTTGAAATTAGGAAACTTTAATAAATTTCACAACTGTCTACAAAGAGTTATTATTGCGCGGCGCAATTTTGTCTAACATTAAAGTAAAAGTTTGAGTAAAAAAAATAATTTCACAGCTAAGACAGTGCAGGGGAAGCGTTGACAAAAAATGGCTGTAAACTTTCTATAAAGTAAGTGTGGTACAAAGTTCGTGCTCACGAGCCGTATGGGAGTAATAAAATGATAGAAGTTCTTTGGGAACATTGCGCCAAACGAACTAGCGGTAAGAAATGGGGTATAGTTTCAGTAAAAAAAATAATTTTATGACTGGGAATGCGGTATCAAGTTAAAAATATGATATCACTTATTTGCCTGTAGGAACTGTAAAAATTGCCTGGGGGATCACTAGGAGAAAAGGCATTAATACTCTTCTGGGGAAGTTATAACATAAAGTACGAGTATATATAAATATAATTATATCATTAATTGCTTTAGCGAACGGGGCAATTAAGACAACATCTCTTTTCGTGAGGAGTGCAATATTGGACATCGTTAGAGTAATAGATTTATAAAATAAAATTGTAATTTGCGTCAGGTACCTCTTGACCGCAGCCTTGGTGCCTTTATTAACGCACCTATATGATAGTCACTATTGCGAGTATTGGATTTTGCCGATTCATTCTGTACCAGTGTTAGATAAGTACACAAATTACTTCTACGCTTTGAACAAACAATTGTTTTATTAGTCTGCCACCCGCAGAGAGGCCGACCGCGTGAGGGCGATGTTCCGGCAACACTGTCCGGGAGGTTGAATGGGATAATATTCGAAAGATTAACCCGCCGGACTGGCCACGGATATCAAGGAATCGGTACCAGTGCTCAGCCCAATGGCGATGGGGAGGAATTACGGTAGGTTACGGGGCCGCACGCCGCCCCGGGCGGATTAGGCGGGGTTAGTCTAGACTAGTCTACCAAAGAAAAAACAGGTATTACATATTATTAATAAAACCATTTTTACGGATTTCATTGCGTTTGTATTCGATTTTTGATTGCTCGGGGTTTGCAACACTTTTCGCTCGTGACCATGAACGCTGTAATAAGGTATTCAAAAAGTCAGACAATCAAAAATCAAATTCAAACGCGATAAAATCAATATTATTTGTTTCCAATGCGTGTGGGCGGCCTAATCAAACTGTGACTACAAGAGTGAAAAATCTCGCCTCACTAACTGTGGAACAATGTCTCGATCTCACGATACAATTTATACGTCTCCCGGGAAATTAGTATCAGGTGTAGTGTTCATAGTGTCACCGCCAGGGCAACCCCACTAGTGAAATTGGAGTAGCAGTTTAAAATATTTTCGAGAAATGTTACTAAATTGTATAATTCCCTATTATATTGAGATTTGAAGCATAATAAGATTCGGTAATATTTTTTTTATGTAGCGCGTAACGCCATGTATTGAAGATTTAAGAACACAATTCTCATTACCCATTGCTTTCTTGGGGCGTCGTAAATATTATCTGTAAATTTATCACGAGAATGAAGTAGCTTTTAAATAATACTTATTACACCGTGATCATCGACCCGCCTACGAGGCATGGCGATTGTGACTTTATCTCTCCTAGGTAAGGCCTGTGTGCAATAGCGAAATATGATAAGTGGATATGTAGATTCCCTACATTCATCATCTTTTCAGCATATATACGTCTCATTGTTGGATACGAGTTAGTCAAATGTGGGGTTAAAAGATTTTATTTTGAGTTTTCCTTCACTTACCTACGGGCAAGAGTTGGTGACATATATTCTTACTCCGTAACCATATAGAAGAATTAACTGTATTAGTTATCCTAAAACCTCACTTTCTTACGTGAATCAAAGTGTTCGGCAATCTTTCTTTTTATTCTTCTCAGTCCATGTAAGTCCCAATGTTGGACTCGGGCCTCCTCCGCAGTTGGAAGGAAATTAACTCACGCTGATCAGACGTTTGTTAAAGAGTATTATGCCGAATTTCCCTTCGTTTGGATAGATACTACTACTATCCACCCATCAGCCCGCATCTCTATATCCTACTTCCTACTAATATTATAAACGCGAAAGCTTGTAAGTATGTGAGGATGTTTGTTGTTCTTTCACGCAAAAACTACTGAATGGATTTTAATGAAACAATAATACAGCTTACATATCAGAATAACACATAGGTTATAATTTATCCCGATATTCCCACGGGAAGGGGAACTATGTGGGTAAAACCGCAGGGCGCTGTTAATCTTCCATATATCTAGATATCATCCATCCACCCATCCATCTCCCCTGAATCTCTACTGCTAGAGATAGGCCTCACCACGAGAATGCCACGGTCTGTGCCACTTGCAGTCAGTTTCCTGTGACCTCAGAATGTCGGTAGTCCTCCTAGTACGCCATTCTCTCCTGATCTGGATAGACTTCTGGCCAAAGTATGCTTAAGTCTAAAATTTCGTTTCGTTTTGATTGCTTGAATTTTTCTAGCGCTTTTAATTTTCTAAGAGGTTTTTATTCTCACTAAAAATTGTTTTTTAAGCTGAGCACTTTAGAAACTGAATCGAGAACTTTAAAATTAGCTAGACGTTTGAAATAATTAAGAAAAAACACCTTGTCGACAGGAGTGCAAAATTGCTATAAAGTTTATAAAAGCAGGTGTTAGTAACATTTGGTAACGCGATATGAATATTTAATTGTAATTATCAACGCTTTTGTCTTTAACATTACAAAGTGGATTAAGCTCTAAAAATACTTATAAAATATTTATGTGTTATTTAAGCTCGTTCTACTTAATGCAAGTTAATTTGTTGTTTATCGGTAAATAAATAATAATCATTTGGAAGTATTTATCTACTTCTATTGTTAATAATTTATAAGGTGTTATCATATAATCAAATATTATCATCGCAGCCCACATAAATCCCAATGTTGGGCTCAGTGTTGGCTTCCTCCACAATGGCAGGAAATTTCACCTACTATGCCATGCGGGTCAGCCATGTTGGTATAGGGTTTTATTTCAAGTTTTACTTATCTTGTACAGATGTTATGTGCATACATCCATTAGTCGTCTTTTACCACTCCCACGAGCAAGATAGGGAGTGGTGAATTATATTTTTACTCCGTTACCATACTGATAATAACTGATTTACAACATAAAAATAACTATTTATTCAAATTCACACATTGTTGCATTTAAGTTTTCGCAATACACAAAGCGCTGTATTGTATTACAATTATGTTGACTTGACAATGTGAGCTACAAATTATATTTCTGTGGCAATGAGAGACTTACCTGACTATAGGGTTGCCACGTTCGATTTATATGGTAGATTAGTCCAATTTTCTCTTCTTGTTCTTTTGTTGGACATTAAAAGTTATTTTTTCATCATCGTCATCATTTAGCTGATCGCCATCTACTGCTAAATGTAGGCCTCCCTCATGTTTATTCATAAAGTGCGGTTCTGTGCCGCCTGCATCCCAGACGTCCAGCAACTTTCGCTAAATCGTCGGTCCATTTATTTTTACGTAAAACATTTCAAAACACATATAATTCTAAATGAATCCGATATTTGAAGTGAAACATTGATCTATGGTGAATTGTTATGTTACCATCTATTCTTATGGGATATTAAAACTTACCTGGTGACGGAGTAAGAATACAATTCACCCCTCCCTATCTTGCCCGTGGATGTCGTAAAAGACGACTAAGGGATATAATATGCAGATAACATCTGTGTAAGAGAAGGAAAACTCAAAATGAAAACCTATACCAGCATGATATAGTAGGTCAAATTCCCTCCCATTGTGGAGGAGGCTCGAGCCCAACAATGGGACAAATGGCTGCTATGACGATGATGATTAAAATTTAGTCTCAAAATATTGTCTCTTTCTTTTTCAAAATAAAAAATACTATGATAATGATTTTTAGTGTTTACGCGAGTATTACACATCGAGTATTATATTATGCGAATATCACAAATGTGAATTTGATTTTTGATTGCCCCATAGTTTTACTTCGCCATTACACGGCAAAAACTAAACTCTTATAAAAGTTGAAAATTATATTCCTGAAAATCTTTAAATAGTTATAAATAATATTGTATATTCTAAGTTGTATGCGAAAACGTAGAAATATTTAATGATTTCTGATGTTTACGCGAGTATTATACATTTTAAATAAAACTACTTTACGGATTTTATCGCGTTTGTATTTGATTTTTGATTACCCGACGTTTCGAACACTTTACAGCGTTCATGATCACGGGTGGACTAAGATGTCTCACGTCCAACAAGTCATCGTTACTGCAGAAAATTTATAATTATCTACCCGATACAGAAAATTAGTTATTAAGTATTGACCCACATTTTGATACAAAATTTATTGCCAGTGTAAGAAGAAAATGATTCTATATGAAAAAAATATATTGTTTATGGTTAGTAATAATTAAACATTAAAATTAATAGTAATTATATTTAAAAACTAACTAATAATCTAGTATACTACCACCGGATCGGAACACGGTTACACTGAGAAAGATCCGGCAAGAAAACTCAGGTAACATGATGCTAAATTAAAGTTAATTTTGAAGGCGGCTTACTTTGTTACTAAAAGGTTTTAATTTATAAAATTATCTTTAGTTATTATTATTGTGGGTCAAATCTATACAATATGAGCTCACGGTGTCTTGCAAGACCACCACAAGACTGCAAGACACCGTGAGCTCATATTGTATAGATTTGACCCACAATAATAATAACTAAAGATAATTTTATAAATTAAAACCTTTTAGTAACAAAGTAAGCCGCCTTCAAAATTAACTTTAATTTAGCATCATGTTACCTGAGTTTTCTTGCCGGATCTTTCTCAGTGTAACCGTGTTCCGATCCGGTGGTAGTATACTAGATTATTAGTTAGTTTTTAAATATAATTACTATTAATTTTAATGTTTAATTATTACTAACCATAAACAATATAATTTTTTCATATAGAATCATTTTCTTCTTACACTGGCAATAAATTTTGTATCAAAATGTGGGTCAATACTTAATAACTAATTTTCTGTATCGGGTAGATAATTATAAATTTTCTGCAGTAACGATGACTTGTTGGACGTGAGACATCTTAGTCCACCCGTGATCATGAACGCTGTAAAGTGTTCGAAACGTCGGGTAATCAAAAATCAAATACAAACGCGATAAAATCCGTAAAGTAGTTTTATTTAAAATGTAGAAATATTTGATAACATTTTTTTATCCTTTCTCATTATTGTTCGTGGCAACCCTAAGCGGTGGTACTATCACGCTTGACAATTAGGTAAAGTGACAGTACGCCTGCCTTTATTCTCACAAATAATCAGTAATTCAGTTTACAATGTCTAGAGAAACCGAATATGTGCGGAGATGCCCCCGGGACGTTGATAATACACAAAAATATTTCACAATAAAATCTGTTAGAAAAATATCTTTATATTTTTATTAGATATTCGTGAATTCTCTAAGTTCTATCGTATAATAAAATTGTATATTATATTATATACATCAGCGGTTCACTCAGCAAACTAATATTATATTTATATATGAAAACGAAGAGAGAATGGAATTATTTCTATGTATACATATATAGATGTAACCGACATAGCACGAAGAATTAGTACGCTGAAGTGGCAATGGGCAGGCCACATCGCTCGACGAATCGGCAACCGCTGGGCCGTTGGGGAAGAAAGGTTCTCGAGTGGCGACCACGTATCGGACGACGCAGTGTAGGACGCCCACCCATTAGGTGGACTGACGACCTCGTGAAAGTGGTTGAGCGTCGTTGGATGCAGGCGGCACAGAACCGTACTTTGTGGCGTAATATGAGGGAGGCCTACTTCCAGCAGTGGACGGCGATAGGGTGAGCCTAACAGTAGGACGCATATGAGCAGAAGTAAGTCAGTAAAAAAGCGGCTATAAAAATCGCGTTTGTTGTATGGCAGCAACGACCAACCCCCCAAAAATCTTTTATTGTATTTTGTTTTTAGTATTTGTTATTATAGCGGCAACAGAAATACATAAATTGTAAAAATTTCAACTGTGTAGTTATCGCGGTTTTTAAGATACAGGCTGGTGACAGACAGACGGCCGGACAGACAGCGAAGTCTTAATAATAGGGTCCCGTTTTTACCCTTTGAGTACGGAACCCTAAAAAGGAGATTTAGGGATATTATATGCATATAACATCTTGCTGTGTGGTAGCGGCTTCGAATACTACCAACCCTTGCTTCGCTCGTGGGTGTCGTAAAAGACGACTAAAAGCCCTAGATTGACCCGGACCAACTCCATCTGGTACCATTTGGGTCAACGATTACATTCCCAAGGAGGGTTGACGTCAGGCAGGCGGCCGGTCATAAAAGCCATTGCCGAAACTTTTTGCAATATGTCAAAACAGATGACATATTGCGTCGACCCCAAGTAATTGGGATAAGAGCAAGATATCTATATGCATATAACATCTAACCCATCTAACCAGCCTGGTTATGATAGATCAATTGTCATTCAAATTGTGGGGGAGATTAAAGCTTGCATTTCTGCAGTGGCTCGTATTTGATGTTGTTGTGATGATGATGATGATGATGAGACAAGTTACTAGATAAATAAAAGCTGAAGATGATAGGAAAACCATTCATAAATTAATAACCATATTATACACCACCATACCACAGTTTACACATGTCCCACTGCTGGACTTAAGCCTCCTAGGGGAGGAAGTGTTAGTTTTTTATTTCGAGTTTTGCTTCTCTTGCAGAAATCTTATATGCATGTTGTATCCTTTAGTTGTATTTTACGACATTCACGGGCAAGAAAGGGGGGTGGTGAATTGTATTTCTACTCTTTCACCACACGGATAAAACGAAACTTTTTTGGCATCTCTCTCTGGTCGTTCCCTCATGACTGAGGATCGTGGTCATCATTGGCGAATGCTGGTGCAGTGGTGCACCTAGATTTTATGATTTGCCTCCATCGGTGCCTATCCATCGCGTCTCTGACAACAGAACAGAATTTGGCTGAAGATGATGCCTTTACTTGATCGCTCCACCTGGTTTTTTGGCATAAGAAGATAAAAATCTTTCTGAAAAATTATCTTGCTCGTTATTGAAAGTTTGTAAAAAAAAACGACACTAATAATAAAAAAAAGGTATTTAATACATCGAAAGTTTCATTATAACGCATTATCTAGTTGACATTTGTGACGATGTGCACGCGCATTGTGAAAAATTTTGACTAGCTAACTTCAGGGTGTCAGTTTTTCGTGACGCTGTGTTCGCATCGTATAAATTTAATTCGGGCCGACCACTGACATCAAGTCACCCTGCTTCGGTGGTGGGCCCAACGACGAAGGCGACATGTCACGGGTGGGTTACGGGTGTGCGTATTTACGCCCCTCTGTCGCCCGGGATGGAGTGGTGCAAGGAGCGCGCCAACCGTAACCCAACCCCAAAAAAAAAGTCGTATAAATTTATTAGCATGTTTTTTCCCTAAGGCACCAAAAGAAGAATAACTTCAAAAAATACTTCTTTAATAAAACGTAGAATGAAATCTCTCATCTAAATGATCTATACAATTA
Source organism: Lymantria dispar (assembly GCA_032191425.1). Classification (NCBI taxonomy): domain Eukaryota; kingdom Metazoa; phylum Arthropoda; class Insecta; order Lepidoptera; family Erebidae; genus Lymantria; species Lymantria dispar. Next base: position 810,392 of record CM063442.1, read on the forward strand.
TATTAGTGTAAACAATTTTAGTATGTATTACAACGTTTCGTACATTATACGCTTAGCGAAGACGCGTTTAAACTTGTAATGATGTGCGAACTACTGATAGCTTCCTAACTACACTTGTGTTGTGTACCTCCACTTGGAAAACAAACACCTCGTAAACACACTTACTTATATAGAACAACAGGACGGGGGGTAACGTGAGGTATGCGCCCTATCACAATTACAATATTAATTGCTTTTCTACATCATATTTATTTATTATTAATATAAATATTGTACGACACAATAAACGCTCACTTGGCTGGACAGCTTTGACTACACAGACGGTGTAGTGTTTAAAATACCGACTTATAGTTCCAATGCCGAGGGTTTGAATTCCACGCAGGACAACACTTTGACGTCCCTGATTGGGAACGTCGTGAGGGGACGGTACCCCGACCAGGGTATCCCGTCGGGCCGACCACTGAAAACAAGGAACTCTGCACTGGTGGTCAGCCGAACGACGAAGACGACGTGCCACGGGTCGGTCACGAGACTGCGCGCCGCCCGTCTGACGCCTGGGATTTAGCCGAGCGGTGAGCGAGGTGACAATGGCCCACACCAAAAAAAAAAAGTTCTGAGTCTGGATGAAATTTGTGTCCGTTAGTTTTATGTTTGTTAAGTCCCCCGCAATACAAGGATTACTTCTTTAGCGCAGGCTGTTTTCTTTATAAATAAAAATAAAACTTGGGTTTCAAAAAAATATTAGGACGCGCAGGACTTGAAATCAAAAAATCTATGCCTTCAAATTTAATGTCGGGTAATAATTTTTACTTAAATTTCCGACAAAGTTACATAATTTTTCACGTGGTGACGGAGTAAGAATACAATTCACCAGTTCCCATCTTGCCTGTGGATATCTTAAAATATGACTAAGAGATATTTTATGCAGATAAAATCTATGCCAGAAAAGGAAAACTCGACATGAAATCCTATACCAACACTTCTGACCAGCGTAGTATTTTACTCCTATTCTCGAGCCTAACTGTGGGACTTATGGGGGCTGAGATGGTAATAAGATCATAAATCATATTTAACAATTTATATTTAACCATTAATAAAATGATTGCATAACTATAGAAAAAAGAAACGTTAACGTTCTTCTTTAATAGCAGAAAATGTGATTTAGATTATAGCAATTTAACAAATTAGTTTAAACCTAATTCAGATCCGTTCAAAGTATTGTTTCAGTTCATAATCAACTAATGCGGAGAAGATAATAAGTAGTTGGAACGAAGTTAAATAATTAGTACAAACGTGGCGCGTAGGAGCCGCGGTGCATGATTGACAAACCGAGCAGCCGACATAATTAGTTCACTGAGTAAACTTGCGCCGGGAGCGCGGGACTACCGCTCACACGGATACGTAATAACATCAGCTGATTGCACTGATAACAGATTGCCGTGTGGTGACGGAGGAAGAATACAATCCACCACCTCCACCATCTTGCGTGTGAGTGTGGTAAAAGACGACTAAGGGATTAAATATGCATATCTTATCTTATATCTTTAAACGAGAAATTCTTGTAAATTTATATATATTCAGGATCTCAGAAACGGCTCCAACGATTTTGTTGAAACTTGGCATACTAGAGGATTCGGGCCCAAAAAATCGATCTATGTTTTACGCATAGAAAATGTTGTTTTGTTAGTGTTTTTGGCAGACAATATAATGACATTAAATTTTAAAAGAATATGAATTCAAATTTTGCCATCAATGTCATGAGTTACGATAGCTCAGTGGCGAAGTAGTCAGGTTTCATTTTATTTTCGACATCGGCGACAAACGCCGTCGGATCGAATATCGATGTTATTATTATTCTCTTTTTGTAATTTTTTATATAATTTTCATTTTTTATTTTTTATTAATATATATCTGAATAAATGCTACAAAAATATTTCTAGCGAAGCTCGGTCAACCTGATATTAACATTTATATAAGAGAATGAAAACTTGAAATAAAACCCAGCACGTCTGACCAGCGTGGTCAATTTCTCTCCTATTGTGGAGGACGAGCCCAGCAGCAGGACGTATATGAGCGGAAGTGAATGAGTGAGCGCAAAAAGCGACATATTTTAAGTAAGAACTCTCATACCACCTATTGCTGCTTCAGTTTCCATTCAGGATAATTCTTGTGAATGTTACGGGTTTGAGTGTTGTGTCCATTAATTTAATATTTCTATTTTCTATTAATTTAATATTTCTATTCGATCCTCTCATGTAGTGATGAAGGAATAATACAACTCATTTTCCTCTTTATTGCCCATAGATGTCGCAAAAGACGAGATTATAATATAAAGAAAACATCTACGCACGAGAAGGAAATCTTGAAATCCTATACCAACCTCTTAACTAGTATATTACATCATCATCATCTCATCATCTCAGTCCATACACGTCCCACTGTTGGGCTCGGACCTCTTCTATTATGAGCGGAATATTGACCTACTATATATACCACGCTGGTCAGACGTGTTGATATAGGGTTTTGTGTAGAGTTTTCCTTCTCTTGCATAGATATTATATGCATATAGTGGGGGTGGTGAATTGTATTCTTACTCCGTCACCACACGAATAAATATGTAACGATTGTAAATTGTTTATCCATACTAATATTATAAATGCGAAAGTAAGGATGTTTGTTTGTTTGTAACGCTTTCACGCTTAAACCACCGAACCGATTTCAAAAATTCTTTCACGAATGGAAAGCTATAATATCAGGGAGTAACATAGGCTACATTTTATCCCGGTATTCCCACGGGAACAGGAACTACGCGGGTTTAAGTAACTGAAACCGAAGCGAAGCGAGGGCGGGTTGCTAGTACTTTATATAAAAGGTAGTATAAAAAAGTCCTGAAAGTAGTTCTTTGAAAAGATTTTATATCGCATTAAAACAAGTATTTTCTTTGAAACTGAAATGACACTTCATATAACCATAAAACCAATCTCAAAAATGTCTCAAGGAAACGACGACGTGTTCGTAAATGGTTACTATACGGCGCGGTGTAAGTGTATGCCATATCGCCGTGTGTTCGTATTCAAACAGCATTACACATACATGGGTGGTGGCATAAATCGCTCGCTTTGCATACATTGCGCGCTGAGTGGAACGCTCTGTTTCTATGCGCAACGCCAGCGTTTTAATGCACATAATCATAACGTATTGTACTTGTGTTTTGTTCATTATTCATATTTACTCGCGATCGCATTGAATATAGGTACACTACTTTATCATTACCGTAACTTATCGCGCTTTCAAGGTTTCCAAAAGTAAGTCTTTACCAATAAAAATGATCAAGATTATAATTACTGCAAATTTAATGTTTAATAAAAACATATTTTCTTTTTTTTTGTACTGACAGTAAATTTCTATCAAAATGTGGGTAAAAAGTTTATTAATAAATCTGTTAAAGGTCGATAAAATCTTAATAATAATGATGCTATGACATGAGACCTTAGTTTGCTCGTGACCACGAACACTGAAAAGTGCTCGAAACCTCGATGAAGACGACGTTACGTTTTCACAGGTGTGCAATGGGTGACGAGTGGCGTAGTGATTGTTGGTGGTGCTAAATAAATAACTAATATGATGAAAAGAACTGATTTATTTAGGTATATACTGATTTATAGACGGCCGCGGTGGTCATCACCGTGCTGCCTGAGGCGGCTGAGAGGGGCCTCAACTATGAGGCCGTCCTAAAATGCGCCCGGCGGGAGCTGGACGTCTCCGACATCGGAGGCTTCGAGGCTAGGACCCGCAAGGCCCGGACAGGGGCTCGAATCCTCGAGTTCCCTGGGGTCGAGGGCGCGAAGACGGCCGATAGTGTGGCTTCGAAGCTGCGGGTGCTGTTCGGGCCAGAGGATGGCGTCCGAATCGCCAGGCCTGTCAAGTGCGCAGAGATGCGCCTGACAGGCTTGGCCGATTCCGTGACGGTGAAGGACGTCCGGGAGGCCATTATGGCGCGTACCGGATGTTCCTCGGACACCGTCTGGATTGGAACCATCCGCCCTGGTCCGGGCGGCGTCGGTGCTGTCTGGGTGCAGTGCCCAGTGGAGTCGGTCAAGCAATTGGCCGACTCAGGCAGACTCTTCGTGGGCTGGAGTTCAGCGCGGGTAACAGTGCTGGAGCCCCGGCCCGCGAGGTGTTACAAATTTTTTTTTTTTTTTTTTATTGCAAACGGTGGCAAACGAGCAAACAGTACACCTGATGGTAAGTGTTGCTGCCGCTCATGGACCTTTACAAGGCCGTTCCCTACCGCGAAGAAAGCGAAGGGAGTGTGAATGCGTGCATTAAGGCTCGGTGATACCAAGGGCACCACCAAAACCCTCCACACGCAATCACCCTCAGAAAGTTGGGCTTCCGGCTCTCTCGCTCACCGAACGAAGCGCAGTAACAAATTGCTACTACTCAGACGTCGATTTTCTGCGAGAGCATGGTACTGCCCCGGACGGACCGGCCCGCGGCTGTAGACAGATAACTGTCGACAGTGTGGTCCCACCACTCCTTAATTAAATGCATGGCGGTCGGGCATACCCGACCGACATGCAAAAACTGCTTTGACTGCAGCGGGCTATGTTTCCGTTGCGGTCAAACTGGACACCAGGCGGCATCGTGCTCTGCGGTGCCCCATTGCCCTGCGTGTGCGGCAGGCAATAGGCCTGCCAAACACCACATGGGCTCTAGGGACTGCAGACCTCCGGCATCAGCCCCAAAGGGGCGGGGCGGCCCATCGACCGGGCCAGCCTCCGCTCCGAGCGCGACCCGATCGCCCGTTAGCGCGGAGGAGGTGACGATGGATACGAACCGTTAATGGACCCCATATCCATCCGTCTCCTCCAAGCCAATCTCAACCACTCCGCCGGTGCGCAGGACGTTTTCCTGCAAGCCATGGCGGAGTGGTTGATAGGAGTAGCTGTAGCCGGGGAGCCAAGTCCGCGGTCGGGCGTGCGACTAGCCAAATTGGCTGGGCGGCACCGACGGTACCGTGGCAATCGTCGCCTCTACGTCGTGGCCTTCGTCGTCTCTGATCCTTAGGGACAGGGGCGTCGGATACGTTGCGGCGGACTGGAGAGAGATTACGCTCCTTGGAGTATATCTCTCCCTTGCCTGGAGAGCGACTGATTGCGGGGTCTCCCTTACCATCTTGGGAGCCTCGTTACGGCGATTGGCACCGCGCCAGGTGTTCGTACTGGGGGACTTCAACGCCAAGTCCGTGGCGTGGGGGTCCTCCTATACGGACGACCGAGGACGGGCGGTCGGGGACTGGGCGGCGGTACTGGGCCTCTGTTTGCTAAACAGAGGCTCGGTGCATACGTGCGTGCGACATCAGGGCGGGTCGATAGTGGACCTTTCGTTCGCTAGCCCTGATGTCGCCGCAAGCGTGGGGAGCTGGTGCGTCGAGGAGGAGGTTGAGATCTTGTCGGACCACCGGTATATCCGGATGGAGGTCTCCCTGACAATCCCGGCGCCCGGCAGGGGTCACGGGGCGGTAGGGCGTCCTGCGTTCCCGCGATGGGCTGTGGGTCGTTTAGACCGGGACCTGCTGGCGGAGGCAGCCATCGTTTACTCGTGGCTGTCCTCTGCCAACCAGTTGGACGGGGTGGACGCTGAGGCTGGCCGCATCCGCAGTGCGTTGACGCAGATCTGCGATGCGGCCATGCCCCAGGTACGGAGTCTGCCCCCGAGGAGGGCTGTCCACTGGTGGTCCCGGGAGCTGGCGGATCTCCGGGCTGCGTGTATTCGCGCCCGGAGGGCCTACACCCGCAGCTGGCGGCGCCATCGCAGCGTGGAACTGGAGGGCCAGCTTTACGAGGACTACCGCAATACGCGGTCGGCCTTCAGGCTGGCCGTCCGTTCCGCCAAGGACGCCAGTCGGCGGGAGATGCTGGAAAGTCTCGATCGTGACCCCTGGGGTCGCCCCTATGGCGCGGCTCTGAGTAAGCTCCGCGCACGGGGCCCGCCCCTCACCGAGACTCTCCAGCCCAGCTTCCTCTTCGGGTCGTCGAGTTTACCTGCGTGCAATGCCGCCCTAGCCGAGGCCGCGGGTGACGTGACCGGGGATTAGTCCGTCACCCGACGAGAGGCCGACCGCGTGAGGAAAGACCGACGTCCTCCCCGAGGGGGGGGACATCGGTCGATGGGAGGGTGCCCCGGGTAGGGGGTATTCCGTCGGGTCGACCACTGATGACAAGTAACCCTGCTCCAGTGGTTGGCCCAACGACGAGGGCGTCGTAGTGTTCGGGTGGGTTGCGGGTGTTGCGTGCTTAAGCCCCTCTGTCGCCCCGGACGGAGTGGTGCGGAGGCGCGCCGACCGCAGCCCACCCCAAAAAAAAAAAAGGTATATACTGATTTATTATGTAATAGTACAGAACACAGGAAACTTATAAAGGAATAATTAATAACTAATGTATGAATAACATCAAAAACAGAGTACAGTTTGCCGTAAAAATATCTAGATCAATTAATGACGGTGTTATAGCGAGAATAAAACTAAAATAAAAAATAAATATAATACATTTTATTACAAAAATGACCGCCTCTGATTTCAGCAACGTTCCAAGTCCAGGTATGTATCGTGTCGTATATATTTTTAGTCAGAAACGCAAAAAATACTATTAGGTGTAATTTTGCTATTCGGATAAATTGGTTGAGATTAAACAATTCCTTTGTATATCCAAAAAAAATCTTTGTTTGTTTATAATTTTAATTCATTCCTATCGGCAGTCTCATGTCTGCTCTGCGATCTTTTTTCGACTACGAAAAATATCATCAACACAGCATACAATAGAGATTATCGTATCTAAATGCACAAGAAGTCTCTGATTAAATATTTTCACGACAAATACATATTTTGCTCAGTTGTTTTACTGTAACACATTACGAAGTTTGAACAAATCATCTCGTTAGATGATTAATCAAGGCGGATGTATGTCACCTCGACAACAAAGGCAGTATTAACGCGTGTCTCACGTTCTAACCCTGTTCGTCACATCACTAACTAAATTGAGTTTATTAACATGATATCCATATTATGATTATTTTTGCAGATATATTTAATTAAATGTTGTTTGGTGGTGGCTAAGAATACACGTCTCATTTCAGTCCACATAAGTCTCATAGTTGGCTGCCGACCTCATACACATTTGGAGGGAAATTAACATATCATGCTAGTCAGACGTAGGATTTTATATAGTTTTCTTTCTCTTGCATATATGGTATCTGCACATCATATTCTTTAGTCGTCTTTTACGACACCCACAGGCAAGGGAAGGGGTGGTGAATATTATTCTTATTCCATCACGATACGGATACAAATACCACCAACACTTAAATTATTCTTGGGCGTTATAAACGATGATATAGAGATATATATTGACCTGAGCCACCATCGATACCAAGATCAAGTACCGGTGGCCCACTCATATGGTGCTAAATAGAGGTACATGCATGAAATGTTAGGTGGTCAATTGCTGTCCCCTTTGGCACTCTGGACACTGACGACTTAGGTGATTATCACGATTTCCACAGGAAGTAAGAAGCGGTGATACATTGTATTCTTAACCTATCACTACACATTTGTTGTTCCTATAAGACGATGTGGTCGGTGTGCGACAATGTCCGTAAAATGAATTTAAAACAATTCACTACACAGGGAAACGGATATACTACAGCTACATAGAAATTAAAGGGAGATGTCAAAATTAATACGTTATTTGCATTCATATAACATGGTTATATTGCAGGATATTCTATTAATCTTGGTCAATAATTCCATTAGTGAAATAAACACAGTTGATATCTCAAGGGAAATATAATTAAAGTCTTTACGTAACAAAAATGTTTCGATGACGAACTGTCCGTATGGTAAATTAGCCAATGGCTCGCCCTCATCACAGCAGACATCATGCCGTCATAGAAAAAAGTGTTCAAGATACAAATACGATATTTATACAACTGGTTGAGAATCAAATTAAGAAAGTTATCGCCATCATTAAATAATGTTTTCTGATGTATATGCGAATAATAGTGGTAGGACCACACTGTTGACAGTTGTTTGGCTACAGCCGCGGGCCGGTCCGTCCGGGGCAGTACCACACTGAGCAGAAAATCGACTTCCGAGGAGTAGCAATTTGTTACTGCGCTTTGTTCGGTGAGCGAGAGAGCCGCAAGCCCAACTTTGCGGGTGTTTGCGTGTGGTGTGTTTTGATGATGCCTTTAGTATCACTGAAACTCATTGCACGCATTCACACTCCCTTCACTTTCTTCACGGCAGGCAGCGGGTTAGCAAAAGTCCATGAGCGGCAGCAACACTGACTGTCAGGTGTACTATTTGCTCGTTTGTCACCGTTTGCAATAAAAGAAGTATTACACATTGTAATAATTAAATAAAACTATTTTACGGATTTTATCGCATTTTTTTTTTTTTGAATGCGCGCCGTGGGGCCACTTAGTTCGCCCGTGACCTTGAACACTATAAAGTGTTCGAAACGTCGGGCATCTAAAATCAAATATAAACGCGATAAAATCTGTAAAATAGTTTTATTTACAGTCATCATCAAATGTTATTTTTTTTTTCATCATCATCATCATCATCTCAGCCCATATACGTCCCACTGTTGGGTTCGGGCCTCCTCCACAATGGAAGGGCAATTGACCTACTATACCACGCTGGTCAGACGTGTTGGTATAGGGTTCTATTTCGAGTTTTCCTTCTCTCGCATAGATGTTATATGCGTTTTATATCCCTTAGTCGTCTCGTACGATCACCCACGGGTAAGACAGGGGGTGGTGAATTGTATTCTTACTCCGTCACCACACATTTTTTTTTTATTTTTGCTAAATTTTTTTAAACCAGATCCAATCTTATTAGGATCGTCTTTCTAGCTTGATTAACGATTTACGCACACAGTTCTAGAGAAACTTCTGTAGAATATCATTTTGAGAATATACAAATAGTAGAATCATAGTGTAATTAAAAAGTGAGCCGTCGCTTAGAACGCCTGGCAAATGTGAAACATCGAAATTATTTTGTACAAGTATAATATACCTATATGCATAAAAGATCAGATTACGACAGAAACTAATAGGGCATAATGTATAAATAAAAATATTACGATTTTTCCTGAAAATGATGAATTTTGTTCAATAAAAATTTACATTTATTAAATGAAAGTGTTAAAAATTCAAACATATTTCAAATTCTAACAGCCACGCCTAGCTTTTCGCCACGCGTAGCTTCACGCCATGCGTAGTTTTTGGCCATGGGTATCTTCGCGCCACGCGTAGCTTCACGCCACGCTTAGCTTCACGCCACGGGTAGCTTTACGTCACGCCAACGATCAGGTTTATCCTCGCCTATAGATGTTTCATATCAAAATAAAAATGTTAACAACTACAGGAAATACTAAATTAAATCGTCATTTGATCATTTCAGCTCATATACGTCACTGTTGAGCCCGAGCCTCCTCCACAACGGGAGGGAAATTGGCCTACTATACCACGCTGGTAAGACGTATTATAGGGTTTTATTTAAAATTCTCTTGATATTATAAGCATATTGAATCATTTAGTTATCTATTACTATACCACGGCCAAGAGGGGGGCGTGAATGGTATTCTTATTTTATCTCCACACAGAAAACTTAATAAAATATATAAACAGTATTCCGTGTGGTAACGGAGTAAGAATACAATTCACCACCCCCTATCTTGCCTGTGAGTGTATAGCGAGCGTAAATCCGACTAAGGGATATAATATCTATGCAAGAGAAGGAAAACTCGAAACAAAATCCTATACCAACACGACTGACCAGCGTGGTATAGTAGGTTAAATTACTTCAAATAGTGGAGGAGGGCTGAGTCCAACAATGGAACTTGTAAGGGCTGAGATGAAGATAATGATTCAGGTCTAAGTAAATATAGGGTTCGTTTTCTACGCATGAATTCTTTACGCGAAACTTAAACATTTATTTTGAACTAGCTGACCCAACAGATGTTTTGTCCAAATGTAAAAAAATTGTAAAAGGAATTTTCCTTGAAATTGACCACCACGCCACATACCGGTTCCACCAGGTTGGGTCGTACCAACTCAGAAACCTTCGCGGGCTTATGCACAATACTTTGCTGAAGATCATCATATGATCAAATCATCATATGCGCGAGGAGCGCAGCCTCGATGAGGAGATACGCCGCCGTCGACTGGGGCGGCGCAGATGCAACTACCTGCGCCTCATGCCGCTCTAGCCGAGGCCGCGGGTGACGTGACCGGGGATTAGTCCGTCACCCGCCGAGAGGCCGACCGCGTGAGGAAAGACCGACGTCCTCCTCGAGGGGGGGACGTCGGTCGATGGGAGGGTACCCCAAATAGGGGGGTATTCCGTCGGGCCGACCACTGACGACAAGTTAACTCTGCTCCGGTGGTCGATCCAACGACGAAGGCGAAGTGGTTTTCGGGTGGGTTGCGGGAGTTGCGTGCTTAAGCCCCTCTGTCGCCCCGGATGGAGTGGTGCGGAGGCGCGCCGACCGCAGCCCACACACAAAAAAAAATATGATCAAATGCATAGGTTACGATTCTTTAAAGGACATATTAAGGACTAAAGCACTTAACTTTCTAATACTAGATAACACTTAATTCTAAATAGCACAAACAGTTAGTTATCTTATTTGAAAATTAACCCAAACACTAAGCACTTAAAGATCAATATTTAATATCACAAGTATCGATGTAGTCAGTCGTGTGACTCGATAAACGTTAAGACAATCAAAGTGTAAGTGCTATTATGTGAAACAAATGGGCGTTCTCACTCAATCGCTTAGAGTTACGCACTCGCTCGTCAAATGTTAGTCCCTGTTGGAGATACTTCGCCCATATAAACTGCGATACGCAACTATTCCCATATGAGTACCGTTAGTATGAGGACACATACATTAGCGAAAGCGGATAATAAATATACTATGATACGTTTTCCGTGTGGTGACGGAGTAAGAATACAATTCACCATCCCCTGTCTTGGGTGTTGTGAAAGACGACTAAGGCATTACAATACGCAGATAACATCTATGCAAGAGAAGGAAAACTCTATGCCAACCCGCCTGACTAGAGTGGTATAGTAGGTCAATTTCCCTCCCATGGTGGAAAGGCTCGAGTCCAGCAGTGGGACGTATATAAGCTGTAATGAAGATGAAGATAGTTTCAGTGAAAAGCTTAAATACTTGTGCTGTTTGAAAGATTCCGTAATTGTATGCACTATATTTGTGATTACATAATTATTAAAGAGTGTCGTGCTGGATTAAGAATACTATTCTAGCCCCTCCCCCCTCCCCTCTTACCCGTGGGTGACGTAAAAGATAACTAAGGAATATAATAAACAAATAACATTTTAGAAATGAAGCACTCAAAAGAAAACCATATAACGTCTTGTCTGACCAACGCAATAGACCTAATATAGGCCTATTGGTTCTATTGAGGAGGCAGCTTCAGGCCAGCCATTGGACGTATCTGTGCTGAGATATGGACAATGCTGAGGAGTCATGTGTTTTATCTTACGGACGGATTGGAGTTACTGAGCGGCAGAGAGACTTTGGGTCACTCTGTGTACTCTACAGACTCTTTCACGGGGAGTGCTCCGAGGAACTGTTTGACTTAGTACCAACGTCACCATTCTACCAATGTACCACTCCACATCGTAGCAAGGTTCATCCATTTCACTTGGAAGCGTTATATTCTTCAACTGTACGTTTGCAGCGATCATTTCTCCCACGTACGTGCAAGCTCTGGAATGAACTACCTGCTGCTGTGTTTCCCGAGCGCTATGACATGTCCTTCTTCAAACGAGGTTTAAGACGAGTATTTTCTTCACGGTGGGCAACGGCCTGGCTGTGCCCCTGGTATTGCAAAGGTCCACGTGCACCAGTATCACTTACCATCAGGTGTGCTGCTTGCTCGTTTGCCACCGTTGGCAATTAAAAAATAGTAATAAAGTGCACTCATTTTTGTAGAAACATTTTCATAATTAATTGAAACTAATTTTATTTCCAACTATATATTATTATTATCAATAATAGCGATATTACAAAACAAGTACCTTACATATATTAAAAATAGGATTATAAACTATTAAGGAATCTGTTACACAGATTTATTGTTTACTAAGTATTTGTAACTATATCTAAGTTTTAAGATCTAATATGAGCACTAATAACCTGTGCTACTAATAACTTCCCTAAACAAGTTCTCGCGAAGTTTGAGAGTTACAATTAATCCACTAATGGGTAATAAGTTTGCCTGTGTTACAGCTTCTTGAGGAATAAAGGTATAAAGTAATGAATAGTTTTGTTTTATGCTTAAAAAGTATTACTTTATTTTATAGTTGTTGGACAGTTGTCTGCCCACAGCCGCGGGTAGCACTACATTCTCAGAGAAACTCGACGTCTGAATAGTAGCAATTTATTGCTGCGCTTCGTTCGGTGAACGAGAGAGCCGGAAGCCCAAAGCCAGAAGCCCTTTCTGAGGGTGAATGCAATCACCCGTGGTGAGTTTTGGTGATGTCTTTAGTCTCAGTGAAACTCATTGCACGCATTCACATTCCCTTCACTTTTTTTCACGGTAGGCAGCGGCCTAGCAAAGGTCCATGAGCGACAGCATCATTTACCATCAAGTGTAGAGTCCTCAGTACAAGCAACGGCGTTCATAACGGGGATTGAGTCGTTAAAGCAAGAACCCGTAACAAACAAACTTTCATTCAATATTTGTTAATAAATACCCGCTGCCGTTCGTCACCCAATCATTACCCGAATCAAGACAATAAATGAATGGCAATCGCGAGGAGATTACAGCAATTGGGAAGGGCCAAACTTGTATTCACTACAACTTGCGAGCTAGTGACGTAGGTAACTTATTAGCGAGCCAGTGACGTCACACGTTAACCATACCGACGCACGTGCCAATATACTTGCATTTTAGTTGAGTAATATGATATAAGGAAAATTTTCTATATGGCATGACTACACAAATTGTAGCGATTTAAATATCAACCTTCAGTTTCGAGCGTCTTGTGTTTAATTACTGCGAAGGAAATGTCTTTTACAATGCGTTCTAGTTTTCAATCATGTTGTAATTATTTCTACCCGTGTGGTGACAAAATAAGAATACAATTCACCACTGCCTATCTTACCTGTGGATGTCGTAAAAGACGACTAAGGAATATAGTAAGCATATAACATCTATACAAGAGAAGCAAAACTCGAAACAAAGCTCAATTTCCCCTCTATTGCGGAGGCGGCTAGAGCCCAGCAGTGGGACGTATATGAGCTGTGATGATGATGATGAATCCTCCTGTGATAAAATCACGCATTTTTATCTTGGTATTATGGAGACGGTAACCGAAAGGGTAACCTGCCTGGACGAGCTACTGATGATAAAGCCCGGTACCGGTGGCCCGCCCAATTGGCGCTTGAAGGTCCGCACCTGGCTGCGGACTCGTTCGCCGCCCTCTCTCGTCGCCCCCTCTCGTCGCCCCTGACGGATTGGATAGTGAGCGACGCATCACAGTCCGCCGCCAACACATGTTAGTTTAAAAATGTTATACCATCGTTCATTAAGTTATAATTTAAGTAATATGTGAGAATATTAGTAAAACATAGGTGAAATAGTAGCTAACTTAGTCATCTCATTTCTTTTAACGAAAAGCTCTCTTAGTGGTGATAGTGCAAAACCCCTTTCAATATTGGTATTAAATAAATGGTCACACGTGCATAACTGGAGTAAGTATGGAGAGTATTTATAATGACTAGTGCCATGTGGTCGAAATTCGGCCATAATTCATTTTAATTAATTTTTCTGCTACACAATTTTCTTTAATTTTATTTATATGTAATTGTAAATTGAGCAAGCTGTATTTCACTAATCCATACTAATATTATAAATGCGAAAGTAAGGATGTTTGTTTGTTTGTAACGCTTTCACGCTTAAACCACCAAACCGATTTCAAAAATTCTTTCACCAATGGAAAGCTATAATATCAGGGAGTAACATAGGCTATAGTTTATTCCAGTATTCTTACGGGAACAGGAACTACGCGGGTAAGATGACTAAAACCGAAGCGAAGCGAGGGCGGGTTGCTAATATATATACTAGCCGACCCGGCGAATTTCGTACTGCCATAATTTTTTTCGTAAATATATTTTCTAAATTGTCGAAAATATAGTCTGTCTATAGCTGTCATTTGCGTTTTGTTATTACATGATAGATGCGTGTTTGTTATACCACGTTTTATAGTGACTTGTATTCTCTTTGACGTTTTATGTCAAGTCCCACGGGAACCCGGTCCAACGGGATAAAAAGTATCCTATGTCCGTCTCCTGGTTCTAAGCTACCTCCCCGCCAATTTTCAGATAAATCAGTCACAGCCGTTTTTGAGTTATAAATAGTGTAACTAACACGACTTTCTTTTATATATATATATATATATGTACTAGCAACCCGCCCTCGCTTCGCTCCGGTTTCAGTCGCCTTACTCGCGTAGTTCCCGTTCCCGTGGGTATATTGGGATAAAATATAGCCTATATTACTCGGGGATACTGTTCTAATGGTGAAAAAATTATTGAAACCTGTCCAGGAGTTTTTGAGTTTATTCGTAAGGAACGTTTCCTCTTTATATTATTAGTGTAGATTACACCCTTAGAGGGTAAAAATTAAAAAAAAGCTGAAACCCGTGTTTATTTATTTTTACTAGAGAGTATTTTTGGAGAATTTGAAGAAAATCGATGTAGATTTTTTTTTCCTCCTTATACAAACTTTGTTACTGCGGTTTACCCCCTAGCGGTTGAATTTCAAAAAACCCTTTCTTAGTAGGTATCTACGTCACGCAAAGAAACTAATGCCAAAATTTCATGTTTCTGGCTTCAGTAGTTTCGGCTCTGTGATAAGTCAGTAAACTGACATTTTTCTACCTATTTTACACCCTTAGAGGATGAAAATGGACAAACGCTGAAACACGTATTTATTTATTTTTATTAAAGAGTATTTATGCTTAATTTCAAGACAGCAGCTGAAGATTTTTTTTTCTTTCCATACAAACTTTGACGTTGCGTTTCACCCCCTTAGGGGTAGAATTTCAAAAAAATTTCTGTCATAGAGTGCCTATGTCACGAAATGAAACTACTGTCTGAATTTCATTTTTCTAGCTTCAGTAGCTTCGGCTCACCCTGTTCCTTTATATGTATATTATTGTTAACGCCCCCGCAACACCCCTTGCAGGTGGAATTTGGTAAAATCCGTTCTTATCTGACCTCTACTCGACGAAAGAAATATTTCTGCCAAATTTCAAGACTGTACGCCTTATGGTTCCAGAAATATGGTGATGAGTCAATATATCGCTCGCAAAACCCGCCTCTCCTATATATATATATATAGATAGATATAGATATAAAAGCGGTTGCCTGTTCGTAGAAATTTCACGCACCTACATTTACATTTTTTTGTCTGATCTAGATAAATGAAAAAAACGGTGCGGTTAGAACAAAAATTTTATGTTTTTTTAAATTTTAGTACATTGTACATGCATCTATCTGTATTCATTAGTAGCGGTTGTCGGTTCTTCGAGCAATGTGGCTTATATCCATTGCTACTTGAGCCCATATTATTAGCCGTCTTTTACGATATCCATGGGAAAGAGGTGGTAATGAAATGTATTCTTACTCCTCATCATCTTCAACATTTCAGCTCGAGCCTCCTCCACCATAAGTTGACCTTCCTATACAATGTTGGTCAAACAGGTTGGTATATGGTTCAAGTTTGCCTTCTCTTGTATATATGTTATATGCTTATTATACCTCTTAGTCGTCTCTTACAACATCCACAGGCAAAATAGGGAGTAATGAATTGTATTCTTATTCCGTCACCACATATACTCCATATAGAAATGCCTTCTTTTTTTTTGGGCTGGGTTGCGGTCGCCGTGTTCCTCGCACCACTTCGTCCGTGGCGACAGAGGGGCGTAAGCACGCACAGCCGCAACCCGCCCGAACACCACGTCGCCTTCGTTGTTGGGCCGACCACCGAAGCAAGGTTACTTGTCATCAGTGGTCGGCCCGATAGAATACCCCTATTTAGGGTACCCTCC
Organism: Lymantria dispar; assembly: GCA_032191425.1. Classification (NCBI taxonomy): domain Eukaryota; kingdom Metazoa; phylum Arthropoda; class Insecta; order Lepidoptera; family Erebidae; genus Lymantria; species Lymantria dispar. Next base: position 826,548 of record CM063442.1, read on the forward strand.
CATCGACCGACGTCCCCTCCTCGGGGAGGACGTCCGTCTTTCCTCACGCGGTCGGCCTCCCGGCGGGTGACGGACTAACTCCCCGGTCACGTCACCCGCGGCATCGGCTAGGGCGGCATGACGCGCAGGTAGTCGCGCCTGCGCGTGCGCCGCGGCAGTTGCCGGCGGCGCACAGTGGGTTGAAACATAGGTAAACTGAGGATTAATTCAGGGAAGCCAATTATTGTTGATATAAAATTTATTTTGGAATAACTGTACATTATTTAGTGAAAAAATAAGGTTTTTGAAAAAAAACTGATAGAAAATATTTTTTTTATTTAAATAGAAGAGAAAAATTATATGTACATATATATGCATTTAAATCCATTTTGGGTATTATTGTTATAATAGCTTTAGATATCTTCAACATCATCACCATAATCATCATTATCATTATAATGATCATTATCATCATGATCATAATCATCATTATCATGATCAGAATCCTCATCATCATTGTCGCCTTCTTCGGGAAGAATATAGACATATTAGTATTTAAGCTTTAGTTTTGTTCGAACATTAAGTGTTTTCGTGATCATTTCGAGCTCGTGAGTTAATTTTAAATTTAATAAAAGCACGAACGTATGCAAAAATTAGAATTCGGTGTAAATAAAACAGAAATTATTTTTTGTAAGTGAGCGTGAGTCAAAATTAACTCACGCAACCATCTCTGATAGAAACCAAACTCATTTATAACAATAACTTTAATACCGAAAATAAAGACAAAAGAGAGTTAAAAACAAACAAGTTAATTTGTTGTTTGTTTTTTTCAGATTAAGTATTTAGCAACTGCAGTTCTTTCACAAAAATTTTAATAAGTAAAAAAACGCGGTGCCTCTGCAAAAGTTTAGTGTGGAATATATAAGCTAAAATACTATATTAAAATATCACTTAATAAAATTTGCTGGATCGCAACAAGAAATTTGTTGAAACTCTGTGAAAATACCCCAAATATGGAGCACTTTTTAAAAAAATATTAAAAATATTTGCAAAACATTTATCTAAAAAACATTAATGCAATTATGTAGCCAAATACCTGAAGTTGATGGTTCCATTTTAATAAAATTACTTTTAGAACGCTTAATAAGAATTATCAGCACCCAAAATATCTCAATTTTCAGTTTTAGGCACGGCACGAAAAATTTTGAAAAATTATTTGACTTTGACAGCTCACAGTCAATAGAGTAATTTACTCAAAACAAAAGTTTTTGGCAAATAGTGATGTAGAATTTAATTACCTTTCACCCAGTACCACACACGAATGTGTAGGATAAAGTTCAGCTTTTGAATTAATCCTCACTTTTGGTACATTTCAACCCTCTGTGCGGCGGGCCGCTTCGCCGAGGCTGCGCTCCTCGCGCGCGCGACCCGCCGCCTCCTTCTGCGAGATCAGTGCCTCGCAGAAGGCTGCGACCGCGTCCCAGTTCCTGATGCTGTCGAGCATCGTCCTAGCAATGGTTGACAGCATCAGGATATGGAAATGCCTTGAAAAGATGTCTGCGCTATTTTTTGACATACGATTGTCTTATCAGTCAAGTTGTTTAAGCAAAACAAAGAAACATAAAAATAAAATGATCTACTATCTAATCTTAATATATATAAATTACGTGTCACGTTGTTTGTCCGCGATGGACTCTTAAACTACTTAACCGATTTTAATCAAATTTGCACACCGTGTGCAGTTTGATCCAACTTGAAAGATAGGATAGTTTACATCTTAACTTATAGTCGCAATATTATTTTATTGCAAATTATTTGTCTATTATTTGACATTCACAATTATCTGTTAACTCCAAACGCTTTTAACAGATGGCGATATCTGTTGACTGGATTGAGTAATTAATTAGTAGATGGCGCTGCTATGTCAAACCTACAATCGTGTCATATACGATTTTAACTTGCTTTTTTACATAGATGCCATTTGTAAAAAAATATGACGACCTCCATGACAGATGTTCTCCTACAGTTCCACTTAAATAGTTTAATAAAATGTAATATAACAAAAACATTAGCCACAGCAACGCGTGGCCGGGTCTGCTAGTATAATATATTATAATGCAATGTTGAACGTTTAATGTGGTCAACATAACTTTTAAACTAAATAGTTAAAATGTAATTTACTTCCAAACCGTTCGTTTGCTTGTTAAACGAGAAAATATTGCGACTATTTCAGACGTTGTGTAATCAAACTAAACAGGATGGGCGGATAAACAGAATGACTGCTTTTATATAAATACCAATCGTGTAGGAAATAAAGTAATGGGGGGGTGGATGGATGGATTTATCCGTGTGGTAATGGAGTACGAATACAATTTGCCACACCCTCTCTTGCCCTTGGATGTCGTAAAAGATGATTAAGTGACAAAATATACATTTAGCATCTATACAAGAGAAGCCAAATTTGAAACAAAACCCTATACTAACATGTCTGACCAGGGTGGTATAGTAGGTCGAATACTGTTGGGCTGAAGCCTCATCCATAATAGGAGGGATTCCTATTATGGATGAGGCTTCAGTCCAACAGTAGGATGTATATAAGCCGAATTATGATGATAATGAAATGAGATGGATGGAATTAGGTGTTTAGTCAAAAATATGCCAGATTTTTCCTTTACAGGATGTAAACTTAGAGAATGTCAAATGTCTTGATCATTTATTAGATTTAGGAAGTGCGTTAGCGATTGCATTGAGGTGTTATAGATATGTCACAAAAACACTGCTATTCAATCTTCTGCTCTTCATCGTCTCATCATCATCATCATCTCAACTCATTTACGTCCCACTGTTGGGCTCCAGCTTTTTCCATTATAGGAGGGAAATTGACTTACTATACTAGGCTGGTCAGATGGATTATTATAGAGTATGCGATGTGTATGCGAGTATGTGATACTATGCGGCAAAAGCTCAAATGGCTACCAATTCGCCTTCGCCGGAACTTTCATACACTTACATTCTTATATAATATATTATTTAATAATAATAATATAATAATAATAATAATTTTATTTCAGACCATGTCCATATAAAAAGCTTAACTATGTCTAGTACTAATTAAAACTAAGTTAAAAATAAATAAATCAAAAAATTAAACCTAAACCAGATTGTCACATGTCAATTTCAATATCAATAAGAGTTATTAGAATCAAATTAAAATTATATGAAATTAAATATTAATATGATTGTCAATTTTGTTATGTGTAATTTTGAATGTCAATGTTTTAAGTTAAATATAAATTAAAAATAAATAGAATAGATTATTTTGGATATGTCCAGAATTAATTATAATTGACATGTAGGCCAATCGCATGTCTCATAATGGGACAGTCAAATCGTCCTGCTACGACCTTCAGGATACTGTTGGTGCTGCCCCGGACACGGCTTAACATCGAGGCTGCGCGCTTGCGCATGATAGCATGGAAGCCATCCACCCTGGCGTCAGCAAACATGCCAGACGCGCTGCAGCGCCACGGCAGCCCCAACAGCATCCTAATTTAATCCAACGGCCCCCGTCTATCTCAAAGATCGATTTAAGTACCTACCCATGTACCCATGACACACAAACAAAATCCTTGAGATCATCTGAAAATTTTAAATTAAAGGTACCAACACACTTCATTGATTTCATAGGTAAGTCTTTTACTGTAAGGCTACAGCGTTGTGGAATGCGTTACCAGTAGCAATCAGATAAGCCCCGACTTTAACTACATTTAGAAAACAGTTGACAGATCACTATTTATCGCTATAATATTTTAAGTGTGTGAGTTCCTGTAATATATGTGTGTATGTATGTGTATGTATGTATATGTGTATGAATGAGTATGTGTGTATGTTTATTTATATGAAAATATATACTTAAGATATAAATACAATTATCTACTGTTTAATAATTTATATTGTTTTATTTTTAACGACGACGACTAAGAGCCCTAGATTGACCCGGACCAACTCCATCTGGTACCATTTGGGTCAACGATTACATTCCCAAGGAGGGTTGACGTCAGGCAGGCGGCCGGTCATAAAAGTCATTGCCGAAACTTTTTGCAATATGTCAAAACAGATGACATATTGCGTCGACCTCAAGTAATTGGGATAAGAGCAAGATGATGATGATTGTTTTATTTTTATAATATTAGGGTTACAGATATTAACACCTAATATTTATTAGTTACATAGTCATAATGTTATTTAAACATTTTCAGTACCACCAACAACAAATTACCTACCATCTCCCTTTTCTATTATATTTTCCATCCTAAGGTTGCCTGGAGATCGCTTATAGCGATAAGGCCGCCCTTTGTACATTCTGGGTTATAATATTTATTTAAGTTTTTCTTGTAATTGGTGTACAAATAAAGTATTATCTATCTATCTATCTATGCATGTTTAATCCCTTAGTCGTCTACGACACACACGGCCAAGATTGGGGTGGTGAATTATTACTCCATCACCACAAGGCATATCAGCTCTTATAAAATCCGAGCAAAGCTTGAGTAGTTCGTGCCTTGTGATCAGGTTTTTTTTATTCATCATCATCATCTCAGCCCATATACGTCCCACTGTTGGGCTCGGGTCTCCTCCATAATGAAAGGGTAATTGACCTACTATACCACGCTGGTCAGACGTGTTGGTATAGGGTTTTATTTCGAGTTTTCCTTCTCTCGCATAGATATTATCTGCGTCTTATATCCCTTAGTCGTCATAGGAAAACAGCACACCTGATGGTAAGTGTTGCTGCTGCTCATGGATCTTTACTAAGCCGCTGCCTGCCGCGAAGAAAGTGAAGGGAGTGTGAATGCGTGCAATGAGGTTCGGTAATACTAAAGGTGTTCACGCCAATCGCGTGACGTCTGATTGAAGAGCGATATTCGGTTACATTCGCCTAGATTCGTTCATTCGATCGCCGTGCGCCGACGTTTAACCGCCATTCTGCACTTGACTCTCTCGTGACATTCTTATGACGTATTTGTTACGCGCCGCACGCGTCACCCTTCCGCATTATAAAGAACCGAAATAGTACCACGCTGGTCAGCCTATCCGCACGTGAGTGTATATACTATACCGTAATAGTGATATTAAATAGACAATAAATTCGGTGCCCGCGTTCAGCCCAACTAGCTCGTCGTGAACACCACCTTCAGCCCGGTAGATCAGCAGCACCACCAAAGCACAGGAAAGACGAGGTAAGTTCTCCGATTACTTCCCACGTTTCCCTACAAACCCCCATTTTGTGGGAACCAGTCCCACTCGTGGGATTGACTCCCGCTGGTCCTTCGGCAAGCCCACGTCGTTATATTGCTGGCATAAGGTGCCCCATACAGTCCACTAAGCCACAACATAACAAAAGGCATCACTAAAACTCACCACACGCAAACACTCTCAGAAAGTTGGGCTTACGGCTCTCTCACTCACCGAATGAAGCGCAGTAACAAATTGATACTGCTCGGACGTTAATTTTCTGCTCAGTGTGGTACTACCCCGGATGGACCGGCCCGTGGCTATGGACAGAAAACTGTCAACTGTGTGTTCCAGAGTGTTGTTGGTAAGTCCAAGGTATTTATTTTAAAAAGGGTAGTGCTATGAAGTAAAAAACATGAACGATCTATGATTTCTTATGTTTACGCGAGTATTATACATTTTAAATAAAACTACTTTACGGATTTTATCGCGTTTGTATTTGATTTTTGATTACCCGACGTTTCGAACACTTTACAGCGTTCATGATCACGGGTGGACTGTAAAGTGTAAAATCCGTAAAGTAGTTTTATTTAAAAAGATCTATGATTTGTTCAGAACACATTCTAATCATTTGGAGTGATGGAAGGCCAGCATGTAAACCTCAAGCCATTACCTCCCAATCACCATTTGGTCTGACCATGAGTCAATGTTTTATTGCAGGTATATCTATAAAACTTAATTACAATACGTTCAGTAATTTACAGGCAAGAGTCACAAATGTGCATACAAATTTTTATCATTATGATCACATATATCCCACTACTGGGCTCGAGCGTCATCCATTCCTTTTTTTATGGGGTGGACTATGGTTAGCGCACCCACCGCCCGGCTCCGTCTGTGTCGACAGAGGGGCAGTGCGCGGCCCCAAAACCCACCCGTAGAAGGTCACCTTCGTCTTTGGACCAACAACTGGTACCAAGTTCTTTGTCCTTCGTGATCAGCCTGACGGAATACCCTGAGAGGTAACCTCTCCTCTCGACGTCACTTTCCTGGGTCGTCAGTTGCTGTAGCGTGGTTAGCCTCTTCGCAGGTGACGGACTGGCTATCCGTCACCTGCGAAGCGTAAATATAGTATAGTAAAGCGTAGTATAATAGGACTATTATACTACGCTGGTCAAGCCGGTTGGTATAGGATTTAATCTCAAGTTTTCTCTTGTATAGGGGTTATATGTACAGGATATCCCTGTGTCGCCTTTTACAACACCCGCAGGCAAAAGGGCGATAGTGAATTGTATTCTTACTCCGTCACCACACGGAAGATTTTCATATATAATATACTAGCCAACCCGGCGAACTTCGTAACGCCATAATTTTTGCGTAAATATATTTTCTAAATTGCCGAAATTTTAGTCTGTTACACGATAGATGCGTTTTTGTTGTACCATGTTTTATATTGATTTGTATTCTCTTTGACGTTTTATGTCAAGTCCCACGGGAACCCGGTCAAACGGGATAAAAAGTATCCTATGTCTGTCTCCTGGTTCTAAGCTACCTCCCCGCCAATTTTCAGGTAAATCGGTACAGCCATTCTTGAGTTATAAATAGTGTAACTAACACGACTTTCTTTTATATATATCCTATTATATCCTATATATTTATATTACTAATATTATAAATGCCAAAGTAAGTTTGTTTCTTTGTTTGTTTGTTTGTTACGCTTTCATGCTTAAACCACCTAACCGATTTCAAAAATTCTTTCACCAATCGAAAGTTATAATATCAGGGTGTAACATAGGCTATATTTTATCCCGGTATTCCCACGGGAACGGGAACTACGCGGGTAAGGCGACTGAAACCGAAGCGAAGCGATAGTGGGTTGCTAGTAGATTATATTGGTACGATTTCTACGTAGGTATTTATTATCATTTTCTATTACTCTTTGAGATACTTAGTACCGACGTACACACCGTATCGCTGAACATAATAATATGTTTTGTACAAGTTATATTTTATTTGAATAGAATACGCAGAATATAAGTTAATATCCAGAGGTAATAAAAATAATAATAGCATCGCGTTTACGTATTCTCAGCAACTAATAATTTGGTTATTTCTAAACACGTTTCGGTTATTACAACCTATTTGAAGCTTTTTTATTTATATTTATAGGTTTAAAAATATATTAATAAAAATTGTAAAACTTTTTATAAATATCAAATAGGGATAAAATACTTTCAAAGTTGTTTCAGGGTAATCCATGTATTATTTTTTTTTTTTTTTTTTTTTTTGGGTGGGTCGCGGTCGGCGCGCCTCCGCACCACTCCGTCCGGGGCGACAGAGGGGCTTAAGCACGCAACTCCCGCAACCCACCCGAAAACCACCTCGCCTTCGTAATTGGGCCGACCACCGGAGCAGGTTTACTTGTCGTCAGTGGTCGGCCCGACGGAATACTCCCTACGCGGGGTACCCTCCCGTCGACGTCGGTCTTTCCTCACGCGGTCGGCCTCTCGGCGGGTGACGGACTAATCCCCAGTCACGTCACCCGCGGCCTCGGCTAGGGCGGCATAAGGCGCAGATAGTTGCGCCTGCGCCGCCCCAGTCGCCGGCGGCGGATCTCCTCATCGAGGCTGCGCTCCACGCGCAGACGATCCGCCGCCTCCTTCTGCGAGATCACTGTCTCGCAGAAGGCTGCGACCGCGTCCCAGTTCCCGACGCTGTCGACCATCGCCCTAGCGATGGCCGGCAGCGTCAGGTCGGCACCGATGATTGCGACGAGTTCACGGCGCTGCACTGCCCAAGCCGCGCAGGCCTCGAGCGTGTGGCGCGCCGTGTCCTCATCGCAATCGCAGTGGTGGCAGGACGGTGTACTCTCCCTCCTTACGACCCTGTGCAGGTATTTGGCGAAGCTCCCGTGCCCCGTCAACACCTGCACTAGTCGGAAGGAGAGCACCCCGTGCCGCCTTTCCAACCACTGCATCAGCACCGGCCGGAAGGCCTCCACGGTTCGCACCCCGAACCGAGGCCTCTCCAGCCGGACTGCCCAACGGGCAATGACGTCTCGGCGGGCGTCGACGCGCCAGGCGGTGAGATCCCTTAACGAGATCACACCGCCCTCCCCGCGCACCTCCGACACCCGCCGATACAACTCGGCGAGCATTTCCGCCTCCAGGTCCCACGGGGGAGTCCCGGCCAATAGGCACGCTGCCTCCGTCGCAACCGTGCGGTATCCGCGGATGGCCCTGACCGCCATGATCCTCTGTGGTCGCCACAGAAGGGCCCTAAGTCGGACGGTCAAGGACCCCGCCCACACCGGTGCGCTGTACAGGGCCATCGACCGGATGACCCCCGTGTACAGCCGTCGGCACGTAGCGCTCGGTCCGCCCACGTTCGGCATTAGCCACGATAGGGCGGACGCCGCGCCGACGAGCCGCGGAGCGAGCCTGCGGAAATGCTCCCGGAACCACCATTGCCCGTCGAGCACCAGGCCCAAGTACCTCATATGGGCCCGGATGCTGATGTCAACCGATCGGACGGTGATCGAGACGCCGATGGGAGGGCTCATAAGGCGCCCATGGAACAAGAGGGCCTCCGTCTTGTCCAGGGCGACCTTCAACCCCAGCGCCTCGATCCGCCTGACGACCTCTTCGGTGCCATAGGTCGCCAGGCTTACCGCCTCTTCTAGCGTCCCACCGCGGGCTGTGACGAGCGTGTCGTCGGCGTAACAAATCACGCCCAGCCCGGGCGGGAGGCTCCCCCGCAACGCCCAGTCGTAGCCGATGTTCCACAGGGTGGGTCCGAGGACCGACCCCTGTGGGACACCGCACGTCATGGGCGTTCGCACAACGTCCCCTGCTCGGTTGGTACAGAGGACGCTGCGCCCCACCAAATAGTCTGCCACTAGCCGCCTCAGGTAAGCTGGCACTCCGTGATACCGGAGCGCCTCCCTGATGCAGCTGAATGGCAGACTATTGAATGCGTTGGCGATGTCTAGGGACACCGCCAACAGCACTCCCCCACCGGTGACGGCCTCAGTCGCCACGGCCCTCAGGCGCAACAGAGCCGCGATCGTCGAACGACCCCTCCTAAACCCAAACTAGGCGTCCGACAGATCGAGCCCCGTGCCGACGAGGTGCCGCTCGATGCGGGCAGCTACCACCCTCTCCAGTAGCTTGCCCGTGTCATCGAGCAGCACGATAGGCCTGTAGGCCGAAGGCGACCCCGGAGACCGTCCCGGCTTCGGCAGGAGCACCAGCCTTCCCTCCTTCCAGCACCCAGGGAACCGTCCGGACGCTAAACACGCGTCGAACAGCTCCCTGAGGCGGGGACCCAGGTGGTCGAGGACCAGGCCCAACACGCGGTTTGGAACACCGTCGGGCCCAGGGGCGGTGGACTTTGCGCACATGCGCGCCACCGCCACTCCCATCTCGGGTTCCGTGATGGGCGGAACACTGTCGTCGTCGGCCTCCCGGTCAGTGTCTGGCGGAGCCATGACCGGGGGCGTGTGTTCCGCCCGCCGCGGGAACAGGTCCTCGACGACCCGGGTGAGAAGGCTGGGCTGGAGAGTCTCGGTGAGGGGAAGGCCCCGCGCGCGGAGCTTATTCAGCACCGCGCGATAGGGGCGTCCCCAGGGGTCACGGTCGAGACCGTCCAGCATCTCCTGCCGACTGACGTCCTTGGCGGAGCGGACGGCCAGCCTGAAGGCCGACCGCGCATTGCGGTAGCCCTCATACAGCAAGGCCTCCCGCTCCGCGTCGCGTTGGCGCCGCCGGCTGCGGGTGTAGGCCCTCCGGGCACGAATGCACGCGGCCCGGAGATCCGCCAGCTCCCGGGACCACCAGTGGACCGCCCTCCTCGGGGGCGGACGCCGTACCCGGGGCATGGCCGCATCGCAGATCTGCGTCAACGCACTGTGGATGCGGCCAGCCTCGGCGTCCACCCCGTCCGACTGGTTGGCAGAGGACAGCCACGAGTAAACGATGGCTGTCTCCGCCAGCTGGTCCCGGTCTAAGCGACCCACAGCCCATCGCGGGAACGCAGGACGTCTATCCGCCCCGTGACCCCTGCTGGGCGTCGGGATTACCGGGGAGACCTCCATCCGGATATACCGGTGGTCCGACAAGGTCTCCACTTCCTCCACGACGCGCCAGCTCCCCACGCGTGCGTCGACCTCGGGGCTAGCGAACGAAAGGTCCACTATTGACCCGCCCCGTTGTCGCACGCACGTATGCACCGAGCCCCTGTTCAGCAAACAGAGGCCCAGTGCCGCCGCCCACTCCTCGATCGCCCGTCCTCGGTCGTTCGTCCGGGGAGACCCCCACGCCACGGACTTGGCGTTGAAGTCCCCCAAGACGAAGACCTGGCGCGATGCCATTCGCCGTAACGAGGCCTCCATGATGGTGAGGGAGGCCTCGAAATCGGTCACACTCCAGTTAGGGGAGAGATAGACTCCGAGGAGCGTAATCTCCCCCCAGTCCGCCGCGACGTATCCGACGCCCCTGTCCCTAAGGGTCAGAGGCGACGAAGGCCACGACGTGGAGGCGACGATTGCCACGGTGCCATCGGTGCTACCCAACCAGTTAGGCCGGTCGGGCACCACGTACGGCTCCGCGGCTACGGCTACTCCTATCAACCACTCCACCATGGCTTGCAGGATCACTAATCCATGTATTGAGGGACTTTACAACTTCACCGTTAAAGGGCATAAGCTATATTTAGACTATGAATAAGAGAATTGAGAGAATGGTGCTCACAATATACTTATAAATGTAAATATCAAAAATATTGATAATTTTTTGTTTTTAGGGGTTGATTACGGTCGGCGCACTCCTCGCACCACTCCGTCCGGGGCGACAGAGGGGCGTAAGCACGCACACCCGTAACCCACCCGTACACCACGTCGCCTTCATTGTTGTATTGACCACCGGCGCAGAGTTCCTTGACTTCAGTGGTCGACCCGACATATTATAGATATTATTACATAATCAAATTTAAATAATTTTATCTCGCGAGTGTCATAAAATGAAAAAGATCATCTTTATGTATTTAAATCTGTTCGTGTGCTTATAATTGAACCTTCTAAACGCCTGTACCGATTAGACGTTTATCTTTATAGTTGTTCCGATGGATGTGAGAATGATTTAGATTAATAATTGGAACTGGTAGGTGGCGCTGCAATCGATTTCAAGGAGAATGCCTTTTACATTTTTTTTATATTTGATCGGAACAGTCTGACCAATGTCTGTTGGGTATGGTGTAGTATAAAGTAAAAGTTAAACTTGATGTAAAATCTATACTAATTTACAGTTTCGACAGTCTTCTCTTTACAACCGAGGGGATTTTTTTTTTATGGGTGGGCTATGGTAAGCGCACGCGCGGTCCTGTCCGTCCGGGGCGAAGAAAGGACGGCGCGCGGGCCCATAACCCACCCGTACCCACGTCACCTCGTTGTTGGGCCGACCACCGGAGCAGATGTGACTTATCATCAGTGGTCGACCCGACGGAATACCCTTTCGGGTAACCTCTCACCTCTTGACGTACTGGGACGTCGGTCGCCATCGTGCGGTCAGCCTCTCTGCGGGTGACGGACAATTCCGCGGTCCGATCACCCGCGGCCTCCTCTAGGGCGGCATTAGGCGCAGATACTCGCGCCTGCGCCGCCCGAGTCGCCGGCGGCGGAACGTGTCGCCGAATAGGAGCTCTACTCGCACACGATCTGCCGCCTCCTTCCGTGAGATAACGGCCTCACAGAAGGCGGCGACCGCGTCCCAGTTCCTGACGCTGACGAGCATCTCCCTGGCAATAGTCGGCAGCGCCAGGTCGGCACCGATAATTGCGACGAGTTCACGGCGATCCCCCTCCCATGCAGCACACTCCTCGAGCGTGTGCTGCGCCGTGTCCTCGTCGCAACTGCAGTGGTGGTAGGACGGTGTGCTCTCCCTCCTGACAATCTTGTGCAGGTACTTCCCGAACCGAGGGGATACCGTCTAGAGTAGTACATCACTGAGCAGAAAATCGAAGTTTTACTGGCAATTTATTACTGCACTTCGTTCAGTGAGGGAGAGGGCTGGCAGCCCAATTTTTTTAAGTTGGCATGTCGTGGGTCTTAGTTAAAGTCTTAAGTATCACCGAAACTCCGGGAACATTTCCGCCAACTTGCACCGCAGCATGTTGGCGCGGTGTCCGCCCTTTCTTTGCTGGTGCCGAATGTGAGCGGACCCAGCGCAACGTTGCGATGCTGTACGCGGGGGTGATCCGATCGATGGCCTTGTACGGCGCACTGGTGTAGGCGAGGTCTCTGACCATCCGTTTGAGGGCTCTCTTGTGGCCTCCACAGAGGGCCATGGCAGTCAGAGCCATACGTGGCCACCGCAAGGTGGTGACGAAGGCAGCGTGCCTGCTGGCCGGGATCAAGTGGGGCCAGGAGGCAGAAATACTCGCCGAGCTCTAACGCGGGTGTTGGAGGCACAGGCGGGAGGCAGCATAGACACCTGGAGTGAGCTGGCTGACTGACACGTGCCGTGTCTTCATTTCCTCGGTACGGTGTTCGGACCATCGAGGCCTTCCGCCCAGCGCTAATGGAATGGTTGGTTCGGCGGCACGGGGTGCTTTCCTTCCGACTGGGGCAGGTATTGACGGGGCACGGTTGCTGCGCCAAGTACCTGCACAAAGTCGTGAGAAGGGAGAGCACACCATCCAGCCACCACTGCAATTGCGATGAGGACACGATGCATCGCACGCCCGAGGTGTGTGCCGCGTGGGTAGATCGACGCCGTGAACTCGTCGCAATTATCGGTGCCGATCTAACGCTGCTCATCATCGCCAGGGAGATGCTCGACAGCATCAGGAACAGGGACACGGTCGCCGCCTTCTGTGAGGTAGTCATCTCACGGAAGGAGGTGGCAGAGCACTCGCGAGAGGTACTCCTCTATGGCGACACGAGCCGTCACGGCCGATTTGGGCGGCGCAGGTGCGAGTGCCTCCTCCTGATGCCGCCCTAGCTGAGGTCGCGTGAGGGTGGCCGACGTCCCTGAAAGGGCGTTCAGGAGGGAGCGTACCGAAAAGGGCATCCCACCGCGCTGGTCACTGTCCTTTCAACGCCAGTGACGAATTGGAGAGCGTGTGAGCTGACTATAGCCCAGCGTGTGTGTTTTGTTTGTTTGCTAACAACAGCCATAAAAAAAAACTGTAGTACAATTTTGTTTACTCATATTCAAGACGAGTGATGCGACGGTACAAAATACAATTTATCATGACCCTTATCCTACATATTGTAAAAGTTTTGGTAATATTTTTATAACCGTCCGCCTGCCTTACATCTAAACTCTTTGTTAATATAGTTATTGACTAGTCGGCATGAGATTGAGTCGTCTTTTACGACAATCATGCGTAATGTTAGTAGTTTCAGTTACCCCACTACGCAGCATCGTGATGAATAAATACTGAATTAAAATCCAATAGACTAACTGGCAGAACGTCTGCCATAAAAGCTAGAATACGAGAGAAATATTTTTGAAGTGAAACTTTTTTGCGCACGTGATGGTTAATTTTTTACGAATGAAACGCAATTTAGTGACACGTAAATGTGGTACATTTTTGTCCAAGAAGAGGGAGAGAGCGATTGAGACCGATTGAGAGAGAGTGAGAAAGTGCGAACGAAGTATGAAGCACATAGCCATGGAACAAGGGTAGAGAGCAAACGAGTGAGAAAGATCTAGATTGAGAGAGTGTGTGTGTGAGAGAGAGGAAGAGATTGTACAATTTTTTTATGTTAATTCGTTTGAAGGTTAAGTAATTTTTTGCCACTCGTCGTTTGAGAATTTAATATACTAGCTGTTGCTATTTTTATTACTATTTTTGATAAAATATAAAATAAAAATAATTCATAAATTCTCTTTTCTAAATTTTAATTTAAAAAAATATTAAATTCTAATATTGACAAAAAGCACGTGGCACCAAAGAAGTTTCACTTCTAACATGCGTACATAGTACGCACGCCCTTTTGTTTTTTACTATTCATAGACACGCATTTCCGTGTGCTGACGAGTAAAATTACAGTTGACCACCCACTCTCTTTCCCGTGGGTGTCCACGACCAGGGAATTAAATATGACATAACATTTATGCAAGGGAAAGGAAACTCGAAATAAAACCCTATACCAAAACGGCTGACCAGCGTGGTATAGTAGATCGATTGCTGTCCTATTGGAGGTTCGAGCTCAATAGTGGGATATACGAGTTGTAATGATTAAGATAATGAGACACGCATTGCAACAGTTTCAAAAGATGAAATGGATTTTAAATTAAATTTGTTTCAAATTCTACCTGTCTTCTCCGTCCTGTATCTCTTCTTTAAGTTATGGATGAGATTAATTATAGCCTTCCATCTTAAATGCTACTTAAACCAACATAAAGTAATAATAATAAGGAAATACTGAATATTTACAGTTTTACTTAAGGTGTAACCAGTATTTAACTAAGTAGGTATATGGTAAAGAAATGTTGTCGTAGCAAAAAGTATATTTCATTATAGTGCTGGTTTATATGAACCCATGTCGGGGTGGATGGACAGGCGGAGGGATTAACGGTAAAGCGTCGAGCCGACAATGAAAACGTATATGAGTCTGATCTCTTTGTGTATTAAAATTTTAGACGGCCACGTGACCTCTTAAGGGGATATTGTCAAAGTTCCATGATGATTCTTTTATTTTAAATGCTATCAAATGTAATTAGACTCTGTATTAATCAATGCTTTTATTTATGTAGCTAATTCGATTTTCTGTGTGGTGCCGGAGTAAGAATACTATTTAACAACGTGGGTGTCGTAAAGGATGACGATCAGGACGACGATGAGGATCAAATATGCAAGTAAGATCTGTACTAGAGAAGGATAACTCGAAATAAAGCCCTATCATTATCATCACTTCATCACTCGGCTTACAAACGTTCCATTGCCGGGCTCGAGCCTCTTCTACAATAGGAGGGAAATTCGTCATAGTATACCACGCTGGTCAGACGGATTAGTATAGGGTTTTGTTATGAGTTTTCTTTCTCTTGCATAGATGTTATATGCTAAACGTATGCCTTAGTCGTCTTTTACGACACCCACGAGTAAGATAGGGTGGTGAATTGTAGTCTTAATCGGTTACCATATAAAGTCCTGTATCAGCCCGTAAACATCTTATTGTTATCATCACAGCTCATATACGTCCTACTGCAGACTCGCGCCTCCTTGAAAATAGGGGACAAATTGACATTTTCATCATTAACTATATAACTTGAATCGACGTGTTGATATAGGGTTTCATTTCGTGCTTTCGATGTGTTGTATAGATGTTACATACATTTTTTTTTAAAGACGACATGATGCACCAAGCAAATAATCATTTTATATATAAAAATATAATGTCCGTTAGACATAAATTACATCCAGACTCAGAATAAAAATTTGTGAATCGCACAAAGTGTTGTCTTAGATGAGAACTCAACCCACGACGTTGGTACGGTAGGTGGGTATCATAACCACTACGCCATCTGTGGAGTCAACTCAAATATTATATCCTTTAGTCGTCTTTTACGAATTGTATTCTTACTAAATCACCATGCGGACTATAAGATACGAACCTCCTAAATTATAGGAGAGATATTACTCTACTGTTTTTACGCATACCTGCGCCTGATGCCGCCCTAGCCGAGGCCGCGGGTGATCGGACCGGGGACTTTAGTCCCGCACCCGCAGAGAGGCTGACCGTGCGACGGCGACCGACGTCCCGGAACAAGGACGTCGAGAGGTGAGGGTACCCGAAAGGGTATTTCGTCGGGCCGACCACTGACGACAAGTAACTCTGCACTGGTGGTCGGTCCAACGACGAAGGCGATGTGGTTACGGGTGGGTCATGGGCCCGCGCGCCGTCCTTTCGTCGCCCCGGATGGAATGGACCGCGTGTGCGTTTACCATAGCCCATCTATAAATAAAAGAAAAAAAAACAAAAAACTGTTTTTACGCATGCATTACATTCACATACTTATTAAGTTTTTATAATTATTTTTAATATGTATATTATTGTATATATTTAACAGGTATTGGCAGAATATCAGCGCTATTTCTTCTCGCGCCTTTTTTGTTCATCGTTAGAATTGAATTATTTTAAGTAAGAAGCTCGTTTGTTTAGTTATTTATGTTTTTATAATATTTAACGCGAACAGAATAAATGTGTTTCTTTCTTTCTATTCTTTCTTAGGCTGTCCACACCAATCGGTTTATTTTGTGATTGCTTTTTATTGCACATCTCTTTGTCATTTTTAGTGCATTTCACATCCCTCATTCGATTTACGTCATCCTCGCGCGAAGGAGTGATGAATTGTTCCGTCACTATATGAAAATTGTGCATCGTTGTGTAAATATTCTATTGTATATGCTAGTCGCAGTTGACTCGCTTACTACTTGCAATAAAACTTGCCTTTGAGGAAGCGAGCCTTGGGTCGATGGCACAGAACATAGGCGATATTCATTCATATACACATCTTAATATTTCTTTATTATACCTTTATGTTTGATTGAGTTATGGCGGTAACGTGAAAATTAATAATTTAATCGAAATGTAGTGCGATGTAATGCAGAGAAAGCGTTAAAAAGGCTGTAGGGCGGTAATATGAAAGTAAATAATTTTATTGAAATTTTAATAAATGTTTTTCGTATGCTGACATCTATACCAATAAATAAAATTAGAGTGTCTGTTTATAATGTCAAAATAATAGGCTTTTTTCATGCTCACGCGGTTATTTACAATATACATACGCCTGAGAAATCACTTTATGTTTTTTTGTCTGTCTGTCTGTCGGTTTGTTCCGGATAATCTTCAAAATGGCTGGACCGATTTAAAAAATTCTTTCACCTATAGAATGATATGTTATCAGCGTGTAAACTAGGCTATATTTTATCCCGGTATTCCCACGGAATTGGGAACTACGCAGGTAAGGCCACTGAAACCGAAGCGAAGCGCGGGCGGGTTGCTAGTGTAAGAATAAAATTCACCACTCCCTATTTTATTCATGGGTATTGTAAGAGTCGATCGAGAGATAATAATATGTAGATAGCATACATGCAAGAGAAGGAAAATTAGAAATAAAAGATTATACCAACCTATCTGACTAGCGTGGCATAGTTGGCCAGTTTCCTTCCCATTTGAGCTCAGCGCTGAGATTGTGATGATTTATACTATTTATTTTTCATCTTTTCCCTATAAAATAATGTGTCGCCTACTTTTACATGGGAATCTTAATAATCTGCTGAAGGAACACCAGGAAAATGAGCAGCTCTAATCTAGTTAGAAAAATATTACGAGAGTTACGATTGTGAAATCCTCTTGGCGGGCTTATGTTCAACAGCAGCCTTCGATAGGCTGATTTATTACTAATAAAGTACTAGTCATTACATATATACACATTTTTTATACAAACTTTAATATTACATTAGTTTTAACCCACACGAATAATAATGAAATTTACAAGTAAAAAAAGAAAATTACATCGGAAATAAAAAGGATTGTAACATTTCTGCGAATATTTTTAGATTAAATAAATTCTGTCAAGATTAGGGTAACAATATTAAATCAAACAAAATGTTATTATTTTTGATGTGAAACAGCTATAGGCAAGGGTGAATCTGATTGTTGCCGTGGCGTAAAGCGACGCATGCTATGGCGGGGCCTCGCCACATTATATGATAGTAAGTGTAGTTTCCACCAATTGTCATAGTTATATCGTGAGAGGCATCGTATATAATTACGCAAAAAACATTACTATTATATTATATTATTACAGAAATCACTGATGAAAAGAATTCAGTTGTTTTAATTTGAAATATTTTTGAATATATAATTCTTGTATTTAATGAAAATAAAATATGTTTATTGAATGAAAATCATTATTTTCTTGAAAATAAACCGTAATATTTTATTTACACACTAGCAACCCGCCCTCGCTTCGTTTCGGTTTTAGTCGTTTTACCCGCGTAGTTCCCGTTCCCGTGGGAATACTGGGATAAAATGTAGCCCAGTTTACGCCCTGATATTATAGCTTTCCATTGATGAAAAATTTTTGAAATCGGCCCAGCCGTTTTGAAGTTTACTCGGAACAAACAGACAGACAGACAAAAATTTTTTAATCGCTATTTTAGGCATAGGTGTCATGCAAATAACCGTGTGAGCATGAAAAAAGCCTATTATTTTGACATTACAAACAGACACTACAATTTTATTTTTTTTTTTTTTTTTTTTATTGCAAATGGTGGCAAACAAGCAAACAGTACACCTGATGGTAAGTGTTGCTGCCGCTCATGGACCTCTACAAGGCCGCTGCCTACCGCGAAGAAATTGAAGGGAGTGTGAATGCGTGCATTGAGGCTCGGTGATACCAAGGGCACCACCAAAACCCTCAACACGCAAACGCCCTCAGAAAATTGGGCTTCCGGCTCTCTCGCTCACCGAACGAAGCGCAGTAACAAATCGCTACTACTCAGACGTCGATTTTCTGCTCAGTGTGGTACTGCCCCGGACGGACCGGCCCGCGGCTGTAGACAGGTAACTGTCGACAGTGTGGTCCTACCACTCCTTTATTTATTGGTATAGATTATACCATATTAGTGCCTGTCATAATCTGTTCTTTTATGTGTAACTAGCAATCCGCCCTCGCTTCGCTTCGGTTATAGGTTATAGTCGTTTTACCCGCGTAGTTCCCGTTCCCGTGAGAATACCGGGATAAAATATAGCCTAGTTTACGCCCTGATATTATAGCTTTCCATTGGTGAAAGAATTTTTGAAATCGGTCCAGCCGTTTTGAAGATTACCCGGAACAAACAGACAGACAGACAGACAGACAGACAAAAATTTTTTAATTACTATTTTAGGCATAGGTGTCGTGCAAATAACCATGTGAGCATGAAAAAAGCCTATTATTTTGACATTACAAACAGACACTCCAATTTTATTTATTGGTATAGATATATACTTGTAAAAGATAATTTAGATTTTTCATATCTGCCAGACGTCCTTATTTGTATATTTCTAAAGTCTCCTGCAATACTACTTGTATTTAGTATTTTATAATGTAAATTTAATATTGGTAGGTCAATTTCCCTTCTATTGTGGAGGCGGCCGGAGTCTAACAGTGGGACATATATGAACAGAAATGATGATGATGATGATATAGTTAGAGATGACTAAGAAATTCAAAATGCATATAAAATTGAAGAAAATTCCAAATGAAATCCTAAATCAACCCGTCTTATCAGCATAGTATAGTAGGTCAATTTTCATTCTATTGTGAAAGTGGTTTACTCCCACTGGTGGGATGTATACGGGCTTAAATAATAATGACGAAGAAGCACACAAAAATTTAAATAGAATGAGGATTTTCTATAATTTTAAATATTGTAGTTGTTATGTATAATAAGTTTCATAACGCTGTGAGATTGTGACTTGGTAGCAAGTAGCAGCGACGTGAACTCAAAAGCGCTGTGTGTAGCACAAGTTGAGCGGGAACTTGCCAGCCGCGCGGCACACCTCTCTAATTGGGTAAATATACCAACTAGCGAAGCGCTCAATTCATAGATAAATTGCTGTTACTATGATAGAGATTATCGGTCTAGCTATACAGCTATGGTGATAAAATAAGAATACAATTTTTTATATAATTTTTATTAGAATATAATTTTTTTTATTGAGGAAGAAAGGTTCTCGAGTGGCTACTACGAATCGGTCGACGTAGTGTGGGATAACACCCCAGTAGGTTAACTGAAGACGTCTTGAAAGTCGCAGGGAATCGTTGGATGCAGGTGACATAGAACCGTTCTGAGTGGCATTGCCGTGGGGAAGCCTATGTCCAACAGCGGACGTCTATGGACTGATATATATATGGATGGTATGAATCTAATCCACCACAATCGATATTTAAACTCAGTGCCATTAAATTTGAAAAACATATTCGTCACATCTGTAAAAGCTCCACACAAACAAAATGTTCTTTATATATTAAGAACATTTTCATTTGAAAACTCCACGATCCAAATTCATTGATATCTAAAGCTTTATAAGAAGTTTAGCACCAAATTCTCAAGTTTATTAGTTAAGTCGCATAAATAAATAGAGCAGTGCCAAAGCTTATTGTATATTAAACAACTATTTGAGCGTCATGGCGCAGGTAAGCGGTGAGGCCGGCCCGACACTTAAAATTCAAACTCTTGGCTCCGATACAAATCCACCGACAACGATAACTCGTTCCAATCGTGCAATATTTAACTTTAAATGTTAAGTGATAAGGTACTTTGCGATAGTAAAATAGACGTTTTAAAGTTTTACAAGCGTTTTTAATAATGTGCGGGACATGTAAATTCGGGTGAAGTTTTCCAATAAAAGTTGCAACGCTGTTCAAGTGTGCTGCGCTACGCCGTAGCACTCGTAGCGATGGCTGTAGAGTATTGCTACGTATGTCGTAGTACTTGTTTGCTTGTGGAAAAAACGTGTTTTACATACATCAACAGCTTCATTTTCTACTTTGGGATATGGACTGAATAACTAATATGACTTCGCTATTGAAGTCTACATACAGTACTTTGGTATAATGAAAGTTATTTACCTTAGTAAAGTTTTAATTTGTATAGTAATATTCAAAATTGTGTAGTTAAATTATATTTTTAATTTTTGTCATATACACAAATCTTATCAGCCGCGTGATTATGGACTAAAAATACAATTAACCACCCCCTCTCATGTCCTTGGGTAACATCGATACAAGAGAAGAAAAACTGAACATAAAAAGTTATTCCAACACGTCTGACTAGTTGGAAATAGTAGGTTCCCCACTAGTCAGAATTCAGCTCCCATTATGGAGGAGGTTTGAGCTCAAAATTGGGACAAATAGGCTAAAATGAAATATCATTACAGCATTTTTACGATACAGACCTCAGATTTAGTTTGCTGAATTGCATGAAATTATAACCGTTGAGATAGACTCTCTGGGGATATATTCAAATAGTGACCAATATAATCGAATAGTTAATGGACAGTAATCCACCAGGCGGCCTAAAGCAATTGTGAAAGTTCCAGATATCTGGGATCCAAGTGGTAGAGAATTGTCCTAAGTGGAATTTTCAAAATATATCCACATAACGTTTTGTCATTTCTAATTTCATGTATGAACGTATTATTTATTCGAACTATTAGCATAGAAAAAATAAAAATGTAATTTATGACATGATTACTTTTGATATTTCTGTATGAAACAAACCATTGATTTTGTTCTTTCGTGACTATAGATGTAAATTGTACTAAATTATTCGAAAATAACTAAATCAAATTTAAGTGCGAATAAGATCGTGAACTCGTTTTATTGTTTTAAATAATTCATATTTCAACATTTTTTAAACGAGCTGAATTTTTATATATCAATAATATAGGTAGAAAGTTTGCACCAATGAGAATTAAATTTCATCGTGTGTAAGACACATTGCAGTCGTTGAACAAGTTCTGTTCGAAATGCACGTGCTCACTGCACGGAGCCTCGTTGTAACTATGTTTATTTGAATATATGAATACATAGTATACTGTAAGATGTAAGTAAATTTGCCCACCCGGGACAATGAACGCTGTAATGTGTTCGAAACGTTGGGCAATCAAAAATTAAATACAAACGAGATAAAATCCGTGAGATCATGGGAGAGATCGAGAAGTAAAACGACGCCTTACTAGGTGGACTGACGACATTTTCAAAGTCAGATTCGTTGGATAGCGGCGCAGGCGCGAGTACCTGCGCCTAATGCGACCCTAACCGAGGCCGCGGGCGACCGGACCGGAGATTTTAGTCCGTCATCTGCAGAGAGGCTGACTGCGCGATTGCGACCGACATCCTAGACGTCGTGAGGAGAGGATACCCCGGGGGGAGTATTCCATCGGGCCGATCATTGAGGACAAGGAAGTCGGCATCGGTGGTCGGCCTAATGGCGAAGAAGAGGCGTTACGGTGGGTTGTGGACCCACGCGCCGTTCTTTCATCGCCCCGGACGTAATGGACAGCGTGTGCGCTTACCATAACCCACCAAAGTACCGTTCTGGGTGGCATATTTGAGGGTAAACCAATGTCTAGCGTGGACGTCTGCAGGCTGACGGATAGATGGATGAAAAATCCGTAAAATAATTTTATTTACAATGTGTAAGTAAATTGTTATTTAAGCTACTATAAACAGAAATTCACTTAGTTTGTAGATATTGATATACCTGAAAAAAAAAGTGAGCCATTGCTCAGGACGCCTGGCAGATGTCAAACATCGAATTTATTTTGTACAAGTATATATGCATTATAGAACAGACTACGACAGGACCTAATATGGCGTAATGTATAAATTAAATATTATGATATATATTTTTATTATTATTTAAAATATTACACAACAATCATAATTAATTTACCGCTCAGTCGCTTACGCACAACTCGTGTCGCTCCGTCTCACTCCCACCCTACTATGTATAGATAATTATGTATAGCTCATATATTCTATCATATAGCGTGACCTTATGACATTTTATATGCAAATTTAATCCTTTAGTTGTCTAGTACGACACCCACGGGCAAGGGAGGAGCACTTTTGTATACTTGAAATTAAATTTGTTTATCTTATTAAGGCAGCTAATTTAAAACCTAGAGTAACTAGCTCGTAGTTAGTACGTATGTAAGTGATGGTAAACGTAGCTTCAAACGATGTACGAAGCGAACGCGGCGACTGCGTGACTGGAGCCCATAAGTATCGCTTTGACATAACAGACGTAGACAAACTACCATCGTACTTACACCAACTTTCAGTGTAATGTTATAACTCACTAACAAATGTGCATTTGTTGATAAGGGAGAAGCGGGACTCTCGTTTCCCTCCACTGAGGTTGAATTAAGTGAAAGCTTTTCTAGTGGTTCAGTCATGATCAGATGGTGCTTGTGAGATCTGGTCTAGTCATAATTTTTGAGAATTAATGTTACATAGTGGTTCAAAGAGCATCACGTTATATAGCGTATAACGTGCCTATTGATAGCTCCAATGTGTAGCGTATATAAAAGCGTAACCGAGACTTTCTTAGGGTCAAATCTCTGTGGTTTATAAGGAGACTATTGTGGATCCTCGTTTACAGAAGTTACAGTAATGGGAATGTGTGGTAGGATTAATCACATTAAATAAAAGGCTCTATATGTAATTTTATTTAAACGAAGTCAGTAAAAAATAAAAATACAAACTCGCTGAGTTATTTAGCGGATCTTCGCAGTGAGGTCGCGTTCCGATCCGGTGGAAATTATTTTAATTAATTTAAGGTGAAATGTAAATAATACTGTAATATTATTATATGTGTAAGACCTATAATAACTCTTATACATTGTTACTTTTAAATTTTGTTTGAACTTTTAAAGTTCATGTAAGTGGTAGCATCACACTAATGATAGTCGGCGAAAATCAACCTCTTAGTAGAAGCAATTTGTTACAGCACTTCCGACAGTGAGCGACGGATGGAGAAGCACAACTTTCTGAGGAGTTTGCGTATGGGGAGTGTTGACGATGTCTTTAGTATCACAGAACCTTATTAAACGCATTCACATTTCCTTCACATTTTCACGGTAGGCTTATGCAAAGGCACATGAGCGGCAATAACACTTACGATTAGGTGTACTGCTCTTCTGCCACTAATAGCAATAAAAATAATCTATAATAAAATCTATCACGGGATCGGAACGCACCTGCACGCTGAAAAAATCCAGCATAGAACTCAGCGGACATTTTAAGAGCAATTTTTTTATTGAAAGTTGTAAACGTTTTTAATGTCATTAATGGCAGTATGCACATCAATGCAAAATATGTTTCATTTCTTCTAAAATTATCATCATCTTCCTGCTCTTATCACAATTACTTGAAAATGATGCAATATGTGCCTACTTTTATTCCATCATACACATAATTGTAATGATTGAGTAAGAATACAATTCACCACTCATATTGCCCGTGGATGTCGTAAAAGAAGACTAAGGGATATAATATACAAATAACATCTGTACAAGAGAAGGAAAACTCGAAATGAAACCTTATACTAACCAAAAAAAAACCCTATACCAACCTGTTTGACCAAAATGGTATAATAGGTCAAGTCCCACTGTTGAGCTCGGGCCTCCCATTGTGGGGGAGGCCCGAACCCAATAGTAGGACGTGTGTGGGCTGCAATGATGATGAGTCTACCCTATTTAAAGTCAAATCGCAACTCAGTCAAGGTTGGCGTGAAAATCTGTAACCTACCGAACACTATCTCTACCTGTCTTCTCTCTTCGGTAGTAAACAATCTACGTTAGCGAATAATTAGATCTTCTAATATCTATAAAGTAGGTAGAAACACGAGTAAATCTAGTTGAAAGTATTAGAGAAAAAAATATGTATGTAAATTAATAAGTATACATAGAACCTCTTATCTCTACATGTTGTTACAGAGTAATATCGCTGAAAACGATACAATTATCCTCGCGAAATTGTCTTTAGTTATACCGAATTACTTTAGCCACATATAGATTTAGTATAACGACGGTAACAACATTATCTCGAGAAAAATACACACATTAATGTTATTAGTCAACGAACATTCTAAACACGTATGAGCTGTTTATTCAAAAGTATGATCAAATTATTCACCACCTGAGTTTGAGGACAGCAATGATGGCACAGTGGTACAGATATTCCGTCAGGCCAACCATTGACGTCAAGTCAACCTGCTCCGGTGGTTGGTCCAACGACGAAGGCGACGTGTCACGAGTGGGTTACGGGTGTGCGTGCTTATGCCCCTCGGTCGCCCCGGACGGAGTGGTGCGAGGAATACGCCCAAGGGTTCAATTTCATCACAGAAAGTTATTATTATCATCATTTCAGCTCATATACGTCTCACCATTGGGCTCTAGCCTCCTCCACAATAGGAGAAAAATTGACCCTGATCACACTGGTTAAGCAAATTGATACAGGATTTCATTTCGAGTTTTGCTTCTGTTGCATAAATGTTCTATGCGATCATCTGTTATGACATTCATGGACAAGATAGCGAGTTGTGAATTGTATTCTTACTCCGTCACCACACGGAATGAAAGTTATAAGCATCGTAAAAAATAATTTTAAAATAAACAGATTATATTGCTCTAGTATAAGGAAGGTATCTTTGTGTGTTGAGTGATACAGTGCCTCTCCTGGCTAGGCCGCTGCCTACCGTGAAGAGAATGAAGGAAGTGTGAACGAAACACCCTCAATATGTTGGGCTTCCGTCTTTCTCACTCACCAAACGAATTGAATCATACAGAAAAATATTTTTATTTTGATAATGAAGTTCTCAATTTCAAAAAATATTTATTGTGAAATAAAATACTTGATTCTGCTAAATTACTGAGATTTAACATTCGACGTACTAGGTTATTTATAAAAACCAGCGAAGGCGAATAGTGAGAAAAAATTATTGCCACACGTGGGATTTTAACTCACATTAATTGTAAAAGTCTCATAATAACGTTGAGTCATAGTTTAGTTATTATACCTACTACCCACACCATCCTAATTCCGTTCAAGTTCCACGTATTATAATTAATTTTCCCTCGCAACTTGATACTACTAACTTATCTATCACAGGATGCATAAATATAAATCTTCGCCATATCTAAGTATAGGTTATAAAGATTCTATTGCTAGACGTGAGCCTCCGTGACTTGATGGAAACAACAGCGAAATTGGCCTAATATTCCACGCCGGATAGACGGCTTATAATAGTTTTATTTCGAGAAATTCTTTATTTACTTACATGTTATTTACATATTATATCTCTTAATTATCTTTTAGAATATTAACAGGCAAAATGGGAGCCATTATCATCATCTCAGCCCATACACCCCCCACTGTTCGACTCCATCCTCCTCCACTACGAGGGGGAAATCGGCCTACTATAGCACGCTGGTCAGACTTGTTGGTATAGGGTTTTGTTTCGAGTTGTCCTTCTCTTGCATATATGTTATATGCATATTCTGTCCCTTCTGTCTGTATATAGGGGTGGAGAATTGTATTTTTACTCTATTATCAGTTCGTTTTATACGATTTATATACTTTAACCAAATTAGAAGTGCTTTCTTTCCATAATTCATAATTGACTCTTTGCATTATAAATCTTGGCAATTTTGTAATTCTACCAATTACTGAAGGGTGAATCTTATGCAAAATACTTTTTAACTGTCGAGTTCTTTTGTTAATTTAAAAGCTCATTCCTATTTTATGCGATGAGAGGATTACAAGGCTAATAATGCTTGTTGTTTTAACTTGAGTGATAAATTATTAAATTATCTTTTATTTACTTTTAATATAAGTGCTATATTGGCCAAGAGTTCTTTAATGGTATTACTTTATTTCTGCTAATTATGAGGTTCTGAGCAAGGATAAATGTGCTTAAAGTTTACTTACATGGCACAGTAAAGTCTGCTGTATGGTTGCAGCTACGAATACTGCCAATCTTGTTAGTAGGTGTCGAAAAAGCGGACTAAGAATTTTACATCATCATCATTATCATTTCAGTCCATACACGTCCTACTATTGGGCTTGAGCCTCCTCCACAATGAGAGGAAATTTGACCTACAATACCACGCTGGTCAGACAGGTTGGTATAGTGGATTTCATTTCGAGATATCCTTCACTTCCATAGACGGTTAATGCTTATAATATCCCTTAGTCGTCTTTTACGACATCCACGGTTTAGAAAAGGAGTGGTTAATTGTATTCCTATCCCGTCACCACACGGAAAATTAGTATATAGGATAATATTGCAATATATACATATATATATATATACATATATATATATATATATATATATAAAAGTACATATTGCGTTGATCCCAAGTAATTGAAATAAGAGAAAGATGATGATTTTGAAATCGGAACAGTAAAAAGTTATAATACGTTGTATGCCCGTTACCACATTTAAATAAGCTACGTCCTTGACTGTATCATTTCCATTGATATTATTTACATCATCCTGGCACGGCTGTTTAACACTGGAGTGAATATTTTCATGCTTTTTAGAATATTTACAGAGCGTGGCGGCAGCTGAGACGGGTATTATTATAATCCGTACGTCTGTCTGTCCCGCGTGACGCGGGTTAATCCCCTACCAGCTGATGTTTACACCCTAACGTTTCCTTATTAACATTTATACTTTTACTTAAAATGTCATAATCAAAAACATTATTACTATGTATGACTCGTTTCTGAAGTGACTAGAAATTTCTATAGGCAGATCTAAATGGGGATTAAATTCAGGTAAGCTGTCATGGTTATGGCCAGATGACATGTTAATGCTAATATATTATCTGTAGGTATGTCAATTTTACTGTACCCCTACTGTTAGATGTTAAAACCAGATAAATTTAAAAGGTTTTACAAATTTAAATTAAAAATCAAATAATTTGAATATCCAAAAACAACAACTGTTTGTTCATAGTTTTAAGTTTTCATTGCTGTCGGCCGTCTTTGTGACTGTTTTGTGTTTTTCTTCACGCGTAAAAATAGTTTAGCTCTCCGGTTGTGAAGACCCAGGTTAGCTAACTTGATATAGAAGAGTATATATATATATTCACCATTACGCTTAGACGGTTCAAGAAGTAGTAAGACAGACATCTAATTCACATAAGGGGTATAGTCACCTTGAATAGCTTTTTAGGGCTTACAACTCATTTCATCTCATCATCATCATCTCAGCCCATATACGTCCCACTGTTGGGCTCGGGCCTCCTCCATAATAGAAGGGTATACCACGCTGGTCAGACGTGTTGGTATAGGGTTTTATTTCGAGTTTTCCTTCTCTAGCATAGATGTTCATCATTCATCATCATCATCATTTCAGCCTATCGCCGTCCACTGCTGGACGTAGGCCTCCCTCATGTTGCGCCACAATGAGCGGTCCTGTGCCGCCTGCATCCAACGACGCCCAGCTACTTTCACTAGGTCATCGGTCCACCTAGTGGGGGGGCGTCCTACACTGCGTCGTCCGATACGTGGTCTCCACTCGAGAACCTTTCTTCCCCAGCGGTTGTCGGTTCGTCGAGCGATGTGGCCTGCCCATTGCCACTTCAGCGTGCTAATTCTTCGTGCTATGTCGGTTACAGCCGTTGTTCTGCGGATTTCCGTATTCCGGATTCTATCTCGCAGAGAAATCCCGAGCATAGCGCGCTCCATAGCACGCTGAGCGACTTTGAGCCTTGATATGAGGCCTACATTTAGGGACCACGTTTCCGTGCCGTAAGTCATCACTGGTAACACACACTGGTCAAAGACCTGTGTTTTCAGACACGGCATAGATGTTATATGCGTTTTATATCCCTTAGTCGTTTTGTACGATCACCCACGGGTACGATAGGGAGTGGTGAATTGTATTCTTACTCCGTCACCACACAGAAGAACATAACTCATTTATTGTTAGTAATTTCTTCATCATTCTTATGTGGTAGGACCACGTTGTCGACAGTGGTTGCACCAACGTTTATTTACAGCCGCGGGCTGGTCCGTCCGGGGTAGCACCATACCCTCGCAAAAAGTTGACGTCTTGCTACTCAGACAATTGAAAATTTGTTACTGCATTTCGTTCAGTGACCGAGAGAGCTAGAATATCAACTTTTGAAAATGTTAGGTATGGTGGGTTTTGGTATTGCTTTTAGTATCACCGAACCTCATTGCACGCATTCACACTCCCTTGAGTTTCTTCATGGTAGGCGGCGCTAGCACTGGTACATGAACGGAAGTATCACTTACCGTCAGGTGTGTTGTTTTCTCGTTTGCCACCAACAGCAAAAACACCACATTAAATCACCCTCAGAAAGTTAGGCTTACAGCTCACTCGCTCATCGAACGAAATGCAGTAGTAAATTACTACTCAGACATCGATTTTCTGCGGGTGTGTGGTACTTACTACCACAGATGGACAGGCATGCGGCTGTAGATAGATGACTGTCAACAGTGTACTGCTACCACACTGAATTCACAAGGTTTAACGATGCGAAAAAATAGCTCATAAATAAAAAAGTGAGCCGTCGCTCAAGATGCCTGGTAGATGTGAAACATCGATTTTTTTTGTACAAGAATATATGCATAAAATAACAGATTATGACAGAATACGTCATAATGTATAAATAAAATATTACAATTTATGTTTATATTATTACATTCATAATTAATTTTTACGCACAAAATCGCATCGCTTCTCTTCACTCACACACTAATTATATTACATCATATAGCGTGGCGTTACGTCGCCGCGTTCTGTTTACACCACGCCAGCGAGCAGGTTTACTCTTGCCTATAGATGTTTCACATCAAAAAGGTAAATTACCAATGACTCCATTTGCGCAGTACTATATTTAATATCAAATCAATCTCAATAACTATCAGCTACGTCAGTATATTGATAAAGAGTTGTTCTACATCAACATACAACTGACGTAGTTGTTCATGTTTATGAATGCCTTGAATATGAAAATCAAACATTTTATTAATTTCAAGCATGTGTGATATGAGTTGGTAAACTTAAACAGAATTCAATTTTATCACAAAAATAAACATCGATATAAGAATGTTGATATACAAAATTATTATAACTCAAGTGATGTTGTCCATTTATATACAATTTGCATCTTTTTATCCACTTTCAAGCGATTACCCGTTGACTGAGAAAAGTGTAGGATATAGTGAAATTAAAGTATTAAATAGGAATAGGCAAAAACCTAAGACAAGAAAAATGTTTGGTAATATTGGATGTAGATTAAATTTATATAAAGATACTTATAGTAATTGTCATAAGTTATATACAACACGAAGTAAAAATAATGTTGTTTATATAACAGATCCGAGTCTTGAAGAACTAGAAAATATTGCTAAACAAACTACATATTTCAAGTTACTAAAAGGTAGTGAAGAGGCCTTATTTACAGATATTAATAACATAGAAGAAGAAGATATTACAGAAAATAATAGCATAGATAAAAAAATAATAGACAACAATACGCCAAATGAATCACTAGGGAAAATTATCATACTTAATCAAGAAAAGTTAGAGAATAATACATCGAATGAAGATGTAGATGAAAACAATATGCCAAATGAAGATGTAGGAGAAGATATTTCATCGCATGAAGATGCAATAAAAAATAATAATCCAGATGAAGGACCAACAGAGTATGTAAGCTCAAATGAAGAAAATAAGTCTTTGGAAAATATTGACAAAATAATAACGACTAATAATGGTAAAACAGATTGTGGATACTGTAAGACAGTAACATTCACCCAAACGGTACCAACACCAAAACGGGCGTTATTCCTTTTTACAACAAACGTAATGTGGGTTGATAATATTAAGCCTAGGACGCAAACATTGCCAGAAGACGTATATTGGTTTGAGAAAGTTACATCCAACACTGCTTCTTCTATTAGTACGATGCCTCCTACTGATGGTCTGAAAACAAAATAAATCACTAAGCGATCATCATATCACAAAACATAATAAATAAATTATTCATTTATCATTAATTGATTGACACTATAGCTGATGTTGTTTTACATAAAATCTTTCTACGAAGAGGCACACTGCATCATACTTGACACCATACTTAGGCGTTTTAAATTGGTGTTATAGGTTATTTAGAAAAGCGCTGCTGCCCTTTCTCTGGTATCAATAAGCATTAACCTTAGCTAATTTTTACCATACCCACAGAAACCCAGTTCAACGCAGTTCTGTCACAGTAGTATTCCTCTGTGAAAGTTGTAATTAACTAATCTTCTTACTTCGTAAGTTTATCAGAAAATGAAAAAGGACATTCATCATTATCATCTCAGCTCATATACGTCCCACTGTTGGGCTCGAGCCTCCTCCATATTAGGAAGGAAATTGACCCTACTGTACCATGCTGGTCGGACAGGTTGGTATAGGGTTTTATTTTGAGTTTTCCTTCTCTTGCATAGATGTTATATGCGTATTGTACATCCTTTAGTCGTAATTTATGACACCCACGGGTATGAGAGGGGGTGATGAATTGTATTATATATATATATATCACCCCGTCACCATACGGAAAATTTCAAATTTACAACATTTTAATACCTCCTCGACGTTATGTATAATATCATCAAATTGATTGAAAATTTGGTGTCGAAAACTAATTTAAGGTTGCTGTTAGCTATTGGAACAATAACAAATGAAACACTTGTTTGCATCAGGACTGAATATAAGAAACTCGTAAGTAATAAAATAGGTAAACGGCATAAATACCGTTAACATCATCATTTGAGCCGATATGACGTACTCAGCCCTGGTGATCGACGGGTATTCGTGGTTCCGGTAGTATTTTCGGCGACTTATTCCTCGGATTGTTGGCGCGGCATTCAGCCTTTCTTAATTAGTGTCGAAAGTGAGTGGACACACCCCTACGGGGCGACAGCTGTATGCTCAGGTCGGTGGCCTTCGTCAGAGTCATACGACAGCACGAAGTTCTCTCCTTTCGAATGGTGCAGGAGTTGACGAGGCACGGTTGCTTCGACAAGTACCTGCACACGGTCGTGATGAGTCAGAGTACATTGTCTTGTCACCACTACGAATGCGATGAGGACATGACGTACACGTTTGAAGTGCGTGCCGCGAGGGCGGAGTAGCGCCGTGAACTCATCGCAATCTTCGGTACCGAACTGACGCTGTCGACCATCGCCAGAGGCGAGATAGGGCTGACGCACACCGCTGCTGGTACCTCGGTCATCATAGGTAGGAATATCTGCACCTGTTGCCGCCCTAACCAACGCCGCAGGTAACTGAACCGACAATTAGTCTGGCGCTCGCAGATAGACTGACCGCGCGAGGGCGGTCATTCAACCAACAGTGCCACCGAGGCGTTGACGAAAGATATTATCCGAAAGAATAGCCGGCTGGGTACAGTCTTCAAGTATTCGATATCAGTGGTTGGCTCAATTGCAATGGGGAGAGAATATGGTAGGTATGGGGTCACGCGCCCCCTTTCGTCGCGCTGAACAGAGCAGACAGCGTGCGTCCAACGCCACCCAAAACCAAGCCTGCCAAAAATAAGTACATACAATTGGAAATATGGAGTTCAAAGCAACGAGTTGACTTATTGATGTGCAATTAATTTACAAACTGACCTGATAATATTATGATTAATAAATACTTTGAAGATAGGTGTTTGTAACTATCATCATTGCTCTTAACCCTGTTACTTAGGGCAGACTCAATATGTATTCTCTTCCATCGCATATTGCAAAGTTATGGGCAATAGTTTTATGATCGGCCACCTGACTGACGTTACCCCTTGTTTGAAATTTAGTGTTTGACCAGACAGCATCACATGGGAGTAGATCCGGGTTAATGTCAAAGATCTTATTCATCTTTTACGACACTCACGAGCAATGTAAAGATTGGTACTATTCGTAGCCGCCACTACTCAGCATATTCCAAAGATGTTTGTATGCGGTAAAATTAAAAAAGAATATCGTATTGTGTATGTTATTACTATATACCAATAATTTGACTGTACAAAACGTGTTGTGGTCAAAGTAGCGAACTCCTATGCCAAATATTGTGTTTTGTACCTAGTGATTTTGTACTATTTGGATGCTATCCTCACATAGGGTGGATCTTTATGCAATCTTCAAATGTGTTTTATATTTGTAAAACTCTTCGTGACATAAGGATTTATTACTTAGTTAAGTATAATATTATGTACAGGTCAATGTTTTCTTTGTATAATTATTGTGATTTTTTATTAAATAAATTATGTTATTCATTCATTACTTCTGTAACAGGCTTTTTACTGTTTTTATTAAGTCTGATGTGGTGACGGAGTAAGAACACAATACACCACCTCCTGATAATGACATCTACAGGTAAGAATACCTGTAGATTTTGTAAAAGGCGACTAAACGATATGCATATAACACTTATGCAATAGAAGAAAAACTCGACATAAAACCTTATATCAGCATGTTTGACCAGCGTGGTATAGTAGGTTAATTTCTCTTCTATTGTGGAGGAGGCCTGAGCCCAAGAGTGTGATTTATGCAGGCTGAAGTGATTATGTATATGCGTATGACAAACAGTTATTATAATTGAAGCTATGCGACATCGAAAGAGAATTTTTATTTAGCTTATGCTATAAATAAGCATCTTATATTTTTAATACTTTATTTAATATAATTTTATAATTGATTATGTCTTAAGAATGTTTCAATGTGTGTAAATATATATTGTAGTTAATGCTAAGAATAGTGTTGTAAATAACATATTGTAGTGGTAGGTGTTAGCGCGTGCGTCCGCAGCTCACACCATCAGCATTGTATCAAGAGACGTTGTTATTGAGTTCCTTTTATCTGGGTTGCTCACGGTTATTACAGCGGCCGTCTCCCGCTTGACGAGGGTAAATCCCCTTTCTTCATATTCCCGCGCACGTTCCGTACGCCCGACGGTTTTTATATCTGTCCGTAAAAATAAATATAACGTTGAACATGTCGAAAATGGATACTATTCACAAGTTTCAGAATGTTTAGAATTTTGAAGCGAATAGCGTCAAATAATACGAATATATATAATAACATTTTTGCAAAGATATCAACATAATTGGTGCCGGTTCCTTTACAGATAACAAATACGTTTATATTTTCTATTTTATTAGTTTTTGTATATTTTCTTTGTTCTATTAATTTTATTGCATTATATTTTTTTATTTCCGTGTAATGATGAAGTAAGAATACAATTCACCATCTTGACCGTGCATGTCGTAAAAATGACTATGGGATATAATATGCACATAACATCTCGAAATGAAACCCTATACCAACCTGTCTGACCAGCATAGCAGCATAGCCTGAGCCCAACAGTGGGACAAATGTGGGCTATATAGTAGGCTCTAGAAACCTTAAAAATGGTTGGCATAGGGAGCATTTGATCTTAACTATTAGGAATCCAATGAAATTGTCGAATCAATTTACTTATAGTTTTTATTATAATCATTTTGCATTTATTGAATATATTTGCTGGTTTAAGTGCATATTCATAATATATTTAAGACAGAGATATGAATGCGAGTCAATTATATCTCTCGCTACACTATCACACTGCCGACTTACTATAGAGAAAACCTTATTTTTTTCACAAGATAATCTTTTAGGCATATGATGTTCAATTGCCGGCTCAATGGGGAAGGGGAGGTAATATGGTGGGTTGTGGGGCCGCGCTCCGCCCTTTTAGCACCCTGGATGAAAGAGACGACATATATGCTGACCATAGCCCACCCGAAAAAGACATATATTGTCAATGGACTACCAGTCCATTGGGCTTGGGCAGGGAAGGATTGGACAATGCTTACAATCCAAGCTAAGCCGTTGTCTGCTTACCAACTATTTTCTAAAACTCCGTATTTGCGTCAGAATAATAGAGGCCAAGTTCTTTGCCTAAATGTCATCACTTCGGTTAAAGCCATTTCAGCTAATGCTGTGTGATTTTTTCGGCAAGCGATGTTATTCGAATATTACAGCTATCCTTTACGCTTCTGTCGACTATTTTTTTTTAATTGAGTATTATCCTGATTACACTACTCTGTTCAGTTAAATTTAGCTCTTGTGGTCTAGAATACCGCTTGCATAGACTTTCTGTGTTCAGTAATGTAATATTAATGAGGCAAGGAGTCAGATGAAGGAAAAGCTAGCCGAACATGGCATATGATTTTACATGCACGTGTCTACTAATCTCAGCCTGTATATGTTCTACTGCTGAGCTGTAGCCTCCTCCAAAAGAAGAGGAAAAGCGATGCACCAGACCACCCTAGTCAAATGGGTATAGGTGTTAATTCCTGTTTTTTTCCTTTCTTGCATTTAAATGTTAACAGTATATATCCCTTAGACGTCTTTTACGATACCTATGGGCATAAGAGTAGTATTATAAATTGTTTTCTTACTCTGTCATTAAACAGAAAACTTGCCTTCTCAACAAGAGCTTCTTTCAAATAAAATACTAGCAGTATGTAGTTCCTGAAACAGCAGATCTTCCGCTTTATTATTACACGTTGCCATCATCACCTGAAAAGACATGGTTCGTTTAATAGATACTCTATATGTCTTACGATGATATTTTTAATGAAGATCGTTGGGAATTTGCAAATAATATTCCACTAGTAGGTAAACACATAAGTAGGTATTCAATGGTCTTCATCACTGAATGCCTACTTATTTACTGAAGTAACTACTTCCATCCATCTATCAGCCCATCGACGTCCAGTGTTAGATACACGCCTCCCCACGAGAATGCCACTCGGAACGGCCCTATGCCACTTGCATTCAACGATTCCCTGCAACTTTCAAGATGTCGTTAGTCCACCTAGTAGGGGGTTGTCCTACGCTGCGTCGACGACATTCTCAAAGTCGCAAGGAACCGTTGGATGCAAGTAGCGTAGGATCGTTCCGAGTGGCATTCTCGTGGAGAGTCCAGCAGTGGACGTCTGTATCGTCGACGACATTTTCAAAGTCGCAAGGAACCGTTGGATGCAAGTAGCGTAGGACCGTTCTGAGTGGCATTCTCGTGGAGAGTCCAGCAGTGGACGTCTGTAGGATGTATCTGTAGGTATAGATGAATGAATCCAATTCAATGTATGCAATTTTTCATCAATGTTTTCTTTTTTTTTTTATTATGCAATTCATTCGGGCTGACCACAGAGGACAACTCGGTACTGGTGGTCGGCCCGACGACGAAGGCGACGTTAGCACGTCGGTGGTTTATGGGGTACAGACAACCAATTTTTTGTATTAACAATCGGCAATCTGCACTGGCCATTCTATTATATACATGTACATGTGTGTTTTTAATAAACTAATTTTAACTTAGGAAAGTACAATATAATTTTAATGGCGGAACATAACACACTGATTGCCTATTAATTGTTTATGTAGTTAAAACAGGTGCATTGCATCATAGCCAGTTTTTTATTCAAACGTAATGTGGATACTTATTATAACCATTGTAAGCTTGTATACTATAACAGATACAAGCTCCCCCTATCGCCAAATGAAGTCGATGCCTGATATTTATAATTTGGACTATCCTCGCAATACTTTTAAATCTAGACCGATAATTCATTATTTAAAAAGCAATGTATATGACAATGATTTAAGAAACACACAGAGATTTCAAAGTTCAGAAGTATTAGCTCATAGAGTACGAATATTACGTACTATCCTCAATAAGAATGAGCATAGCAGACCAGGGATGAGGAAATATTCACAAAGGTATAATGGTCCTTTTATACAGCGCAAACTTGATCAATATGACTCTCAAAGTCAATACCCAAAATCAACTCGTAATACTGTGATTACTACAAGTACTATGATTCCAGGCTTTTTTGTGATCGACAGTCGTATTAAAACAACAACGAGTACTCAAGTACCATTTTAACGTATTGTTATGAAAAAAATGTGTGTGTGTAAGAAGTGTTATTCGTCTTTAGCGTAACAAGATAACATTCTTTCTAAAATTTTTATCCTTCGCGGTATCCTACGTTTGTAGAAATAATGACACCAATAATAGAAAAAAGATATTTAATACATGGAAATTTTTATTACAACGTAATATTTTGTTGACATTTGTGACGGTGTGCGTGCGGTTTGTAAAAAATCTTGACTAGCTAACTTAAGGGTGTCGGTTTTTCGTAACGGTGTGCGCGCGCATCGTAGAAAACGACTAAATAACTGTGTTTATTTTTTTTAATCGTGTTTTAATCTTAAAAAAAAATAATTACTCGAATAAATTGTTTCTTTTTATTTTATTGCTATTATTATAAATAAAAATTAGCAATAATATGAGTGACATTACATAAAAAAGTTAGACAAGGTCTGTCGTAAAGACAAACGATGTAAGTGAACTTTTGTATTTCAGGGAAATATTTTAATTAATCAATCAGTTGTCAAAAGCAGCGATTGTTTTTATTATTCATTTCATCATCATCATCTTAATTCAAAAACGTCTCCCTTTTTTTTGGGGGGTAAGTTACCGTCAGCGCACTCCTCGCACCATTCCGTCCGGGGCGAGAGAGGGGCGTAAGCACGCACACCCGCAACCCACCCATATAGCACGTCGCCTTCGTCGTTGGGTCGTCCACCGGCGCGGCGTTCCTTGACTTCAGTCAAGGTCGCCCCGACCGCGGTCGACCCGACGAAATACCCCAAGGGAATACTCTCTCCCGCCCACGTCCCCTACGGAGACGCCGAAAAAAACGTCTCACTGCTGGGCCCAAACCTCATCCATCATAAAAGGGAAACTGATTTACCTTGTATACCGCACTGGTCA
The DNA here is from genome assembly GCA_032191425.1 of Lymantria dispar. Classification (NCBI taxonomy): domain Eukaryota; kingdom Metazoa; phylum Arthropoda; class Insecta; order Lepidoptera; family Erebidae; genus Lymantria; species Lymantria dispar. Next base: position 864,177 of record CM063442.1, read on the forward strand.
GACGTATTGATATAGGGTTTGATTTAGGGATTTCCTTTTGTTGGTAATTTCACGATACCTACGGGTAAAAAAGGGGGTGGTGAACTATTTTCTTACTTCATCACCACACGGAATATCATTCATTTATTTACATAAAACTTTAAAAGCGATAAAACCGTATGTACATTTACATTAATCATGAATATTGTAAAAAAATACTATTTAATAATCATTTGCCTTAACCGTAATAGAGAAAAATCTGCAAGGTTGAAAGCTTGGTTGAAAGCAAATTTACTTTTAATCACGTTTGAAGGCTCTTTTGGTCAAGCGTTGATACACTCACACTCCACAAATCGCCAGGAGTAGAATTGACAGGAGAGGGTACCCCTCAGGTTATTCCATTGGGCCGGCCACGAAGGATAAGGAACTTGGTACCGGTGGTTGGCCCAACGACGACGGCGACAAACCACGGTGGTTTATGGGGTGAGCCGTACGGCGGGCGCGCTGACCAAAAAAGGGGGTAGAATTGAAGGCATGCAACCCCATAACCTGCCATAAACTGTTACACTATCAACTATTATGCCAATTAGGCAGGCCATCGGTACTGAAACCTTGTCTTCTGTGGCATGATTGAAGAATATAGATGACTATTATTTACTTAATGGTTTCTAATATTTATGCGAGTATTATATATTGTAAATAAAACTATTTTTCGAACAATCATGAACCATGTGACCATGAACGATGTAAAGGGTTTGAAACGTCGGGCAATCAAAAATCAAATCGACTGCACAGATGGCGTAGTGGTTAAGATACCTAACCGTGCCATGGTCACGAGTTCCAATCCCACGCAGGACAACACTTTGTGTGATCCACAAATTCTTGTTCTGAGTCTGGATGTAATTTGTGTCCGTTAATTATGTTTGTAAAGTGCCCACAAGGATAATTTCCTATGGGCAAGGTGTTGTCTTTGATAAAATCCGTAAAATAGTTTATTTATAATGACAATGACGGTTTGATGAAGTATCACCCAACATTCTGCAGCCAGTCGTTCTGTAAAACTTCTATCATACTAGCGTGATGTGTGCATGTGTCTTTATGCATAAGGGTTGAAACATTAAACAAAAAACGGACCCCAAATAAAAAAAAAAACAGATACTCGTAAAAGTAACACGAGTGTACCCGAAGGGAAAATATGATATTGCTTTTAAATATGAAATATTACGCCGAAAGTGTTCTTGTATTATGAAGAAAAAGGGTTTTAGGGTGCGTGACGTTTATGGTAGCGCGGGGCCCGGCGCCGGCGGACACCCCCCATGTGTCTCTATTGTGGATACAATGAATTAATATTGCTCGTTACATTTTTTATTGTATTTGAGTTGGGAGGTTTTGAAGTCTTTTGATGTTTACGCAAGTATTACATCTAATAAAACTATTTTTACAGATTCTGTCGTGTATTTATTTTGTTCTTTACTTGGTCAGTAAAGGTGACCATCGCAGTTTATATAAATCCCATGGTTGGGCTCTGGTTACTTCCACAATGGAAGGGACATTGACTTACTATTCCGCGCTGATCAGACGCAGACAGTGTTGGTATATGGTTTTATGATGAGTTTTCCTTCTCTTGCATAGATATTATCTGCATATACTTCAGCCGTCTTCTACGACACCCACGGGTGGTGAACTCTATACTTACTCCATCACTACAATGAAAAAAAATTGTGTATATGTGTGACATTTTTTCTCTGTCTCGACTTCACCATTCCTGAGAAATCTTCAATACTCCCTTTGCGGATTTTTATGACTCTTATGAGAAAATAAGGTTTACATAGTATTTTTTTCTAAATCGTCAGTACAGTATGAAATTTATACGTATTTACAACTATTTGTAAATGTGAATTATAAATCAGATTAGCTTCTATTAAGCTTAGAGCCAGCTAAGATTAAGGTCTTCTTTTAAACTAAGATCGTATTCCGTTATAATGGAAAATTTTCAACACTATTTCTATGAATATAGTAATAGGTATTATAAAATATATTCTTCTTGAGTCATAAGTCATCTCCACATATCCCGCGGGATAAGCCATTCAACGTAGCGTGAAATGTTACTAGTGTCACCGGACCGTATCTAAACCCGCCCATATACGGAATGAACTACACGTAAGGTTTTGCATATACACTGTTAACTATTTTGCGATTAAATCAAGACTTTTTTTAAAGATTCTGAACTAAAAAACATATTCTTGTATTGCGCGGGATTTTACAAATGTACAATTAGTGGACGCAATTTTTACTCAGATTTACAACAACAATTTGGGGCTGATATAAAGTTTTGTCCTGCGCGAAAATCGAATTCGCGACACGGCACTTCAGGTATTTTAACCACTATATCGTCTATGCAATCAAATTAACTTATTATATTTTGACGATTTGCTGTATCCGACTCCAAATCTCTGCATTTTAAATGTTTAGCCGCCATTTAAAGTCCATATTGATTGCAATGCCATTGATCCATCAAGTTATTACATTCCCTTGTTAGATGTTACATCCCCACAAGGTAGAAAAATAACAAAAAGCTCTTTTCTGATGGATTGTTGATTGCATTTAGCATCATAAATTTTTATTGTAGAATTAATACAGAATAGAGAGGGTACATGTCAAGCAGTAAATATATCACCCAGATTGATACTGTGTAATAAATTATATAAATTTGCATATGCATTGCATAAATTGGTTAACATAATCAATGTCAATGCATTTACTGAGGCGTATCATAGTTGTGTTTCATCAACAATGGCATATGATTTTATACGTTGCCTCAAAATATAAAACCATGCTATAAAAGCATAAACAATCCTCCTGCACAATAAGAAGGTAATCTATACAAATAAATAAAATTTAAGTGTCTGTTTGAAATGTGAAAATACTGGGCTTTTTTCATGCTCACACTGTTATTTGCACGACACCTATGCCTAAAATAGAGTTTAAAAATTGTTTGTCTGTCTGTCTGTTTGTTTGAGGTAATCTTCAAAACGGCTGGACCGATTTTGATAATATTTTACTACCAGGTATCTGTCTATATAAGGACTAACTTGGGCTATATTATATGACGGTATTCCCACGAGAACGGGTACTATGCGGGTGAGGCGAAGCGAGGGCGGGTTGCTAGTTGACTATATGACGCTGATCAGAGGAGTAGATATAGGCCTTGATTTCGAGATTTCCTTTTCTTGTATAAATATTCTATAAATATTAATATCCTTTAGTCGTTTTTTACAATACCCATGGGTAAGATAAGGTGAATTGTATTTTTATTTCATCATCACAGGCAAAGATATTTTCTGATACAATAGTTAACAAGATTGCCAGTTAGTTTTTAAAAAAGGGAGGCAAGGGTTCTTTCTTTTTCTATATTTATCAAATGATTTAAATATGTGCACCTGTATTGCTCAGCTATTAGTTACGTCACGGAACTTCAAAAGAGCAACGGAATAACCAATCGCCGATGCTAAACGTATAGTGTGTACTGAGCCTTAGATAATATTAAACTTGACCCTCCGACTTATATTGACCTCTTAAACATAATAGTCCTTACCAATTTTTATACTTGAACTAAGATTTCCTTTGGTGCTAAAGATTAAAGATAAAGATAAGTACAACGTAGGAATAAACATTGGTAATCGTCTTTTTATGCCTATAATAAAATAGTAAAGAGACAAAATCTGTGCATTGAAGATATCTGAGAAAAGTGAATTTTGAAATTTCGTGTTGTGTGTACACTTCTTCGCGTTTCAAGAAAAAACTTCTGAATTTTATTTTTTGAAAATTGGCATGATAATAGTTTTGAGTAGCCTAAAGGAATAAATTAATAATGGTATATTATTTGGAATATTTTCCACGTAAAAGCTTTATGAGCAATCTCTAATAATCCACAACGTAATCCACATCCAGTCATATTAAACCACGCGTTTCAACATAAATATAAAGTTTATTTATAATAAAACCACATTCTGTCCATGGATTCGCCCGTATGAAAATTATATTTTCCAAAGTTGAACTATCCCAAGAAAACAAATTGACCGAGTAAAAGGAATTCTATGTGTTAATCTATGTGATAAATGTAGACTATGCCACTCGCTGATCCGCCCGTGGGGTAATGGAGTAAGAATACAATTCACTATTCCCTATCTTGCCCGTGGATATCGTAAAAGACGACTAAGGGATATAATATAGAATAGAATAGAATAGCATTTATTGTCACATAATAACTAAACATCTGGTTGACCGAGCTTCGCTTCGGAATATTTTTGTCGAATTTATTTAGATATATATTAATAAAAAAATAAATAATAAAAATTATTTATATAAAAAACCACAAAAAGAGAATAATAATAACACCGAGATTCGAACCGACGCTGTTTAAATGTCACATAATCCAAAATAAAACCGCCCGTCTCCCCACCTGAGCTATCGGAACTCATAACATTAACACCGAAATTTGAATTCATATTCTTTTAAAATTTAATGTCATTATATTATTTTACTAAAAACACAGACAAAACAACATTTTCTATAAATAAAACCTAGCTAGATCGATTTTTTGGACCCGAAACCTCTAGTATGCCAAGTTTCAACAAAATCGTTGGAGCCGTTTCCGAGAGCCTGTATATATATATATATATATATATATATATAAACTCATTTGCAAAAAAAACGGGCGGTTTTGATTTTCATTCATATTTAAAAAGATACAATACCAAAAAGGTTTCAATCGTTTGTACACGTTACTGGCCGGTTTTAAAAATGCTGTGGTATTTAAAAAAGTACGTTCTAAATTCAATTTTTCATTTGATGTTCATTTTTACAGAAAACCCCTTTTTATCCTACATTTTTGGCGCGAAGTTCCAGAAGTTAACATCGACTTTCATAACTTTTATTCAATTTTTATCGATTAATTTCATATCCTTGACTGTCAAAGCTTTATTTAATGCTGTTTGGCTGTATCAAAAATGGTAGATAAAGTGGTAAAAGCTACCAAAATTATCGCGCTGCTTGAAGAGGGTTGCAGCCAATGTTTCGTGGCTAGGAGGCTAAATGTTAGTCGCTCGACAGTCCAAAGGACCTGGCAGCGATATCAGGAGACTGGTTCCGTCGAGAGAAGGCCTGGTTCTGGAAGAAAACCATGTACCCAACCACGGGATGATCGTTTTCTTGTGAGTCGCGCATTGAGAAATCGCAAATCTTCGTATGTGGATCTTAAGAACAACCTCCAAGAAGTAAGAAATGTGCATATTAGTCTATGGACGGTCAGGAGGAGGCTTCTCGCTGCCAATATACGCAGTCACCGCCCGGCCCGCGGCCCCAAATTACTCCGTGAGCACAGAGTTCACAGGCTTAGGTTCGCTAGAAATTGTGAATCATGGACTCAAGACGATTGGAATAGGGTTTTGTTCTCTGATGAAGCCAGGATATCTCTGTTCGGTGAAGATCGACGTCGGCGAGTGCTAAGAAGACAAGGAGAACGCTTTGCAGAGGCATGTTTCGAAGAAATCACACCTTATGGTGGGGGCTCTGTTATGTTTTGGGCAGGAATAAATTCAATGGATCGTACAGAGTTAGTCTTCATTGAAAACGGCTCACTGACTGGGCATCGATACATAACGGAAGTTCTAATTTCTCATGCACAACCCGCATTGGCCGCTCTAGGTGAAGACTCGATTTTTATGGACGACAATGCTCGCGCCCACCGATCCCGCGATGTTAATGCGTATGTGCAAGAGGTCGGCATTCGTCGTTTGGATTGGCCAGCTCGAAGTCCCGACCTCAATCCCATAGAGCATGTCTGGGACGTTCTGAAACGGCGTGTGAGATCAGTACACCCGGCTCCGCAGACCATCAGAGAGCTGAAGAATGTGATTACTGCGGAGTGGGAACGTATTCCGCAAGCAAGTATCCGGGATATACTCGCTAGCATGCCCAGACGAATTCAAGCTGTGATTTTAGCTAGAGGGGGTCACACTCGATACTAAACATTTATCTGCTTTTACTTTATTAAAGAAAAACAAACAAAAAAACTTTTTTATTTTTACTTCATGAGCATATGCACTACTAGCGAATATACACTACTAGCGAGGTTTAGCATTATTTCCCATAAATTGTATCTAAATTTTATGAAATACTGATGAAAACGATTATTTTCTTATTAATTTAGCAAATTGTGTGGATAAAACTACCTATAATTATCAAACAAAGAAATATTAACATTTGAAATGGTTCATTGCTTAGGTGCCCGTTTTTTTTTGCAAATGAGTGTATATATATATATATATATATATATATATATATATATATATATATATATATATTGTGCTGTGTGGTAGCGGCTTCGAATACTACCAACCCTTGCTTTGCTCGTGGGTGTCGTAAAAGACGACTAAGAGCCCTAGATTGACCCGGACCAACTCCATCTGGTACCATTTGGGTCAACGATTACATTCCCAAGGAGGGTTGACGTCAGGCAGGCGGCCGGTCATAAAAGTCATTGCCAAAACTTTTTGTAATATGTCAAAACACATATTGCGTCGACCCCAAGTAATTGGGATAAGAGCAAGATGATGATGATGATATATATATATATATATATATATATACAAGAATTGTTCGTTTAAAGATATAAGATAATTATAATACATGTTTTTAATTTATTTTGACAACAGGGGAATGCTCAGCATTGTGCTGCATAGAAATTATTCTGGCTGGTTTTCAGAAAACCCCTTTTCTCAAATATATAAGAAAGAAAAATAATAAAAAAAGAGAAAATAAAAAGGAATAACATAACTTACAATAAGAATGATAACAATATAAATAACATTAATGTATTGAATTATGAAGGATGTGCTTTTGTATAATGAGTTCGCTTTTTCGGTTTTTTAATGTGCATATAACATCTGTGCAAGGGAAGAAAATCTCGAAAGAAAGCCCTAAACCAACATGTCTGACCAGCATTGTATAGTAGGTCAATATCCCTCCTATTGTGGAGGAGATTGGAGCCCAACAGTAGGACGTGTATAAGCTGAGATGGCAGATGGTAAACGATTCGATGATAACGTAGCTTTTCTTTGATATTTTTTTAACTCTGATAAATCGTTCGCAATTTCACCCATGTAGTCCTTGTTCCCATAATTACTCGCTGATAATATAGCTCTCCATTGCTGAAAGATTTTTTTTATAGTCGATTATGATCACGGGCGGAGTAAGATGTTTCACGTCCAACAAGTCATCGTTATTACAGAAAGTTTAAATCTACTCACATTTTGGTGAAAATTTATTGCCCGCACAAGAGGAACCAGCTTCCTACGAATGAAGAAAATGAAAGTCATGATAAATGCTGAATTTATTCGAATACCAGTCATAGTTGACGTTGTGATTCTCGAGATTTCTGTGCGAGATCGAATTCGAAATACAGAAATTCGGATAAGGACTGTAGTAACTGTCGTAGCACGAACAACTAGCCGGCTGAAGTGGCAACCGAAGTGGTAAGACTTGTAGAAGGTCATAAGCAATAAATAATGCTATAGAAATTTTCAAATTGATAAAGCTATAACAAGAACGACCTTATCATTGATTTTTTTTTTATATGGGTGGGCTATGGGAAGCGCACACGCGGTCCATTCCGTCCGGGGCGACGAAAGGACGGCCTTCGGGCCCATAACCCACCTGTACCCACAAACCACCCGTACCCACGTCACCTTCATCGTTGGGCTGACCACTGGAGCAGGGTGACTTGTCGTTAGTGGTCGGCCCGACGGAATACCCTTTCAGGTATCCTCACCTCTCGAAGTCCCTGTCTCTGGACGTCGGTCGCCGTCGCGTGGTCAGCTTCTCTGCGGGTGACGGACTAAAATTACCCGGTCCGGTTACCCGCGGCCTCGGCTAGGGCACCTTATCATAGATGGTTAGTAAATCATATCATTCGAACCTTATAGCAACTCGAAGAAATTTCCATTCTTCAGGCATTTCTGCTACACTAACTATAGCAATCAATCTTAATACTCGCATGTAGGCACCGTTAAAATTGCTTGTATCAGGGATGCTGTACTGATACGCGTATTGTAGATTTACATATTCTTATTTATTAGCTGAACAGTAAATTTTTCTTCTGGTCTTCAACTATGTGTACGAGGGAAGTAGAATCAATCTTTTCCAACTATTCTGTTTTAACGTTATTTATTCAATTTGTTGTGGGTACCAAGAAAACCGTTTTCCGGGACTACCTGAGGGTCAAACCTGAGTAGACCTTTAGGGAGACCACTGTAGATTCTAGTAGTTAACTTGTGATCGTGTAACACTAGTGGGATTTTGTCCAATCATAATTTGCTTTTGTATTAAATTGAAAAAAAAAATTGCATCCTAGTTTAAAGGTCATTTTACTAGAGATAATAGTACAAACAATTTCATTTATAGAAAGTAATTTAAATAAAGATGAATGCGCTGAGTTTCTTGATGGCCTTCTTAGCTTGCAGCCATGTAGATTGTTAGATTAATTTTATACGAAATCTAAATTTAATAATATGTAAGTACTATCATCATCATCTCAACTCCTACCGGGTTGAGAGCCTTCCGCTCGCCCATTGCCCGCGTTAAGCTGTCAAGGTCATCTGCGACCAACAGCTAAATACACACAAAAAAAAAAAAAAAAAAGTCTCAACTCATATAGGTACGTCCCACTACTGAGCTCTACTGAGCTCGAGCCTCCTCTAAAATAGGTGGGCAATTATCCTACTATAAACTGATTAGACGGATTGGTATAGGATTTCATTTCGAGATTTTCTTCTCTTTCATAGATGTTATAAGCGACAGTGCTTTAGTCGTCCTATGCGATGCAAGATAGGGGAGTGATGAATTGTATTCATACTCCGTTAGCACACATCCTATCCTATTAATAATAAATACCTAACCTAACCTACTAAACGCGAAAGTTTGTGAGTATGTGAGGATGCTTGTTGCTCTTTTACGCTAAAACTACTGAATGGATTTTGATGAAACTTCATATAAATATCAGACTATAATTTATCTCGATATGTCCACGGGAAGGGGAACTATGCCGGTAAAACCGCAGCACGCTGCCAGTAATAGAAAAGAAATATTCACAATTATAGATAATCACAATCAATGTATACGAAAGGCTAACTGCATCGGGTAGCTCGTAAGCTAAAGTTTAATTGACAGTGGAAACCCCGCAGGCTCGCCACTTTGGCTAAACTTTGATCAACTGCAGTTTCAGCATATAAGTTAACTTTAGTGACCGCTATTGTTGTTGGACTATTATTTTCCTTCTCATATTCATGTATTAGCAGTTTTAAGGATAGATTTAGGGGTAAATAAAGCATAAAATATCTAGTAGCAAGGAAACTTATTTGCGAGTGAAAAATAATTATCCCGTGTTTGAGTCCATATCTATAAAAATAGCTTATCGTGCTATCATGCAGAATTCCATAAATCTATTGGGTAATCTTTAAATGTCTTTTTTTCGTGTGATGACGGAGTAAGAATATAACTCACCACCCTTGCCCTTGGGTGTCTTAAAATATAACTAAGGGATTAAATATGCATATAACATCTCTGCATGAGAAGGAAAGCTTGATATGTAACCTTATATCAACAGTCCACCCGTGACCATGAACGCTGTAAAGAGTTCGAAACGTCGGGTAATCAAAAATCAAATACAAACGCGATAAAATCCGTAAAGTAGTTTTATTTAAAATATATAATACTCGCGTAAACATCAGAAATCATTATATTTAACACCTTTGACCTGCGTACTATAGTAGATCGATTCCCTCTTATCTTGAAGTAAGCTCGAGTCCAATAGTGGGCAGTGTATGAACAGAAATAAATGAATGAAAGTAATCCTTTCTTTCGGGCAAAATGAGGTTTCATCACGTAGATCCGACTAGCATGGAGGACGGCGTGGACTCCAATAGAGCGCCTGTTTTCCGTTTTTGCTTATTACTTGAATCGCCAGAAATAACTGCATGCGATTAGCATCCATTAATGGGCTTGAAAATAAATATATATAGCTTCAAAAAAGCATTCTTTAAACTCTCTATAGTATAATCGAGTCTTCATAAAATATGCTCAATATATTTGATTTCCGTGTAGTGATGTAGTACGGATATTATTTTTTAACGGGTATCGTAAAAATAATTGAGTAATGTTAGAGAGGGAAAACTGGAATTCATGGCCATAGTTTTGCAAGATCTCGATACTAGGACCTATCATCATCATTTGCCTGCCCTCAGGCCCTGCTAAGGGGGGGGGGGAGGTCTACTTTCCTTCCATATCCTCCTATTAGCCGTCATATCTGCACTCACTCTTTTCATGCGCATATTCTCATTCACACAGTTCATCCATCTTCTATCATCCGTCTTTTTCAATGCCCAACATTCAGATCCATACATAGTAATAGGACTGATGACACTTGTATATTTTCTCCATAAGTTTAAGGGGTATCCGTGCATCACGTACCGTGGCTCCCTTCTCCGTCCTTGGAGAAGGTAGCCTAGGTATTTAAAGTCGGAACAAACCGGTAAGGATAACCCATCTCGCAAAGTCTCGATAGTACGAGCTATTTGATCGGAAATATTGAAATAATATCATCATTTTAATAAAATTTGTCCCGTAGAGAGATAATTATAATAGTTTCTTATATTTCATCGCCTAACTTTACAATACGGTTATTTTTACACCTGCACTAAGGATATAATCCTTGTATTGCAGGGGATTTTACAAACATAATTAACGACGACAAAATACATCCAGACTTGGAGCAACAATTTGTGGATCACACAAAGTGTTGTTCTGCGTGGGATTCGAACCCTTGCCCCTGGGCCTGTAGGTCGGTATATGAACCACTACGTTATCTGTGCAGTCAAATAAGAATAATAAAATACTGTATTTAATAAAAGGCGTAACAGCAGTATTAGTCCACGTGCTTCTACCATTAAGACCATTTTAGCCTCGTTTTTTCTACTGCCAATTTAACAAACAGTATTTATTTTCCTCTTTCAATGAGTTCAAGAAAAATTTCTTACTTCGACTGAATTTCGATTAGAAAAAGACAAAGAGCCGATTGTGGAGCTATTGAGTGGGGAATCAATTAAAGCGAGCCGTCGATTGTTGGCGGCCGATAACGTCTGTCAGCGGCCGAGGGCGCGATAACATTGTATGAACGGCGCCAGCAACTCGACCTCGCCCTTACATTCGGCACTTTTAATTATTTCAAACGGTTATCGCTTTAACGAGAAAGAATAGACTGGTACGATATCGTTTCCTGTACTCCGTGAAAATTTATGTATTATTTTCACTTTAATTTTCCGTATAAATAAAGTGTGTGGCTTCAATGCTCAGTGTAATGGGTTAGATCTCCGCCCAAGATAAGTTTTAATGTTTAATTTACGTTCGTAAATTTTACTTCTTAAAGTGACTCCTCGCACTATACACCATATAAGTTGCCTTACGCTATACAGCGTAAAAAACGTACACAGTGTTACAATTTATATTAATATTTAATGTTCTCTCAATAAAAAAGTATCTGTCACGCATTTAGAAGCAACCTCCCGCGTACTTATTCGTTTATATTCAGTTAGGCAGTGTTCAAAGGAAGCCAAATAATAAAAGCACTCAACATTATTTTATACTAATTTATTATAATATTTATTTACATTTTTAAAATTCACACAATCTGTACAATAAATGTATACGCCATAATCTATTGATATATATCTCTTATTTATAATAAAAGATACATAATTTATACATTAACATTATCTATAATATAGAATTAACAATAATCTTTAGATACGAAGATATACGTTAAAAATGTTCGTTAATTATTACTGTGCATTAATAATTATATTTACATTTCGACAAGCGTGAATAGCAAGCTTGGTTATACAATTAGTTACTTATATAAAGAATATATTTAACGATCTTCATGATAGGCTTTGAAATAATTAAATTGGAAGGTTTAATCTATATTTTATAAGGTCAGGGTATTCGAAATATATGTTTAATTAATTATATAATTATAAATTAATTGTTATATATGACAGAAGATAATCATGTAATTTGTTTAATATGTTCGTAATGTTTTTTTAATATTTATCCTGGTAAAACACATATGAAACAAAACTATTTTTACAAAGAAACAGGCCCTCCGGGACTATTAACGCTGAATAATATTCTTAACCCGGCACGAGCCCCACAGTGGGACGTATGTGGGCTGCGATGATGATGATGAGTATTCGAAACGATGGGAATGTAAAAATACACATAAAATAAATTCGCAAAAAAACGTAAAAATAGTTTCATTTCAATAATATTTTCATTATAATTTTAAACGTTTAATAAATAAATTTACTTGCATATTAAATCACATACAATTATATATTACACATTTTTTAAAGGAAAATAATAATGTGATTTAGATTTTAATACAGTTATTCTTTTAAATACATTTTTAACAAAATATTTCGACAAAACGTAAGGTGGAATAGTGTTTCATGTAAAATAGAATAGCGTATATAAAAATGGCATTCGAATAACCTGGCCATATAAACACTGAGTGTATTCAATTGGTAAACTTTGGCACATATTCTTGGGAGTTATTCTAAGCGAAGCTGGATCACAAACACTCGTATGGCGCTACTCTAGTTGGGATAATGCAAGTATTATTAAATATGTAAATGTATAATTTAAAATGTAAATGGGAATAGAAAATGTCGAACAGGTTCACAACTATTAAGTAGGTTACGTGTTTTTAGATTAATTCATTTAGAATCTCTGCTGAAATAATTGTGAAACATTAAGTGGAAAATGTATTCGGTGAATAATTTGAAACTTGATTCAAGAAAATACAATGTCGGTATTAACAAACCACCATTTGAAATGTGTACGTATTTTGTTGCGTCATTTAAAATAGTACGTCGGTTAGGGGTATAATTGATTGTAGATTTCACATGATTACAGACACGGTCAGATTACTTTGACGGTCAGATTAGCGATGATTTTCTATAGATCATAAAATGTGTGAGCAAAATTTTGAAACATAGAGTTAGTTATAGTGTGAAGACTTAACAAATATACTCACATTTGCATTTTTAATATTCGTTAAGTTGCAAGATACGATTTGATTGTTTTTGTAATATCAGCAATTTTTTTGTAAATTATTTTGAATATTACATATCTTCTTTTAAAAAAAATTATGTATTTTGTTATTAATGGGACATCTGCTGGGCGTCCCAAGTTAAGATACTTTTTTAAATAAAACAACATCAAAGAGTATTCAACATAAGTTTTTTTTATTTTAACGCCTCAAAAATACCACCTGAAACTGATGATTATTTTAAATTATATGGCATTCTCTTTTAGTCTCTTGTTTCTTTCTCTCGTCGCATCCCCGCACAAACTGTGCCACTATAAATTTTCTGGTCCTTTGAGCCGGATCTGAATCTGGGATCTATGGAAATGTTCAGCGGAAAATGGTTCATACAAAGCCACACAATAAGTCTGGGAGGCAAAATATACCGCTCTTTATCCCGTTCTCTACTTCTAGATGTAGAATTTTTAGTTATAGCTATGAGTTTAGAGTAAGTCCACTGTGATTTTTGCTTATTAGCCATTTCGATATCAGATATATAAAAATTGATTATTATTACTCGTCCTGACTTAAATGAAATCTTAATTCTAAATCTAATTTTGGGAATGAACTTAAAGTTATTCAAATATTACAATTATCTCACTCACTAACATTCATCACTTGGGATATGATAGTAAAAATTCTTGATGATATGTTTTCATTTAACAATTTATATTAGGAGAACTTCGATCACTTATAAACCAGATTCACATTCATCGTTAAGAATAATTAAAAAATAAAGATATCGACGTTAAATAAAAAAATATTATTGATTTTATTTATATATTATCTATATAAATTACTTTTAAAAAATTATACATATTTCATAATAAAAGCCTATTATATAGCTTATAAATTGTAAAATGATTTATCCAAATTTTTCCTACAATTAAAAAAAATATTAAGACATTTAAATTTAAAATATGGAACCTATTATTGAGAAAAATATATTACTCCATAAATCAATATCTTTTTGATAAATTAAAAATCGAATATATTATTATTACTATCCTATTTGTGATAATATAACTGATATTTGTATGTAAATTTGACATTATAAACTGCCCAATATAAATTACAAGTGTACATTAATTAAATGTAAATTAATATTTTATATAATCCACCAAATTTAATTTCATGTAACTCATTGTATGCTGATAGGCTAAGATTAAAAAAACAATGATATCAGCTTACATCAGTATCATCTACAATATAATTTTAAAGGTTCGAGTCTAACTGTCAGACGTTTATGAGCCGAAATGATAATGATTATTATAAAGGAAAAGAGTTTGGACCTTTGAACGAGATATTCTAAAAAACCACAAACTGGATTCCAAAAAATTTAATTTTATAATATAGATTGTTTATCGAGAAATGTAAATAATAATAACTCATAACAAAGTGCATAATAACAATGAAGGAGTGCCTATAAATATTAGCAAATTAGGCAAAATATATTAATACGGTCGTCGAGCACTCTGTGCTATCATCATTATCATAACAACTACTGTCATAACAAAGATTCTAAGTAATGTACTATTATCATTAAGTGTCGTTTTGTAACTAATGTTGAGACTCTTCACAATAGGTTTTTAAATATAAAATCAGCCACAATTCTATGGGTAGTGTTATATGAAAATGTAAATCTAGTATTTATGTGATCATAGTAGGAAGACGACAAAACAACATAGTTGCTGGAGAAAGGAAGGTAAAAGGTTTGATAAAAGTGACATAAAATTTGTCGAATTTCAGGAATACGACACTATAGATTAAGAAAAATAATTTTAAACCAGCAGGTCCACTTGTACTATAACTATGATTGCCAAGAACGATTGTCGCCAACAGCGTAGCCTTCTGGAGCCTGAAACAAAACATACAAATTAGCTTTAATAAAAGTAATTACAGTTTGTTTTATTGCATACGGTTGCAATCGAGCAAACAGTACACTTGATGGTAAGTGTTGCTGCCGCTCATGGACCTTTGCTAAGCCACTGCCTACCGTGAAAAAAGAGAAGGGAATGTGATAGTCAGGGCATCACCAAAACCCACTACATGCAAACACCCTCAGAAGTTGGGCTTTCGACTCTCTCAAATCTTTTTATAACAGTTCAAAAAGTTTTTTTCAGTGTGGTGAAGGAATAAGAATACAATTCACCGCTCCCTATCTTGCCCGTGGATGTCGTAAAAGACGACTAAGGGACTAAAACTAAGACTACTCTTATAACATCCATACAAGAGAAGGAAAATTTTAAACAAAACCCTATACCAACCTGTCTGACCAGCATGGTAGTAAGGTCAATTTCCCTCCTATTCCGGAGGAGGCTGGAGCTCAACAGAGGGACGTAGATGAGGTGAAATGATGATGCTGATGAAAAGTCTTTATTGCTATTATTAATTTCATCTATATGATAATGACATATATCGCTACTATTTAATGTTCTGTAGGTGTTGTAAAGACAACCTAAAGATCAACACTGACTACGGTCGAAAATCCAGCTGCCAAGCGTGGTGATTATGATTTTAATATCTTGTTGACCGACCCGACCGGTATATTTTTGTCGAATTTATTTAGATATATGTATATTAATAAAAAAAAAATTAAATAATAAAAAATATATAAAAAAATACAAAAAGAGAATAATAATAACACCGAGATTCGATCCGACGCTGTTTGAATCCCAAAACAAAAACAGAACTGGACAACTTCCCAACTGAGCTATCGTAACTCATGACGTTAACAACGAAATTTGAATTCATATTCTTTTAAAATTTAATGTCATTAGATTGTTTTGTTAAAAACACCGATAAAACAACATTTTCTATAAACAAAACCTAGCTAGATCGATTTTTTGGTCCCGAAACCTCTAGTATGCCAAGTTTCATCAAAATCGTTTGTGCCGTTGCCGAGATCCTGAAAATAAAAATATATATACAAGAATTGCTCGCTTAAAGATATAAGGTATGTTTATATGACTTAGGTAATTCAGCTATGAGTTTAGTCCGTCGCCCGCAAAGAGACTGACCGCGCGACGGCGACCGACAATGTCCCGGGATAGGGACGTTGAGAGGTAAGGGTACCCGAAAGGGTATTTCGCCGGGCCGACCACTGAGGACAGGGAACTCGGCACTGGTGGTCAGCCCAAAGATGAAGATGACGTGGGCACGTGGGTTATGGGCTCGCCCGCCGTCCTTTCGTCGCCCCAGACTGAATGGACGGCGTGTGCGCTAACCATAGCCCAGCCATAAAAAAAAGGGTAATTCCGCTATAGTGACTTGACATTGCACGATGCACGACGATATTATTATTATTATTATTATATCTTAACTATCTTTTACTATACCCACGGGCAAGATAGAGATTGGGGAATTGTATTCTTACTCTGTCACGGCACAGAAATTATGTCAGGAAAATAAACTACAATACCTTATTTCTTATTTAGTAACAAACAATGAAATATGAATATGATATAAAAAATAATGCTAAAGCCTTATCTATCGAATGGTTTAATATTCATAAGCAAATCAATTTCGTTCAAATAAATCAAAAATAGGTCGGTATACATCGTTGGTTGTGATATTTACGTTTATCTGTGTAGTAAGCTGCAGAGAGCAGTGAAGCGGCACAGTTAGATATCGCTTTGGAATACTTCAATCGTTCTATATACACTGATCCAAATGAGGACGATCGTGAGTTTTGACGGGAATGTGCAAATGTCTTAAATTATTTTGTGGTATTACTCGTATATTACCTAATTTTATAATGATTTCTGATGTTTACACGAGTATTACATATTGTAAAGAAAGCTATTTTATGGATTTTATTGTTTGTATTTGACTTTTGGTTGCCCGACGTTTCGAACATTTTGAAATGAAGCGCAGAAAATATCGACGCAAAAGTAAAATAACTCGACATAAAAAAACTGGATAACGCGGCATAAACCAATCCATCTGACCCGCTGGTCAGTAGGTCAATTTCTCTCCTATTGTACAAGTAAACCAAAGTCCAATGGTGGGACATATGTGGGTTGAAAAGAAAAGGACAAGAAAATATAGATGCTATGCTAGGTATTCAACTATAAATATGTCTAAACATGCGAGTCGGACTCACGCACGAAGGGTTCCGTAACATTGACTAGATAAACAAGTGCCTCCCTATTGCCATTATCGATATTGAGCAAAAAATCAAGTTTGTTGTATGAGAGCCCCCCTTAAATATTTATTTTATTTTATTTTTAGTATTTGTTGTTATAGCGGCAATAGAAATACATCATCTGTGAAAATTTCAACTGTCTAGCTATCACCGTTCTTGAGATACAGCCTGGTGACAGATGGACGGACGGACGGATGGACAGACAGCGAAGTCTCAGTAATAGGGTCCCGTTTTTACCGTTTGGGTACGGCACCCTAAAAACATATAAATTATATGAACACAGACAATTCGCGATTCGTTTAAAAATGTTTCGTTGGGTCAGCAATATAATACATTATTATGATTCAGTAATACCCTCACAATAAAAAACCAGTACAAAATAAACCCTCAATTCAAAAATAAAGATATTCAAGTTCTCATATCGGCAATATTTATTCAAACGCTAGCCATCTATATTTGATATCATATCATTTGGCAGTTTAAACAGTTTTTCCTTGGAGTGTGGGAGCTGCAAGAATTGATTGTACGCGGTCTGTTCTGAATATTTATGAGGGTTAAGTGTGTATGCGAACTCGTTGAATGTTTAATCTCTATTTGGGTGTGAGAGCAAGTGAGCCGGGTGGATTTCAACCGCAGTAGTCGCGAGCACGCCTTTTGGGGACAGCGAGTGATCGCTTCGACATATGTGTGCGTGAGGATTTAAATATATTTGAGTATTATGTCCGCTTATAGTAAGTACTATTTATCAATTACCAAAAAATATGTATGTAATTTCTATGTGGCGACGGAGTAAGAATACAATTCACTATTCCTTATCTTGATTGATGTCGTAAAAGACGACTGAGGAATATATTATGCATATAACATATGTGCAAGAGAGGTCGTAACAAAACCCTATTCCAATTAGCGTAGAATAGTAAGTCAATTATCCCCCCTTGTGGTGGAGTGGTGAGCCCAATAGTGGGATTTTTTAAGGTGTGATGTTGATACGTGCAAAGAGAATAAAAATGAATACTAAAAAGACCACCAAAACACTGCAAGACACCGTAAGCACTTATTGTAAAGATTTGACCCCATAATATAAATAGTTAAAGAATATTTTATAAATCAGAAACCTTTTAGTAATATAAAGCAAGGTGCCTTAATGCCTTTTTAAAAATTAATCATAATTTAGCATCATGTCCTCTGAGTATTTAAGGCCGGATTTTCCTCAGTGTGGCCGAGTACCTTAGTCGCGGCCGCGGGTGACTGAACCGGGGGTTAGTCCGTTACCCGCAGAGAAGCTGACAGCCAAGGAGAGGAGTTCGTCACCTCGGATGGAGCTGAACAGCGGGTGCGATGACCATAGCCCAACCCCCCAAAAAAAGTATGGCCGTCTTCCGATCCGGTGGTTGTATACCTACTAGATTTTTTAGGTTTAAATTAAAAAAAATTGACATAATAATTACTACAAATTTAATGTTTAATAATTACTAACCTTAAACAATATATTTTTTGCATGTAGAATTATTTTCCTCTTTTACTGGCAATAAATTTGTATCAAAATGTGGGTCAAAATTTAGAACTACTACTATTGATATATATCTTTAATAACGATGACTTGTTCGACGTGCGACATTTTAGTCCGCCCGTGACCATGAACGCGGCAAAGTTTTCGAAACGTCGGGCAATCAAAAATCAAACGGAACGCGATAAAATTCGTAAAGTAGTTACGGTATTTACAGCATGTAATGCTCGCATAAACATCAGAAGGACATGTGACGTGTTGACGCTAACACTATATTAATAACTATGCCAATTTTATTATATCCATGTGCGTGGCTCTCAAGACTAGATAAACTTAAGTTTTAATGTTTAAAAATTTCAATTTAAGATCAAATAATTAACTTAAATATCCAAAAATAACAATTGTTCATAGTTTTAAGTTTTCACTTATGTCGATAGTTCACATGACTGCTTTAGGTTTTTTGTCTATACCAATCTATACCAATAAATAAAATTGAAGTGTTTGTTTCTAATGTCAAAATAATAGGCATTTTTCATGCTCACACGGTTATTTGCACGACACCGATGCCTAAAATACAGATTAAAAATTTTTTGTCTGTCTGTCTGTTTGTTCCGGGTAATCTTCAAAACGGCTGGACCGATATCAAAAATTCTTTCACCAATGGAAAGCTATAATATCAGGGCGTAAAGTAGGCTTTTTATCCCGGTAGTCCCGCGGGAACGGGAACTACGTGGGTAAAACGACTAAAACCGAAGCGAAGCGAGGGCGGGTTGCTAGTATATTAATAATTTTAGTAAATTAAAAAATTAAGAGCAGCCTGCTGCCCCATAATCTACCGTATTCGCTCTACTTTACTCCGTACTCGCTCTTTGACGTCTGCAGCCAGCCCTACAGGTTACCCTTTCGGGTACCATCATTCCCCGACGCCTCCTAAGGCGTTCACATAATCAGCTCATTTGCAGTTCCACTTACAGAGCTTATATGTTTCCGTCGGGCCGACCACTGAAGTCAAAGAACTCTGCACCGGTGGTTGGCCCAACGACGAAGGCGACGTGCTATACGGGTGGGTTACGGGTGTGCGTGCTTACGCCCCTCTGTCACCCCGGATGGAGTGGAGCGAGGAGTGCGCCGACCGTAACCCACCGCAAAAAAAAAAGAGCTTGAATGTAACTAAGGTTATTCGTTAAGATATCTATAAGCGAGCAACAACATACTATGTAGTTTATGAACAAAGAACTACAATTAATTAGGAAACAGCAACATAATCAAGCAACAATTTAGATGTTTGAATAAAATAAAATAATAGATATTCATTCTTGGCAAAAAAATCATAATAAAAGAATCAAATGACATAGCTCTTCGCTAGATACAAACGCATACATATATGCTTCAACACGAACAAGTAAAAACCAAGTCGTCACGCGACCGCTCCCAGGATTCTCTTCGGCAGATAAAAGCCCAAATGCTAAGAGCGTTTCGAGTCATTCAAACAATTGCCTGTAACGTATTCCTCGCAACCCATTCCGCCGCGAGTTCTCCGAGCACATTTATATTTCACCACGAGGAGGAAAAGAGACGTTTTTAATAATGCAGTATATTGTTACAAAGAATACAAAGAGGTAAGTAAAGCCTACTGTGGCTGGAGGCCGCTTTGTACGAGCTATTATATTAAAGGCTCTATGTATTAAGTTTTGGTTGTTTGATGGCCATAATTCTGTTAGACAGGTAAAAACTGTTTTGGATATGGTGCGTATTTTATTTCTACGTAAAGTCACTGTTATATTTTTGAAGTTAAAACTGCTTTTGGTGCACAAAGATTTTTTTCGCAGGCTGTAAGTGAGGTTGATCTGTTACGCTCTGAGGTGAAAGGCTCGATCGGGTGAACTCGGGACCGGCGAGTGTACCCGAATGAAAAAAGTACAGTCAGCTGCTTTTCGTTGCTGTGTCGCTGTGTTTACTACATTCAATTTATATGTAATAATAGTCATTATCAATTATTTAATAGTTTTAAATAGTTATTATTAATACATAATAATAATTATTTAAACAAGCATTTGAGAGCAAGGGCGCCCTTTAAAAATAAAAATTAACAATAATGTAGCATCATGCCCTCCTGAGTTTTCTTGTCGGATACGATGGCTGCGTTCCAATCCGGTGGTAGTATATTAGGTTTGTTAGGTTTAAATTAACATTTGTCATCATAATTACTATAAATTACATGTTTAATAATTACTAATCATAAAAAATAAATTTTTATTTTTTTCATACAGAATCGTTTTCTTCTTGTACTAGCAGTAAATTTGTACCAAAAATATGAGTCAAAATTTAATAACTAATTTATGTAGCGGGTAGAACAATTATATATAAATATCTATATAAATATCTGTAATAATGATGACTTGTTGGACGTCAGATATTTAGTCTATCCGTGACCACCAACGCTGTAAAGTGTTCGAATCGTCGGGCAATCAAAAATCAAATACAAACGCGATTAAATCCGTAGTTTTATTTACAACTAGCAATCCGCCCTCGCTTCGCTTCGGTTATAGGTTATAGTCGTTTTACCCGCGTAGTTCCCGTTCCCGTGGGAATTCCGGGATAAAATATAGCCTAGTTTACGCCCTGATATTAATAGCTTTCCATTGGTGAAAGAATTTTTTAAATCGGTCCAGCCGTTTTGAAGATTACCCGGAACAAACAGACAGACAGACAGACAAAAATTTTTTAATTGCTATTTTAGGCATAGGTGTCGTGCAAATAACCGTGTGAGCATGAAAAAAGCCTATTATTTTGACATTACAAACAGACACTCCAATTTTATTTATTGGTATAGAAGACAATCAATTGGTTTACACACATATTATTTTTTTTTAATATATTAGATGGTTGTTGTAAAGGATAACTAGGAGATAAGATATGTGGATAACATCTATGCAACAGAAAGAAAATTCGTCATAAAACCCAACACCAATACGTTTAACCAGCGTGGCATAGATTCAATTTCCCTCCCATTGTGAAGGAGGCTCGAGCTCAATTGTGGGACTTGTATGGACTGAAATGATGATGATGAGTGTTAAGCTGTTTGGTGATACCTACGAATACTACCAACCCTTAGATTTGTCGTGGTTGTAGTAACATATGGGTGTTTTTCATCGACCCGGGCATATTACATTCGATGTCATTAAGTCAACAAATACATTCTCAAGGAGAGTTGATGGCAAGTCGATCATAAAACTAATTGCTAAAACTTTTGCAACACGTACTATGAGGGAAGAGCACGTATTGAGTGAACACTAAGTATTTTAAATATCATCATTATCATTTCAGCTTATCGCCATCCACATGTAACGCCACAAAGTGCGGTACTATGCCGCCTGCATCCAACGACGCCCAGCAACTTTCACCAGGTCGTCGGTCCACCTGGTTGGGCGTCCTACACTGCGTCGTCCGATACGTGGTCGCCACTCGGGAAACTTTCTTCCCCAGCGGTTGTTGGTTCGTCGAGCGATGTGGCCTGCCTATTGCCACTTCAGCGTGCTAATTCTTTGTGCTATGTGGGTTACACCCGTTCTTCTGTGGATTGACTTATTTTGGATTCTATCTCGCAGAGAAATCCCGAGCATAGACCGCCCCATAGCACGCAGAGCGACTTTGAGCCTTTTTATGAGGCCTACCTTTAGGGACTACGTTTCCGTGCCCTATTTATTTAAAATGTGTAACACTCGCGTAGACATCATCACATTTGGGATAGGAGCTGGGTGATGATAGTATACTTTAAATGGTTAGGAGGTGTGGAGATGTGGTTGAATGATCAAAGCAGACATATTTCTCTATCATCTATCTTCACCTGGTCCAACGATAACCTTAGTTGAGACTATGGATAGAAGTAACAAAGAATGTTCAGCACTCGCAATAAAGTCTATTTTCTACGTATATCTACGTATATTTAACGTCTTGGAGTAAAACTTGACAGCCTAGTATTCTCCCATCTATGGTGATGATACCACTCAAAAGAAGATATGTCATGAAGACATGTTCCTTTATAGCCACAAACAGGCAAAATATCTTTAGTGCATAGAACGTCAGTAATGATAAAGAACAAAGCAGTCATGAGGGTGGCCAACAGAAATAAAAACATAAAATTATAAACAAACAGTTATTATCTTTAGATATTCATATTATTTGTTTGATCTTAAATTAAAATTTATAAATGATCTGGTTTTGTCATCTCGTAAGATGTATGAATTTACTCCACATCCCAACCTCCCTGGAAAAGACGGAGGCCCTTTTGTTCCATGGCCTCCGTACCGCCGGGCCTCCCGCCGGCGCTTCGATCACCGTGAATTCGGTCACCATCAGCATCCAGGCCCACATGAAGTACTTGGGCCTGGTGCTCGACGGGCATTTTTGGTTCCGGGAGCATCTCCATCGACTTGTTCCCCGGCTTGTCGGCGCGGCGTCCGCCCTTTCGCGGCTGATGCCGAATGTGGGTGGACCCAGTGCTACGTGCCGACAGCTGTACGTGGGGGTGATCCGGTCGATGGCCCTGTACGGCGCACCGGTGTGGGCGGGGTCCCTGACCGTCCGTCTTAGGGCCCTCCTGTGGCGACCACAGAGGGTCATGGCGATCAGGGCCATACGGGGTTACCGCACGGTGGCGACGGAGGCAGCGTGCCTCCTGGCCGGAACCCCCCCGTGGGACCTGGAGGCGGAGATGCTCACCGACATTTATCGGCGGGTGTCGGAGACGCGCGCCCGCGGCAGCATGGTCTCCATCAATGAGATCACCGCCTGGCGGGTCGACGCCCGCCGAGAAGTAATTGCCCGTTGGGCAGTCCGGCTGGAGAGTCCTCGGTACGGTGTCAGGACTGTCGAGGCCCTCCGGCCGGTGCTGATGGAGTGGTTGGAGCGGACGCACGGGGTGCTTTCCTTCCGACTGGTGCAGGTGCTGACGGGGCACGGTTGCTTCGGGAAGTACCTGCACAAGATTGTCAGGAGGGAGAGCACACCGTCCTGCCACCACTGCAGTTGCGACGAGGACACGGTGCAGCACACGCTCGAGGAGTGTGCTGCATGGGAGGGGGATCGCCGTGAACTCGTCGCAATTATCGGTGCCGACCTGGCGCTGCCGACCATCGCCAGGGAGATGCTCGTCAGCGTCAGGAACTGGGACGCGGTCGCCGCCTTCTGTGAGGCCGTAATCTCACGGAAGGAGGCGGCGGATCGTGTGCGAGTAGAGCTCCTATTCGGCGACACGTTCCGCCGCCGGCGACTCGGGCGGCGCAGGCGCGAGTATCTGCGCCTAATGCCGCCCTAGCCGAGGCCGCGGGTGATCGGACCGGGGAATTGTCCGTCACCCGCGGAGAGGCTGACCGCGCGACGGCGACCGACGTCCCAGTACGTCGAGAGGTGAGGATACCCGAAAGGGTATTCCGTCGGGCCGACCACTGACGACAAGTCACATCTGCTCCGGTGGTCGGCCCAACAACGAGGTGACGTGGGTACGGGTGGGTTATGGGCCCGCGCGCCGTCCTTTCATCGCCCCGGATGGATTGGACCGCGCGTGCGCTTACCATAGCCCACCCATAAAAAAAAAAAAAAAAAAAAAAAAAAAAAAAAAAAAAAAAAAAAAACATCCCAACCTGCCTATAGAAATTTTTACTCTATAGATATAAACGTGTGGTGACAGATTAAGAATTTCCGTGTGGTGACGGATTAAGAATACAATTCACCACCTGGTGTTCCCTTCCACTGTGCATCCTAGGTCAGTAAGGGACGGTAATGAACAAATTCAATTCACCCCACACTCCCTATCTTGTCCGTGGATGTTGTAAAAGACGACTAAGGGATATAATGCGCATATAACATCTAAGAGAGAGTAAGAGAAGGAAAACTCAAAATAAAACCCTATGTCAACCTGTCTCACCAGCATGGTAAGGTCAATTTCCCTGCTATATTGGAGGAGGCTCGAGTCCAACAGTGGGACGTATATGAGCTGAAATGATGATGACGATGATGATGATGAAATATAAACTACTTTAGAATGCCCAAAAATAATAGCGTAAATAGACGAGATTCGTTCGTTCGTTCAGCCTTACTTACAATTTATTTGTATTTAAATAGTCGTCATTGTCATCATTATCATCATCACCCTCTAGATCATACCACCCATATGTCCTAGTACTGGATCTGAGCCTCCTCCACAATGGGAGTATTCCTTGCATAGATATCATCGGAATATTATTATCCCATAATCCTCTTTTGCGACATCCACGGGCAAGAAAGGGGGTGTTGAATTGTATTCTTACTTTTTTTTTATTACAAACGGTGGCAAACGAGCAAACAGTACACCTGATGGTAAGTGTTGCTGACGCTTATGGACAAGGCCACTGCCTACCGTGAAGAAAGTGAAGGGAGTGTGAATGAGTGCATTAAGGCTCGGTGATACCAAGGGTACCACCAAAACCCTCCACACGCAAACACCCCCAGAAAGTTTGGCTTCCGGCTCTCTCGCTCAGCGAACGAAACGCAGTAGCAATTTGCTACTACTCAGACGTCGGTTTTCTGCTCAGTGTGGTACTACCCCAGACGGACCAGCCCGCAGCTGTAGATAGATTACTGTCGACAGTGTGGTCCTACCACTCTTACTTACTCCGTCACCACACAGAAAAATAGAATCAAATAGAATAGCAGGACAATGGTAGTTTGCTCTAACCGAGGCCGCGGCTGACTAGACCGGGGATTTTAGTCCGTCACCCGCAGAGAGGCTGACCGGGCGACGGCGACCGACGTCCCGGGACAGGGACGTCGAGAGGTTACCCGAAAGGGTATTCCGTCGGGCCGACCACTGACGACAAGTTACCCTGCTTCGGTGGTCGACCCAACGACGAAGGCGACGTGGGTACGAGTGGATTATGGGTCCACGCGCCGTTCTTTCGTCGCCCCGGATGGAATGAACCGCGTGTGCGCTTACCATAGTGCACCCATAAAAAAGGACAATGGCAGTTTATGGATGGTAGTATTAACTACACCGACTATTCGATTTGTAATCTGAATCAATAGTTTTTCTTTATGATTAAGATGAATGTGGCTGAAAATAAGAAAGATTTTTCATCGAAAAATCCATGCAGGCAATATGATCTCGTTCGGTATTTGCGATAAAATAAACATAAGAAAGTACGACGAGCCGTAAAATGGCGCACGCTTTCTTCGACAAGTTACAAGCTCAACAACGCGTAAAGTTGGGGTTCAGCCGTTAGCGATGGAGGGGTTAATAAACAGAGTGAATGACGCCCCATTTTTTTGTGTCGTCTATACAACATAGGTGATTTAACTTAGCGTGAAATTACTAAAATCTAGTACATACGAGTACATTGTTGGATAGTCAAGAACAATGGACGACATTTAATTTGGGACCCGCAGTTAGGGATAACACTAATGAAATTTATAAATTATTTTTTGTACTTACAAAAAGCTAACAGACAAAAAGCTGTGAAAGTTAGCTTAACATGTGAAGGTCAAAGAATATATGTTAAATGTGAATAACATTTTGTTTTATTTTTTTTTTTATGTATAAGACAGCTCTTTTATTTTCTTATTTTTTTCAAGTGTGGACTACGGTCGACGCACTCCTCGCCCGACTCCGTCCGGGGCTACAGAGGGGCGTAAACACGCACACTCGTAATCCACCAGTATAGCACGTCGCCTTCGTCGTTGGGCCGACCACCGGTGCGCAGAGTTCCTTGACGTCAGTGGTCAGCCTGACGGAATACCCGAACGGTGTACTCTCTCCCGTCAACGTCCCCTACCGGGAAACCGATCGCATATAAGAGAACTCTGAAGATATAATCCTCGTATTACAGGGGACTTTACAAATATACAATTCATTCATACATTATTTCGTACATTCATTCATACATTCCTTCATACACTCTATCATGTATTCGTGCATTCATTCATATATTCACTCATAACAGGTCATATATGTCCCACTGTGTTCGAGCCTCCTCCGCAAAGGGAGTGGAATTGACCTATACCACGTTGGTCAATCGGCTGGGTATAGGATTTTATTTCGAGTTTTCTTTGCATAGAAGTTGTATGCATATTATGTTCCTGTTAGTATTCATAGCCACCACTATACATATACGCATTTTATTCCATACGTCCTTATGAGGCTTATCAGTTTTAGATCACAAAGGAAACAGGTAGTAAAGTTCTCATCATAACATTAACTGCCTTTGTCGACTGGCAATTGTGGCAAGCATTATCCTCCCTTCACAGGGAGGTCTGGTTGATAGTGGATGCCTGGGCAATAGAAATATAGACTTCTCATCTGAGCTGCACTAGCTTTGCTTTCACTTAAAATTTAATGAAATTATCTTGTTTTTAGCCCGCATTTTTTAACCGCCGATGCCAAAAGAGGGAGGTTATAAGTTTGACGTCCATGTCTATGTCTGTCTATATGTGTGTGTATGTGTCTGTCTATGGCATCATAGCTCTCAAACGAATAGACCTATAATGATGCGATTTTTTTCATTTAAAAGTCAGTTTCTTTGTGGTGGTTCTTAGCTATGTTTGGTTTATATCAGGCCAGCAGTGTAAAAATATAGGCTTTTTGCCAAAATGATGTAATGGCATATGATTATTTCACTACATTATAATCGTTAATTGACAATTAATTGATAATTCTTGTAGAAGACAGCTTAATATATTTTTTTAGTAATAGAGGATAGGAATCAATATACTAGAGATACTTAGGCGATTTTACAACTCCTACGGACAAGTAACGGATGAAAATAACTGATTTATCATCCCGGAAAGGATTCTCTTCCAGGAAGCTGTATTTATAGCAAATATATTAATTCATTTATTTCAGCTCGTAGCTGTTCCACAGCTGGACTTGAGCTTCCCGATTAAAAGGGAAATAGACCTACTTATACCATGCTAGTCAGACATGTTGACACATTGTTGACCCTATGCCAATAGGGTTTCATTTCAAGTTTTCCTTCCCTTGCACAGATTTTATTTACGTATTATATTCCTTAGTCGTCCTTTACGATATCCGCGGGCAAGATAGGGAGTAGTGGATTCTTACTACGTCACCACACGGATATTTATGTCTTAATTATGTCAGTAATTAATGGATATTATACAATGCTGTTATTGTTCAACCTACCTGAAATCTGTCGTGGATGTGGCGGTTGATATACGTGGTGTGCGGCGTCTCTATCGGGTGCTCGGTCGAGCTGGGCGCGTACTACACTTGGTCGCTCAGTGCCCGCCCCGGGCTCTGCGCGTGAAACTGACCGACTCACATTGACACGCCTTACGCCTGCAAAATTACTCGTATTAGCGTGCAATTACTTCATAATGTACTTTTTAATAAAACCTCGTGCTAAGGAATAATTTTCAGAGTAAGAATACTATTCACCACCCCATATCTTGCCCGTGGTGCCGTAAAAGACGACTAAGGGATTTAATAAGCATATAATATCTACGCAAGAGATAGGCAAACTTGAAATAAGATATCGACCAATATCGATCTGTCTGACTAGAGGGGTAAAATAGGTCTATTTTACTGCTATCCAGGAGGTGACTCGAGCGCAGGAATGGAACTATACCAACCTGTCTAACCAGCATGGTCAGTTTTTCTCCCATTGTGGCGGAAGCTCGAGTCTAGCAGTGGGATATGATACGTCTATGAGCTATGATGATGATGATGAATCAGGTAGTCTGTTAGTCTATTAAATAGTAAGAAAACCAGCAAACTATAAATTTACCATCAAAAATCTGATAACCTCAAACATTTCCACAAAGATCCATTTATACAAAAATTCAGTATTTTTTTAAATTCCACTAACGATATTCGTGTTCCATATAATTCCAATTTACGTTTCCTGGTTATCCTATCGGCGAGCACACAGTAATATAACAAAGATATCCGTACGTACATGCAATTTCGATGCGAAACATAAAACAAGTAATTTAAATGTTAATTAGGGCAATAGTTTACCGGACCGATGTACGTATTAAAATTACCGAATGGCCGGCCATGATTAAGCTATGCAATTTACTGATAATATAATAAATGTACAATGCCTGCTGAATGGTTTTACATTTTGGATTAATATATCTATATAAGAAATGGCTGCGTGGTTAAGAATATATTATAGCGAGGACAAAGGTATTATGGCTACGTACATAGATAGTAAAACATAGTTGCAGATAAGAGACGAAACTAAATAAATAGATAATAAGGCAGCAATGCTTACTAAGCTCACTACATGTATAGTACGGTTCTGTTTGCCTCTATGTCACACGCGCATACGGCATAATATATAATTAATGTTTCCATAATTTTATTATTTTTAGTTAGGTAATTTATTTTTAGTTAGGCTCAGAGCGCCGGGACTAGTAGTCAAACATTCCGCGCATCGCATTAGGGTTCAGAAGTCAATGAACATTAGTGTAGGTATAATCGGTCACTCAAATAAAATTAAGTGCACTGGAGTTTTGTAGTTTCTTTTTATAAAGACAACCGGGGTCGGCCTCCCTAACAGCATATATGAAATTATACTTGTGTGGCGTAGCAAGATTAAAATCTTTCTAATCATTTTTCTTCGCGTTATTATTCCTACGTTTGTAGAAAAGCGACACTAATAACAGACAGAAAAGGTATTTAATACTTAAAAAATTTATTATAATGCATTATCTAGTTGATTGATGTTGATTAGCTAACTTCAGGATGTCGGTTTTTCGTGATGGTGTGCGCGCGCGCATCGTGACAAACGAGCAAATAGTACACCTGATGGTAAGTGTTGTTGTCGCTCATGGACCTTTGCAAGGCTGCTGCTTACTATGAAGAAAGTCAACGGAGTGTGAATACTTGCAATGAGGTTCGGTGAAACTAAAAGTATCACCAAAACCCCACACACGTAAATACCCTCAGAAAGTTAGGACTCCGACTCCTTCATTCTCCGAACGAAGCGCAGTAACTAATTGTTACTACTCAGATGTTAATTTTCTGCTCAGTGTGGTACTACACCGGACGGAGCGGCCCGCGGCTGTAGACAGATAACTTTCAACAGTGTGCTGATACCACTAATAAAAACGTTATCATCGTGCATGTCATCATTTTTCTCTAACGCACCAAAAGTAGTATAACTTCAAAATTTTTTTATTCCGTGGTAAAATTCTCTTACTTGTGGGTGTCGTAAAAGACTACTAAGTGTTAACATTAACTTGGGCCAACTCAATTTGATACCGTTTGTTCCTTGCTGTGGTACCTACTTAGCTGTGTTTAGTTAAAATCGGTCCAGCAGTGTAAGAGTATCAGCTCTTTTCCAATATGATGTAATTCTGTATGATTACTCTATTATATTAAAATTGTTAAATGATAATTGATAACTCCTCTTGAAGAGAACGTAATACTTTTTTTATCATTTTAGTTCATGTCTGGGGTTATTCAAAATTTTCAATTTTACTTTTGTATTAATTACTTATTCGAAATCCTTTACACGTATATCTGAAATTGTCTATATCATCATCATTATAGCTCCCATATCATTATCAGCATTATTTCCCACCACTAGGTTCGAGCTAAGAAAGAGAGTGAACCATAGAGAATACATTTTTAAGTGGAAAAAGAGAACAGATTGCACCGCCCCAAATAATTAATATAAGAGTCGAATGATGGTGAAATAAAAAATTCATAAAAAAATAACTCTATGTGTTCTTATGTACGCACGTAAGAAGTTATATTTTGGCGTAACAAGATTAAATATCTTTCTAAAAATTTTATCCTTCGTGTTATCTTACATTTATTGAAAAACCAACACTAATAATAGAAACGTATTTAACAGTTTGAAAGTTTTGAAGTTTTATTATAACGCATTATCTAGTTGACATCTGTGACGATATACGCACGCATTGTAAAAAATGTTAACTAGCTAACTTCTCCGTTGGGTCGACCACTGACGTCAAGTAACCTGCTCCGGTGATCGGCCCAACGACGAAGGCGACATGTCGCGCGGGTGGGTTACGGGCGTGCGTGCTTACGTCCCTCTATCGCCCGGACGGAGCGGACGAGGAGTGCCGATGTAGTCCAAACCAAAAAAAAAAACTATCTAACTTCAAGGTGTTCGTTTTTCGTTACGGTATGCGCAACAATCATAAAATTTTCATCTTATATTTTTTTCTTAACTCGCCAAAAATGTATAAGTTTAAAATATGATATAAAAAGTGAAGTAATCAACGCTGTTAGGCGCTAGCGTCATTTAAGTGAATCGTACAGTAACAAACTCACATGACCCACGAGGAACATTTAACAATTTTAACCGCAACTGCAAACATTGCGTACGTACAAAGTTTACAAGCTCAGCGCTCCAATGTAGTGTACACGACAGATGTCAACAGACAAACTTAAATTAGTCATTACTACATGTTTGTGTCGCGGCGACTCAGTTTGTTCAAGGGAAACATACTAAGAACAATTTATTTGTCAAGCACTAATAGGCAAGAAATAATTGGTGAAACTATCCACGCTAAGTGGGTTTTCTGTGTGGTGACGGAGTAAGAACACCATGCACCATCCCCTCTCATACCCGTGGGTGTCGTAAAAGATGACTTAGGGATATATTACGCACATGACATCTATGCAAGAGAAGAAAAACTCAAAACAAAACTTTATTCCAACACGTCTGACTAGCGTGGGTAGGTCGATTCCTTTCTCATTATGGAAGAGGCATGAGCCCAACAGTGGGATATATATAGGCTGAGATGATGATGATGATAATAATACAATATTTACAGCTTTTTCGTCATTAGACAATACAAACATGTTTTCTTTAGAGTTTACTCTTGAAAGAGCGACACATTATGCATGTATTATACATATAAACTTTCCTCTTGAATCACTCTATCTATTTAAAAGAAAGCATCAAAATCCGTTGCGTATTTTTAAAGATTTAAGCATACTTAGGGACAGACAGCAAGTAAGCGACTTTGATTTATCCTATGTAGTGAAGCACTAACATGCAAGAAATATTTTTTGGAACTGGAAACACTTCATTATTTGCCTGCCCTCATCTAGCGTTGCGTAATTCGAATCATTTAATTCGAATAACTCGAATAAGACTATTGACTCGTCCATTCGAATCGCCGTTGACCGAAACCGAATCAACTCGTGTGGTACTCGTAGCGCAGGCGGCCGTGGCGGCGCGGCGATCAGTCGACTCGGTTTGATAGGACATTCGTTGATTCGTTTTCTATTTGTTGATTCACTCTCTAATACGGAGTCGAAGAATCGTAAGAACGAATTGTACGAGTGACAAAATACGAAAATAGACGATATGATCTAAGAATCACGAGTTGGTTGGATGCAATTCGATTCGTTTGAGGTAGATACCTATTACATTTACAATTCGTCCCTCGCGCGATTTAATGTTTTCTTGCTTTTGTTGACCGCTCGTTTACGTAATTGGTAATAATAGCTATTAATTATAAGTATACCTGAGACGTATAAACGTATTTATTTTTTTAAAGTTAATTTATCGTGTAATTACTAATTAGAATCAGACTTTATTTAAAAAAGAAATATTTTTTTGTATATGAATTTATTATTACTTTTTTGTTACTTAGTAAGCTGATTGTAATCATAATAATAAAAAAGTATTGTCATTAACTACGTGTTTAAAAGTCAATATACCTATAAGTCCCCTTTCCGTAACCAAATACCGAGCACACTGTTGTAACTGGAAATCTCGACTCATTCGTAATGCAAACCGATCCGCCAAAAAAAAAACTGTAGCTCGAATAATAATGTAAATGAATTATAACTCAGCAAGGCGGATGACTCGACATACTAGTACGAATTTGATTATAATACTGACGTGACAAATGTGACGATTCGAATCAATTCGAATTTTTATTCGAATCAATAGTAATTTTAATTGGAATGATTCGAATTGAAAAAAAAGCAATTCGTCTTATCGCTACCCTCATCCCACGCTGATTGAGGTCAGCCGTCATATCTGCACTCACTGCTTTCATACGCATATCCTCATTCACACAATCCATCCATAAATTTTTGGCTCCCCCGCTTCTTACATCCATCCACAATCATATTGATAACACTCCTTGTTACTAGCTTTTCATCCCTCCGTCATTGGAGACTCTTAAGACATAAAATAAATCATGTAACGACAGGTCAAGTTTAAAATTGTAGCCCCCTGTCCCCCCCTTTTCTTTCTCATATGTAATATAAAATTCATTTCACTTCAACTCACATACGTCCCACTGTTGGGCCCGAGCGTCCTCTACAATAGAAGGGAAGTTGACCTTCTATACCACGCTCAAACACGTTGCTATAGAGTTTCATTACGAGTTTTCTATAACAAGCAAAGCAAAGCAAACACAGAGAAACAAACAATTAAAGTATACAATGATATCTAATGTTTACGCGAGCACTATACATTTGGATTTAATAAATCCAAAGAGACCACCACAAGACTGCATGATACTGTGAGCACTTATTGTATAGATTTGACCCACAATAATAATAGTTAAAGATAATTTTATAAATCAAAAATCTTTTAGTAAGCCGCATCTAAAATTAAAAATCAATATTAATTTAGCATCATGTCCCCTGAGTTTTCTTGCCGGATCTTTCTCAGTGTGGCCGCGTTCCGATCCGGTGGTAGTATATTAGTTTTGTTAGTTTTAAATCAACAAATTGTAACAATAATTGCTACAAATTTAATAATTAATAATTACTAACTATAAACAATATAATTTTTTCATATAGAATCATTTTCTTCTTATACTGGCAATAAATTTGTACTAAAATGTGGGTAACAATTTAATAAATTTATAAATATTTTCTGTATCGGGTAGATAATTATAAATGTCTGTAATAACGATTACTTGTTGGACGTGTGACACATAAGTCTGCCCGTGACCATGAATGCTGCAAAGTGTTCGAAACGTCGGGCAATCATAAATCAAATACAAATGCGATATAATCCGTAAAAGTAGCTTTATTTACAATTAAAGTTTAGATAACAACATATACTCAAAACATAAAAAACAAAAGGACAACAGCAACTAATAAAAAACAACATAACGAGACAACTCAATATATTAGCAGAATAAGAACAGAAAATAAAATAAAAACCTAACAACTCAGCAAAACAATACTATAGAAGACAACAGAAACAAAATAACAGAGGGGTTTTAAGCACCAACTTAAAGTAATAGCGCAAACCCCGCAACACATGATGTCCATCAACAGCAATGGCACATGGAACAGCGCTCAACTTCAAGTCTATCTTAACATCTAACTGTAATAAAGCCACTTGAAGAATAACTTGAATTATATAAACTCACCTTAACAATTAAACTCAAAAAATGTAACAAAGGCACGGACAATAAGTCTGTGGACCATCAACAAAAAGAAAAAATAAAAGTTTTCCATCACTTACATAGATGTTATATGCATGTTTAGTCGTATTTTACGACACCCACGGGCAACTAAGGAGGTAGTGAATTGTATTTCTACGCCGTCACCACACGGAAGGAAGTTCGCTTAAGGGATATATAAATGTATGCAGATAATCTCACTGTTAGAAAAACTTAAACTGAAATCTTGTGGTGATCTCTCTGGCCAGTGTGGTGAAATATGCCAATTTCCCGCACTTGGAGAAGACCCCGAACTTAGTAGTGGGTCGTTTATAAGCTCACTAGCTTCTGCACGCGACTTCGTCCGCGTGGTATAGATACTTTGGGCTCTTTTTTTTTTCTTTTTTTTTTTTTGGGTGGGCTATGGTAAGCGCACGCGCGGTCCAGTCCGTCCGGGGCGATGAAAGGACGGCGCGCGGGCCCATAACCCACCCATACCCACGTCACCTCGTTGTTGGGCCGACCACCGGAGCAGATGTGACTTGTCGTCAGTGGTCGGCCCGACGGAATACCCTTTCGGGTACCCTCACCTCTCGACGTCCTGGGACGTCGGTCGCCACCGCGCGGTTAGCCTCTCTGCGGGTGACGGACAATTCCCCGGTCCGATCACCCGCGGCCTCGGCTAGGGCGGCATTAGGCGCAGATACTCGCGCCTGCGCCGCCAGAGTCGCCGGCGGCGGAGATACTTTGGGCTAACGATAACTTTAACCTAAGACTGTTCACGTAGAAGGTGAAAATATTATTTAATAATACGATTCTGTCACACATGATTTTTGCGAAAATTTAGCTGTTTACGCAGCGGAGGCTCTCAAAAGGAAAAAAGAACATTTTTGTAACATTCTTCATTGATGCACCGCGCCTTCCGGTCTTAGCGTGATGATATATTATTGCCTATCTCGATAAATAACATTGAAAGAATTTTTCAAATTTAACAAGTAGTTCTTGAGATTAGTGCGTTCAAACAAACAAACTTTTCAGCTTTATAATATTAGTATAGATAAGAAGAAAAATATTTATTTTGAAATAAGAAATTGAAAAGACATGGCATATACCGCACACCTCGAGAAGACAGCATCAATACGGAAGGAACACACTGGAATATAAGGAAACCTTACTCTTATGTGGCAATCAGCTACAGTCATCATCACCAAAGCTCACATACGTCCCACTACTGGACTCGAGCTTTCTCTACCCTGCGAGAATATTGACCTACTATATCACACTAATCAGGCAGGTTGATATAGGGTTTTCTTTCAAGTTTTCCTTCTGTTACATCTATACCAATAAATAAAATTGGAGTGTCTGTTTGTAATGTCAAAATAATAGGCCTTTCTCATGCTCACATGGTTATTTGCACTATACATATGCCTAAAAATTAATTTATATTTTTTTGTCTGTCTGGCTGTCTGTTTGTTCCGGGTAATCTTCAAAATGGCTGGACCGATTTAAAAAATTCTTTCACCATTGAAAAGCTATAATATCAGGGAGTAAACTAGGCTATATTGTAGCCCGGTATTCCCACGGGAACAGGAACTACGGGGATAAGGCGACAAAAACCGAAGCGAAGCGAGAGCGGGTTGCTAGTAGTTATTATACGCATATCACTTAATCACGTTTTTCGATACCCACGGGCAACATAGGAGATGGTGAATTATAGTCTTACTCCATTACCCCACAAATGTAAGCAAGTAAGCAAACTACAGTATCTAGAATTATATCATGAGAGAATTAATGTTATAATCGCCTTGTTTTGCAGGGGAGCTGGCGTCTGTAGTTGATATGATAAGTTTTGCTAGAAGAGTGTTCCTACTCATTCTGTTGCTGATCCAGTTTTGACGATTTTCACGTAGGAAAATAGAGAATGTCTAGCAACCCGCCCTCGCTTCGCTTCGATTTTAGTCGTTTTACCCGCGTAGTTCCCGTTCCTGTGGGAATACCGGGATAAAATATAGCTTAGTTTACGCCCTGATATTATAGCTTTCCATTGGTGAAAGAATTTTTGAAATCGGTCCAGCTGTTTTGAAGATTACCCGGAACAAACAGACAGACAAAAAATTTTTAATCTGTATATTAGGCATAGGTGTCGTGCAAATAACCGTGTGAACATGAAAAAAGCCTATTATTTTGACATTACAAACAGATACACCAATTTTATTTATTGGTATAGATGTGTAGTGCTCGCGTAAACATCAGAAATCAATAGCTGTATTTCTTTTAATAATATCTAAGTAATAACGATAATCTTTTACTAAGTGATATCGAAATGATTTACTAAGTGATATCGATATTATGATTATGATTAGGTACTTACTTTCTTTATTGGCATTGCTTTTCATTTCTGTAGCCTTCGGTGACGTAGATGGCATCGGTATTTCTAAACAAACAAATTGAAGTGAATTAATTATCTAAATATTTAAAATGCATAAGATATTTCTGTCAGTTATAGATTTTCTTTTTCTTTTTTTCATAGACAACACCCAGCACTAAGGAAATAATCTTTGTATTGCAGCGCACTTAATGCACACTGTTAATTATGTGTTTGTAACATATAATTAACGGATAAATTACATCCAGACTCAGAACAATAATTTGTGGATCGCACAAAATGTTTTCCTCCGTGGAATTCGAATCCTCGACACTGTCAGTATGGTCAGTCACTTTGAAATCATCCAGCTGATGTGTCTCAAATCTGCTTCATTCATCTAATCCCATATATGTTTCAATTTTCAGCTCGAACCTCCTTCTCTATGTAGGTTATTGACCTACTATATCAAATTGGTCAAAGGTGTTGGTATAGGGTCTTAAGTCGAATTTTGTTTTCTTGCGTAGCACTTATCTGTATATAATATTTAATCGTCTTTTATGGCATCCATGGCTAAGAGAGATGGTAAATTATAATCTTACTCCGTCATACAAGGTTTCTCTTAGAAGTTAGCTTGTTAATTTTTATGTGAGGCTAAAAATGACGTAGCAAATCGTAAGCTACATGCTACAGAGCGACAGAGGGGTGGTGCTCGACCCCATAACCTACCTGTAGCACGTCGCCTTCATCGTTGGGCCGACCAACAGTGTCGAGTTTCTTGTCGTCAATGGTCGACCACCATTCAACCTTGCACTGTCCTTTGCAGGACGTAGCCCTTATACAAAGCCAAAAGGTGCGGTCCTATATCGCCATCATTCAACTACGCCCTACTACTTTTAGCAATTCCTTGGTATTTAATAACTACCTAATACCTTACTAGGATACTACCCTAGTTCAAGACCAGGTACCACAATTAACAAAACAAAAGACATTCGAATCTCTAATAGTATAACTTACCGTACAATCTGATAGAACCCTCAGTTTCTCCCAATGAGTTCTTAGAGATACATCTGTAGTTGCCGAAGTCACCAGTCTGCAGGTTCCGAACTGTTAGCTTCATGTGTGCTCTGATTAAAAAAGAAATATATCGTTATCTTTTTTTGGAAAATCTCCCATTGGTTGCAGTGGAGTCTCCTCCAGACTCCGTTTCAACCGTATGAGGCGATGGCACAATGTCACAAAGTCCTATAATCAATCGTATTAATACTCTGTCAATTGAACGAGCCACAGGCACTTTGATTAGATTGATACTACATTTTGCCTATGTATATATACATATGTAATTTGGACTGCTAACTTACTATTTTGATTGAAAGAAATTTGCTTAAAATCTGCTAATGACATTATCTTTTGAAAAACCATAATACAATAAGACTCGGTATAAATTAAACTTTTTTTACAGATTTTGTCGTATTTGAGTTTTGATTGCCCGACGTTTTGAACACTTTACAGCGTTCATGCGTCTTATTACAGAGATTTATATCTACCCCCTTTTTTTTTTGTGGGTGGGCTGCGGTCGGCGCGCCTCCGCACCACACCGTCCGGGGCGACAGAGGGGCTTAAGCACGCAACTCCCGCAACCCACCCGAACACCACGTCGCCTTCGTCGTTGGGCCGACCACTGGAGCAGGGTTACTTGACATCAGTGATATCTACCCCCTACAGAATTAGTTATCAAACTTTAATCTGCATTTTAATATAAATGTATTTTCAGTACAAAAAGAAAACTATTCTAAATAAAAAAATACATATATATATATATATATTGTTTTTGGTCAGTAATTATTAAACATTAAATTTGTAATAAATATTATATTATGACCATTTATACATAAAAAATCCGATATAACTATCACGCGGCTACACTGAGGAAGATGTATGTCAAATACAAACGCGATAAAATCCGTAAATATAATTTTATTTATAATAATAATAATAATAATAATTTTTATTTTCAGACCATGTCCATATAAAAAGCTTTATAATGTGTGATACTCGCGTAAACATAAAAAATCATTAAGACTCAGTAGTTTTTTTCTATTACAATCGGTGGCAAACAGTACGCCTGATGGTACGTGTCGCTGTCACTCATGGACTTTTGCTAGACCGCTGCCTACCGTGACGAAAGTGAAGGAAGTATGAATATGTACAATGAGGTTCAGTGAAACTAAAGGCATCACCAAAGTCTACCACACGCAAACACCCTGAAAAAGTTGGACTTTTGATAATATTAGATGCAGGAGTCCATTACTGTATTCACGAACGAAGCATATAGGTACAATGTAGATATACATTTTTGATTTACATTTTAACATTCATCACACTACGTCAAAAATCAATTCAACCATAAATTTTATATAGACTCATTACACTCCCTCCTATATCAGGCACACATTTTAATCTATTACAAGAAAACCATTAATTTTGCGCTGTTTATTCAATCGTTTTGAAATTAGTCTTCAATAAAAGCGCCCTAAATCTTATACAGTTTTGAATCATAGAGAAATAACAGAACGCTTCATAAAATATTTCTACAAATTATCATCGCTTGCAAAGAACAGATAAAGTTTCCAGAGAAATTATACTATTTGTCTTTTATATTCATTCTATTGACATTTGTTATCAGACCCGGCGCAGAGATTCTCCACTCTGTCTGACTTCTGTTAACCATTGTTCTTATAAGAGAAATTATATTTCATTTTAATATTAGATTTATTTTTTAATTCTTTCATTTAAGCTCTTCAATAAATATTTGAGTTCATTATATTGTACGTACCACTAGAAACGGTTGCATATTTGCAATCAATATATTAGATTTAACTTAAACCTCTGTAAGAATTACGAGTGAAATATCTTATCCGTCTATAACATGCTGCTCTTATCCCAATTGCTAGGGGTCGACGCAATATGTACTCCTTCCATTTCATTGTATATATTGCAAAACTTATTGGCAGTAGTTGTATGACAGCCGCCTGCTTGACGGCAACCCTGCTTGGAAGTATAATAGTTACGAGTATCTAG
The DNA here is from genome assembly GCA_032191425.1 of Lymantria dispar. Taxonomy (NCBI): domain Eukaryota; kingdom Metazoa; phylum Arthropoda; class Insecta; order Lepidoptera; family Erebidae; genus Lymantria; species Lymantria dispar. The sequence goes on from CM063442.1 coordinate 903,850, forward strand.
AGAACATCCGATGGAATTGGCCCAAGTCTATGTAAAGCTCTTAGTCGACGAGCAAAATTAGGGTGGATGAAATTCGTAGCCGTTCATCATCATCATAGCTCATATACGTTGCATAAATAATATCTGCATATTGTAATCCCTTAATGGTCCTTTACGACACCTAAGGGCAAGATCCGTCACCATACGGAATGCTATTACCACACAGTAATAAGTCCGTCCCTAATCATGACTGCTGTAAATTGTTTCAAACATTGGGATAGTAAGAAATAAATAAATACTATAAAAAACTGCCGAAACGGCGTAGTAATAAAGTTACCGAGGTACCCGTAATTCAAGACTCCATTCCCACGCAGGACAAACTTTCTGCGATCCACAAATTACTATTCTGGGTCTGGTTATGATTTGTGTGCTATATTGTTGGTAAACTCACCCGGGACTCTCCGAGGTGGATCTCTCAATGGAGAAGCCTATATTTAAGGGATCTGGTCTAGCCATAATCATTTGAATTATATTACGTATCTTGTGGTTCGAATGGTATCACACTGGAGCTAGTTCTTACAAAACTTGTTGTACACAATTTATAACTAGTAAGAAGGAAATAAAAATGAAAATTATAGACAAGCCCGCTGAGTTTCTTGCCGGATCTTCTTAGTAGCGGTCGCGTTCCGATCCGGTGTTGTATATTTTATTTTGGATAATTTCATTTAATTTTGTAAAGCTAACAATATGTAAGTGCCCTCTAGGGGTTTATGCGTAATAAATGATTTGAATTTGAAATAAAGTGTTTGTCAACGAAGATGATGATGGTGAAGATACATCAGCATAATTGTGGTAGGATCAGAATGTCGACCATCATCTATTTACAGCCGCGAGCCGGTCCCCTCGGTGTAGTATCACATTCTCGCAGAACATCAACATCTGAGTAGCAGCAATTTATTACTGCAATTCATTCAGTACGAGAGAGAGCCAGAAGCCTAACTTTCTGAGGATGTTTGCGTGTGATGGATTTTGATGATACCTTTAGTATCACCGAATCTTACGGCACGTACTTACAGTTCCTTCAATTTCTTCATAATAGACAGCGGCCTAATAAAGGTCCATGAGCAGCAGTGTCATTTACCATCAAGTATGAAGTTTGCTTGTATGCCATTAAAGGCAATAAGCAGCTAATAACATTGGTGACAAAATGGAATACTCAAGTAATGCAGATCTGTCTTATCAGTAGTATCTCTATCTCAAAGTCTCTTAAAGTCTCTCAGGGCGATATATATCTCAAGAGATTAGACTCTAAAAATATATATAGGGTTTGAAAGAAAAAGAAATCTACATTAGATTTTTATATTAAGAATCTCAACTAGTACTATAATTATATAAGGAAAACGAGTAATTATTGCAAAGCGTTCACTCTATTAAGACTTTTATTTGAACATATTACAAATGTTGCCTTTTAAAATTAATTTCGTTTCCAGTTTGCTGAAACAGCTTGGATATAATGTTCGTAATGTCTTCTGTTCATATCTAGTTCTTCAAATTAGCCTCGTTGGTCAAATCTAAATTATTTTTCTTTAATTATTTTTTTAAATTTCCTTTTCTTACAATCACGTTATCAACCTTTATCCCTTAGCTGTCTTTTACAACGCCCCATTGATAAGGGATAGTAAATTATACAGAAATAAGTATTACATCATTATTTTAGTTCATACACGTCCCATTGTTGGGCCCGAACCTCCTCTTGGTTAGCAGTGAATTTGACCTACTACAACACGATACTCAGACGGGTTGGTATAGGGGTTTTCTTTGAATATTCTTTCTTTTGTATAGATATTTTATGCTTGTCATATCCTTTAGTCGCCTTTACGATACTCACCGGTAAGATGAGTGGTGAATAGTAAGCTAGAAATTAACTAAAATATGGTAGAAATAAAACTTACCTATAGGAATTCTCTTCAGTGTTGATAGCGAATTTCTTGGTTGGCAATACCATAACGTTGTTATACACCCAGTAAGAGATAGCTCTGGGGTGAGCTTCGGTGTGACAGTCCACAGTGACGTCTGTGCCAGCTGGGGCGCCTACCAGCTGATTCGGCACCCATATCATTGGGGAAACTGAAAGTCATAATAATTGTAAATAAAACCATTCGTTTCCGTGTGGTGACGGAGTAAGAATACAATTCGCCATTTGCCCATGGATGTCGTAAAAGACGACTATGGAATATAATATACACATAACATCTGTGCAGGAGATGGAAAGCTCGAAATGAAACCCTATACCAATATGTCTGACCAGCATGATATAGCAGGTCAAATTCCCTCCCATTGTGGAGGAGGCCCGAGCCCAACAGTGGGACGTATGTGAGCTGGGATGATAATGATGATGAAAACTATTTTTCAGGCGGAACGCAGAGGACAAGGAACTTGGTACTAGTGGTCAGCCCAACGACGAAGGCGACGCGCTACGGTGGCTTTTGGGGCCGCACGCTGTTTCTCCGTGAGTGCATCGACAATAGCCCACGCCAAAAACAAAAAAATTAAAAAAATATTTTATGGATTTTATGATGTTTGCGACGAATTGCGACTAAATGTCTCAACGTCCAACATGTCCGCCCGTGACTATGAATGCTGTAAAGAATTCAAAATTTCGGGTAATAAAAAATTAAAATAAAAACGCGTTATGATCCGTAAATAATTTTATTTACAATGTCTAACACACGCGTACACATCAGAAATGATTGAGAAAAATAATGTTCAAATTTGGGACATACAACTGTTTTTATAGACACGATATTAAGGGCTTATTAAGAGGCTAGTTATAATTTTCATGTGGTTTTCTTTTTTGAGGTAGGTTACGGTCGGTGCACTCCTCGCTTCACTCCGTACGGGGCGACAGAGGGGCGTAAGCACGCACACCCCTAACCCACCCGTATAGCACGTTGCCTTCGTCGTTGGTTCGACCACCGGTGCAAAGTTCCTTGACTTCAGTGCCCTTTCATGTGGTAAGAACACAATTCACCGCCTCCTCTTTTGCCCGTGGATGTCATAGAAGACAACTAAAGGATATAATATATATGCAAGAGAGTGTGCTCAGTGTGGTATAGATAGATCAATTTCCTTACCAAAGGCGAGGAGCACCGCGCGACGGCGCCCGATATCCCGGGGCAGGGACGTCGAGAGGTGAGGGTACCCGAAAGAGTATTCCGTCAGGCCGACCACTGACGACAAGTCACCCTGCTCCGGTGGTCGACCCAACGACGAAGGCGACGTGGGTACGGGTGGATTATGGGTCCACGCGCCGTCCTTTCGTTGCCCCGGACGGAATGAACTGCGTGCGCGCTTACTATAGCCCATCCATAAATTAAAAAAAAATCGGTTGTCTGTATAGTCGGTTTACTGACGATAGTTGAACGTGACAACGTCATAAGAAAATACTGATGGAATGGTTTCATTTTACAAAAGAAAATTTTAATTTTATTTGTTTGATAGATATATTGTATGGATCAAGCCTTAAATGGAACGCCTCAGAGCGAGGTGACGCCGCATACGTCATGTTTTTTCGTATGTGCAGCCGGCTCCATCGAATTATAAGACGTTGTCACGTCAAAAACCATAGGCTAGGAGTCCCGAGAACAACAGTGGAACGTGTATTTTTAAGGTTCATATACGTCCCATTGCTAGGCTCGAACCTCTCCCACATTAGAAAGGAAAATGACCTACTTTACTATCCTGGTCAGACCGGTTGGTCTAGAGTTTCATTTCAAGATTTCTTCTCCTGCATAGATGTTATATTCATATTTAAGGCCTTATACGACACCTACGGGTTATAAAGAGGGTAGTGAATTGTATTCTTCCTGCGTCACAATACGGAAGCAATTCTGCTTATAAAGGTAATAATTGAAAACGCAGCGTTGGTTGAAATTAGCCAAGGGCGGTGTAGAGTGAACGATTTAGTAGTAGTATCAAGTCTGCTACTATTAATAGATAAAACAGTCAATAATTTGTCATTGAAATAATCAATACATAGCCTTACGCCCGCTTCTCAGAGGGGTAAGCAGACACTATGGATTATCAGAAGCCACGATCCTGACATATTTCCATCGCTTCACTCACACTTATCAAAGTCTTCATGCGGTTACACGTACTCTTAACATGACCTTTCACCAATAATCAATAATACTAATAAATCGATTACACAAAACGTGCTACGAGTAAACTGCTATGGTAACTTTAATTCTGTATCATAAATTCTAAGTTTGACAATAGAAAAGTTTAAAGTACCGTAGTTTTAACATTACTAGTACTAAGGATGACGTGTCTATGACGATAAATGCTCAACTGCTTATGAAACAAAATTGCTGTTTACGTGTAAACTGCTTTTTTTTAATCTATCGCCCTTTTTTAATTCTTTTGTAGTTTTGACTGGTAAGTGAAAGTGTAAATAAAACTACGAATTTTATCGCGTTTGTATTTGATTTTTGATTACTCGACGTTTCGAACACTTTACAGCAGGTCACGAGCGGACTTTAGTGTTCGAAACGTCGGGCAATCAAATATCAAAATGCGATAAAATCCGTAAAGTAGTTTTATTTACAACTAGCAACCCACCCTCGCTTCGCTTCTGTTTCAGTTGCCTAATACTCGCGTAAATATAATGGTTAAGTAAAAGTGTCTTGTAGATCAACTACGATCCACGGATAAGAAATGGGTGAATTGTGTTATTATACTGGACCCACTATTGAAATTTATATTTATATCATAACATGATATCTATATTATAAATGATACGTAATACAAGTATCAATATTATTTAACACTAGCAACCCGCCCTCGCTTCGCTTCGGTTTTAGTTGTTTTACCGGAAATACCGGGATAAAATATAGCCTAGTTTACGCCCTGATATTATAGCTTTCCATTGGTGAAAGATTTTTTGAAATCGGTCCAGCCGTTTTGAAGATTACCCGGAACAAACAGACAGACAAGAATTTTTTAATCTGTGTTTTAGGCATAGGTGTCGTGCAAATAACCGTGTGAGCATGAAAAAAACCTATTATTTTGACATTACAAACAGACACTCCCTCCAATTTTATTTATTGGTATAGATTTATATTACCTCAAGTGTTATCTACATTTTTAATTGTATTTAACATGAATTAATATAAAAATAATTAGTGTTTAAAAACTAAAAAAAAGAAAAAAATACGCTCACAAGTTACAAGTCGAGTACATAGTTACTATATAGTTTTGAGTTTCACGCGTAGTTCGTACACTAGCTCTGTCTCTCTTGCTCTTATGCAAAGAATACGATTACAAATGTCTAAATCCTGGCGAATCTAATTGGCATATTCGGCTATTTTGATTGAATTATTGCGTTGTCATGGGCCTTTGACGAACGTACAAAGTTAAAAAAGCTTGTTCAAAGTGGGGCAAAAACGACGTTCAAATATTTCGTTACATACATAGGATTCATATATACATGCAGGTGAAACTAATAAAAGCATGTTGAAAATATTAATCTCACCATAGGAATTATTTATACTGCCTTGTGTTATCTAAACTTTAGAAGTATTTGGTGAAAATAAGAATTAATGTGATGGAGATAACCATCATTATCATCACAGCTTATAGATGTTCCACTGCGAGTTCGAACCTCTTCCACAACGGGAGGGAAATTGACCGCTGACTCAAATGGGTTTGTATAGGCATTTATATCGAGTTTTCCATCTCTTGCATAAATGTTATCTACAACCCCTTAATAATCTTTTATGACACGGGCAAAAATGCCCACGTATTCTTACCACGAACATTCATTCTTACACGGAAAGGAATAAAAGTAGTATTAAAATTTTTAAATTCACTAGTAACCCGCCCTCGCTTCGCTTCGGTTATAGGTTATAGTAGTTTTACCCGCGTAGTTCCCGTTCCCGTAGGAATACCGGGATAAAATATAGTCTAGTTTACGCCCTGATGTTATAGCTTACCATTGATGAAAGAATTTTTGAAATCGGTCCAGCCGTTTTGAAGATTACCCGGAACAAACAGACAGACAGACAAAAATTTTTTAATTGCTATTTTAGGCATAGGTGTCGTGCAAATAACCGTGTGAGCATGAATAAAGCCTATTATTTTGACATTACAAACAGACACTCCTATTTTATTTATTGGTATAGATATGAAGGTTAATAGTGGTAGAACTGTTGACAGTTGTCTGTCTATAGCCGCGGGCCGGTCTGTCCGGAGTTGTACCACACTGAGCAAAAAATCGACGTCCGAGTAGTAGCGATTTGTTACTGCGCTTCGATCGGTGAGCGAGACAACCAAAAGCCTAATTTTTTGAGTGTGTTTGCATGTGGTGGGTTTTAGATGTCTTTAGAATTATCATCTCATTCTTGCATTCACTCTTTTCACGGTAGACATCGGCCTATCAAAGGTCAATGAGCGGCAGTATGACTTACCATTAGGTTTGTTGGTTGCTCAATGCCAGCAACAATAATAAAAAAAAGGAAATATAATAGAAAATAGGTTTTATTGAACACTTCCTTCTCTTTCTTCACCCTTCACTTTCGTCGCGGAACGCCTTGCAAAGGTCCATGAGCAGCAGCAACAGTTACCATCAAGTATACTAATTGCTCATTTGCCAGCGTTTGCAATTAAAAAGAAATGGTTGAAATTTTCAGTCGACTAAAAATATTATGAGGACACAATTGAGTTTTATACTTTAACTGTTGAAAAAAATACCTAATAGCCGTTATATTTATTCAAATATTGGGGTTAAACCCCATGTCATACATATAATTGGGGTTTTTCTTATAGAAAAGCCGCAATCTTAATGGTAGCGAAATTTTATCGAATAAAGGTACATGTAAGGTCGGTTTGCTATCGCACTGGACCTAATTTGGACATCGATATGTTCGCCGGTCCCCGATCCGAATGTGTTGTAAAATGTTCCCTTGTTATATCGTTTTCACTTTGGTATATTTCGAGAGGTAAGTGCGCTGAATACGTGAATAATTTACCCAACTTAGTAGATTTATGTAGAAATATAGGTAACCATAGTAGTATAATACATTTAAAGTACAAGTAAAATTGTAAATTTTGATTAACACCCGACAGAAATTAAAATAATAAAAAATTGTTACGTTCTCTTAAACAGAAATTGTCAATTAATAGTCATTAACAACCTTACTGGCACGCGTGATGCACTTAATCGAGTAATCATGCGCCATTACATCATTTTGGAAGAGAGCTGATACTCTTACACTGCTGGACCGATATTAACCAAATATAGCTACGAACCATCGCAAGGAAAGTGGCTTGTAAGTGAAAAAACCACAAAGAATTCGGGCTGCCCGTTGCCATAGACAGACACACACACACACACACACACACGCAGATAGATGTCGACGTCAAACTTATAACGCCCATCTTTTTGCGTCGCGGGTTAAAAATAAATAATAATATACGCTATAAATATCGATTATTTATTTCAGCGCCATCTGTTATCGATTCATTATACTAGATTATAAACATTTCATATTTGAAATCTATATTAACATATAAAGCTGAAGAGTTTGTTTGTTTGATCGCGCTAATCTTAGGAACTATTGGTTCGATTTGAAAAATTCTTTCGGAGATAGCCCATTTATCAAGGAAGGCCATGAGCTAAATATCATCACGCTAAGACCAACAGGAGCGGAACACCAATGAAGAATGTTTCAAAATCGTTTACTTTTTCTTTTTGAGATCTTCCGCTGCGTAAACGGCTAAATTTTCACAAAAATCATGTGTGACGACTATCGTATTATTGACCACTGACGACAAGTCTCCCTGCTCCCGTGGTCGGTCCAACGACGAAGTTGTGCGTGCTTACGCCCCTCTGTCGCCCCGGACGGAGTGGATTGAGGAGTGCGACAACCGTAAAAAAAATCGTATTATTAATAAATATTTTCACCTTCTTCGTAAATAAAGTCTTAGGTTAAAGTTAACGTTAACCCAAAGTATCTATATGACGCGGAAGAAATCGCGAGCAGAAACTAGTATTTGATATTTTAAGATTTAATTACAAAAATGCACCTTGATATAACTCATTTTAATAACAAAAAATGTTTGTCTCTAAAGTCAGTTTATGGAGAATAAATTTACGCGAAACGTCATAAGAAATTGATGAAAAATTGCGTCATCATTATCATTACAGCCCATATTCGTCCCACTGTTGGGCTCGAGTCTCCTCCACAATAGGAGGGATATTGACCTACCACACTGGTCAGACGGGTTGGTATAGGGTTGGTATATGCATAATTAATCCCTTAGTCGTCTTTTACGACATCCACGGGCAAGATAGGGAGTGGTGAATTGTATTCTTACTCCGTCACCACATGAAAAATTGCATACTATTATGAATTGAATTAATTGATTATCACAAAATCATCACTAAATTATTTTTGTATAATACAAAAAAGGTTTAATTGAAATTTTATTTTTTCGATAGATACATTAATTATTAATATTATAGTGGTAGGAGCACACTGTTGATAGTTGTCTGTCTACAGTCACGGGCCAGTCCGTCCGGAGTAGTACCACATAGGGACACGATATCGAACAGAAAATATCGATAATGTACTCAAGAGTAGTATCGAAGAAAAAGTATCGTCCTCAATAAAGTATCGAAACAAAAGTATCGATACTTCAAAGTATCTACTGAGTACTTTTCCTAGAATCTATATCGTGATGAACTTTGTTTTTTAGAAATTTGACCGTATGTGAATATTTCGAGCCACGTTTTAGAAGGTTCATTACGTGTGCGCTACATGGCGTTACCATAAACATGAGTCGTAAGGTTAAGTTTAACATATAATAATTTGTACAATTTATCAGACACGATACCTGCCATAGTACTCATTCAGTAAAAGTATCGACTCCAAAGTATCGAGTACAAAAGTTGAAAGAAAAGTACTCGATACCTAAAAGTATCGATACTTTTTTCGTATCCCTAGTACCACACTGAGCAGAAAATCGACGTGCGAGCAATTTGTTACTGCGCTTTCCTAACGCGCCAAAAGATGTTAAAACTTCAATAAAAAAATCTATGAAATTGAAACATAACATATTTCTGTACATGCATATGACAAATACCAAAATGTATTATTGACGAAAATAATTATTGTTTTTGTAATATCTAGTTTTATTTTAACGACATTTAAATTCGTTATGCTATATATATAAAAGACACATTGAGTGCCAATTCGTGACCGGATTACGTATCTTCGTTCACTTCGCGAGAGATAAGTGGGAGCTAATTAAAATTTGTCTTCGGAATGGGCTGAATAAAGCGCTGAATTGTAATAAACGACTATTGGGTATCTATGGATTTCATTAATCTTATTTTATTACTCTCTAACTTCATGTAATATTAAGTTATGGTATTTTTAAATGGCAACTATTGTGTTTAAGTAAATAAGATGAGTTTTGGTGGGCACCTGAAAGCGTCATATTATGTAGATATTGAATAATATTTTTTTTAGCGTTTTACTGTATTATTATACTAAATAATTTGTATGACATTTTATGTAATGCGAGAAAATGCTGGAGGGTAGTGAATACGATATAAAACTGCTTTAGAATATTTTCGTTTGCCACCCACAAGATATTATTAATAGTGTGGTCAGTGAACTGTTTAAGGCGACCATTTGACTTAATAAGGAACAATGATAGTAGCAGTAATTTTATTTACAATGTGGGTCAAAACTTAATAACTAATTATGTAGCGGGTAGATACAAATCTGTTTAATAACAATGACTTGTTGGACGTAAGACACGCTAGTATTCCCATGATAAGTATTTCAAACATCGAAAAATCAAAAATCAAATAGGTATAAATGCAGTAAAAATCCGTTATATTAGCTTTATTTAAAATACGCAGTACCCCGTAAACATCAGAAATTATTACGTAGTAAGGAGTATATGAAAATATCATCGTAAAGGAAGTTAAATTTATAAGAATAAATAAAAATAATAAAACATACGATTGAAAATACTAAACAAATAAGTTTTTTAAGTATTACATAAAAGATAAAAGAAAAGTAATGAAAAGAACACAACTTGAAGCTCTTTAGGCAGTACAAAATATCCTTTAAATCACCATCTAAAATCACAGTGAAAAAGTTTCTTAGTATCGTTCGTCTACAAAATTAAATGTTAATCTTACTAAAATGTTTGTCAACTGTTGCTAAGTTTTAATTACAAATGCTATAAATCTTCAAAGTTAACCTGTTCCAAGTTTTTGGAGTTATATTTTAAATACGTTGTAGTTTTTGAAAAACATATAACAAATTCATTTGTATTAGAACTTCGCACTTTTTGGCTCAATCAATTTATGACGAGTGTTGATTTTGTTTATCATTTCATTTTGCTAATGCTGGATATAGGCCTCCCAAAAGAATACGACAAGGCGCAGTCCTATGCCAAGCACATCTAAGATCTCCCAACGTGGCGAGGCGTCACTCCTGGCAACACTCGGCACCGAGGAGATTGTCAGCCGAATCGAGGCGTTAGGATAAGAGCGTAACACTGGACACGACGGAGCTCCTATTATTCCATGGGCTTCACGCATCAGTGCAGATCGTCGATAGGAAGATGCTCGACAGCGTCAGGAACTGTGATGCGGTCGCTGCGTTCTGTGGCGCAGTCATCTCACTGAAGGAGGTGGCATGCGAGGCAGCAACTCCTCTACGGCAACACGATCCGCCGCTGGCAACTTAGGCGGCGCAGACGCGAGTATCTGCCCAAACCAAGGTCGCGGGTGACTGGACCGGTGAATAGATTATCACGAGAAATCCTACCTGAAAGTGTACCCCGCCGGGCTAGCCACGAACAACAAGAAGCTCGTTACCAGTGATGCACCCAAATGGCAAAGGGGTGGGCATGTGGGTGGTTATGGGGCCTGCATCGCCCTGGACGGAATTGACGACGTCTGTGCTGATCATAGCCCGTCAAAAAAAAAATACTTGAAGCTAATAATGGTATGCAATATTTGCTATAACGTTATCTATTCAATAGCAGTGCGAGTTCAAACGCAAAAGAGGCAATTTATAAATTTTCAATATTGATAGATAGAAGTGTAGTTTATTGAAAGCGCGCTAACTCACCAAACGATTTTTCAATCGTGGTCAAGAGCTAGATCAAAATTTCGCTTAGCGTTAAACAGCGATGTGAGTACTAGAAATAATAGGCGTCTTATAAAGTTACCAAGTGATATGCTCCTTCTATTTGGGACAGTTGGACATATCCCGTCTGATCCTTTCGTGGCATTGAAAGAGACGGTGGGCAAACATATAACCTTCCCGATACGGTATCAGGTCTTGTCCTTGGGTTTGTCCTTGTCTTCTATCGACATGTTTGTGGCCGAGGCCGAAAACCGTCTCACCTTCGGCAGGAGCACCAGCCTCTCCTCCTTCCAACGTCCAGGGGACTGGCCAAACGTTATTCAAGCATTGTACAGGCCCGTGCGATGTGGTACTAAGTGCTCAAGGACCAGCACCCATCAGGAGATGCTCGAGAGTGTCGAACGTGACTTTTGGGGTCGTCCTTATTGTGCGGCACTAAGTAGAGATTTCACTTCTGTTCCCTGGATGTTGAAAGAAGGAGAGGCTGGTGCTCCTGATAATCCAACTGAATTGATTTTGCGGCAAGTGTTGTATTTCCTTCATCATCATCATCGCAGCCCACATACGTCCCACTGTTGGGCTCGGGCCTCCTCCACTATGGGACGTGTCAATATAGGATTTTGTATCGAGTTTTCTTCCTTTTGCATAGATATTATACGCATATTATATCACTTAGTCATCTTTTACGACACCCGCGGGTGGTGAATTGTATCCTAGAAAATAGTAACTTATTGCCAATACAAAAATAAAAGAGAAAATGTTCTTTAGTTACGGACCATTGACGGACTAAAAGAAATCATTGACGTTTTTATTTTAAACGTACGCTAGTAACAGATAGTGCCGCCTACAAATATAGAAAAAATCGCTAGATCTATTACCTAAAGCGCTAAAATAGCATCAGTTTTTTTTACACAGATAATAAAATCCGCACTTTGAAAACGTAATTCACGACGCAGGTTTTATGGCGGCAATTTTTGCGAGGCATAACACTCGTTTCTGTAATACACTTTAATATTATACGGAGTTTTAAAATATTTATAAAAGTTTGCTTTTTTATATTCTTATTGCTTCATTGCGTCCTTTTTCAAACGTAGGTGTGAATATTTTAAGCTATAATTTATTTACGTGTTTTAAATTTAATAGGTCCATTAAAATTGTATTACATTAGGCTTTTATTCTATTTGAAAGAAGAAAAATCTTATATTACTTTGTTGGTTCATATAATGGATGCATTAAATACAGGGAAATGATGACTGTTCTAGTAGTTAACTCATTATCGGGTGCCGCTTGTGGGATCTGGTCCAGTCACAATCTTTTGAATTATATTACGTATCTTGTAGTTCGAAAGGCATCACATTGGAGCTAGTTCTTACAAAACATGTTGTACACAATTTTATAACTAGTAAGAAGAAAAAAAAACAAATTAAAAATAATAGACAAGCCCGCTGAGTTTCTTGCCGGATCTTCTCAGTAGCGGTCGCGTTACAATCCGGTGGTAGTTTCTTTTTTTTTTTCATAATTTAATTTTGTTAATTTGACAATATGTACCTAAGTGCCCTTTCGGGGTTTATGCATAATAAATGATTTGAATTTGAACAGTTGCATTGAATTGATTCTGTTTGGACTGATAAAATATATTACTTAATCCTATAGTGGACTCGTTGGATGCAAGCGGCATGGAATCGCACTGTGACATGAGCGGGACCTACGACTATCAGTGGATGGCGATAGGCTAAATGATAATGGACTGATAAAAATCTCTGTAATAACGATGACTTGATCATCATTTCGGCTGATATACATGCCACGGCTGGGCTTGAGCCTCCGCCACAATAGAAGTTCCCTCCTTGTCAAGCTATTTTATTTATTTAAAACATAAAATCTTTTAATATAAGTCTATAAGAAGTTGTTAGGTTAGCTAATTACGTAATAACTTAAGACAAAAGGTGCCATAACTAGAGACTGAATAAATTAACCGACTTGGTATTATATGGATCTCACAACTTTTTACAGTATGAGAACTGAATTGCGAAACTTGATTTTTTTTACGAGTAATATTTTTGATGCCATTTATTTTTATGTATAGATAAAACCGTTTTAGATAAAGTTCTTATTTCAAGTTTTTAGGTTGTTTAAAAGCTTAAAATTTAATGTTAACGTAAGTACGTATGATCTGTCTGAACTTCACGTGCTTATATATTGTGATCTACTTGTAAAGCACTGCTGACAGTAAAGCAAGCTATATGAAATTGTAATATTTGCCTTCTGAGATTTGGAATTTGTCATGGTATACTGATTCTACTAGACAAGTTCTTCTATTTGATATTCATATTAAGGGGTTAGGCTTAAAATAAAAACATATAGAAGGATAGTGTCGGTACTTAACCAATCAAAAACGTGAGGCAACAATTACTACATGCGTGCAAGTGATTACACACGCACACTTTTATACAATAGATTTGCCTAGTACGTAGTGACTACTACGTCACAATACGGCGTATGGAGCCATTTCTGGCTCCAATTTAAATGCCTCAAATTTTGAGTGCAAATTGAGTATCTATGAGTTATTATTCTAAGGAGTTAGCAAATAATATATAATCTGCTGTTTTGTTGCGGGCCATGTGGAATTTGCATTTTTTTTTTTCAATGTATACATCATTTTAGTAGTGAAGCCCTTTCATTTGATACCTGGCCCTTTTAATCCTTTTTTTTATGCAACTTTACAATAATATAGCTTACATATCAGAATAACACATAGGCTAATTTATCCCGATATTCCCACGGGAAGAGGAACTGCGGGTGAAACCGCAGGGCGCTGCTTGTAAGAAAAGAGTGTAAAAACATGTTATCCAGCCATTTTATAGTGGGCGTCATTTTAATGTTACCATGATTTTTAATTCAGATAATTGTATTGTTATCAAAACTAAAGACGTGTGATCATCCGATCGAAATTCAATGATCCATCGATCAACAGAAAGGGGGAGAAATCACAATGAGTAACTTTGAACAAAAAACAAACGGGGCCAAGCTAAATAAAACGGTTTAAAAACCACCTTTCAGTAGCAGTTTTTAGTTTTACTACAAATATATTACTATTTACTTAACCTTGCCATGTATTTCAAACTATTTTGGACCACCTGTCTTTCAAAACCAACGTTGACAATTTGTAATCGAAATCATGGGCGAACCTTCACCGTAAAAAAATATTATCTTTCAATTACGAGACATCCAGCGTCTATTTAGACAGCCGCCATTTATAACAAGAATTCAAAATAAGAACCTCTCAAGTTCGTGTCGAAATCTCGACGTTCACTCTATAAATTTCAAACATCATAGTATCCGCTTATTATTAATTAGTATTTATATTTTGAACCCCCGACGGAAAAAGAGGGGTGTTATATTATAAGTTTGACGTCGATGTCTGTCTGTGTGTTTGTCTGTCTGTGGCATCGTAGCTCTCAAACGGATGGACGGATTTCGATGCGGTTCTTCTTATTTCAAAGCCAGCTTCCTGGCGGTGGTTCTTAGCTATCTTTGGTTAATATCGGTCCAGCAGTGTAAGAGTAGCAGCTATTTTCCCAAATAATGTAATGGCATATGATAACTCAATTACGTTCTTCACGCGTGCCAGTATACTTAATCGTTAAATGACAATTAATTGATAACTTCGACCTGATACTGCAACCACACTGGTCTCCAGAGAACCCAACTCGTTGAAAACTTGTAACAGACATATTGTATTTTTGAGTTTAATAGATCGTTTTCAATGCGTAAGTACCTTGCAGGTTATGATCTTGCAATACGGTCACATTGACCTGGTCCAACCTGGATGGTCTCCAGAAAATCCAACTCTTCGAAAATTTGCAGCAGACATAGCGTCTTTGGCTTCATTATATTAGTTTTAATAAGTAAATTTCTTGCAGGTCATAAGTTTGACGTTGTTGTCTATCTGTCTGTGTGTCCATCTGTGGCATAGTAGCCCTCAAACGGATGAACCGATTTAGATGCGGTTTTTTTCTTTTGAAAGCCAGTTTCCTTTCCGTTCTTAGCTATGTTTGGTTAATATCGGTGCAGCACTGTAAGAGTATCAGCTATTTTCAAAGGTGCTGTAATGACGTATGATTACTCGATTAGATACTTGACGCGTGCCAGTACAGTCGTTAAATAACAATTAATTAATAACTCCTGTTGAAGAGAACGTAATACTTTTTTTTGTATTATTTTAGTTTATGTCGGGGGTTATTCAAAATTTTCAATTTTACTTAAATCATTAAACAGAGAACTGATGCTTATTGTTCAAATAAAAAAGAGGAAAGTGTGTTCAGGAGTGGTAGGACCACACTGTCGACAGTTATCTGTCTACAGCCGCGAGCCGGTCCATCCGGGGCAGTACCATGCTCTCGCAGAAAATCGACGTCTGAGTAGTAGCAATTTGTTACTGCGCTTCGTTCGGTGAGCGAGAGAGCCGGAAGCCCAACTTTCTGAGGGTGATTGCGTGTGGAGGGTTTTGGTGGTACCCTTGGTATCACTGAGCCTCAATGCACGCATTCACACTCCCTTCGCTTTCTTCGCGGTAGGCAACGGCCTTGTAAAGGTCCATGAGCGGCAGCAGCACTTACCATCAGGTGTACTGTTTGCTCGTTTGCCACCGTTTGCAATAGAAAAATAGAAAAAAAGGAAACAAAGCAGTCCTGAGGACTGCCGACATAATTGAATACTTAAAACTGTGAACAAGCAGCTGTTATTCTTGGATATTCAAATCAATTGTTTGATCTTAAATAAATATTTGAAAATTAAAAACTTTTTCATTTTTTTAGTTTTAACATCTACCTATCGGCACAATTATAGTGACACATCGTTAACACGTCACGTGACCATGTCGATGACGACTTACATCAATTTACTCCCCGTCCAAATCTTTTTCTTGTGGAAGGCTATGATCTGGACTCACCCCGCCCAATCTCTCCGGGGCGACGAATGAGCGCCATGCGGTCTCATAACCTACCATATTCCCTCCACATTGCCATTAGGCTGACCACTGGTACCAATGCCTGAACATCCGTGGCCGGCCCGGCAGGTTACCGTTTCAGATACCGTCCTCTTTAATCTCGCCTTCACGCAGTCAGCCTATCTGCGGGTGGCGGACTAATCACCAGTTCGTCTACCTGCGATCTCGATTTGGATGCCATCACGTGAATTCGCGCTTGCGCTACCCAACGTGCCAGCGGCGGAGCGTGTCGTGGTGGAAGAATTCTGCGAGACAACTGCTAAATCGGTGATCGCGTCCCAGTTTCTGACGCTGTCGAGCATCGTTTTATCAATGGTTGGCAGCATCAGGTGAGCACCGATGAATGAGAAGAGTTCACGGCGCTGCTCTGCCCAGGCCACACAGACCTCGACAATCCGAACACCGAATCGAGGCCTTTCCAGTTAGACTGCCCAACGTACAATGACGTCCACACAGGCGTCGTCCCAGCAGGCGGCTACCTTACGGAGTGAGACATCGCTGCCAAGCGCCGCATATTATTATAATTATAATTTCGGTCAACGGGCACGCTACCTTCCTCGCCACCGTGTGATATCAGCGTATGATCTTGGTCGCCATGGCCCACTGTGGTCGCTACGGGAGAGCCCTTAGTCGGACGGTCAGGGACTCCGGCCACACAGGTTCACCGTGCGCCGAACAGAGCCATTGACTGAACCACCTCCGCGTACAGCCGCTGGCACTTAAGCCCCGTTCATGTTTATTTGGGCAATAAAATAAATTAAAAGAGTCCAACATAAATATCAGTAAATTACTACTTCATGATAAATTATTTAATATATTTAGTAGTATGTGACGGAATAAGAATACAATTCACCACCCGCTTTCTTGCCCGTGAATGTTGTAAAAGACGACTAAGGGGTTTTAATATGCATACAACATCTATGCAAAAGAAGGAAAACTTGAAATCTCGTACCAACATTATTGTCGACAATGAGATGTATAAGAGTTGTGATGGTGACGATGATAAAAATTATACTGAAGAATATATTAATATTATGCATGCACCTTTAGTTCAATTTAAGGAGTATATAAACATCACTCTGTAGTCGCTGAAGATATTAAAACAATGAATACTTAGAAACTTGCAGAAGATTGATGACAAAACTTTAGTTCAGTAAAATATAAGGGATATAGATAGCACTTTGTATAGTAAATAAATCTACGTAAAAGTAGACGCAACGTTTTGTAATTCACATATTTATGTATCTGCAGTGAATTAGTTATTATCATTAAAAGGCATATATGCTAATGCCTCACATTCGACCACACTCACTTTTTGAAGTAAAACTACGAATTTTAGAACGAATTTTATTTGAATCTCTGTAATAACGATGACTTGTTGGACATGTGTCACCATGAACACTGCAAAGTGTTCGAAACGTCGGGCAATTAAAAATCAAATAAAAATGCGATAAAATCCGTAAAGTAGTTTTATTTACATTGTATAATACTCGCATAAACATCAGAAATCATTCTATAGACAGGTTTAGATGGAGAGTAAAATCATGTAAGTCATCATCGACATGATCATGTGACGTGTTAATGCTATAGATATAGTGCTACTATATCTGTGTCCAAAGATGTCAACACTACATGACGCTAGTCAGACGGGTTGTACAGAGTTTTATTTTGAGTTCTCCGGCATGGATGTTATAAGTATATTAGATCCCTTAGTCATCTTTTACGACACCGATGGGCAAGATCAGAGGCGGTGTCACCACATGAAAAACATTATCATAAGTAATACTAAGTTTTTTCCGTATGATGAATACAATTTATAACCCCTATCTTGCCCGTGGGTATCGTAAAAGATGACTAAGGGACGCACACAACAAGAGAAGGAAAACTCGAAACAAAGCCCTATACCAACCCGTCTGACTAGCATGGTATAGTGAGTTCAATTTCCCTCCTATTGTGGACAAGGCTCGAGCTCAATAGTGGGACCTATATGAGCCGAGATAAAAATAGTAAAGTTTTTCTTGCTCTTTCAGCATATTATTGCATATATCACTTAATCAATTTCGCCTTCTCATCGTCTTGATCGATTCAAGATCTTGAGCTTGAATCTCCACCAGAATACGTAGGAAAATTGTACTACTGTATCACACTAATTAAACGTGTTAGTAGTTTCATTTCAAGATTTACTTCTCTTGCATAGTTATTATATGTATATTATAATCATTAGTCGCCTTTTGCAATATCCACAGGAAAGACAAAAGTTGGCGAATTGTAATTTTCTGCGTCTCAACAGGAAAATTTATTGATTTAATAACATATACGAACGAAATTGTACTACATTGTACCCGTCATTAACCCGTCATTATATTGAAATCAGCAAGGTTATACTTTAAATCTATTTTTCAAGTTAAGTCAGAATAAAAGTATTTATTATTGTATGACTAAATGCTGTATCTACTATTATAATGTTGAAGAGTTGGTTTGTTTGTAATCTCAGACACTAAAATACTGTAGATAGCCTGCTAATTGAGAATAGTTAGGCTTAAATAGATAATTTGTCGATAAATATTACCACATTAGGTGAAATATGCGTCCCCGTTTTCATAATAACTGCCGTTATAACAAAAACATAATATGACGGCGCGCGATTTAACTATATATATATTTTTTTATAATTTTTAAGAAGACTAGATTAAAACAATTATCGATTTAGAAAAAAAATCCTATTATATAAAATTTAAATCAATACGATTGTTGATTTTATGATGCATTTTATAAACGGTAATATTAAAAATAAGAGCAAGTTACCCTCAAATAGGATGGCACCAAACGTAATCACAGTTCGTAATTTTCTTGAGAGCTAGCACAGAGGGCGCTCGCATTCTAATCTATTCGCTCTTAATCGAATTTAATCTGAAATATTGTACTCTATTTAGCGTATACGTGTATTAATATCAAATTTTACACGAATAAATAGTGTTTTTATTTCAGAAATTTCGCCTTCAATATGCCCACAGTAGAGGCTGATAGCCGAAATCGCTTCGCAAGCCCTCCTGGGAACCGGGATATAGGAACTGGGACGTGGTCGCCACCTTATGTGAAGTTACCTTACGAAAAGGGGCCGTGGATTGTGCGCGGGAGGACCTCTTCTCCGGCAACATGATCCGCCACTGGAGACTGCGGCTGCGTAGGCGCGTCTGCCTGTACCTGATACCGCCTAGCCGAGGCTGCGGGTGATTACACTAGGGAATAGCCCGTCACCTGCAGGGGAGCTGACGAGCGTAAGGACGACACTCCCGAAGAGGCGTCAGGGAGAGACCGTACCGGAAAGAGTAGCCGGCCGAACTGGCCATGGACGACAATGAACTCGGTACCAGTGGTCGGCCTAATGGCGAAGAGTTAGCAATACGGTGGGTTATGGAGTCCTTGTGCCCCGAACGGAACGGTGAGTGTGTTGGTTGACCATAGTAAATCCCAAAAAAGGCCCTACCGATATTTTGTTAAATATATTATGATTTTTTTTTATTGTAAACGGTGACGAACGAGCAAGCAGTACACCTGATGGTAAGTGTTGCTGGCGCTCATGAACCTTTACAATACTAGGGGCACAGCTAGACCGCTGCCTACCGCGAAGAAAGTGAAAGGAGTGTGTATGTGTGCAATGAAGTTAGGTGAAACTAAACGCATCACCAAAATCCACCACACGCAAACGTCCTCAGCAAGTTGGGCTGCCGGCTCTCTCGCTCATCGAACGAAGCGCAATAACAAATTGCTAGTACTCAGACGTTGATTTTCTGCTCAGTGTGGTATTACCCCGGACGGACCGGCCCGTGGCTGTAGACATAACTGTCAACAGTATGGTCCTACCACTAGTAGATTATTATGGCTCTACAACGACGTGGCTGTTTAAAATAATAGTATTCCAAATAAAAGTAATTCACGCAGTCAAAGCTGCTAGTATAGCAAGTAATACTATTAAATGTACTAGCCGGAGACGTCTCTTTACTTTGTATATATGAAGACGCGCCGTAAAAAGTTTTATACAACACATTATGGTATTATTATTGTCATTCGTATTGTGAGTCATGAACTAGACGTGGCCTAGTTGTGGCCTACATTATTAATGCATTTGACTTCTATTTATAAATTAGATCAACATTAATAATTAATTTGTAGATTATCCTTACTAATATTATAAATGCGACAGTAAGTTTGTTTGTTACGCTTTCACGCCTAAACCATTAAAACGATTTCAAAAATTCTTTCACCAATGGAAAGCTATAATATCAGGAAGTAACATATGCTATATTTTATCCCGATATTCCCACGAGAACGAGAAGTACGTGGGTAGGGCGACTGAAACCGAAGCGAAGCGAGAGTGGGTTGTTAGTATATAATATTGTGGATTTCTCAGCCGTGGTCCGGTCCGTCCAAGGTCGCAAACCAACCAACCAACACTTGCCAAAAATCGATGTCCGAGTAATTGCAATTCGTTACTGCACTTCTCTCATATTCTAGACGAGACTTACACCCAACAGTGGTATTTGCCCATAAACGTTAAAAATGATTCCAAACATCAGCTAACTAAAAAGGCAAATGCGATAAATAAGTCCGTAAAAATAGTATTAGCTAAATTATTGTTGTAACCTATGTATGGTCGAATATCTGGTTGTATTCACAAAATCAATAATGAAATAACAATACAGCAAGCTTGTATTAGTACCGATAGCATTGGTACGTGAGCCAATTGTGGATTACTGCCGTTCGCAGCGCCTGTTCACACGATATCTATACTATTTTCTATGTTAGAGATACGTGAATTTAATGCTAAGGGCAATGATTAAGATATTTTAAACATTATCAAAAGTTCTTTCGAGATTTTAGTACTTCCTGCGGTTTTGAAGTCAGGTTTTTGTTTAATTAATGTATTTCCACTGGACAACTAGTCAGAGCGGTCAGATCTCTTCTCAGATCTCTTTTTAAATTCAAGTTAAGAGTAGCAATTTGCCATATCGGCTAGTAGATATAATGATACACTACTAAGATTGGCGATTCACGGCAGCCTCAAAGCACGGATGTTGTACATGTTTGAGTTTTTTTTTTGCATAGATTAGATTATTACAGTAACTTATGTGAAATATTTTTTATGAAAGAAATCAGGATGTGTATAATTATATTGGTATTAAATCTTTTTAGAATGTTAATTCTTTTTCTGAATTACATATATATTTTCATATGCTCATAATAGAAAAAAAAAAACTGTATTTGCAACATTACAAATAGATACATCAATTTTATTTAGTTTTTATTTAGTTGTTGCAAATTTGATTCTCTACAACTTTGGTTCTCATAATTTTCATCGTACAATCAATATTTACGGCAATAACTGCAAATAATTGCAAAAATGAGGTCAATGTATAATTCACCTGTATCGCGATTATTATCGAATTTAGCAAAAAACTTATAGAAACAAAGTTGTAGATCATTAAATTGCCTACAATTTTGATACTTATGAATTTTTTCAAAAATTAATATATAAGCCCTTTTATTTATAGTTTCCCTTTCTTTTACAAAGATGATGCATATTATAACCTTTTAGTCTTCTTTTACGACATCCACAGGCAAGAAATAGGCTGGTAAATTGTATTCTAACTCCATCACCACGTGGAAAAGATAGTTGGAGGAAGTATAGAGGCTATAAAATATAACGCTAAGAAATATAGGACCCGATTTATGACCGTAAATATTAGTAGAATGGAAAAATTGTAACAACCAGAAATGAAATCAGCTATAACAAATAAAAAAACCCACATCAAACAGTAAACTAAAAACCAAAAAAATTATAAACGCGCGATTTTTGAAAGTTCCCCTCGATTTCTCTGATCTGCCATCATCAAACCCTGATTTCCGTATCATGGGACTACCTTTAAAATATTTTCTTTCCAAGAAAAAAGAATCATCAAAATCGGTTCATAAACAACGGAGTTATCCGCGAACAAATCTAATAAAAAAAGCATATATACGGTCGAATTGAGAAACATCTTTCTTTTTTGAAGTCGGTTAATAAAAACCTCTTCCTTTTTTGAATCGGTTAATACATACATACATATATTCATACATATATTCACGCCTTTTCCCCATAGGGGTAGGCAGAGACCACTTCCCTCATCTTGCTACGATCTTGACATACCACTTTCGCCTCCTCCACATTCATTAATCTCTTCATGCATATTCTTCGGTTAAGGGTACTTCTAACCTGGCCTTTCTTAAGAACGTCCCCGATTTGATCATGGAACGTCCGCCTTGGTCTTCCCCTTCTAACATTTCCGCTCAGATTCGCCTTATAAATTTTTCTTGTTAATCTCCTTTCATTCATTCTCTCTACATATCCAAACCAACTTAACATACCTTTCTCAATCCTTGTCACTACATCAACATTTATACCACAACGTTCCCTGATTACACAGTTCTTAATTTTACTACCCAGTTTTACACCAATCATGCTCCTCGGCGCTCTCATTTCCACAGCATTTATTCCACTTTCGTGTTTCTTCTGTCATACCCAGCTCTCACTTTCATACGTTAGGGTTGGTACAAGGACTCTTCTATGCGCAGCCAGGCGAGTCTTCTTAGACAGGCTCTGGCTGCCCATAAAGGTACGCAAAGCACCATTCAGCATATTTCCCTTACACACTCTTCTTTCAATATAATTTTCACATTTACCATCTCTCGCAAAAGTAGATCCCAGATATACAAACTCTTGTACTTGTTCTAATATTTCCTCTTCTATACGTATCTTGCACTCCGTCATACATTCTCCCCTTTTAAATATCATAACTTTCGTCTTCTTTACGTTAATTTTCATTCCCTTTCTTTCAAAAGCATCCATGCATTACTGTTACCATCTCTTGTAACTCATCCACCGACGAAGCAAGTAGGACTTGATCGTCATCGTAGAGAAGACATTTGACAAAAAACCCATTCATTCTCAGTCCGTATTCACTCTCTTTTAAATCAGTCAGGCAATTATTCATGAATAGGTTAAACAGCCATGGTGACGCAACACATCCTTATCTAACACCCTTTAGTATCCAACTAAACCATTCAGTGTACGCCCCTTCGATTCTGACGCAGGCACTGGAGTTCTCATAGAGAGACTGCAATGCCCGTATCAGGTTGCTGTTCACCCCATGCAAAGATAATGCTGACCACAACTCATTCCTCACCACTCTATCATAGGCCTTTTCCAAATCTATGAACGCGCAATAGACCTTCTAACTGTTAGCCAGAAACGTTTCGGCTATGCACCGCAAGGAAAAGACCTGATCCGTACATCCCATTCCCTTTCTGAATCCTGCTTGCACATCCCAGACTCTTTCATCCGTCTCTTTTATAACTCTCTCTATCAGTACTTTTGCATACAGTTTGTCGACGACGATGAGAAGACTTGTTCCACGATAATTGGCACAGTCTTGTTGCGACCCATTTCCTTTATGTAACGGCACGATGACAGCCTTGCACCAGTCTTTTGGCACTCGACCTTTGCTCCAGCACAAGTTGAAAAGGCGGTACAACAAATTCACCACTTGCCACACATGCCATCGCCAGCTTTCAGCATTTCGACCGACACCTTGTCATATCCCGCAGCCTTACCTAACTTCATATGCTTCATCGCATCCACGATCTCATCTATACTTATCTCGCAATCATAATCATTCAACTCCTGTTCCGGTCTCTGAAGCAATACTTCGTCCCTTTCAAATAAACTTTCATAATATTCCTTCCACCTCTTCATCACGTAATCTGGTTCTATTATAATACTTCCATTCTGACCTCTGATTTTTGTAAGCTCCAAGTTCGTAGACCTCCCTCGAGCGATCCTTATGGATTTCCAGAACAACTTAATATTAGACCGGAAATCCTCCGATAGCCTCCTGTCAAATTCATCCTTTCGCTCATCTTTCTTTTTATTCACAGCTTTCTTTACCATCTCTTTCAAACATTTATACTTCTTTCTTGCTTCGTCTAAATCCTTATTCGTCGACTTTTGAAAGAAAGAAAGAAAGAAAAATAATTTATTACTCCTTTACGGGAGGGAAACATCATAAAAGCTCAAACAGTGAGTACAATATATATAAAACAATAAATATTAAAGAAAAATATAAAAAGAAATTGATATCAACACTGGTATTCCCTTCGCAAAAGAGAAAAAGGATCGCTGCTCAGCATAATGTTGAGGCATCTACTATAAGAGAGATACCGCAACGCTGTTATTCTGCAGCGTCCTGCGACGTCTGTCAGCAAAGTACAGGTAGCAGCTGAATATAATTGAACTAACAAGTAACAGTTGATTTTGTAAATAATATTCAAAGAATAGAGAAAAAATAATAATAAACATACGGATTAAGTGCAGTACAAAGTTATCTAATCTTACGCGTATAAGAAAAGAAATGGATCACGATCTTTTTCTTACCGATAACCATTTGTACACCAGATTTATCCATCCAGACCTTATACTGTTTTCTTCCTTTCCTCCTTTTAGAAACCCCACACACCTCAATAGTTACATTTACAGCTCCTTCCTTAAACATCTTCCACAATTCCTCTATCTCATAAACCTTGTCGATATCTTTAAATCTCTCATTCAACCTTTTGCGATAGACTTCTTTTACAATCGTATCTTTTAAGCTTTCCATTTTTATTCTTTTCAGATCATTCTTAACATTCTTCACTCTATGCCGCCAGCGATTAAAGAGACCACTTATCCAGGATATCACCAGAAAGTGGTCCTTGTCAACACTGACACCACGGTACACTCGGGTATCTAAGACGTTCTTCCTCAATCTTTCGTCAACAATCACAAAATCAATCAAACTTCTTGAGCCACATTCCTCTCTCGTGAACGTATGGATCCTCTTGTGAGCAAACATGGTATTTGTCATGAAAAGATTCCATCCCAAACAAATCTCTAGCAAGCATTTCCCATTTTCATTCACTCTATCGTCGCCATACTTACCTAGAATCTTTTCATACCCATTACGCTTTAGGCCTACCCATCCATTAAAATCTCCTAACATAATAATCCTTTCATTGTCCTTACATTTCATTAGAATATCTCTCATACTATTCCAGAACGCCATTCTTTCCTGCTTGGCTTCCGTGGTTCCCCCCGAGTCCAAGGCTGTCGGTGCATAGACACCTAGGACAAAAAGACGGGTGATACCGATTTTCAGCCTAATCCAAAGAAGTCTGGGATTCACACATTCATATTCAGATATACATTCAACCATTCTCGCAGATAGGATTATACCCCCTCCTTGACTACCTCGGCTGGTATTAGGTACTCCGGACCAGTACGCCACATAGGGTCCATGACTCGTGGTATCGCATCCTTTCCGCTTTGTCTCGTTCACACACATAACATCAATCCGTCTTTCGTCCATCACCTGCCATACGTCATCTATTTTTTCATTTATTCCTCCTCTTACAATCAGCGTAGCAAAGCGGCTCTCTGTGGGCCACTTTTCGTCCCCGATGGAAACGAGACGTGACGTGTCGCGAACCACACCGCCGCCATTCGTACAGTTTTTTGTTTTATTTTAACTCATTGCGTTCCCACGAGAAGCAAGGGAATTACTTTGTCCATCCCAGTAGAGCCCCGTTTACTAGGATAAGGTTAGCCATATTCTAGGGTCACTCGGTCCCAGGGCAATTGGCACGCTAAAGACTAGGCTCGCCCCTAGCCACGCATCTATCGGCACGGCAGACCTTAGATAGGCGGAGTAGAAAGAAATCAAAGGATATGGAGTAGGAGTGGGAGTTACAGACAGGAGGTTAGGAAAAGATGGAATGATAGGGTTTAGGGATACTACTGTCTCGGAAGATAAGGTTTAACACAGTAGTAGCTCGGGAAGCCGGGGACGCATACCCCGAATTACCATACCACAATCGCCGGACAGGCATATCATGGAAGAGTATCGGTTAATTATAAAAATAAATACTCACATTCAACATCAACGATGATTCTCTTGGACACGGATGGAGGAACCGCATTGGTAGCGATGCAAAGGTATGCCCCCATTTCAGTACGACTGATGCGTTGTAAGCTTAAGGTATCACCTTCGTAGACCGTCACTGCAAGAAAAATATTTATGAATTAATTCTTCGTGGTAGGAATATACTGGTAGGAACATACAGTCATTTGTCTAGAGCCGCTGGCCGGTTCGTCTGTAGTACCACACTCTTGCAGAAAGTTAATATCTGAGTACCTACTAGGAACTTGTTTCTACACTTCGTTCGGCAAGTGAGAGAGCTAGCAATCCAATTTTCTGAGGGTGTTCTGGTGTGGTAGGTTTATTGCTCTCATTCACACTACCTGCGCTTTTCCAACGTTGGGCAGTGACAATAACACTTACCATCAGATGGACTGTTTGTTCATTTGCTACCAATAGCAATTAAATAAGATCCAACAGCTAAATTTAATAAGTTAGGTTATTAAAAAAAAAAAAAAGTTTAAAGCGAAAAATGATTACCACGCGTGAGAATTATACCCACATCTATTTGGAATCTATTATAACCGTCTTATCAATTAGGCCAGTGTGGATAGATACGTAAGGTAACCAAATTATGACTGATATTTACGGCAGCCGTTATACACTAGAAAAGGAGCATATCCAAAAGGGTATTCTGGCGCGATGGACATGGATGACAAGGAACTCGGTACTCGGTGGTCGGCCCAATAGCAAAGGGGAGGGAATACGGTAGATTATAAGGCCGCTCTCCACCATTTCGTCACCTCGGGTGGAGTGGAACGGCGTGGGTGCTGACCATAGCCCACAAAAAAAAAAATAGCCGTTGGACACGACATCTATTAGAATATACATTATTTTAGTTTAATATTTTAACATCATTTCACACTAGGTGGACCGACGACCAGGTGGAAGTTGCTGGGCGTCGTTGGATACAGGTGGCACAGTACCGCGCTCTCTGGCGTAACATGAGAGAGGCCTGCCTACGTCCAGCAGTAGACGGCGATAGGCTGAAATGATAATGATGCTGGTTCTAACATATCACTAAGAATTTTGTTGACCAATGATGCGACACAATAATTTAAATTACTGTGATTTATTCAGGTGAATTTGTGAAATAATTGGTACGATGGTTGGAACGGATTTGCTATAGATTTGATTTCAAGTTACGTCATCATCATCATCATCATCATTTTAACTCATATACGTCCCACTGTTGGGCTCGAGCTTCCTCTAAAATATTAAGGAAAATGGACTTACTATGCGCGTTAGTCAGACTTGTTGTCTTTATTTTAAGTTTTCCTTCTCTTGCATAAATGTTATATGTATATTTAATCCCTTAGCCATATTTTACGACAACTACGAGCAAGAGAGAGTGTGGTGAATTGTTTTCTTACTCTGTCAACACATGGAAATCAACTCCCATACTTTTGTCCGGATATACGGATGGGCGACGTGCGACCCCATAACCTACTGAATTCCCTCTCCATAGCTATTAGGCTGACCATATGTATTGATGCCTTGACATCCGTGGCTGACCCGGATAACCATTTAATCTAAAAAACTATTGTAGTGCACTTTGTGCACTAAGATATGTAATTGAGGTTGGTTTTAAAATTTTGCTCAATCTCTCAGTGCTAGAGTAATCGGGATACAAAATTGGTGTCAAAAATTCGTAAGATATGAGTTAAGGGCTTGCAACTTAATATATAAATATAATTAATATTGAAATATGTACCTTGATTTTATTTAAAAATATAACTATCTATACCAATAAATAAAATTGGAGTGTCTGTTTGTAATGTCAAAATAATAGGCTTTTTTCATGCTCACACGGTTATTTGCACGACACTTATGCCTAAAATACAAATTAAAAAATTTTTGTCTGTCTGTCTGTTTATTCCGGGTAATCTTCTAAACGGCTGAAACGATTTCAAAAATTCTTTCACCAATGGAAAGCTATAATATCAGGGCGTAAACTAGGCTATATTTTATCCCATTATCCCACGGGAACGAGAACTACGCGGGTAAAACCGAAGCGAAGCGAGGGCGGGTTGCTAGACTTAAAATAAAAAATAATTTAATGTAAGTCAAGTAATTTCCCGTACAAATTTCGTCATCTATTTTCACCATCTTAGATATTGATATCTGATGTTTACGCGAGCACTACACATTGTAAATAAAACTACTTTTACGGATTGCTGCCTAGAATGGTACGCGAGGCTATTGAAATCAAAAAACACAAAAAATTCAATAGAGAGGATGGCTGGGTATTACCATCAAGCTGGGATCCTGTTATAAACATAATTAAAAATAAATCCAAAGAGACCACCACAAGACTGCATGATACTGTGAGCACTTATTGTATAGATTTGACCCACAATAATAATAGTTAAAGATAATTTTAAAAATTAAAAATCTTTTAGTAAGACAAAGTAAGCCGCATCTAAAATTAAAAATCAATATTAATTTAGCATCATGTCCCCTGAGTTTTCTTGCCGGATCTTTCTCAGTGTGGCCGCGTTCCGATCCGGTGGTAGTATATTAGTTTTGTTAGTTTTAAATCAACAAATTGTAACAATAATTGCTACAAATTTAATAATTACTAACCATAAACAATATATTTTTTTCATATAGAATCATTTTCTTCTTACACTGGCAATAAATTTGTACTAAAATGTGGGTCACAATTTAATAAATTTATAACTAATTTTCTGTATCGGGTAGATAATTATAAATGTCTGTAATAACGATTACTTGTTGGACGTGAGACACCTTAGTCCACCCGTGACCATGAATGCTGCAAAGTGTTCGAAACGTCGGGCAATCATAAATCAAATACAAACACGATATAATCCGTAAAAGTAGTTTTATTTACAATCTTAGATATTTTTTTACTAAAAACCTTGAAGGTAATATTTTTTTATGTAAAGAGTAGTATAAATATGAATTCTTAACTTTTTAAGTTTAAGAATGCCGAACTTCTATATAAATGTTTACTTTACATCTCTTGAAAAATTACCTCCAGCAAATATTTTTAGTCAGCTTTTTCTTTACTATTTATAAATTGAATAAATAATAAAATAAATTAAAATTATGATATTTTAACACTGGGCGGACCCTCCTCTCATGACTGGCCTTTTTCTTTTTTGTTCACGCTGTGGAAATGCTTTTACGCACACTCCCCCGCCAGTGGGCGGGAGTTGTGTGGGACTCACCGACAAGGCCTCAAGGCTCATGACTGGCCTAACGTAACACTCAACTAACCTGTTTTTAAGACTCTTATGAAAAAGTAACGACTGTTGTCTTACTTGTCGTAAAAGATAACTAAGGGATATACGTCTACGCAAGAGAAGGAAAACTTGCAATCAAACCCTATACCAACTCGTTTAACTAGCGTGGTACTGTGTGGTATGTCAATTGCCCTGCTATTAGGCTTGAACCTAATAGTGGAACATATATGGGCTGAAATGATGATGACGACGACGATAATGAATGATGATTTAATCCATCATCATACGGAGAAACCAATCTTAAATACATCTTCGTTCATCATCAAAATCCTGCTCTTATCTCAATTACTAATCGAGGAGATACTTTTATGCGATCGTACATATTGTAAGTTTTGGCAATAGTTTTATGGCTGGCCGTTGGTCTGATGTCAACACTCCTTAGTGGTTTATCTGTTGACCAAGCGGCATCAGATGAAGTTGGTCCAAGTCGATCTAAAGCTGTTAGTCGTCTTTTACGACACCCCCTAGCAATATTAGCATTGGTAATATTTGCCTCCAACACACAGTATCATACAACTTCATTATTAATTGTATTATTTTAATTCTAATAACGTGGATGATAAAAAATAATCATCATTCATCTCAGGTCGCATACGTCCCACTCTTGGGCTCGAGCTTCCTTAGATATAACATATTAGTCAGACTGGTTGGTATAAGGTTTTATTTCAAGTCTTCCTTTACTTGTTCAGTTATTATATACATATCAAATCCTTTAGACATCTTTTACGACATGCACGGGCATGATAGTTAGTGGTGAATTATATTCTTACCCAGTCACCAAACGGATACTGAAAACTGACACAGTGTAATCCATAATAAGGGAAACTTGGCTCCTTTATGGCTTAAATTCTCTATTTTAAAAGGAGAAAGACTGTGTGATAAAAAACAATTTGTGAACAAAGGCATTTTAAATAGTTAAATTTGTTATAGTCATTTGTTCTTAGGTACTTTATGAAGACTGTATTCACCACTGTGTCTTAAATGGTGTGTTCTAAAGAAAAGATATACGCGATTTTATAGCCTTGTATTACAAATTTTTAAATTACTGTACTCAAAGGCATATCAATTTGACTCTGTTACTAAGCCTCTACCCTCAGTCTATCTGTTTGAATGTTTGTTTATCAGCAAAATATATTTTAATAACGACGATATATTATTAAAATTTTCAGATTACTTTTTATATTGCTACAACAGTAATAAAAATAAATTAAACATTTCTTAGTATCTTTTTAAGTTTTAGTTTCATTTTAATAATAGCAAAGTCTCTTTGATTTCTTTTCTAACAGTCAATAGAAAAGTTCTAAAATTCAATTCAAATAATATTATTCAACCAAACGATGTATAAATTACGTTTAAAATAAAATCTATTCACAGAACAAAAACTTTATAAATATAAGATCAATAAATTTTTCAAACAACCTTCAGAATAACATTTCATGCCATTTCATTTGTATCTATACCAATAAATAAAATTGGAGTGTCTGTTTGTAATGTCAAAATAATAGGTTTTTTTCATGCTCACATGGTTATTTGCACGACACCTATGCCTAAAATAGCGATTAAAATATTTTTGTATGTCTGTCTGTCTGTTTGTTCCGGGTAATCTTCAAAACGGCTGGACCGATTTCAAAAATTCTTTCACCAATGGAAAGCTATAGTATCAGGGCGTAAACTAGGCTATATTTTATCCCAGTATTCCCACGGGAACGGGAACTACGCGGGTAAAACGACTATAACCGAAGCGAAGCGAGGGCGGGTTGCTAGTATTATGATAAGTTTATTGACCTACCGCATTATTATCGTCAATGAATCACTCGCCCGTGTGGTGACCGAATAAGAATACAATTCACAACCCCCTCTCTTACCCGTGGGTATCGTAAAACACGACTAAGGGATTCGATAAGCATTTAACATTTATGCAAGAGAAGGCAAGCTCGAAATGAAACCCTATACCAACACGTCTGGCTAGCGTGGTATAGTAGGTAAATTTCCCTGCCGTTGTGGAATAGTTTCGAGCCCAACATGAAACAGAGAATCACTCATAATTTACCAAAATATACGTGACACAATGAGGAAGTTAATTATTCATTGGACATATATCATCATCATCATTATCATCTCAGCTCATATACGTTCCACTGTTAAGCTCGAGCCTCCTCCACGATATGAAGAAAGTTGATTTACTACTAACTCGCTCGGCAGGCGGGTTGGTATAGGGTTTCATTTTGAGCTTCCTTCTCTTGCATAGATGTTGTGTGCATTCTATATCGTTTAGTCGTCTTTCACATCATCCACGGGCAAGATATATATTGTTTATAAGATAGTGAATTGTATTCTTACTCCATCACCACACGAAAAGTATATGTCTAAAAACGCCAAGTTTCATTACATTACTGATGTCATAGTGGTTAAGATTATTACTATGCTAGGAGTCGCGGCTTCAATTTTCACGATCCACAAATCGTTGTTCTGAGTCTGGATTATCATATCATTAATTAAATATTTATTATTGCCTTTGCAATACAAGGATTATTTGCTTAGTACAGGATATCGTTAGTTATAAATAAGACAGAGTCTATTATGCTTATGTCTTTCCCGTTGTATCGGAGAGAAGTGGAATTTTTTCAACTCCTGTTTCTTTTTTCTTAGTTGTTTTATTCTTAATAAAATGCAAGTTATAATTATAAATAATGGTTGATGGGAGAGATAACTGCTCTAGTAGTTAATTCGTGGTTGTGTGGCGCTGCTGGGATCTAGTCCAGCCATATGGCATATTATATTATATATATTCGTTTGAATATATGTATCCTGCGGTTTGAAGGGAATCACACTGAACATAGTTCTTACAAGACATATTAATATGCAACAAATAAATAGATAAGCCTGCTGAATTTCTTGCCGAATCTTCTCAGTAGCGGTCGCGTTCCGATCCGGTGATAGTTTATTTGATAATTTAATTTAATTGCTTTAAAATTAACAATAAGTAAGCGCCCTCTCGGCGTTTATAAATGATTTGAATTAAAACTGTTTCTCTGGGAAATTCCTGAGGATCAAACTTCAGCATCATTTATGAGGAACATTCCTAGCTTATAATAGAAATATGTGGTGAGATCAGTACCATAAAACATACAAAGAGTTATCCCCAATCAGCACTTTAAGTTTATCGCCTGAACCTCCAATAAAACTAGCCACGTTAAGGTAATATAAAACAATCTAACTCGAGGTATAAAAATTAAAAATTCCAGCCTCGTATACGTTGGGTCGGCGTCCGCCATCATGTGCCCAAATGAGTTTGCCTCTATTTACAATTATGGTACGTTTCGTGGCCGCGTGAGGGCGCAATGAATGTAATGAATATTCGCTCGTCGCTCGCAACTTGAATACATTAAGCAATTAGTGCTTTACCCCTGCACCGTGTACTTGTTTTTAATGTTTATTTTATTGTTTAAATTATTTATTATATAGATAGTTAGGTTTTGTAATCAGCTGTCGCATTATTTAGTTGTTTAGTTTCAGTATTGGGATAGTGGTTTTTGTACACTGTGGCTTCAGTGTCCGGTTGGATGTTTGATTAATGGCTTATTTTATACAAAATTTCGGAAGTAACATAGTCTATGTTGAAATGTAATTGTTGTTAATAAATTATGCAATATCTGTTTGACTGGCAATTTTCAGATCTATTCCACATACTAGATATGTATTATTATTCTTTTACTTTCTTATTTGGAACTTAAAAATATTTCAACAGAACTGCTTCTTTCATCTAGCTGCACAAGTTTGAAAGTAAGAACACGATTTTTTGATTCGTATTAGCAGGATGGATAAAAAAAGTGTGGCAGTTCTTTGCAGTTTCTACTTGATTATCATAAAGTATCTCTGGCAATTTTCAACCACACGTTAATAGTTTGAAATTATGATTTGTTAATGGTTTTATTTTCTCTTCGGTTCACCCTCTGTTAGACTAAATAAACACTAAAGATAATGAGGCAAAATGTGTTCTTTATGATTATCGTCATCTTAGCCCAAGTCTCACTGCTGGGCTCGAGCCTCCTCCACAATGCGAGGGAAATTGACCTACTATACCGCGCTGGTTAGACGTGTTGGCATAGGGTTTTATAGCGAGTTTTTCTTTTCTTGCACAGTTGTTATCTGTGCTTATCACATTCCTTAGTCGTCTTTTACGACATCCACGGGAGAGAGGGACTGTTGAATTGTATTCTTACTCCGTCACAACATACAAGGCTCATATCTGTGCCTGTATATTTGAGTAAGTGAAAATGTATGAATATACGTATAAACTATAGCCTTATTCTTAATTTCAATACTTTATTCTCGTTACTTTTGGTGGTTTGTTAATATTTTATATAAAAATTATGTAAATATTAACCTGAATACCAAGTATGACGCGCTATTGAAATCAAACGTATTCAGTAAAAAAATAAAGCAGACTATAATAACTTTCATTCATCTGTACGGTCATACTCGACTCCTCCTATTAAAAACCGCGAGTAAAAAGGGGTACAGAGAGCACCATATTAATTCAAACAAAAGATTAACACGTATATAATCGAAAGCCCGAGTTTTTCGATGGTTAGGCGAGTAATTAAAATATCCGTTGGTACATCCTTTGCAAATATGAACGAATGAGAGTGACAGGCGAGGATCGGGTCACACACAATTAGCGACAAGGGCCCTTTACACCACATGTTAATTTTACTCTGTACAAGGAAATCGCTCTTGAAATTAAACTCAATTTTGGACGCTTTGTGAGCTTTAATTTGGTGACGTAAGCGCGACTGTTGGGGTCCTCATTTAATCTTTGAAGTAGATTTTTAATATTTATACATATGTGTGTTACTGAACAGGGACACTGGGAAACTTAATGCCGAACTGTTTTATCAGCGCGTCATAGAATACGACTGTACCTATCATTAAAGAGAGAACTTGCGCCCTACAGTGGACAGTGGATAAGAAAAATAAATATTAAATAGTACTCGTTGGAGTTTAAACATGATGAATAGGCAGCAGCATTCTTCGCGTTCGTTACGTCACTGCCTACCGAAAAGAAAGTCAAGGGAGTGTGAATGCATGCTGGTTCGAAGATACTAAAGGCATCATCAAAATCCATCTCAAGCAAACACTCTTAGAAAGGTTTCCAGCTCTCTCACTCACCGAACGAAGTGCAGTGCATGGATTTAATTTACCTATTATACCACGCTGGTCATACGTGTTGGTATAGGGTTTTGTTAAAAGTTTTCCTTTTCTTCCATAGATATTACATGCATATTATATGCCTTAGTCGTCTTTTACGACACCCACGAGCAAGATAGGTGATGGTGAATTGTATTCTTACTCCGTCACCACACGGCGAAATCCTTATTATTCTTATTTACAATGATGATATTAGTTAAATCAACATTACATTGTGTAAGAAGCATATTATACTCAGTAATATGAAATAAAAACTATAATAAAATATTAAGATAGGTACAATGTAGTGATAATATATATTTACCATCACAGAACACAAAAGTGTACTCCATTTTATGTCTCTATTAGATAATGGTTCCAGAACCGTCGAACGCAATTGTATTAACGCGATTGTTCACGTTACTCCCAATAAGAAATGTCGGTAAATACAATTTTATAGGCGAAGGGGTAAGCAGTAAGCATCAAATATAGTAAAATATCAGACTGTTGTAAAATAGCTTTAAACTTTTTGTAATGTAAGTGTGCAAGGAGTAACTTACAATCATATTCACTATAGTCCATAAAATATAGCTTGATCTCTGACAGATGTCAACGAAACCAACGAAGTAAGTTTGAACGAGCGACATGTTTACAATTTCATTTTGTATCAAATATATTTTCATTCTTTTCATGCCAGTTTTATTGCAACTGTATATATTATAAATATAAAAATATTAATATTCATGCCTAAAATGTAACTTTTAAGTACTGAAATACCTAGTAAACATTTTATACATAAATGACGCTTATGCACGTACAAGGTCATACTGGACTGAAAATAAAAAAGAGATAAGGCAGTCGATATACGTAAATCGATAACCGATCTTTATTAATTTATTAATAAAAGAAATAAACCCAATACAGTACCTATATAAAACTTTTAACATATTTTTTACAATTAAAACAGACAATTATATTATAAAATACATAAATTGAATTAATTAAACATTAAAAAACTACTTTTCGTCTCAGAGTAAATGATAATATTATGTATGCATCATTGCCAATAAACTAGACATATTTATTTATAAAACAGTCGTAATTGATCGATTGATCTAACGACTTATTTGGCCAAAAATGATAAATGTTCTAGCAAAAACGCTCCAGTGATGACGATAATAATGCCCTAGACCTTGATTGTACTCCTTTTGAATAATTAAAACAATCAAAACACAGTTTTTGTTTGAAATAAATTCAAAAAGATTTTCATTGATTGTATTTTAATTATAATAAAAAATCACAATTATTAAGGATAAGAGTTTTATCGATAAAAAACTACGGATTTTATCGTAAGCGTGACAGCACTAGGGACAACTGTCACAGAGATCATCCTATATTTTATAGACTACTAGCAACCCGCCCTCGCTTCGCTTCGGTTTCAGTCGCCTTACTCGCGTAGTTCCCGTTCCCGTGGGTATACTGGGATAAAATATAGCCTATGTTACTCGGGGATACTGTAACATTCTAATGGTGAAAGAATTATTGAAATCCGTCCAGGAGTTTTTGAGTTTATTCGTAAGGAACGTTTCCTCTTTATAATATTAGTGTAGATTACACCCTTAAAAATTGGGTGAAAATTTAAAAATGCTGAAACACGTGTTTATTTATTTTTACTAAAGAATATTTTTAGAGAATTTGAAGAAAATGGATGTAGATTTTTTTTTCTCCTTATACAAACTTTGTTACTGCGGTTTACCCCCTAGGGGTTGAATTTCAAAAAATACTTTCTTAGTAGGTTTCTACGTCACGCAAAGAAACTAATGTCAAAATTTCATGTTTCTGTCTTCAGTAGTTTCGGCTCTGTGATAAGTCAGTAAACTGACATCTTTCTACCTATTTTACACCCTTAGAGGATGAAAATGGAAACACGTGTTTCTTTATTTTTATTAAAGAGTATTTGTACTTAATTTGAAGACAGTAGCTAAAGATTTTTTTTTCTTTCCATACAAATTTTGCTGTTGCGTTTCACCCCCTTATATAATATATAATTCAAAAAAATCTTTGTTATTGAGTGCCTACGTCACGAAATGAGACTACTGTCTAAATTTCATTTTTCTAGCTTCAGTAGCTTCGGCTCACCCTGTCCTTTATATGTATATTATTGTTAACGCCCCCACAACACCCCTTGCAGGTGGAATTTCGTAAAATCCGTTCTTAACTGACCTCTACTCGACGCAAGTTCAAGTCTGTACGTCTTATGGTTCCAGAGATATGGTGATGAGTCAATATATCGTTCGCAAAACCCGCCTCTCCTATATATATATATATAGATAATGTATGATTTTTAACTCCAGTTTGTATGTTTATCTGTCACATTGGGTGAATTGAATTTCCGCATGGTGACAGAGTAAGAATACAATTCCCCCAATCAAATTACCCAAAAATAATCTATTTTTCTTTTTAATATATCAACCAAAAATTTAGTTACAAACAATTTAATTCACTTATAATATTCTATTAGCTTTACATTAAACAGTTATTGAAACTTTAAGAGCATTAACCCTTTTCTAAAATTAATTACAAGAATTAATTAAGGTTACATTATATAATAATTAATATCCGTGTGTACCTGATATACAGGTACGAGACATGGTCATTTCGATATGATTGATTTTTTTTTAATGGCAGATGTGACTTAATTCAACCTTAAACTCTAATCATCATCATCATCATCGTAGCACATTCACGTCCCACTATTGGGCTCGGACCTCCATCACTATGAGAGGGTATTGTACCTACTATACCACTCTGGTCAGACGTGTTAGCATATGGTCTATTTCGAGTTTTATCTTCTCTTGCATAGATTTTATATGCACATCATATCCCTTAGTCGTCTTTTATGACACCTACAGAAAAGGAAGAGGGGTGGTGAATTGTATTCTTACTCCGTTATCACACAGGCAAGTTACTAAAGTAAATTACTATACTTTAATGATTTCAGATGTTTACGCGAGTATTACACATTTTTAATAAAACTACTTTACGGATTTTATCGCGTTCGTATTTGATTTTTGATTGCCCGACGTTTCGAACACTTTGCAACGTTCATGGTCACGGGCGGACTCAAACGACGAAATCAAATACGAACGCAATAAAATCTGTAAAGTAGTTTTATTTAAAATGTTACTATACTTTACTAAAATAAATTGTTTTTTTTTATAGTACGTCGCCTTCGTGGTTGGGTCGACCACCGGCGCAGAGTTCCTTGACTTCAGTGGTCGAACCGACGGAACACCCCAAGGGAGGACCCTCACCCGTCCACGTCCCCTACTGGGACGCCGAACGCTGTCGCGAGGCTAACCTCTCCGTGGGTGCCCGGACCAAATCCCCGGTCCGGTCACCCGACGCCACTGCTAGGGCGGCATCAGGCGCGGGTACTCGCGCCTGTTCCGCCCCAAAAACAAATTGGTTAGATCAGCATTTTGTCCATCACACCTCGACTAGTGCTTTTGTTTATACTACTACGCCCTTTCTTTCCCGTCGGTGACGTAAAAGGCAACTAAGTGGTATAATATACAGAATATATCAAAGAAGGAAAACTGGAAACAAAACCTATAAATACTTATAGGTTTTGTTTCCAGTTTTCCTTCTTTCAGCGAGGTTTAATAGGTTAATTTCCCTTTTATCGTGGAGGAGACTCGAACCCAACAAAGGGGACGTATGTATACGAGCTGAGATAATTATACATAACGCTTATTTATTCAACTAGTATTTACGGAGACGAGTGATATGCTGTGTGGTAGCGGCTTCGAATACTACCAACCCTTGCTTTGCTCGTGGGTGTCGTAAAAGACGACTAAGAGCCCTAGATTGACCCGGACCAACTCCATCTGGTACCATTTGGGTCAACGATTACATTCCCAAGGAGGGTTGACGTCAGGCAGGCGGCCGGTCATAAAAGTCATTACCAAAACTTTCTGCAATATGTCAAAACAGATGACATATTGCGTCGACCCCAAGTAATTGGGATAAGAGCAAGATGATGTTTTACGGAGACGAGTAGCAACCCTATGTAATGGTAGTATTTAGTAGGCTGGTAACTGATAATTTCTAAATTGGTTAGTTTACTTTCCACTATGGAGGAACCACGAGCCCAGTAGTGGGACCTATATGAGCTAACACAATCAAACATAATGCTTATTTTTTCAGCTAGTAAGTATTTAGACAGACAAGTAGCAACCCTATGCAATGGTAGTATATAGTAGGTTGGTAACTGATTAATTTCTAAATTGGTTAATTTCCTTTCGATTGTGAATCAGACACGAGTGCAGTAGTAGGACGAATATGAGGTAAGACAATGAAACATAACGTTTATTTGTTCAGCTAGTATTTACAGAGACGAATAGCAACCCTATGCAATGGTAGTATTTAGTAGGTTGGTAAATAGTTGATTTCTAAATTAGTTTATTTCCTTTCCATTATGGAGGGAACACGAGTCCAGCAGTGGGAAGTACATGAGCTTAGACATATAATGTTTATTTATTAAGCTGGTAAGTATTTACAGACACAAGTAGCAACCCTATGCAATGGTAGTATTTAGTAGGCTGGTAACTTAGAATAATAACGTATAGAAGGTAAGTTCACGCACTAAAAGTGAGGCATTTCAATTGGAGCCTAATGGAGCTTATGCCGGAACCGTTCCGTAATGTACAAGTCATTGTACTGCACGAACGTACGCAACTTTTAAAAAATAAATAGGTAATTATGGCGGTTTGTGCATTCAAATGATGTCACAACACATTTTAAAAACTTCAAAAGGTTTTTAACATTACTTTTAAAAGTAATTAGATTTATGTTAATAAAAATAAAATTTGATTTCATAATTTGTATAGTGATTTGCGTGTGTACGTGTGTAATTTTTAGATTCAAATTTTGAATGTTCGAAGTATTGACACTATCCTTCTATACGTTATTATATTCTATACGTTAGTGGAACGTGGATAATGATATATTTTATAACGTTTATTTATTTAGCTAGTATTTACACACAGTAGCAACCCTATGCAATGGTAGTATGTAGTTGTCTGGTAACAGCTGCGTTCTGAGGATTGTTAAGATATATTATATTGAATAACACGATACGATACCGTACCGCGGTTACGTATTCACACCCATCCTATACGAGTGAATTATATATTTTGTAATGTTTGATTATACAATCATTTGAGAGGAATATCGTTGTGATATATTGAAAAAAAATAAGCCGTCACTCAGGACGCCTGGCAGATGTGAAACATCGAAACTATTTTGTACGAGTAGAGACACGGTATCGAATATAAAGTATCGATACTGAACTCATGAGTAGTATCGAAAGATAAGTAACGTACTGATTAAAGTATCTAGTACTTTTACTTACTTTATCCTTAGGTATCGAGTACTTTTCTTTCAATACCGATACATTGCATTCGATACTTTTAGTCAATAAGTACTTTTTAGCAGGTATCGTATCGAATAAATTATCCATTTTAAAATTGAGTTTACGGCTTATATTTATGGTAACGTTATTTAGTACAAAAGTAATTAAACTTCCAAAATGTAGCTTGAAGTACTTTCATCCGTTCACAGACGATCTTTTGCACGATAGGTGCAATTTATAAACCAGAAATAGCGGCATCTATCGAGCTATGCAGCATCGAGCACGAAGTGCGCGATTTAGGTAACATAAATAGTGACATCTATCGAGCTAACGACCAACTCTCAGACCAATATATTGAATATTTAATAAAGAAACCTTTAATCCTGTAATGATAATAAGACAAGCTATTTAAATTATTTTAGCATTATTGGTCCTTGCAATTTTACAAATTGCAAAGTTTACAAATTTTAAATGAAATCTGACTGTTTTAAGTGAGTCAAAATCCAATTCCTAAGAAATCGGTGACATACAAGGAAATAAATATATAAAAATACAGCTGAAACTAATAAAAGCCTTAAAAACGGTTACCCATTTTTCGTAGCTGAAAGTAAACTAAATCCCATACCTACTGATATATTTATATTATGAAGTTATTATACATTAATTTATAAAACAAGTAAATATGCATAAAAGAACAGATTACGTCAGGAACTAGTATGGCATAAAGTATTAATAAAACATGGCGATTTTTTCCAGTAAAAGATAATTTTTATTCAATAAACATTTATTTTCATTATAGGTAACAATTTACTTTGGGTTCACTAGATGGCGTTGTACAAAATTTTAAATCGCATCATGGTTTCGTTACAAATTTAGATATGTATATGCAGATATTTATTTTACAGTAAATTTCCATCCGACGTCCTCGTCACGTCCTCGACGAAGAGGACGACAATATCACACTCGCTCAACAAAGAGCCTACACGGCCCGCGAGGCCTTAACAAATAAATATCCGCGGTTCCGCCCTCGCCGTCGAGGTGCGAAACCTCGCCGCGCAAAAGTCACTACTAAAAACGTGGGCACGCCCACTTTGCCTCCAGCGACGCCCCAAGCCGAGGTCCGTTCCCCACAGGGGGAGCCCTTGGGCGATGTCGCTTAGCATACTTTTCTCCGGGTTGAGAGCCCTCAGCGCTCACCCATAGTCCGCGTCAAGCTGTCAAGGCCATCTGCGGCCAACAGCTGTACACACACAACAAAAAAAAAAAAAAAAATTACAGTAAATTAAGAGGGGACCGCAATGCGTGGCGTCAAATCGCCACGCGACGATCGCGGTCACCCTCGCCTATAGATGTTTCACATCAAAAAAGGAAAACCATCGAACTATGTCTGTCTGGACTAAGGGACTGTTCCATTTCTCGATTCGAGTATACCTTCATGTTCTAACTACACTTTTGATGTGATAACGTCTTATAAATCGATGAACCCCGGCTGCACGTACGTAAAAGCATGACTCAATGTCACGTTCCGCCTGAGCCGAGGGTGGAAGCGAGAACGCGGAACAAACTGTGAACGATCAGTCTCAGCGTTCGACTTGTGACATTGTTACTTCAAATTAATCTGTATAAATTAAAGTTCTTGTCAATAGTTCGTCATACACCTGCCTGACGTTAATCGCCCTTGGGAATGTAATTATTAACTGGACGGCATCAGAGGAAGTTAGCCCAGATCGATATAA
The DNA here is from genome assembly GCA_032191425.1 of Lymantria dispar. NCBI lineage: Eukaryota > Metazoa > Arthropoda > Insecta > Lepidoptera > Erebidae > Lymantria > Lymantria dispar. Next base: position 945,671 of record CM063442.1, read on the forward strand.
AACTCTCAGCTGTCTTTTATGACACCCTCTCTCTTGATCGTGGAAGTCATAAATGACAACTAAGACAAATAATATGCATAAAACATCTATGCAAGAGTTGAAATACTTGTAATAAAACTCTATGCCAACACGTCTGACTAGCGCGGCATAGTAGGTCAATTTCCCTCTTATTGTGAAAGAGGCTCTAGCCCAGCAGTGGAACGTATATGAGCCAACCTGATGATAACGAACAATGTGAATGTTTAATAGTAAGAGTGTTTAATACCCAATCGCAAGCCATTGGCAGTTGTTGGCCGGTTGGATTTGAATATCGTAGAACAGAATAGAATTTAATTTTAATTTTATTTTGAATCATCATCATCATCGCAGCGCACATATGTACGTCCCACTGCTGGACTCGGGCCTCCTTCACAATGGGAGGTAAATTGACCTACTTTATCACGTTGGTCAGACGTGTTGATATTTTTTTTTTTTTTTTTTTGCGTGGGCTATGGTAAGCGCACGCGCGGTCCTGTCCGTCCGGGGTGATGAAAGGACGGCGCGCGGGCCCATAACCCACCCGTACCCACGTCACCTCGTTATTTGTTGGGCCGACCACCGGAGCAGATGTGACTTGTCATCAGTGGTCGGCCCGACGGAATACCCTTTCGGGTAACCTCACGTCTCGACGTACTGGGACGTCGGTCGCCATCGCGCGGTCAGCCTCTCTGCGGGTGACGGACAATTCCCCGGTCCGATCACCCGCGGCCTCGGCTAGGGCGGCATTAGGCGCAGATACTCGCGCCTGCGCCGCCCCAGTCGCCGGCGGCGGAACGTGTCGCCGAATAGGAGCTCTACTCGCACACGATCCGCCGCCTCCTTCCGTGAGATTACGGCCTCACAGAAGGCGGCGGCCGCGTCCCAGTTCCTGACGCTGACGAGCATCTCCCTGGCGATGGTCGGCAGCGCCAGGTCGGCACCGATAATCGCGACGAGTTCACAGCGCTCCCTTTCCCACGCAGCACACTCCTCGAGCGTGTGCTGCGCCGTGTCCTCGGCGCAACTGCAGTGGTGGCAGGACGGTGTGCTCTCCCTCCTGACAATCTTGTGCAGGTACTTCCCAAAACACCCGTGCCCCGTCAGCACCTGCACAAGTCGGAAGGAAAGCACCCCGTGCGTCCGCTCCAACCACTCCATCAGCACCGGCCGGAAGGCCTCGACGGTCCTGATACCGTACCGAGGACTCTCCAGCCGGACTGCCCAACGGGCAATGACTCCTTGGCGGGCGTCGACCCGCCAGGCGGTGATCTCCTGCAAGGAGACCATACCGCCGCAGGCGTGCGTCTCCGACACCCGCCGATAAATGTCGGCGAGCATCTCCGCCTCCAGGTCCCACGAGGGAGTTCCAGCCAGGAGGCACGCTGCCTCCGTCGCCACGGTGCGGTAACCCTGTATGGCCCTGATCGCCACGGACGGTCAGTGACCCCGCCCACACCGGTGCGCCATACAGGGCCATCGACCGGATCACCCCCGTGTACAGCTGTCGGCACGTAGCACTGCGTCCACCCACATTCGGCATCAGCCGCGAAAGGGCGGACGCCGCGCCGACAAGCCGGGGGACAAGTCGATGGAGATGCTCCCGGAACCAAAAATGCCCGTCGAGCACCAGGCCCAAGTACTTCATGTGGGCCTGGATGCTGATGGTGACCGACTTCACGGTGATCGAAGCGCTGGCGGGAGGCCCGGCGGTACGGAGTCCATGGAACAAAAGGGCCTCCGTCTTTTCCAGGGCTACACTCAACCCCAGCGCTTCGATCCGCCTGACAATCTCCTCGGTGCCGAGAGTTGCCAGGCGTGTCGCCTCCTCTAGCGTCCCACCCCGGGCTGTGACGAGTGTATCGTCAGCGTAGCAAATTACGCCCAGCCCGGGTGGGAGACTTCCTCTCAACGCCCAGTCGTAGCCGATGTTCCACAGGGTCGGACCCAGAACCGACCCCTGTGGGACACCGCACGTCATGGGCGTTCGCACAACGTCCCCTACTCGGTTAACGTAGAGGACGCTGCGCCCGTCCAAGTAGTCTGCCACCAGCCGCCTGAGGTACACGGGCACCCCGTGATACTTCAGTCCCTCCCTGATGCAGCTGAATGGCAGACTGTTGAAGGCATTGGCGATGTCCAGGGACACCGCCAACAGGACTCCTCCGCCGGTGACGGCCTCCGCTACCACGGCCTTCAGGCGCAGCAGGGCCGCGATCGTCGAACGCCCTCTCCGAAAACCAAACTGGGCGTCCGACAGATCGGGCCCGACCCCGACGAGGTGCCGCTCGATGCGGGCAGCCAACACCCTCTCTAGCAGCTTACCCGCATCATCGAGCAACACGATGGGCCTGTAGGCCGAGGCCGACTCGGGAGACCGTCCCGGCTTCGGCAGGAGAACCAGCCTCCCCTCTTTCCAGCACCCAGGGAACTGAACGCCCGGACGTCAAACAAGCGTCGAACAGTCCCCTGAGGCATGGTCCCAGGTGCTCGAGGACCAGGGCCAGCACACGGTTCGGAATACCGTCGGGCCCGGGGGCGGTGGATTTGACTCGCATACGCGCCACCGCCGCTCCCATTTCCGGCTCCGTGATGGGCGGAGCACTTTCATCTTCGGCCTCCCGGTCGCTGTCCGGCGAAGCCATGACCGGGGGCGTGTGCTCCGCCCGCCGTGGAAAGAGGTCCTTGACAACTCTGGTGAGGAGGCTGCGCTGGAGAGTCTCGGTGAGGGGGGGGCCCCGCCCGCGTAGCTTGTTCAGCGCCGCGAGGTAGGGGCTACCCCAGGGGTCACGCTCGAGACTGTCCAGCATCTCCCGCCGACTAACGTCCTTGGCGGTACGGACGGCCAGCCTGAAGGCAGATCGCGCACTGCGGTAAGCCTCGTACAGCTGGCCCTCCCGCTCAGCGTCGCGGTGACGCGCTCGGCTGCGAGTATAGTTCCTCCGGGCACGTATGCACGCGGCCCGAAGATCCGCCAATTCTCGGGACCACTAGGGGACCGCACTCTTCGGGGGACAGACGCCGCACACGGGGCATGGCCGCATCGCAGATCTGCGTTAATGCACAGCGGATGCGGCCAGCCTCGGCATCCACCCCGTCCGCCTGGGGCGGTGAGGACAGCCACGACTGAACGATGGCTGCCTCCGCCAACAGGTCCCGATCCAATCGACCCACAGCCCACCGCGGCAATGCGAGAGCTCCGTCCGCCGTGTGACCCTGCTGGGCTGCAGGAGGGTCCGGGAGACCTCTATCCGGATGTATCGATGGTCGGATAGGGTCTCAACCTCCTCTTGAACGCACCAGCTCCTCACACGTGCTGCGACATTAGGGCTAGCAAACGACAAGTCCACTATCGACCCGCCCTGCTGCCGCACGCACATTTGCACCGAGCCCCTGTTCAGCAAACAGAGGCCCAGTGCCGCCGCCCACTCTTCGACCGCCCGCCCACGATCATTCGTCCTGGGGGACCCCCACGCCGTGGACTTGGCGTTGTAGTCCCCCAGAACGAAGATTTGGCGCGGTGCCAGTCGCCGTATCGAGGCCCCCAGGATGGTGTGGAAGGCCCCGAAATCCGTCGCGCTCCTGTTAGGGGAGAAGTAAACACCAAATAGCGTAACCTCTCCCCATTCCGCCGCGACATACCCGTCGCCCCTGTCCTTGAGCAACAAAGGCGGGGAATGCCACGTGGAGGCGACGATTGCCCCAGAGCCGTCACTGCTGCCCAGCGAATTGGGCCGGTCAGGCACCACGTACGGCTCCGCGGCTACGGCTGCACCGATCAATCACTCCGCCATGGCTTGCAGGAAAACGTCCTGTGCCTCGGCGGCGTGGTTGAGGTTGGCCTGCAGGAGGTGGTAGGATTCGGTCGCCATTACTGGGCCGTATCCATCACCTCCTCTACGCTGGCGGGCGATCGTTTCGCGCTAGGGGCGGGAGCGGCCGGGGTCGTCGGGCCGCTCCGCCCCTTTAGAGCCGAAGCCGGGGGTCTGCACTCCCTGCTCCTCATGCGGTGTGTGGCGGGCCTATTGCCCGCCGCACACGCGGGGCAGTGGGGAGTGGCGGCGCAGGATGCCGCCTTGTGCCCGGATTGACCGCAGCGGAAGCAGAGATCGCTGCAGTCAAAGCAATTGGTGCATGTCGGCCGAGTGTGTCCGACCGCCATGCACTTGTAGCACCTCGCAGGCCGGGACTCCAGCACGGTCACCCGCGCCGAGCTCCAGCCCACGAGGAGCCTGCCTGAGTCGGCCAATTGCTTGGCCGACTCCACCGGGCACTGCACCCAGGCAGCATCGACGCCGCCCGGACCAGGGCGGATGGCGCCAATTCGGACGGTGTCCACAGGACACCCGGTTTTCGAGACGATGGCCTCCCACCGTCACGGAGTCGTCCAGACCCACGACGCGTAGTTCTGCGCACTTTACGGGTCTGGCGATTTTGACGCCACCCTCCTCTGCGAACAGACCCCTCAACTTAGCCGCCATGCTATCGGCCGTCTTTGCGCCCTCGGCCCCAGGAAACTCTAGAATCCGAGTCCCTGTTCGGGCCTTGCGGGTCCTGGCTTCGACGCCTCCTAAATCGGAGACGTCAAGCTCCCGCCGGGCGCGACGTAAGACGGCCTCATAGTTGAGGCCGTTTTCGGCCGCCTCAGGCAGCACGGTGATCACCACCGCGGCTGACTTTGGCGGCCGGAGCCTCCTGCGCGACCTCTTATTTGCGACTCCTGCTTTGGAAGCGAAGGTTTTGGCGGCACTTTTGGCCTCCACTCACCTCTTCTGGCCGCGACTTTTTCGGCTGCGCTCGGCTGTCTGCCAACCTTCTTCAGGTGCAGCGGAGGGGCCGGGCACAGCAGTCACGGCCGCGGCTGCGTTGGCTGCTACCGGCGGAGCATTTGCCGGCAGCGGCTGAGGTCCGGCCTGAGCAGGAGCCGGTGCCACCTTCTTCCTCGCGGCGGGCCCTTTGGACTTCGGTCCAGCAACGGCCGCAGCGTAGCTCCCTACGCACCCGCCCTGACAGGGTAGCGCATCAGGGGCTGACACCGCGGCCTTGGGCCTGTCCGAAGCCAGCGGCGGCCGAAGACGGGGCTCCGGAGGCAGTCTTGACTCCAGAGCCGCCATGCGCGCGTCTAGCATTTTGCCGAAGACGTCCACCATGGCGCGCATGGTCTGGTCCGGCACGCCGTCCACTGCGGGCAGCGGGACCGCTTCGGCCGGCTGGGCTCTCTGGGGACTCGCCGCAGCGCGAGTTGGTGCAATGGGGACGGCGGGGGCGGCGGTAGGGCCGGCGCTTGTCGGCGGCGCGGTCCTCGCCAGTTGCGCGACCTGGCGCCACAAGTCGGCCATTTGCTTGGCCAACTCGCGGTTCGCCTTCTGCACCGCCGACAACTCCTTTTGTAGGGCCTTATTCTTCTCCTGCAGGCCTGAGACCTCACCACTAAGGCGGGCATTTTCGGCCTGCAGGGTTGCCACATCGGTAGGTGGGGGGTCGACACCTGCAGCGGGCTCTGCAGCTGCCGCGCTGGTGGGAGGGATGTCCGCTAACACCCTCATCATCCTCGCGGCAGCCGCCTCATTCGCCCGCTTTTGGGCATCGGTCCCCCGCACATGACCAATCGACGCTGGAGCCGTCGACCTCGCCGCCACCACTGCAGCGTCTCGTCCTCTACGAGAGGCTGGAACCTTGGGAGGAGGCATGATAGCGCCACTCCCCTCGGAGGCGGACTCTTAGCTGCCACCCATATTTAGGGGGCGCTTCCGCACCATCGAGGGGAGGGCCTGCTCCCCAACCTCTAGTGCTGCCGCCAAGGCCGATGCCGGCGACCGGGATGACCCACCGACGGTCTCCACTGCCGACATGTCGGTGTCCGACGGCTCTGCGGCAGTACTGCCGCCCTCGTCAGCAGTCGGAGCGGCTGCCGCGGCCTCTCTAGCCAGCCGCTCCTGCTTGGCCAACTCGCGCCTTTTGACGCTCGTGGCCTTCCCCGTCCCCATGTGCTTTCTCTTTTTTCTCTTCTTAGGGGCCATTATTTTTGCCGGGCCCTCGGCTGACCTTGGGGCCTCAAGTGTCAGACTAGCAGCAGAGCTGCAGTCGGACGAGGCCTCTCCTTCCTCTGTGCCAGTTTTCCTGTAGCTTGGCAGGGCTTTTGGGTGGGAACTAATTAGATCCTCTGTGGTGGTAATTTTGGGCGTCTCACCCCTCCTATCTACATCAGGTGTGTGTGAACAATGATCCATCGAGTTCCCACGAGTATGGGAGAAATAAATGTCGACCCGGGCAGAGATCCCGATACCCGGGCAAGCGTACATTTGTTTCCCAACACAGGGGGTCCGCAGGTACCCTGGCTGGGGGCGCGCTAACGACTGAACAACCCATCAGCCATGCATCCTCTCGCCGCGCGCCAGAACTTAGGATTCTGGGTGATTGTTTTATAGAGCTTTTCTTCCTCGCGGTCCAGGCGGTTAAGCCAAGACCCTCGCTCCTGAATCTAGGCCTCAAGACAAATGCCCTGAAGCAAGAATCAGGTCTACGATTTGTCGCGGTTTGCAAATGCCTGCCCAGTCCTCAAACGAATGAGTGACTGGGCCCGTCGAATTTTCGCGTCCAATACCCTCTACAATTAGAGGGCATGGAGCGAATTTGGGGCATCCCACAAACTGGCCCCCCCCTCGGGCCAGATATTTGCCACGAGCGACAATTCCAGAGAGCAGTCCAAGGAATTGTCGCTCGTGCCCAGGGTACACCACGCGGAGGTTTCTGGCGTAGCACCCCCAGACGTGTTGGTATAGGGTTTTGTGTCGAGTTTTCCTTGTCTAGCATAAATATTACATATATGTTATAATCCTTTAGTCGACTTTTATTAATTTTGGATGTTTGTCAATTATAGTAAAAAAATGTTAAGATAGATTGTTGAACGGAATACATATAACCATACGAAACAGACAATTCTTGTTTTATTGCAAAACCATTATCAAATAACCCTACCCTAATCCAGAGTTAAACAGTGAATATTGATAACTAGTATTTGTAGTTGTCGTATATGATAACAGATTATAATTAAAACAAAGAAATAATTCAACAAAAAATAGTTACAATAGAGATAATAACATAACCATACTTTAACAATTGTTTGCAAACATTTTGACAATTATAAACACGATGGTTATCACAAAGTGTATACAGATACATGCTTAGAAATCACCCTCATAAAGGTATGGAGAGATGATACGTACAAATGATATCTTTGTTTTCATTATGGAATTAAAACATACTGCTTATCTACTTTGCTATTAAGTAAAAGAGACTTTCCTTCCTTTGACATAAAAGATAAAGGAAATTATTAAAATATAACCTGATTAACTCAATTTAGACCTATTAAATGTCTATATATTTTTAATTATAATACTATTTATTGTATTTTTGAAGCTATAATGAGGGTAAATTGTTACGATACGCGCGCACACCGTCACAAAAAACGGCATTCTGAAGTTAGCTAGTCAACATTTTTTAGTATGCGCGCGCTCACCTTCACATATGTCAACTAGATAATGCGTTATAATAAAACTTTAAATGTATTAAATACCTTTTTCCTATTATTAGTGTTGTTTTTCTATAAACGTGAGATAACGCGCAGGATTAAATTTTTTAGGCGGCACGGGGTGCTCTCCTTCCGACTAGTGCAGGTGTTGACGGGGCATGGGTGCTTCGCCAAATACCTGCACAAGGTCGTTAGGAGGGAGAGTATACCGTCCTGCCACCACTGCGATTGCGACGAGGACACGGCGCGGCATACGCTCGAGGCCTGCGCCGCTTGGGCCACGCAGCGCCGTGAACTCGTCGCAATCATCGGTGCCGACCTGACGCTGCCGACTATCGCTAGGGCGATGGTCGATAGCGTCAGGAATTGGGACGTGGTCGCAGCCTTCTGCGAGGCAGTGATCTCGCAGAAGGAGGCGGCGGATCGCCTGCGCGAGGAGCGCAGCCTCGATGAGGCGATCCGCCGCCAGTGACTGGGGCGGCGTAAGCGCAAATACCTGCGCCTGATGCCGCTCTAGCCGAGGCCGCGGGTGACGTGACCGGAGATTAGTCCGTCACCCGCCGAGAGGCCGACCGCGTGAAGAAAGACCGACGTCCTCCCCGAGGGGTGGACGTCGGTCGATGGGAGGATACCCCAAGTAGGGGGTATTCCGTCGGGCCGACCACTGATGATAAGTAGCCCTGCTCTGGTGGTCGGCATCGTGGGTGAGTTGCGGGTGTTGCGTGCTTACGCCCCTTTGTCGCCCCGGACGAAGTGGTGCGAGGAGCGCGCCGACCGCAACCCACCCCAAAAAAAAAAGGATTAAATTTTTAGAAGAAAAATATCTTGTTACGCCAAATAAATATAACTTCTTACGTGCGGACATAAGTACACCCACACACACTTTTTTACAAGTAATTACCATAACTGTACAAATTACAATATTTTACGCATTTTTTATAAAAATCTTTAAACAAAGTATAGTAATAGTTAGAGCTCAGGAAATCCGGGCAATTGTTTTTATTGTCTGTGGCAAAGGCTAAAAGCTAATAAGAAGAACAGAAATATATGTCTATCATACAATCAGTTCTTAGTTTGAGAATTGAGTCAAGATGGCTTCAGCCTCATGATGAAATGAGCTTAAAGTAACTTAAGAAATCAACTATTGTATTTATGAAAACTGAAGTGAATATGTATTCAACATAGTTTTAGTTTCTAGCCGGACGGCCAACTTAGTTTCTAGCCGGATCTTCTCAGTAGCGGTCGAGTTCCGATCCGGTGGTAGTATATGTTTTTTGGGAATTGTAAACCTGACAATATGTAAGTGCCCTCTCGGCGTTTATGCATAATAAATAATTTGAATTTGAAATTTGAATTTAGGAAATTTAATAAAATAAGTTAATTGTCGACTTACAGTTAATGTTTGTAACATTATATCAAACTATATTTTTATTTAAATACTAGCAACCCCCCTCGCTTCGCTTCAGTTTCAGTCGCTTTACCCGCGGCGTAGTTCCCGTTCCTGTGGGAATACCGGGATAAAATATAGCCTATGTTACTCCCTGATATTATAGCTTTCCATTGGTGAAAGAATTTTTGAAATCGGTTCGGTGGTTTAAGCGTGAAAGCGTTACAAACAAACAAACATCCTTACTTTCGCATTTATAATATTAGTATGGATTATAAACCGCAATATAAAACAAATATTTGTGGAGTGCTGGATTGGATGGTGTATGAACCTATAATACTCTGCACTAGACATTTGTAAGTACACCACTGTACAATCGTTGCAGTGAATAAAATTAGTTTCAATTTAAAATATAATGGCAATTTCTCTTTGTTATACAATTTAATAATGCCATTAACTTTTCAATAGGGATTCATTACCGAGACATAAGGCATTTGAAGAGAGCAGGGGCATATCTAATGCTTAGTAAATTTACTGAGCAATTTTCTACTGTATTATCAGAAATACGTCTTTCAACCTTGAATTAAATAAAATAATTATACATATAGCCATACATATATACATCAACCCTTACATTGCTTGTGGGTGTCGTAAAAGCCGACTAAGAGTTTTTCTCTAATGTCGTCATGTCAATAATTACATTCCCAAGGTGGTCCATCCGGTGATAAAACTATTGCAAATAACTTTTGTAAATGTAATATAAAAGGTGAATATATATTGTTTCCACCCCAAGTAATTGGAATAAAAGTGGTGGGTGATGATGATTTTTTTGGTTTTAGTGATGATGAATCAAATAGACTGCTGGGGTGTGCGAATAGTTTGAACTTACGAATTATTTGTTCCGAATCATTATATTACTATTCGATTTGAAACTCCAATTTTTCGATTCGAGACTCGAATCGAATAGTTCAAATTATTCGAAAGTTCCCGAATAATTCGAATAAATAGATTTTTTTTCGAATAATCCGAATTTTTCCGAATTACTCGTAAACTATTATATTTTCAAACAAAATTTAATCCTTACTAATATTATAAATGCGAAAGTAAGTTTGTTTGTTACTCTTTTACGCTTAAACCATGGCAAACTATAATATCAGGGAGTAACATAGGCTATATTTTATCGCAGTATTCCCACGGGAAGGGGCACTATGGGAGAGCGAGGGCCGGTTGCTAGTAATTAATAAGACCAATATTACCATCTAGATTTTTATGTTACCGACAGTGATGAACATATATTTAAAGTGAGCAATTGTTTTCGCTGTGATTTTTAAACGAAAATTATGTTATTCGTAAGTGTAATATTTTGATTCACGATTTAAAGAAACTTAAATGGAAACAATTGAAAATCCAGAAACAATTCATTATATCGCAAATTATTCAAAAATTTTCGATATATTTCGTAGAATTTCGAATAATTCTAAAATTCGATACATTTTATTACAATTTCAAATCGAATATCAATATTCGATTCGATTCGAACGATATTCGTACACCTCTAATAGATTGTTATAAGGAATTGTAAATGATTGTATATAGATGATTTATCGCATAGAAACCAAATTTTCATTGGTGTTACATGGTTTTTTAAATACGATGCAGTTATTGTAAAGTTTGAAAACTCTATTGATACTTTCTCTTTAACAATATTACATGCTTGTAGTTTGCAGCATTAACTTTCATCTTGCCTACCTTTGATACATTACATAATATTTTTTATAAATAGACATTATATGTCATGTCTGACTTAACACGTTGAAAAAACATACAGACTCACTACATATTGTAATCACATGCATCATCACAGCCTTATATATGTCCCACTGCCAGGAAATTGACCAACTATACTACGCTGGTCAGACGTGTTGGTATCTATATATTAATACGTGAAGCAAAAACTTTGTACCCCTTTTTACGAAAATTACGTGGATGGACAAGTATGAAATTTAGCACAATTGAAGTATATAATGAGGAGAAGTGCATTAAATTGAAATTTCACATATAAATGGATTAGAAATACGTTAAATTTATTAAAAAGGCATTACGCACACTAGCATGCAATCACTACACACACACATATACACGCGCGCGCTTATATATTTTTGTTTATGGTTAAAATCTCTGGTCGAACGGAGTTTCGGCGCGAATTTGGAAATGTCAAGTTAAGCTCTTGTATTATATTAATTTTTTTAGTGTTTTATACTGTTATATTGTATAATTTTGCTGATATTTTATGTAATATAATATAATTAAAATGCTGAAGTGTGGTGAATGTGATATAAGAGTGGTTTATGTGTATTTTCATATTCAACCGCAATTCCCAGAGAAATCATCTAATTAGGTTTTCAGCGCCTAATTAATGCTAACGACTTGACTAACTGACGGACAATGACTATAAATAAGTTATACAATATGAAGAAGTAAATAATACGAGAACTTATAATTAACTTTGTAATTTGGTTTAAGTTGATGGCTTCGTTGCCAAAGCTTCATTAAATAAATAAAAAAAAATCTGGTCGAACTGAATGTCAAACAATTATAATTACTATGGCAATGTCTAATGTATATTTGTATTATATATTATTTATTAGTGAAATACAACTTGCTCAATATACAATTATATATAAATAAATTTAAAAGAAAATTGTGTAGCAGATTTAAATGAATTATGGCCGAATTTCGACCAATCGGCGACCTCTAGTAGGATTACGTTTCGAGATTTCTTTCTCTTTCAGATGTTGCATACATATTATATCCCTAAATTCTCTTTTACGACACCCACAGACAGGAAAGGAGATGGTGAATTGTTTTCTTACTCCGTCACTATACGGATATCTTGTAATAAAATACGACAATAATGCAATATACCAGTAGAGTAACTTTTCGTGTGGTGACGGAGTAAGAATACAATTCACCACTCCCTATCTTGCCCGTAGACGTCCTAAAAGACAACTAAGGGATATAATATGCATATAATTTCTGTATAAGAGAAGGAAAACTCTAAATAAAACCCTATACCAACATGTCTTACCAGCACTATCATTCATAATTTTGGCTCATATATGTACCATTGCTGAGCTCGAGCCTCCTCCACAATGGGAGGGTAATTAACTTTACTATACTATGCTGGTCAGACAGGTTGGTATAGGGTTTTGTATAGAGTTTTCCTTCTCTTGTACAGATGCTATTGCATATTATATCCCTCAATCGTCTTTTACGACATCTAAGAGCAAGATAGGGAGTGTTGAATTGAATTCTTACTCCGTCCCTACGCGGCAAGTAGGTCAATTTCCCTTTTATTAGGGAGGACGCTCGAGCCCAGCAGTGGGACATGTATGAGCTGATACGACAATCAGTAGAAAATATATATGATTGATGATTTAAATATGTAGAAAACCTTACCTTTCTTCCTTCTATCCACAGAGATCGGCTGTCCATCTTCACGTCGCCACATAATCTTGGGCGTTGGAAAACCGTCAGCCTTACATACCAGGCTGATATTTTGATTCTCACGGACTGCTACAGCTGATTGGGTGCTGTCTTCATCCAATATATTTGGTGGTACTGCGAACAGAATTACTGATCAATATCATCATTAACTTTTACTTTGCCCAATTATTTGGCATCGACTCATCATTATTATCATCAAATCCTATACCAACCTGTCTAACCAGCATGATATAGTAGGTCATTATGATTCATAGTTTCGGCGCATATATGTCCCATAGTTGTGCTCGAACCTCCTCCACAATAGGAGGGAAATTGACCTTATTATATCACACTGGTCAGGCAGGTTGGTATAGGGTTTTATTTCTAGCTTTCCTTCTTTTGCATAGATATTATCTGCTTATCACATTCCTTAGTCGTCTATGTCACTCATGGGTAAGAGAGGGGGTAGTGAATCGTATTCTTACTTCGTAACCACACGGAATCATGGGGTCGACTCAATATGTAATATTTTTTCATAGTAGATATCGCAAAAGTTATTATTGGCAATAGTTTTAATCGCGTCTCTTATCAACTCTCCTTGGGAAAACAATTGTCAACTAGGCGGCAAGAGATGGAGTTTGCCCAGGTCTATGTAATGCTCTTAGTCGCCTTTTACGACACCCACGAGCAATGTATAAGTTAGTAGTATTTACATCTATTACCATAAAGCAATAGTGACGTCATTTTTTTTTTATAAAAGACAACACCCTGCATTAAGGGAATAATCATTGTACTATGGGGGACTTACCAAATATATTACTGACGGATACAAATTACACCCAGACTCAGATCAACAATTTGTGGATCGCACAAAATATTGTTCTGCTTGGGATTCGAACTCGTGACAGGGTAGTACAGGTCAGTATCTTAACCACTACGCCATCTGTGCAGTTAATATCTAAGAAGGAAAACCAGAGCATGTTTGTAAACTATCTTGTTAGTTTAATAGAATTAGCCAGCGATTGGCAACTATGAAGAGCGGAGTTTGAATCCCTTGTTGGGCTCCAAGTGTAATTGGGTTTAATCGACATGAACCCATGAATAGGAAACAAATTTCAAACTGTCTCCATTAGTCGATCATAAAGTCACTTCTTATTATGTAGCCGTTCAAATTTACGTAGAGATATTTCAAGCTCGTAAAAGAATGGTGCTTTACGAAACTTGAAATGAAAAATCCTTGGTTGGATCACGGATGTAAATAAAGACATTTTTCATCATTTCAGTTTATATATCCCACTGTTGGACTCGAGTCTCGTCCACAATAGGAGGGGAATTGACCTACTATAATCACGCTGGTCAGACGTGTTGGTAAAGGATTTTATGTCAAGTTTTTGTTTTTTTTTTTGCATAGATATTATAAACATATAATAATCCCTTAATCGTACGTTAGGACACCCACGGGCAGGGGTTGGTGAATTATCTTCTTGCTCCGTCAGCATACGGAAAATATATAAGAAAACATGACATATTTATTATCAGCTTGGAAATCAGGTCTAATGTTTATTTCTTGACATAACTATTAGTGATTTCACCATCATGGTTCTATTTGAAAATTAACCCTGCTCGTTTTTCTATAGGACCTCTTTTGGTTTTCTACAAAATAGGAGAGAAATTGATTAGCTAAGAAATTGACCACTGGTTAAATGGTAGGTATAGTTTTTTATTTCGAGTGTTGCTTCTGTTGCTTAGATGTTATATGCTTCTACAATTCTTAATTGCCTTTTATTATGCCAACAGGTAAGAAAGACTGTAGTGAATAACGTTCAAGACCCGTTACCAAACGCAAAATCCAGATTAATACAGGAAAAACACAAATAAATATACTTAAAATATAATAAATGTGATAAAATCAATGCAAGTTTATATTTTTCCAACTCCACATGTTCCTGAAAGAAATAAATTTAGTTTTAAATCAATTAATTCACCCTGTAAAAGTTAGAGTAAGCTAGCGGCCACAAGTCACGCCCGAAGCAATAAAAACGAAATAAAACAACGTGGCACGTTTAAAATGCAAACACGAGGAAAAACCACCGTTTTATTTCCACTTAAAAGTTTGCAGGCCACGGTCGTATAAAAGACTGGGTGTTACCCGTATCGGTGATTTGGGACACAACCACGCCTACGTACTTTTATTTTACTTTTGCGGACTTCACAATTATTGGTATATTTTTAGAAATAAGTTCTAAGACTTTAGATTCACTCTTCTAGAATCCACCTCAATCTGCAAGGACACTCGGCTATTATCCTAATCATAAAAAAATAATATAAATCTTTTGGCGCAAGTTCAAACATTTAATCAAATTCGTCTAGTGATGGAGTAAATACAATTCACCATCCTCTTTCCCGTGAATGTCGTAAATTAGGGATAGAGATTAAGGGAATATAATATCACCACTGCACTGGAAGATGTCTTGAAGCTCTTAGACTGGACCGGACTCGGCATCAATATCAACGGCGAATCAAATCACTCACCTTCGATTTGCAGATGATACCGTCGTTATGACAGAATCCATAGAGGACCTTGGCACCATGCTCAACGATCTCAGCAGGGTATCCCAACTAGTGGGTCTACGAGTGAACATGGACAAGACGAAAGTCATGTCAAATGCCCATGTCATTCCTGTACCGGTCCTAGTTGGCAATGCAATTCTCGAAGTTGTTGATCATTATGTTTACCTAGGACAAACAGTCCAGTTAGGTAGATCCAATTTCGAGAAAGAGATCAACCGACGAATCCAACTCGATTGGGCAGCGTTCGGGAAACTTAAGAGGATCTTCTCGTCCAACATACCTCAGTGTCTGAAAACACAGGTCTACTACCAGTGTGTGTTACCAGTCATGACTTACGACACGGAAACGTGGTCCCTAAATGTAGGCCTCATAACAAGGCTCAAAGTCGCTCAGCGTGCTATGGAGCAGACTATGCTCGGGATTTCTCTGTGAGATAGAATCCGGAATACGGAAATCCGTAGAAGAACGGGTGTAACCAACCTAGCACGAAGAATTAGTACTTTTAAGTGGCAATGGGCAGGCCATATCGCTCGACGAACCGACAACCGCTGGGGAAGAAAGGTTCTCGAGTGGCGACCACGTAACGGACGACGCAGTGTAGGACGCCTCCCATTAGGTGGACCGATGACCGGGTGAAAGTTGCTAGGCGTCGTTGGATGCAAGCGGCACAGAACCGCACTTTGTGCCGTAACATGAGGGAGGCCTACGTTCAGCAGTGGACGGCGATAGGCTGAAATAATGATGAATATGGAGATAATATTTAATAGAAGGAAGTGGAGTAAAGTTGCGTCAATATTTAATAACTAATTTTCTGTATCGGGTAGATAATTATAAATTTTCAGTAATAACGTTGACTTTTTGGATGTGAGACATCTTAGTCCGCCCGTGACCATGAACGCTGCAAAGTGTTCGAAACGTCGGGCAATCAAAAATCAAATACTTACGCGATAAAATCCGTAAAGCAGTTTTACTTAAAATGTGTAATACTCGCGTAAACATCAGAACTCATTAAATAGGAGAGATAACGATATCAGTCAAACGGATTGCCATAGGGTTCTATTTCGCGTTTTACTTCTGTGCGTGAATTATCATTCTGGTATTGTTATCCTGGCTTGGTGTTCTCACTCCATCCCCACACGGAAGGTTAAAGTGTGTCATTCAAAAGTCTAAGATTTCGAAGTCTATTATAGTCTATAAGTAAAATTTTCACAGCTATTTCTTCTCAGTGTGAAATCCTGAAGTACTATTTATCGTATTGTTTTTTTATACAAAATAAATATTGCATTTACGAACGTATGCACAACTGTGAAAAATGTTCACTCAATAACGTTCAGAATTTGACTTTTTTATCTCATTTCATGGTAATCGGATGAAAGCACAGACCAAACAAAGAGGATTACATTTTTATATGTTTACTAGCTGACCCAACAGACGTTGTTCTGTTCAAATAAAGCGCCACCTACCGGGTCCAATTGTGAATCTAAACCATTCTCGAATCCCCTTGAGCACACATAAATTACTTATTCAATCCAATCAACAGATATCGCCATGTTAAAATCGTTTGGAGTTAATAGATAATTGTGAATGTCAAATAATAGATAAATAATTTGAAATAAAATAATATTGCGACTATAAATTAAGATGTAAGCTATCCTATCTTTCAAGTTGGATCAAACTGCATACGGTGTGAAAATTTGATTAAAATTGGTTAAGTAGTTTAGGAGTCCATCGCGGACAAACAACGTGGCACGTAATTTATATATATTAAGATTAAGCTGTTATTTCGAAAAGCAAGTAGTATTTTATGTATGTTGTAAGAGAAAAGACTGCATTGACGGCTAGATTACATTTTGCTCTAGGAATATTGAAGATTATTACATAAATAAATTTCTTCATGTGGTGTCGGCGTATGAAGCAGGTTCTTGCCCTTGGATGTTGTAAAAGACGACTAAGGGATATGTAATGCATCTTTACTAATATTATAAATGCAAAAATAACTTTGTTTGAGGTATGCAGTGTAGCATGCATGGTCAGCATAAATGTCTGTAATAACGATGACTTGTTCGACGTGAAACACCTTAGTCCGCCCGTGACCATGAATGCTGCAAAGTGTTCGTAACGTCAGGCAATCATAAATCAAATACAAACGCGATATAATCCGTAAAAGTAGTTTTAATTACAATGTGTAGTGCTCGCGTAAACATCAGATATCATTATTTATAAGTTGGGTTAATTTAATTTAAGCTAAGGTAACTGTGTCATAACTACTAATTTTATAGACGTCGCTATTGGACAGCTGATAGGTATATTATCTGAACTTGGCCCAGTGCCATATTTCCTGATCTGCTGACGAAGCTAAAATTATTAGCTAACTTAATACGAATCAATATGTATTTAATATTTAATATGAAAATCAGTTTCTCCACATCTCATCTAACAATGGAAGAAAAATTTACTACTATACCGTGCTGGTCAGACGCGTTGATATGCGGTTTTATTTCGAGTTTACTTCTTCTTGAATAGACATTATACGCATATTATATTCCCCAGTTGTCTTTTATGACATACGTGCAAGATAGGTAATGGTGAATTGTATTATTACTCTGACACCACGCAGATAAAGCTTTTATTTATGGGTGGGCTATGGAAGCGCACACGCGGTCCATTCCGTCCGGGGCAACGAAAGGACGGCGCGCGGGCTCATAACCCACCCGTACTCACGTCGACTTTATCGTTGGACCGACCACCGGAGCAGGATGACTTGTCGTCAGTGGTCGGCCCGACGGAATACCCTTTCGGGGAGCCTCACCTCTCGACGTCCCTGTCTCGGGACGTCGGTCGACGCCGCGCGGTCAGCCTCTCTCGGTTAGGACACGGATAAAGCTTTAGATTAACTTATCTGCAATTACTTTCGCAGGTAAAGTTAACGCCAGGCAGGCGACCGGCTATAAAAATTTTGCCATAACTTTTGTTATATATAAGATGCAAAAAAGTACACATCGCATCGACCCTAACTAATTACGACAAGAGCAGGATGATAAAGATTTTGAGTAATAAATAGAATAGCATAAAATATCCAGGGTGACTGGTAAAAGATTGTACATATTGAAGGAGGGTATTCAGTACTCGATTCTGATACCGAATATATAAAAAAAATTGGTACTTAAATTTTGAACTAATTATCTTATAAAAACATTTAGTTATGAACACATGGGATAGGTCAACGTACGTCAACACTTGTAGGTACTAAACAGTTCGCGTGACATTGAACTAGTTACATTTTAGGTAAATATTCTACCTATGCGACTCGACCCAGTAGGTATTTTTTTGCGTCGCGGGCCGCAGACAGAGGTCAACGTACGCTGGCAAACCTATTGTTTTGATTAGAAACAAATCACTTTATCTCAGGATTGATAAGAGCTATGAATCTGCAACTAACTTTAGTGTTTTTATGACATTATTCCTACACCTAGCTTTAGTAATTCTAGTATGAAATATCCAAAATCTTGACAACAGTACTAACAAAACTTTTACTCGATATCGGTATCGGTGTATCGCCAGTAGGGTGACACTATTTTTGGAAGTCTTGTAACACTAATATTGTTGATGTTTACTATGTAGTTAATTAATATTATCTTCTTTTTACACTTTTATTAGTTACATGTGGCCATTATCTATCGTTTCCTTCAATATGTACAATCTTTTACCAGTCATACTGTATATTATTTGATAATAAACATATTATCGTTAACATATGTGAAATATATCAGAAATTTTAAAAATAATAATTACAATTCAAAGTAAGCATTATGAAGACTGAACAATTTATATTTACGTATAAAATAACAATTAAATTTGACCAAAGAGTTTATTTTACAAAGAGGCTAAAGACCAAAAGAACCTATTACCCTTTTCCAAATACTATGGGAAAGTAATTAAAAGTTTTCAACGTAAAGACGAAATGGTTAATGGGTAAAAAGGGGACTCCCCGTCAATATTTGCCCCATTTTTGATTAATAAGTTTCCATTATATTAGCGAATAGCTTCAGACATGAATGCCTATCTATAATTAGGTCTTAATGGATTTAGTAAGGAAGGTATGACGGTTACAAAGATTAATTTTGTCGCGTTTACTTTGGCAGTGTTTGTTAATAGAAATACGTATTTGCTTCTACAAATTGCTACAATTAGTAAAGCAATTTGTATAATAAATATCACATTATATAGAATAATGTTCTAGAGTAACGTTTAAGTATTTATTTTATTTATTTATTTATACTTTATTGTACACCACATTAAATATAAGAGTAGAAACTTATAAATATAACAGTCAGTGCAATGGGCGGCCTTATCGCTAACAGCGATTTCTTCCAGGCAACCCTTGTATAGAGAAATTATTAAACAGAGAGAAAGTGGTAGATTATGGTGTAGTGAATATATATTACCAATACACATATACACATACAAATATACATAAACTTATACGTACAATGCAAATATATATATTTAAATATAATTACAAATATTTAAATATATAGCAACAAATAAATAGACTACAATATAACATACATAGGAAATAGGTAAATTACAGTAGTTATTCAAGAAGAAGAAGTCAGGATAGTAACGTTAACTTAGTAAGTAATAGAATAGATGTTAAAGACTAAGATAATGCGTTTTTAACAACAACTTATTATTTCTTGGGACTAATCCCACCACACATTACCACCACTGAAACTCCTGTAAGCCAGGATCCACAATAGTCTGTGCATAAGACACTGAGGCTTGGTCCTCAGGAAGTCCCGGGAAACGCTTTAAATTTTCTTAAGACCTTTCGTACGACCTTTCATAAAAAAAAATTAATGACCTTAAGTTCGTATCTATGGCTCCAAAACAATTATCCGTGAAATTGTCCGTGTGGTGATTGATTAAGAATACAATTCACCATTCCCTATCTTGTCTGTGAATGTCGTAAAAGACGACTAAATAACGCCTAAGAATATAATACTTTATTTGCTAATTATAACTTCATTAGGCCGTGGCAAAGCGAGGGTTTCTCGCCAATTATAAGATAGAAGAAAATATTACTCACCAACAACTTGCAGGTATCCGACTTGACTGATCATGGGATTAGTGTTGACCTGACACATATAGTAGCCTCGGTCCTCCTGCTGAACTTGAGTCACATGTAGCAGCCATGTCATGGCGTTGTCGTGCGAGACACTGAAGCGAGCCAGCCGGGTGATCACATGCCGGTGGATGGTCAGAATCATCTGACGATCGATGTGGATCCAAGCCACCTGGTAATAAAAAATCCTTTTTTTTATTGCTGTTGGTGGCAAATAAATAAATAGCACATGTGATGGTAAGTGATACTGCGGTTCCTGGACCACTGCTAGTCCGCTGTCTATCATGATTAAAGTGAAACGAGTGTGAATCCATGGAATTGAGTTCGGTGATATTAAAGATATCATCAAAACTAACCACACGAAAATACTATCAGAAAGATGGAAGCACATTTTTGGTGGCAGTCCTTTTTTGACTCTTTCGCTTACCCAACAATGTGCAGTAACAAATTGCTATTACTCAGCACTCAATATTTTGAGTGAGTGTGGTACTATCCTGGACGGACTGGTCTGCGGTTATAGATAGATAACTATGGATAATATGAGCCTACCACATACGAGTATATAGTGTGTTTTTTTTTTATTTTTTAAATAGACAATACCCTGCACTAAGAAAATAATTCTTGTATTGCGGGGGACTTTACAAACATAATTAACGGACACAAATTACATCCAGACTCAGAACAACAATTTGTGGATCACACAAAATGTTCCGAGTGGGATTCGCATTTTTCGCAATTTTCGCAACCCGTTTTTCGCATTCGCAATCTTAACCACTGCGACATCTGTGCAGTCAAAGTTGTCTTTAATTTTTTTTTAAGTCTATGTGTTGCATTTTGTATTTTCGTGTAGTGACGGAGTAAGAATACAACTCACCACCCCCTTTTTTACTCGTGGGGATCGTAAAAGAGGACTAAGGGATATGATACGTATATAACGTCTATACCAGAGAAGGAAAACTCGAAATGAGACCCTATACCGACCTGTCTGCCTAGCGTGATGTAGTAGGTCAATTTCCTTCCTATCGTAGAGGAGACTCAAGCCCAACAGTGGGACGTTTTATAAGCTGAAATGATGAAATTATGTGTTTCATTATCGAGGACGAGTTTCATCCAAAAAGAGCCTTCTTTAGTACGGTAAATATACCCTTACCCAATTTATAGAAATCCGCGAGGTAGAATAGTTTTATAATATTTTATACTATTCTATGATAATAGATAAAACATTATGATGTTTTGGTAACATCAACTAAATTTATAGTTTATTTTATAGCGATGACTCCAAAAGCTATTCTGTGTCTAAAACTTTCGCACTAAATAGTAAATTGCTTCGCCGCAGGAGACTTAGACAAATGGAGGACGTGAAGTAAACCCACTCATGGAAGCTTTAATACTATGATCGCATAAATCTTATTGCTATTATAAATGTGAAAGTTTGGATGGAGGGATATTTGTTACTCAATTACGATAGAACGGCTTAACGAGTATACATGATTCATCATTATTACAGCACTGGCCCACTGTTGCACTCAAGCCTCCTCCATAATGGAAGGGAAATTGACCTACTACCTGATAGTAAAAATCCAACTCACTATCACTCGTTTTAAATCTCTTTATAAAACTTATCATCATCATTTCAGCCTCTATATATGATACTTCTGGGCTCATATCTTCTCCACAATAGAAGGCTAACGGACATAACGTAAAATAGGGATGTTGTGGATTTGAAGTTTAGGCTATGAAGACGGATATTAGAATAACATTAGGTATAAAGGTTTCGAATACAGTTCGTTGTCTCAGCTCTTACATGTCACACTGCTGGGCTCAAGCCTCCTCCCTTATAAGAGGGTAATAAACCTACTATACCATGATAGTCAAACATGTCAGTATAGGGTTATATATCGAGTTTTCCTTCACTTTCACAGATACATCCATAGTATATTTATGTATAATACATCCTTTAGACGTTTTTTACGACTGGTGAATTGTATTCTTACACAACACGGATATGCGTATCTATATATTAATACGTGAAGCGAAAACTTTGTACCCCTTTTTACGAAAATTACGTGGATGTACAAGTATGAAATTTGGCACAGTTGAAGAACATATTGAGGAGAAGTGCAGAAAGCAAAAAATAATAAAATTTGATATAACAATGGATTAGAAACACATTAAATTCATTAAAAAAGGCATTACGCACACTACCATGCAATCGGTACACAGACACGCGCGCACTCTTATACACTTGAGTTTACGGTTAAAATCTCTGGTCGAACTCAATGTCAAACAATCATAATTACGATGACAATGTCTAATAGACATTTTGTACTTATATATTGTAGTACGGGTATTTGGTATTTTTACCTGGCAAGTTTGCCGGGAGTTTTGAAAATTGGCCATTTTATAGATTTTGACGTGCTCTTACCGAATTTGAACTTTGCCAGCTTGTATGAAATTATTTTGCATTATCCGACAATTTCGAACAGTTTCACTAACGGATATTGTATATTTAGACAATAATAAAAGGAAAATGCTATGTGGCAATTATCTTTAGTAGTAATTATATTAGTTTCGGTTACAATTTCAGTTTTCAATTCAGATATCCGATACTTTTAATTACAGTTACTCAGCTCCATTATATCCGCACTATACAACATTCATTGGACCAGTTTCAAGCGCTTCTGAGTTAGCAAATATGTTATCTACATATATCTTTTAGACATATTTTATAACACCGCTACATGCCGACGGCTGTATGCGGGGGTCATCCGGTCGATGGCCCTGTACGGCGCACCGGTGTGGGCGGGGCCCCTGACCGTCCGACTCAGGGCTCTTCTGTGGCGACCACAGAGGGCCATGGCGGTCAGGGCCATGTGCGGATACCGCACGGTGGCGACGGAGGCAGCGTGCCTGTTGGACGGGACTCCCCCGTGGGACCTGGAGGCGGAAATGCTCGCCGGTTTGTATCGTCGGCTATCGGGGGTGCGAGTGGAGGGCGGTATGGTCTCGTTGAGGGAGCTCACCGCCTAACGCGTCGATGCCCGCCGAGACGTCATTGCCCGGTGGGCAGTCCGGCTGAAGAGGCCTCGGTTCGGGGTGCGAATCGTGGAGGCCTTCCGGCCAGTGCTGATGCAGTGGTTGGAACGGCGGCACGGGGTGCTCTCCTTCCGACTGGTGCGGGTGTTGACGGAGCATGGATGCTTCGCCAAATACCTGCACAAGGTCGTTAGGGGAGAGAGTATACCGTCCTGCCACCACTGCGATTACGACGAGGACACAGTGCAGCATACGCTCAAGGTCTGTGACGCTTGGGCAGAGCAGCGCTGTGAACTCGTCGCAATCGTCGGTGCCGACCTGACGCTACCGACTATCGCCAGGGCGATGATTGGTAGCGTCAGGAACTGGGACGCGGTCATAGCCTTCTGCGAGGTAGTAGTCTCGCGGAATGAGACGATCCGCCGCCGGCGACTGGGGTGGCGTAGGCGCGAATACCTGCGCCTCATGCCGCCCTAGCCGAGGCCGCAGGTGACGTGACCGGGGAATTAGTCCGTCACCCGCCGAGAGGCCGACAGCGTGAGGAAAGACTGACGTCCTCCTCGAGGGGGGGGGATGTCGGTCGATGGGAGGCTACCCCAAATAGAGGGTATTCCTTCGGGCCGACCACTGACGTAAAGTCACCCTGCTCCAGTGGTCGGCCCAACGACGAAGGCGATGTGCATCGTGGGTGGGTTGTGGGTGTGCGTGCTTACGCCCCTCCATTGCCCCCGGATGGAGTGGTGCGAGGAGCGCGCCAACCGCAACCCACCCAAAAAAAAAGAAAAATGAAAGACATATTTTATAACACCACGAGAAAGAAAGGTGATGGTGAATAACCTACTCTGCCAGCTCTAGGCGTTATTTTATATTGCTGTTGGTGGCAAACAAGCAAACAACACGCCTGATGGTATGTGATATTACCGCTAATGGAGTTTTGCTAGGCCGCTGCCTACCGTGAAGATAGTGAAGGTAGAGTGAATGCATGCAATGAGGTTCGGTGATACTAAAGGCATCATCAAAACTCGCCACACGCAAGCAATCTCAGAAAGTTGCGCTGAATTAAATGCATTAACAAATTGCTACTTTCCCGACGTCGATTTTCTGCTCAGTGTGGTACTACCCCGGACGGATAGCAGCTGCAGAAACACACCTGTCGACAGTATGGTCCTACCATATATATTTCATACCACATATAATATAGAGAAAATGAAGGTAATATGAATACGTGCAATGAAGTTCGGTGATACTAACGGCATCATCAGAACCCACCATACGTAATTCGGTTCGCTTGCGGGCTAAACGCATTGCAATAATCAATTACTACCACTCAGATGTCAATTTTCTGCTCAGTGTGGTCCTATACACCACGCAGCCGCACACACAGTTGTAGATAGAAGACTACCGACAGTGTGCTTCTATCATAAATAAATTTGATTTGAACTCCCGACGCAAAAAGAGGGGTGTTATAAGTTTGACGTCGATTTCTGTTTGTATGTGTGTCTATTTGTGGCATCATAGCTTGCAAAAGGATGGTCCAATTTTGATGCGGTTTTACAAGCCTTTGTTTAGTTTCACCTGTCCCATTGTCTGTAACTTGCAAGTTAAATTTGATCCACTTCGCGGTTTCTGATCAAACTGAAATTTTACATGTGTATATAAATCAGACAACAATGCAATATTATTGTGACATAGAGCTGATCTGATGATGAACCTGGAGGCTGACCACATGAACTCCGTAATTAAATGACGCAACTGTATCGAGTTTGGGCTCATTGGATTTGTCCTGACGAGTGCTTTGACACTAGATATATGGTAACCAGAGTTTGAT
Source organism: Lymantria dispar (assembly GCA_032191425.1). Taxonomy (NCBI): domain Eukaryota; kingdom Metazoa; phylum Arthropoda; class Insecta; order Lepidoptera; family Erebidae; genus Lymantria; species Lymantria dispar. The sequence goes on from CM063442.1 coordinate 970,650, forward strand.
GTTGGACCTGGATTTTTAACTTTTTAGTTCATTTTATAAACACATAATAAAAGCTTGTTTTTAAAAAAGGTTATTTTTCTTTCATTTTTCATTTGAAAACCAGTTTCCCTGCTATGGTTCTTAGCTATGTTTGGTTAATAACGGTCCAGCATTGTAAGAGTATCAGTTTCAAAATGATGTAATATATATGTACGTATGATTACTCGATTAGATGCTTCTCGCATATCACTACAATCATTAAATGATAATTAATTGATAATTCCTGTTCAAGAGAACGTATTATTATTTTTTCATTATTTTATTACGTGTCGGGGGTTATTAAAAATTTTCAATTTTGCTTATAATTATGTAGATATTGATTTACAAACGTACGACCTTTTTAAATTCAAGAAGTTTATCATTGATACGTCCGAATAGTTGATATATTGAGGAGAAGCTAGATGTTTTACAAATTCTCTACCTGGCAAAGGCAATAAAACTAAAATGGAAAGTTTATTGAGGCTGCTTTTACTATATCCTCTTGAAATTTATGTCGCGCCCAAGTCGGGTTATTGGTCGGGAATGGATTGAACTGTTGCATAAATTTACTTCTAACTGTTACAGAAATTGAATTTATACTTAGAATAATACACAGATGGCGTAGTTTTGAAGATACCGACCTAGCGTGCCAGTGTCGCGGTTTCGATTCCCACGTAGTACAACAATCCCACGTAAGACAACATTTTGTGCGATACAGTAATTGTTGTTCTGAGTCTGGATGTAATTTCTGATCGTTAATTATATATATATTTTTTTTCGGGTGGGCTGCGGTTGGCGCGTTCCTCGATCCACTCCGTCAGGCGCGACAGAGAGCCGTAAGCACGCACACCCACAACCCACCCACGATTCACGTCGCCTTCGTCGTTGGGCCGACCACCGGAGCAGGGTGACTTAACGTCAGTGGTCGGTCCGACGGCATACCCCCTATTTGGGGTGTCCCTAGGTGGGTCAGTTCTTTTCAGTTTTTCATGTGGTGACGGAGTAAGAATACAATTCACCGCCTCTTGCTCGTAGATGGACTATAAGGCGACTAATAGATATCTTCTGCATATAAAAACTATGCAAGGAGAAAATCATATACTAAGCTACTTTACCAGCATGGTATATTATAGTAGATCAATTTACCTTCCAATGCGGAGGAGGCTCGAGCCCGGTAGTGGGGTGTATATAAGCTGTGATGACGATGATTTCTTTTAACTACGTTTCCAAATTATACCTCGGTTTAACACTGGATCTAACACTTATTTCCAAAATATATTGCATTTAATTACATTTAAGTAAAATTGAAAATTTTGAATATCCCCTGATACAAACTAAAATAATTAAAATAAGCGGTACGTTCTCTTCAACGGGTCTTATCAATTAACTGTCATTTAACGATTATACTGGCATGCGTGAAGCACTTAATCGAGTAATACTATAATAATCATATAACATTACATCATTTTGGAAAAGAGCTGATACTCTTACACTGCTGGACCGATATTAACCAAACATATCCAAGAACCACCGCAAGGCAACTGGCTTTCAAATGAAAAAAACCGTATCGAGATGGTTGCCTCCGTTTGAGAGCTACGATGCCATAGACAGATACTCACAGACAAACAGACATCGACGTCAATCTTATTACAGCTCCCTTTTTTGCATCGGGGGTTAAAAAAACAACTCTACACTACCTAATACTATGCTTCAATGACGTTAATAATATTTAAAATTGTATTTCATATATTTGGTGTATCAAATAAAATTTTCAGTGTAATACTGCTGAGTGTACTAATACTTATGTTTTATTTCAGTATTTGAACTTGGCAGGTTATAGCATACGTGACCTGATTGAGGGTAACATTCACGATGTCTACATAGAAAATAATAAATGAGAAAGGTTTAACGTAAGATGAAACTGTACAATATATAAGGAAAATATTTTTTAAGTTATTTTTAATTTTTGAAGTTAAACTTCTTTTGACGCGTATAAAATGATGATAGTAAATTTTAACAATGCGCGCGTGCAGGCCGTCACAAATGTCAACTAGATAATGTGTTATAATAAAACTGAACAATGTATTAAATACCTTTTTTTATTATTAGTGTCGTTTTTTTTTCTACAAACGTAGTAATGCTAAGGATAATAATACTTAGATAAAATTGTAGAAAGATTTTTATCTTGTTACTCCATAGTATAATTTCTTACGTGAGTAATTATTCCGTACATAACTACGCAAAGGCTAAAAAAAGTTGTAATGTACTTATGTACAAACACACTTTTTATTAGCCTGTGATGGGATAAAAACGTTAACATTTTTTTTTATTAGCCTGTGATGGGTTAAAGACACAATGGCAGTCCTAAAAATTAGCTGAGGGGTCATTTGGAAAATAGCAGCATTCTTCTGGGAAAATTGTAACACCTACTGCGAGCGCCAACGTGACTTCCAAGCGCGGTGATTATCAGATTACACGCTTCTTTGGATGGGTTATATCCAACAGTGGTTTCCGATGAACTGAAGAATAGCCGCTATAACCATAGCGATATAAAATTTCATTAAAAAAGAGGATGAATTTTACAAATATAAATAACTATAGGAGGAAATAAATCAAAATTTTCTAACTAGTATACGTCCCAGTGCTGGACACGAATCTCTTCCAAAACGAGAGAAAATTTACCTAAAATACTACGCTGGTCGGACGGGTTGGTATAAGGTTTTATTTCGAATTTGCCTTCTATCGCGTAGATGTTGTATGCATATTATAATCACTTAGTCGTCGTTTACGGCATCCACGGACAAGAAAGGAAGTAGTGAATTGTATTCTTACTCCGTCACCACAAGGAAGTAAGCACCACTAATTTTATTTATTTTAAGAAATTCCATGCCTAATAGAGAAATAAAGAAGCTATGAAAATGAAAACCTTTTAGATAACCATTACTATACATCCTTATCATCATCACAGCCCACATACGTCCGTTACTGGGCTCGAGCCTTCTCCACAATAGGAAGGAAATTGACTTTGCTATACCAGGCTGGTCAGACATGTTGACTTCATTTAGAGTTTCCCTTCTCTTGCACAAATGTTATGTACATATTATGTCCCTTAATCGTCTTTTACGACATCCACGGGCAACATAAGGAGTCGTGAATTGTATTCTTACCCCATCACCTCATGGATCAGATTTTAGATGACCATTACTATATGAATTTCAATAAATATTTATAGTTATTGCTCCATATACACAACTAATTCGGGACTAATTGACAATATAAGTCTCAACAAAATACATAAATAAAGATTAACATTCAAAGGCGCAAAGCCGAAAATCAATTTCTGTAATTCTATAGTTGCCGAACGCAAGAGATATATGTACAAATAGATAAAACCATAAACAATACTAAAACCAAAAGGCAAACTACGAAACTGGCTTAACCACGTATCGTTGTTTACTTTGACGGAGTCAGTTGTGTGGAGTTCAAACCGAGCCAAATACACTCTGTTCTAAAAGTAACTGAGCTTTATTTTAAACGGGTAAAAATGTGTCAAATAAAGTTTAGTTATATACATATTTAACAGGCTTTCATTAGTTCCAGGTATATGTTTTTATTTAATATTCGTTTCTATTTTATTTATTGTCAACACGTTATAAAAATGAGCTATTGGTGCTAATGTCGAGTTTTAAATTTCTGTTTTTCTCGTCTTTAGACTCTGCAATCATAGTCGTTACCAATGATTGGGTACTGATAACCAAATCTTGATTCTTAAGGGAATTTTACTAAACATTGAGATGCACTCATATCACAATTAAATAATAAATATTACATTTTCATTGCAATACGTTACTTAAAATTATTCATATTCAATATTTTTTCAGAGGGTGTCACTACCAGTTGACTGTCCGTTAACTGGTTAGTGTCGCTACGGGCACGCGATCCCGGACTGCTCCAGCCGCTCCTGTCATATTCTTATCCTATATCTCATGGCAGTAGTGTCCCCTAACCCAGTTCCTACCACATCCTCCATATTCCCATCCCCTTTCCCATTAACGAAAATTCCTGAGGAGGGTTGACGTCAGGCAGGCGGCCGGTCATAAAACAAATAGTCGGAACTATAGACAACATGGACGTAAGAGCAAATGGAATGTGTGAAAATGTTAGGGCGTTCCCCGTAAGCGACGCGCAGGCGCAGCACCCGGTGCCTGCGGCAAATGGACAAGGGTTGTCGCATCAGGGACGGGTGCGACGTAAGACGCGAGTCCGTGAAGTAAGAATGAGGATGATAAGTTGGAATATAGGAACGATGACTGGAAGAGGAAGTGAGCTTGCGGATGTCCTAGAAAGAAGAAGAGTGAATGTAGCCTGTGTGCAAGAGACAAGATGGAAGGGTACGAGAGCTAGAGAGATCGGAATGGGTTACAAATTTTTCTATTCTGGAAGTGATGGTAAGAGAAATGGAGTGGGTGTGGTGTTGGATAAGGATCTGAAAAAATGTGTGACGGATGTAAAAAGAGTGAATGATAGAATTATAGTAGTGAAAATGGTGTGGGAAAAATTAATATTGAACATTATAAGTGTGTATGTGCCACAGGTTGGATGCGATGATGTAGTGAAAGGTAAGTTTTGGGAGGATTTTGACTCAATATTAATGAATATTCCACAATGTGAGAATGTGTACATAGGGGGTGATTTTAATGGTCATGTGGGAAGAATGAAAGGAGATTATGAGAGGGTGCATGGGGGTTGGGGCTTAGGCAGGAGGAATTCAGAGGGTGTAACACTGCTGCAGGCTGCAACAGCGTTCGATTTGGCTATTGTTAATACCTTTTTCCAAAAGCGAGATGAACATTTGATAACATATCAAAGTGGGAACCACCGAACCCAAATTGACTACTTCCTCCTTCGAAGAACGAACATACGCGCAGTTGTAGACTGCAAAGTAATCCCAGGTGAACCTCTAACTTCCCAGCATCGCCTATTGTTACTGGAGATTAAAATCACAGGACCGATAGCTGGGTTTAAACCTAGGCCCCCACCAAAAATTAAGTGGTTTATGATTGAGAAAGAGGATTGTGCGCATGAATTCCGGAAGAGAGTGGTTGATAAAATGAGTGAGATGGAAAATAGAATGAAGGATAACTCGGTAAATGAATGCTGGAACGAGATGGCCTCATGTGTGAGGGAAGTGGCGAAGGATGTGCTGGGTGAGACGAAAGGTAAAGGAGTGATTGCTAAAGATACGTGGTGGTGGGATGAGTGTGTCCAAAAGGTTTTGAAAGAAAAGAAGAATGCATTCAAAGAATGGAAAGGCGTAAATGACGATAACCCGGCATTGAAAGAGCAGAAAAGATTAGCCTATATGGAATGCAAGAAGCAGGGTAAGAAAGGTGTAGCGATCGCTAGAGCTAAGGCCCAAGACAAATTATACCGAAGTCTTGAGAGCTCCAAGGGACAAAAGGAACTGTATCGCCTGGCGAAAGCGAGAGAAAAGAATGCTAGAGATATCGTGCACGTTAAATGTATAAAAGATGATAATGGAAGAGTTCTAACCAGCGATGAAGAAATAAAAGGCCGGTGGAAGAGTTATTTTCAAACATTAATGAATGAAGAGAACGTCTGGAGTGGAAAGGTAGTCGACCTACCGACCAATCTGGGTTTGGTAGAAGAAGTAAGCTTAGACGAAGTAAGAATGGCTGTCCAGAGTATGAAAAGAGGTAAAGCGTTTGGCCCAGACAATATACCTGTAGAAGTATGGAAGGTTTTACAAGCGGATGGATGGAAGTGGCTGACTTTATTCTTTAATAAGTTGTTATATGAAGAGTCGATCCCGAACGAATGGCGTACCAGTTCACTGGTGCCTATCTTTAAAAATAAGGGTGACGTACAAGAATGTAACAACTACCGAGGAATAAAGCTCATGTCACATAGCATGAAGATTTGGGAGAAAGTGATAGAGAAAAGAATGAGAGAGGAAAGTGAAATAACCCAGAACCAGTTTGGCTTTAGGCCAGGACTGGGAACCACGGATGCAATTTTTGCTTTACGCCAACTCATGGAGAAATACCAAAGTGCGCGTAAAAACCTGCACATGGTATTTATTGACCTAGAGAAGGCGTACGATCGAGTTCCCAGGGAAGTTCTGTGGTGGGCTTTGAAAGAACGAAGAGTGCCGGGGAAGTATGTGAGATTAGTGAAAGCTATGTATGCAGAAGCACGTACGAATGTCCGGTCCGAAGCCGGTGTCACTGATGAGTTCAATGTCACTGTAGGCTTGCACCAGGGTTCGGCCATAAGCCCTTATTTGTTCCTCCTGGTGATGGATGCTCTGACATCAGACATACAGGAGGAAGCACCGTGGTGTATGCTGTTTGCAGATGACATTGTCCTCGTTGGAGAGGAGGCAGCTGGAGTACAGAGTAGACTGGAGAAATGGCGAAAGAGGTTGGAGAGAGTAGGCCTTAGGATCAGCCGCACCAAGACTGAACATCTGTTCTGCAGCTTTGGTGACTCTTCCCAATTCTTTCACATTGGCCTAGATGGGATACCCCTACCGGTTTGCTCCGACTTTAAGTACTTAGGCTCCCTTCTCCAAGACGACGGCAACATCGACCGGGAGGTAAATCGTAGAATGAATGCAGGATGGATGAAGTGGCGACAGGTCTCGGGAACAATATGCGATGCACGGATGCCCCTTAAACTTAAGGGGAAAATATACAAGAGTGTCATCAGACCTGTTGCTATGTATGGATCTGAATGTTGGGCATTGAAAAAGATGGATGAGAGAAGATTACACGCCACAGAGATGCGTATGCTAAGATGGATGTGTGGGGTCACAAGGTTAGATAAGATAAGAAATGAGTATATTAGGGGAAGCATGAAAGTAGCACCAGTGATAGAGAAGATTAGGAGCGCGAGGTTGTCTTGGTATGGACATGTGATGAGGAGGGATAAAAGCCATGTGATAAGGCGGGTTATCGATATGAATGTGGATGGACGAAAGAAGCGTGGGCGACCCAAAAAGAGATGGATAGACTGTGTGAATGAGGACATTTGTCAGGAGAATGTTCTTATGAAAGAATACAATAAGAAAGTTGAGCAAAACATTAGAAAATTTGAGAAAACCTTACATTGATATTAATTTTACGTGATTGTTAGTTGTTTGACATAACGGCCAGTCATTTGAAATAAATTTCAGCTATTGAATGCGCGCTGCAAATATCGTTTAACATAGATGGATCGGTTAATACATGGTTTATTTATCATTTCGTGTAATTTCATTTCAATTATAGAGTAAGTTTTTGAGAAATGTTTTTTCATCACGTTTATATTTAAAGTTTAATTTAATACAGAGATTTTGGTTGGTTTTAATATACTGTTTTCATTGATTTGACATAACAAAGAATATATTTTTTTAATTTTTTTTATTTTAATAGATTGTTTTTGAAAATGTCAGCAATCAAACGTACAAACAATACCCGGGGTTTAACCCTTATTAAGTTGCATTTAATTATAACGTGGCAATCAATTAGATTTGACATCAAATTGTTGCTATTGGATATTTTTTTATTAATTATACAATAGTTAAGACATGACAACGTTTGTCGGGTCAGCTAGTAATTCATAAAATGTAAACGTAATGTAACCACCACGTGACATTTTGTCATTCTCGTCAAAACTTATTTGCTGTTGTAATAGATAAGACAAGGATGTTTTTTATCACGCTTTTATTACTTTCACCCGTATATGTAACGGAATCTTTGCACGTCATTTTGCCCCACTTTGAACGAACAGATTTTATTGAAACTTTGCACCATACTCACCATTCAAACTAACCACACTCGTCAAACTTGCGATGCCGAATGTGACAATGCAATAATTCGATCAAAGTAGACGAATATCCTGATTACATTCGCCAGGATTTAGAAATTTATAATTGTATCCTTTGCATAAGAGCAAGACAGACAGAGCTAGTGTGCGAACTACATGCGCGCAAAATTCGAAACTTTATGATTCGGGCTGTTAGCTTGTATGCGTGTTTTTTTTATTTTTAAACTATAATTTTCTATTATTATAGACCACAAGTATTCTGATTATTTAGAACCTGCGCATCTAATAGTAGGTACACCTAATACATGTAAACTTTCTGTTGTAGAGAAAGCCTTTCCAGCAATTAGAAGTACTTAAACTCAAAAAAAGAGAAATAAGAAACCTAAATGTATCTAATTTCAGCCAAATATTTGCGTAAATATTAGGTCCGGATAAATATGTTGACCACCCCCTCTTGCCCATAGGTATCGTAAAATACGGCCAAAGAATATATTAGATATACACATAATATTTATACAAAAGAAGAAAAAACTTATATAAATCCCTTTATCAACACGTCGGACTAGCGCAGTGCAGTAGGTCAATTGCCTTCTCATTGCGGCGGAGGCCTGAGCCCAACAGTGGGCCTTCTGTGGGCTTAGATGATGAAGTATGTAGTTTTAAGTTTTAATTTATTTCTTCTTGTACATAATCTTATTGCAGACGGCTGGTTGCCGCACTGCGCCATACTCAATACAGTGCATATTTTACGAGACCTCACTGAGATACACACCGAGTCGCGATACAATCGCCATTTTAGTTCCCTTGCTTATTTATTTATCTTAATTATCAGCCCGGGAACGTTTGCGAGGCGACGATTGCAAGGTAACACTGGTGCAGTATTATACTGAATAATATATGTGTATATTTATGTGATCGGACAAACTTTATATGTTTTAGTTGTAAAGTATTCATTTCTTATTTATATTTAGGTGTTTTTAATTTAATTTTCTAAGAACTAATTGTGATACGACACGTGGTGATAATGGGCTATATGTAATATAGACTTGGGTCAACTTTAGGGCTATTTTTTTAATAAAAAGACAACACCCAGCACTAAAGAAATGATCCTAGTACTGCGGGGGACTTTACAAAAATATATGCGGTAACATCAGGAATACGCGGCGAAAAAATGTGTATAATCGACATAGGCCGAAGAATTATCATGTTAAAATAGCAATGGCCAGATCACAACGCTCGCCGAATCGATCACCGTTGAGGATGATAATCCGACGATGCAGCGTAAAACGATTCCGAACTAGGTGGATTGAGGATATTTTGAAAGTCGCAGAGAATCGTGTATCCAGAAAGTAGCGCAGGACCGTTCTGAGTGGCATTCTCGTGAGGAGGCGTGCCTTCCACAGTGGATGTCTACAGGCTAATGCAATAGAATTTGAAATCAGGCAAATAATTTTAATATCCCAAAATAAATCTTTGCGTGTGGTGACGGAGTAAGAAGACAATTCACCACTCCCTATCTTGCTGGTGGATGTCGTAAAAGACGGCTATGGGATACAATACGCACATAAAATCTGTGCAAGAGAAGGAAAACTCGAAATCAAGCCCTATACCAACATGTCTGACCAGCATAGTATAGTAGGTCAAATTCCCTCCCATTGTGGAGGAGGTCCGAGCCCAACAGTGGGACGTACGTGGACTGCGATGATGATGATCCCAAAATAACAGTTGTTTGTTCATAGTTTTAAGTTTTCACTTCTGTCAGCAGTCATGAGACTGCTTTGTGCTCTTTTTATTTAGGTAATTTTTAATTTAAACAAATTCTCTCTGAAAGGAAATTATATAAGCACTTCTTATGAATGAATACGGACATATGTAAAAATTTCAATGTTAGATAACATTCTGGCGGGCTCAATTCACATCTAAACAAAGAGTGATGATACATTATTTATTCAAACACAAAGTCTCCAGGTAGCACCCGTTCGGTTATATTTATGTGCCACTTTTTTATTTGGAGTTACGACTTATTTATCTTCACACCTATATAAATATGTTGGACGTTACTGAAGGATTTTAGACCATTTTTGCAGTGAAATCTTCTTTATTCGCGTTGGCTACTTTTTGGCAGAGGATCTTATGGGTTTGCGTCACCAACATGCTTGTAGCAATATATCTGTAGCTATACAGCTGACGTATAGTGATGTGTTTATATTATGAGTGAAATTGAATGGATATAATGTATAGTTTAATGTGTATATTCTGTGCGTTATCGTAATAGTATTTTGTTTGATTATTTTTATTTTATATAATCTATATATATAAAAGAAAGTTGTGTTAGTTACTACGTTTATAACTCAAGAACGGCTGTACAGATTTGGCTGAAAATTGGTGGGAAGGTAGCTTAGAACCAGGAGACGGACATAGGATAGGACGGACTTTTTATCCCGGTCTTTTTCTTCTTCTTAATGGCAATGAGCTACTTTTTATCCCGTTCGATTGCGTTCCCGTGTGACGTGACATAAAATGTCAAATAGATTTTTTTGTTTCTGTTTATCCATTCGGACAGGCAAAGGGATCAAAGCCCATACAGCCAATTGTGATATAATTTTCTTTATATTATTTAACATTTCTTTATATATAATAGCTTATTTATAATCATGTCCGTCAATAAGTCAAGTCTTTACCATTAATTAGGCGCCGAAAACCTAATTAAATGATTTCTCAGGGAATTTCAGTCATCATCATCATCATCATTTCAGCCTACAGCCGTCCACTGCTGGACGTAGGCCTCCCTCATGTTGCGCCACAATGTGCGGTCCTGTGCCGCCTGCATCCAACGACGCCCAGCAACTTTCACTAGGTCATCGGTTCACCTAGTGGGGGGGCGTCCTACACTGCGTCGTCCGATACGTGGTCGCCACTCGAGAACCTTTCTTCCCCGGTTGTCGGTTCGTCGAGCGATGTGGCCTGCCCATTGCCAGTTCAGCGTGCTAATTCTTCGTGCTATGTCGGTTACACCCGTTCTTCTGCGGCTTTCCGTATTCCAGATTCTATCTCGCAGAGTAATCCCGAGCATAGCCCGCTCCATAGCACGCTGAGCGACTTTGAGCCTTGATATAAGGCCTACATTTAGGGACCACGTTTCCGTGCCGTAAGTCATCACTGGTAACACACACTGGTCGTAGATCTGTGTTTTCAGACACTGAGGTATGTTGGACGAGAAGAGAAGATCCTCTTAAGTTTCCCGAATTTCAGTAGAATATGAAAATACATTAGGTGTATTTTCCACCACTCTTAATCACATTCAGCACACTTCAGTACTTTAACTGTATTATATTACATAAAATATCAGCAAAATTATTCAATACTAGCAACCCGCCCTCGCTTCGCTTCGGTTTCAGTCGCTTTACCCGCGGCGTAGTTCCTGTTCCTGTGGAAATACCGGGATAAAATATAGCCTATGTTACTCCCTGATATTATAGCTTTCCATTGGTGAAAGAATTTTTGAAATCGGTTCGGTGGTTTAAGCGTGAAAGCGTTACAAACAAACAAACAAACATCCTTACTTTCGCATTTATAATATTAGTATGGATAACACTATAAAATACTAAAATAATGGATATAATACAAAAGCTTAACATGACATTTCCATATTCGCGCCGAAACTAATGTCAAAGAGAATATAAGTCACTATGAAACGTAGGATAAAAAACGCATTTGATATGTAATAACAAAATGCCAATGATAGCTAAACGTAATTGTCTGTAGTTAAGTATGGTTGAAAATTTGATAATTATATTTTTTTCAGAAATCAATAATTAGTGTTCTCTTTGAATCATCATTAACAATGCCGCGACCAAGACGATTGAATCTTTCCTGACAAAGCTGTAATGGTTCTTCCGTTAGAGATTATATATTCGGAAATTTAGAAAATATTTACGAAAAAAATCGGTTGTCTGTAAAGTCGGTTTACTGACGATAGTTGAACGTGACAATGTCATAAGAAAATACTGATGGAATGATTTCATTTTTCAAAAGAAAATTTTAATTTTATTTGTTTGATAGATATTTTGTATGGATCAAGCCTTAAATGGAACGCCTCAGAGCGAGGTAACGCCGCATACATCATGTTTTTTCGTGCATGCAGATTGCTCCCTCGAATTATAAGACGTTGTCACGTCAAAAATTATGGCGGCACGAGTTCGCCGGGTCAGTTAGTCCTAAATAAAATACAGGCATCTTAATGACTACGTCGTCTGTGCACATATATATCATTATTATATTGTATTCCCCTATTCTATAGATTCAATGATGTCAATTTTTTCGTGTGGTGATGTGGTATGAATACAATTCACCACTCCCTATCTTGCCCGTGGATGTCACAAAAGCCGACTAAGGGATATAATATGCACATAACATCTGTGCAAAGGAAGAAAACTCGAAATGAAATCCTATACCAACATGTCTGACCAGCATGGTATAGTAGGTCAAATTCCCTCACATTGTGGAGAAGGCCCACACCCAACAGTGGGATGTATGTGGGCTGCGATGATGATGATTCTAGCTCTAATGATTTCAATTTGTTCGTGTGGTGATGTAGTATGAATACAATTCAAGATTCCCTATCTTGCCTATGGATGTTGTAAAAGCTGACTAAGGAATATAATAAACATATATCGGCTTGAGCCTCTTCCAAAGTGTGATAGAAATTTACAACGCTGGTTAGACAGGTTGATATAAGTAAGGTATGTTTAGAGTTTTCCTTCTCTTGTTTAGGTGATATACATATGCTTGTTATATCCTTAGTTGACTTTTATGAACCTCCCACAGGCAAGAGAGGGGGTCGTGAATTGTATTTTTACTTCGTCATCATACGGAAACATGTTTAATGCGATTATTTTTAGTCGATCTTTCGTTTTTGAGTCTCTTTTTCTTTGTATACCTACCCCGACAAAAATAATTTCTCTCCAACTTTTGGAACAATAATTTAATTTGTTATAAATTACAACTAAGCGAATGAATTCTTATCTACTGTGTAGTATATATATATATATACATTTGCTGAATACGATACAAGTTTTAGCATTGGCCATTATGTTGCTGATGATTTTTGAGATAAAACCGTAGATTTTTTAAGTGAAACCTTTTATTAGCAGGTTTGGATGGGGAGTAGATTCATGTAAGTGGCCATTGATATGGTCTCGTGATGTGTTAACGCTAATACTATATCTATAGCTATTTTAATTTAAGAATAAACAATAAGTTTGAATATGTAAAAATTGCAACTGTTGTTCAAGTTTTAAGTTTTCCCTTGTGTCAGCAGTCCTCAAGACTATTTTGAGTTCTTTTTTAGGATTACGTACCCAAAGGGCAAAAACGGGACCCTATTACTAAGACTTCGCTGTCTGTTCATCCGTCTGTCCGTCACCAAGCTGTACATCAAGAACCGCGATAGCTAGACAGTTTCTGACGACAAGTTAACGCTGCTCCAGTGGTCGGCCCAACGACGAAGGCGACGTGGTTTTTGTGTGGGTCGCGGGAGTTACGTGCTTAAGCCCCTCTGTCGCCCCGGACGGAGTGGTGCGGAGGCGCGCCGACCGCGACCCACCCACAAAAAAAAAAAAATAAGATGCTAGACAGTTTAGAAATTATGTATTTTTTTTGCCACTATAACAACAAATACTAAAATAAATATTTAAGGGAGGATCCCATGCAACAAACGCGTTTTTTTTTTCCTTTTTATAGATAATGGTACGGAACCCTTCGTGCGCGACTCCGACTCGCACTTGCAGTTATATGCTTGCACTTGCATATTATATGCACATAACGTCTGTGCAAGACAAGGAAAACTCGAAGTGAAACCCTATACTAACATGTCTGACCAGCATGGTATAGTAGGTCAAATTCCTTCCGATTGTGGAAAAGGCCCGAGCCCAACAACGGGACGTATGTGGGCTGCAATGATGATGCGATGAATCTCATTTATCAAACACAGAATGGTCTGTAATAAACAGACTTGACGATTGGAATGTTAAAACTGTTATCACAAAGAGCCTGTTAGATAATGGGCCCGTGGAATTAGTGTTATTATAAATCAATGCTTTTCGACCTCTGCAGCTATTAAGAGCAATGGCGGATTTGTGATTAAGTGACTCATAATTTATGTGGAACAGTTCCGGGTATTAATAAACTGGCGCCGGCTGTGAGTTTCCACTCACCTTCTCTCTATTAGCTCTCAACGAAATGAGTTATAGCCTATTGGGGATCAGAAATTCTGCTCCTCTTTATAATTTAATAACAGGTTTTTTTAATAATCTTATATCTTTATACGAGCAATTCTTGTATATATAATCTGAATCTCGGAAACAGCTCCAACGATTTTCATGAAATTTAGCGTACTAGAGGTTTCGGGGCCAAAAAACGATCTTTTTTTTTGGGGTTGTCTGCGGTCGGCGCACTCCTCGCACCACTCCGTCCGGGGTGACAGAGTGGCGTTAGCACGCACACCCGCAACCCACCCGAACACCACGTCGCCTTCGTCGTTGGGCCGGCCACCGGAGCAGGGTTACTTGTCATCAGTGGTCGGCCCGACGGAATAGCTACCGTCTCATCGACCGACGTCCCCCCCTCGGGGAGGATGTCGGTCTTTCCTCGCGCGGTCGGCCTCTCGGCGGGTGACGGACTAACTCCCCGGTCACGTCACGCGCGGCCTCGGCTAAGGCGGCAAAAAAAAAACGATCGAGCTGGATTTTATTTATAGAAAATGTTGTTTTGTCGGTGTTTTAGCTAATCAATACAACGATATAAAATGTCATTGGAATAGGAGTGTAAATTTAGCCGTTGCCGTCAAGAGTGACAATAGCTCAGTTGAGAAGTTGTCCAGTCGTATTCAATCAGCGTGAGATCGCAACTCGGTATTCTGTTTTTTAATTTTTGATATTTTTTTCATTATTTCATCATTTTTAGTTTTTCATAAATATATAGGATATATATTAATAAAAACTAAAATATGTTCGTTAAAAATACCATTTACTTACAAAAAAAATTATACCGAGCAAAGCTCGGTCGGTTATTAATATTTATATAGAAACATCTTTAAAATATTTATCGAAAATTTCTGTAACAAGAGAAGATTGACAGTGTAATAATTAGCTAATATCCGTGTGTACTCTCAAGTTGTTCTAAATTAAAGGCAGAATTTTATAAATAGTGTAGGAGACACTAGAGGGGATTTTGTCCTACTATACCACGCTGGTCAGATGTGTTGGCATAGGTTTCCATCTCGGATTTTCTTCTCCCGGATCGATGTTAACTGAATATTAATCTCTTAGTCGTCTTTTACCACACTCACGAGTAAGAGGGGGTGATGAATTCTTACTCCGTCACCATACGGAAGTATCTTTGGATATTAAAATTAATTGTTTGATCATAAATTATATTTTTTTTTAATTAAATGTCTTTATATTTACTTTTTCCGTGTCTTCCTATCTTGCCCTTGGATGTCGTAAAATACGACTATGGGATATAATAAGCATATAATATCTATTCAAGAGAAGGAAAACTCGAAACAAAACCCTATTCCAACACGTCTGACCAGTGGAATAGTAGGTCAATTCCCCTCTCATAATGAAGGAGGCAGGAGCCCAACAGTGGGCAATATATAGGCTGAGATGATGATGATGACATTTATCTTGTTTCAACATTTATCGATACTGACATTGTAAACTTAATATAGCTACAGATATAATGTTAGCAAATCACACGTCATATGACCGTTTTGATGACGACGAACATGAATTTACTGCCCATGCAGAAGTTTTCTTTGCAGAAATTATAGCCAGACATAGAACGTGAACCCACACTAGTTGGAAATTCCTTCCAATCGTCTTACAAACTAAACACTCATGGGCTTACGTATGATATTAAAAAACCAATATAATAGATATTGGTTTTACCTACTTGACAAACACGACAAAAAGTTAAAATGAAAATAAAGCTACAAACTGATTCCAATCTATTTTGAACTTCACATTCAAATTGATAGGTACTAGTTATATACAAGATATTTTATTGTTGATGACAGAATATAGATACAGAGGTAGAAACATCAATGTTCACGAAAATGTATGTTATTTGATCTAGACAAAATTTAATCTAACAAAATTTGTCTCTTTACAAAAGAGGCTAGTATCTAAATATAGACTTATATTGATTAAAACGAAAAAAACTGGATCACTTAAATGTATTGTTTTGCGAATATTAGTTTCTCTACGTCTGATTACATCATTATCAACAGGAAGGCGTTTACATAATAGCTGTTAGTAGTAGGACCACACTGTGGACAGTTGTCTGTCTACAGCTGCGGTCCGGTCTGTCCGGGGTAGTATCACACTGAGTAGAAAACCAACGTCTGAGTAGTAGCAATTTGTTACTGCGCTTCGTTCGGTGAGTGAGAGAGCCGGAACCCCAACTTTCTGAGGGTCTTTGCGTGTGTGCTTTGGTTTTGGTGGTGCCCTTGGTATTTGGTGAAGTCTTTATTATCACCGAATCTCATTGCATGCATTCACACTTTTTTCACGGTAAGTAGCGGCCTAACAAAGGTTCATGAGCGGCAGCCTCGCTTACCATCAGGTGTTCATGATGTTTGCCTGTTTACTAAAATTTTCATTAAAAAAATAATACCCGCTTCTTTAGTTTTAATATGCTTCAATAGTTAGGGTAGCAGTGTAACTATAGCAAGATTCGGGATGTATGTAATGGAAGGCTGAAAATATTAAACTGTAACATGTCCATTAGCCAAAGAATGTGAATGATGAATAAATTTACTTGAATAAAGGTTTTACTCATTCATTTTTAGTGTAATATAAGTGTAAATTTCGTGTATTGTCGGAGTAGGAATACAATTCATCAGCCTCCTCTCTTGCCCGTGGGTGTCGTAAAAGACGACTAAGAGTTATAATATACACATAACCCCTATGGGGTCGAAATAAAACTCTATACCAACCTGCCTGACCAGCATGGTATAGTTAGGTTAATCCTATCCTATTGCGGAGAAGGCTCGAGCTCAACAGTGGGACCGGACGTATATGAGCTGAAATGACGATGATGATGATACGAGAATAGTCAGGCGTGTTGGCATAGGGTTTCATGTCGAATTATTTGTCTCATATCCCACAGTCTTCTTTTACGACACCTAAGATATCGAGTGATAGTTTACTTGTTCTTATTTTTACTTCATTACCATACGAAAAACTTTATATTTTACTTTAATAAAATAAATAAGCTATATATCAGTAAAATTGAAAATTTTGAATAAGCCCCGGGACAAAATAAAATAATAAAAAAGTATTACGTTCTTTTCAACAGGAATTATCAATTAATTATCATTTTACGATTATATTAGCACGTGTGAAGCATTTAATCGAAAATTCATACGCCATTACATCGTTTTGGAGCTGGTACTCTTACACTACTGGACCGATATTAACCAATCATATCTAAAAACCACCGTCAAGAAATTGGCTTTCAAATGAAAAAAAACCGCAGCGAAAACGGTCCATCCGTTTGAGAGCTACGACGCCACAGACAGACACACACACACACACACACAGACATACAGACATCGACGTCAAACTTATTACACCCCTCTTTTCCGTCGGGGGTTCAAAAATAACATCTTACAAGTCTCAAAAGTTTCTGAACATTAGCGCCCAACGTGGGACTACATGAAATCTTTACATACCTACCCGTATACTTTACTATGGATGTGTTATTTTATAATTACATTACGCTCAGCTTTCGTGTGTTGCATGCTAAATATTGAAATTTTCGGGTAATTTTCTCTTAGAAGCTAAGGTGAGGACACACTTTTAATGAGTTTCTTGTTAAAATAATACCTAAGTTTCTTGTTGAATTCCAGTATATATTTATAACAAACGAAATTCGTCTACTTGCCCATGGTTAGTATATACCTATGCAAGAGAAGGAAAACTTGAAATAAAATTCTACACCAACCCGTTTGACCATTGTGGTATAGTGGGTCAATATTCCTCCCACAGTGGACGAGGCCCGACTCTAACAGTTGGAGGTATATAGCTGATGATTATGGTGACACGAGATATGGTAAATGCACTTTAAAATAACATCAAATATTTTCTATCTAGCTTAAAAGTGTAGGCATTAACATGAATAGAATACATTGAAAGTATATACACGGTATTTTTTCAAAGACTACAAATTTGCACAGGGAATTCAGAATCGATAGTATAATAGATTACTGCAAGAAAACATGTTTTTTATTTAAAATAATAACTCATTTTACATTTTAAGATTGCCCATATACACGAAATACCTTGACAACAAGTCATTCAGAATTGTGAATGATGCCCACGCGCACAAACGTAATGTTGCGATAAATCGAAGTTACCTGGTAGTATTCCTGTGTCGGTACAACCCCCTTCCGCGGGAGTGCAGTGAGAACACCGTATGTCCCCCGCGGATCGCACTCGCCGGCCGGCATCAGTGACCGTTTGACCGTGACCTAATTATGACCGTGTGTGTAAATTTTTATTGTTTATCTCCAATGCGAACGACAATGAAACACAAGATCAAAAAGATATTCGAACCGCAAGTATTATGAGATGGTACGGTATCTTAAGTATCGGAAGTCTAACGTGCTAACTTAAAGTAACTATTTACCGCGTTTACAGAGACAAAGCCTAATAATAACCTATACATTCAACATGAGGGCTCACCACCTCATTATTGGAGTGACGTGCGTGATTATTTAAACATTGAATATGATGATAGGTGAATAGAACGTGAGAGTCCGATACCATGACCTCTAAGGTCACTGGATCTTACACTATTATTTGTGGGGAAAAAATTGAGAGACGAGTAAATTTGTTGAAGAAGTGCAAAGTTATGAGGACCTTCGTAGTAAAAAAAAACACTGCCTTTAGTGAAATACAAATAATTTAAGCAAGTGTGCTCTGCTTTGTAATGAGAGAAATGGGATAAATGAATAGGTAAGTTTAATTGTTGTAAATAGTTGATTCCACTTTTTAAATACGCCTTACTAAATACGAACATTGCTATGTGATTAAATAATAGGAAATATTAATAGATTAAAATAATAGACTAGTGTTATTATAACGGTCCTTAGCCCAATTGGAATAGTAAACTTATTTACTAGTTATGTATCATATGTGTTGGTAATAAACAGTATTAGTGTCGTGTTCACTGCA
The DNA here is from genome assembly GCA_032191425.1 of Lymantria dispar. NCBI lineage: Eukaryota > Metazoa > Arthropoda > Insecta > Lepidoptera > Erebidae > Lymantria > Lymantria dispar. The sequence goes on from CM063442.1 coordinate 989,741, forward strand.
ATTTAGGAAAGCATCAATTACTTGTAGTAACATGACCTTGTGTGCGTCCGTCTTGAATGGCCAAGCGTAATAAGAAGTATTTGTCCAGAAATCACGAACATTTTGAGATATTTTTAAATGTTTTCATTTAAAAATATCTAAAATGTATAATAAGTTATTATACATTTTAGATATTTTATATTACTAGTGATTTTAAATATTTTACATTTTTTATATAACGTTATTTATATCTAGAATATGATAAAAAAATATACTTTGAAAAAATACCCTGTATATAACGTGTCTATTCATTCATTCCTCATCAGACTATCAAAGACTACTTTTGGACTTAGTCATCTACCCAAAGGAGGATGATATATATCTTCATTGTCAGTAAACGAATTGGCAATTGAAGGGTGACGACGAATAGCATTCAGAGTGGGGAAAAAAGAGGGGTGTTGTAAGTTTGACATCAATGCCTATGTGTGTATGTATGTGTGTGTGTGTGTGTGTGTGTGGCATCGTAGCTCTCAAACGGATGGGCCGATTTCGATACGGCTTTTTTCATTTGAAAACCAGTCTCCTTGCGGTAGTTAAAAGATATGTTTGGTTAATATCAGTTCAGCAGTGTAAAAGTATCAGCTCTTCTCTCTTCTCTCCAAAATTATGTAATATATATATATTCTCTCTCCAAAATTATGTAATATATGACTACTCGATTAAGTGCTTCACGCGTGCCAGTATAATCGTTAAATGACAATTTATTGATAACTCCTATTGAAGGGAACGTAATACTTTTTTTACTATTTTAGTTTGTATCGGGGGTTATTTAAAATCTTCAATTTTACTTATATAATGCTTTATTTTAAAAGGACGTGCCCTTGCTGGTCCCAAGCCTCAATAGGAGAGGTAAATTGGTCTACCACACCACACTGCTCGGATGGGTTGTTATTAAGTTTTATTTGAAGTCTTCCTTCTGCCTCTGTCTGCATATTATATCGCTTAGTTGTCTTTTACGACACTTACATATAAGGAAAAGATAGTATTCTTACTCCGGCGCCATAAGAAAGTACATAATACACATTATTAATTCAATATTTTACACCTCAAATATCGCAACATTGTGTTCTCAAATATTATCTTACAAAATCCTCCACTTAATCACATAGGAAATGGCACGTGAACAAACAAGCTGTAAGGGCATAACTCCGTGAAAACTTGGCACTCGCGAGCCGTGCAAAGCCCTTTAAGCCTCTTTGCCCCCTTTTTATATCTCCACCACATACTTAAAGATAATTTCAGGCTTGCTATCCAATGTTACTTTGGACTGTTTGAGTTTTGCCTCACTCTCAATGTTTTGAATTTGACATTTGAAACTATTTACTTTGAAATATTAAGTTATGTTTATTGATAATGGCAAAAGTTTTTCATTTGACGCCGATGTTTGTGGCATTCCCTTTGCAATTGATAGAATAGGAATGTTTAAGTGTATTGGCATCAGGCAAGCAATTTTGTTTATTCGTATATTGCATCAATAATCTAAACGTTATTTTATTATGATAATGTAATATCATCATCATCATCAACATTTCAGCCTACCGCCGTCCACTGCTGGACGTAGGTTCCCTCATGTTACAACACAAAATGCGGTACTATGCCGCCTGCATATAACGACGACCAGCAACTTTCGCCAGGTCGTCGCTCCACCTAGTGGGGGGCATCCGACACTGCGCCGTCCGATTCGTGGTCGCCACTCGAGAACCTTTCTTCCCCAGCGGTTGTCGGTTCGTCGAGCGATGTGTCCTGGCCATTGCCACTTCAGCGTGCTAATTTTTCGTACTATGTCGGTTACACCCATTCATCTGCGGACTTCCGAATGCAGGATTCTATCTAGCAGAGAAAACCCGCGCATAGCCTTGCTGCATAGCATGCTGAGCGACTTTGAGCCTTGTTATGAGGCCTATCTTTAGGAACCACGTTTCTGGTCCGTAAGTCATCACTGGTAACACACACTGATCGCAGAGCTATGTTTTCAGACATTGAGGTATGTTAATATATAAGAATATTGACAAAGTTTCCTAAATTACTGAGATTTCATCATTTCAGCTTATATACGCCCCACTGCTAAACTCGAGCCTCCTCATGGATAGGAATAAAATTGACCTAGCTGGTCAGACGTGTTGCTATAGAGTTCATTTAGAGTTTTTGTTTTCCAGTATAGATATTATATGCTTATAATATCCTTTACTCAAGGCCAAGATAGGGAATGGTGATATTTTTACTCCGTCACGATACGGAGAAAGTAAAACCTTAATTATTCACTTTTTTATATTTATCATAATCTCAGCCTATATACGTCCCAGTATTGGGCTTGGGACTGCTTCATTATGAGAGTGAAATACTATACCACGCTGGTTAGACATGTTGTTCTATGCCAAAAAGTGGTCTGTCTCTTGCATAGATGTTATATGCATATTTTATCCCTTAGTCGGCTTTACGATACCCAGTGGCAAGATAGGGAGTGGCGATTTGTATTCTTACTCGGTCATCATACAGATTATTATATTAATCTATCCTTAAGATTATGGTTACAAAGTCAAGGTCCCTACTGCAGTCCATTCTATTTAGAAACGGGAACATGTTTGCTCTGAACAATTATTTGTTTGGGCCTGGTTTTGTTTGTGTTGTGTTATCTCTGGCGACGCAACTACCACCCTTGTACTACCCTAAGTACAAGATTAGCACAAGTTGCTTTATAGATTATCTTAAACGAAAACTACTGATAATTTAGTTTAAAGATTTATTTGTATTGTCTTATTATTTGCTTGTAGTGATATATATAAGACAGCCGTTTATAATCTATTGTATAAACAATTTACAAAAATTATTGGAGTATTTAGTTTAAGTTTTTCGTGTTGAAACATAATCGATCGGTTCGTTCTGAATACTAACCATTTCATAGAATATTTGTTATCTTATATCTTTAAACGAGCAATTCTTGTATATGTATATATATATATATATTCAGGATCTCGGAAACGGCACCAACGATTTTGATGAAACTTGGCATACTAGAGGTTTCGAGGCCAAAAAATCGATCTAGCTAGGTTTTATTTATAGAAAATGCTGTTTTGTCAGTGTTTTTAGCAAATCAATACAATAACATTAAATTTTAAAAGAACTTTTAAAAACATTAAATTTTAAAAGAAGAATCAAAGTCATGAGTTACGATAGCTCCGTTGGGAAGTCGCCCAGGTTTCTTTTAGTAGGTATTGTTTTGGCATTCAAACAGCGTCGGATCGAATCTCGGTGTTATTATTATTCTCTTTTTGTATTTTTATATATTTTTTTCATTATTCAATTTTTATTTTTTATTAATTTATTTTCTAAATAAATTTGACAAAAGTACAACAAAAATATTCCAAGCGAAGCTCGGTCAACCTGATGTAATTAATTAACTATGCTCTGTGGCGGCGGCCACCAATATTATCAACCATTACATAGGTTACTAAAAAAATTACATTGACCTGAACCAACTAGTCTGTCGTCTGGTCAAAAATTATATTCCCACGAGGGTTTAGGCAGGCGGCCGGTTATAAAATTATAGTCAAAGCTATTAACTATACAGGATGTATCAGGTTATGCGGCAACTGGTCAAATGGGAGCTAGGCAATGGTGGTGAACCCATGAAAAAAATTGAAATAAAAATATAGTTTCCTTAATGAATTAGATGCTGTGTGGTAGCGGCTTCGAATACTACCAACCCTTGCTTTGCTCGTGGGTGTTGTAAAAGACGACTAAGAGCCCTAGATTGACCCGGACCAACTCCATCTGGTACCATTTGGGTCAAAGATTACATTCCCAAGGAGGGTTGACGTCAGGCAGGCGGCCGGTCATAAAAGTCATTGTCGAAACTTTTTGCAATATGTCAAAACAGATGACATATTGCGTTGACCCCAAATAATTATGATAAGAGCAAGATGATGATGACGATGAATGAATTAGACATATGTAAAGTTTTCAATTTTATGATCGGTTTTTCGTGTAAATCTGATTGAAATGTATAAAGCCAGTACTTAATCTGCAACATATTCGTACTTTGTTAAATGTTTAATGTTAATTGAATAAATCAATGATTACGTTCACATAAGCCAGACAAACTTCGCTTTAAACCAGCTGATCGGCCGATGACCGTTGACGAGGCGCCTTTGTACCTACGTTACCATTGAAGCATTTGCGCAATTCATACCTATTTATACCGTCGAAGCTTTGCATGTATCCTGTCTGTACATGCCTACACGTATCCTGTCTGTACATGCCTACATAATACGTAACATTTATTTTTATTTTTTTTATTGCTGGTGTTGCCAAACGAGCAAACAGCACTGTTTTTAATAGACGTATACTAGGTCGCCGCTTACCATGAAAAAAGTGAAGGGAGTGTAATTGGGTGAAAGGTTGGGTGATACTAAAGGCACTAAAATCGACCACACGAAAGTACCCTCCGAAAGTTGAGCAATGCGTTAATATTAAAAAAAATAAATCGGATTAATATACGTCCCACTATTGGGCTCGAGCCTCCTCCACAATAGAAGGGAGTTTGACCTTACTATATCATGCTGGTCAGACAGGTTGGTATAGGGTTCTGTTTCGAGTTTTCCTTCTCTTGCATAGATGTTATATGCGTATTATATCCCTTAGTCGTCTTTTACGACTTCCACGGGTAAGATAGGGAGTGATGAATTGTATTCTTTCTCCGTCACCACATGGAATGTATAAATTTTATATATAAATTATAAATATATATAAATTTTATATACTTAAACAAAATTATTTACCCCTAGAATATTATACAGAACATAAAAACGTGTATTTCTATTTACTAATAGAATTGTAGAAAAAATGTCGTCGTAAACGAAAAACTGTTACATATTTTGTTTGGAAACTGTCATTACACGTATGAAGGTCGGATCCCTTACATGAAATAAGTCGCAGGTGCGATCTAGCAGAAGAATAAAAGTATTTCCAAAAATCACTTAAGGTCCCGACATAATCCGTGCAGGTTATAAACCGGGTTCGCAGAGGCCCCGACTAAGGTATATTTGATTAGGGTCCCCCGGGCCCTACATTCAGACTGCTATTTTTATTTGCCTCCTATTAAATCGTTTTTCAAAGGTCGCCACTCGAAACTTATTTAAAAACTAGCAATCCGCCCTTGCTTCGCTTCGGTTATAGGTTATAGTTGTTTTACCCGCGTAGTTCCCGTTCTCGTGGGAATACCGGGATAAAATATAGCCTAGTTTACGCCCTGATATTATAGCTTTCCATTGGTGAAAGAATTTTTGAAATCGGTCTAGCCGTTTTGAAGATTACCCGGCACAAACAGGCAGACAGACAGACAGACAAAAATTTTTTAATTGCTATTTTAGGCATAGATGTCGTGCAAATAACCGTGTGAGCATGAAAAAAGCCTATTATTTTGACATTACAAACAGACACTCCAATTTTATTTATTGGTATAGATATTTTGAATGTGTAATTTGGATTTAATTTATACGTGCGAATGTCATTTACCTGATAAAGATTTCGTTTCAATTTTGCGGTTTATTTAAATGTAATAACTTTTTACCTTATCATTTGAAAATATAATATGTTTTTATTTGAATATGCGACGGCGTAGTGATGGTAACCTCTACCAGGTATTTTGGGTCCTGAGCCTCATGCCGTCCTAGCTGAGGCCGCGGGTGACGTGACCGGGGATTAGTCCGTCACCCACCGAGAGGCCGACCGCGTGAGGAAAGACCGACGTCCTCCCGACGGGGGGATGTTGGTCGATGGGAGGGTACCCCAAATAGGGGGTATTCTGTCGGGCCGACCACTGATGACAAGTAACCCTGCTCCGGTGGTCGGCTCAACGACGAAGGCGACGTGCATCGTGGGTGGCTTGTGGGTGTGCGTGCGTGGTGCGAGGAGCGCGCCGACTGCAACTCATCCCCCCCCAAAAAAAAAACAGGTATTTTGAGTGCGATTCTCATGCAACACATAGAAATTTACTATGATTAGTCTAGATAGTACTCTGAACCGAAGAACATGTATGAGGAGATTAATGAATGTGGACGAGGCGATAGTGGTATATCAAGATCGTAGCAAGTGGAAGGAAGTGGTCTCTGCCTACCTCTATGGGAAAGAGGCGTGATTATATGTATGTATGTATGTATTAATCTAGATTGAGGTTTTGGATTTTGAAGAAAAGTAATTCATTGCTATATGTATACCTATTGTATTCTAACTAAGCGACTGGTTGATATAGGATTATATTATTTTTTAACAACCAGTAATTGTTCTGTATTAACGAACTAATTCTTATACTGTGGGGGACTTTACAAACATAAAATTAACGAACACAAATTATATCTAGAATCAAAACAACAATTTGTAGATCGCACAAAGTCTTGTCCTGAGTGGGAACCCGCAACACATAGCACCGTAGGCTGGTATCTTAACTACTACGCTATCTGTTTAGTTAAGCTCTTAAATATTTCTTCTCTTTCAGTACTGCCATATGCTATCTTTGTCTTTTATCACAGGGTTGGTTTCGATTTTACTTGTCTTGCGTTGATTCTACCTGTTACCAGTCGTATTTTACAACACTTATCTCAAAGGTGGTGTTTGTTCCGTATGGTGATGAAGTAAAAATACAATTTACCATTCCCTGTCCTGCCCGAGCATGTCGCAAAGGACGAATAAAGGATATAATAGGCGCATAACATCTGTGCAAGATAATGAAAACTCGACATGAAATCCTATATCAACATGTCTGACGAGCGTGATAGGTCTATTTCCCTTCTAATGAAGAGAAGGCCCAGCAGTGGGCCGATTACGAGCTGAGACGACGACGACGACATTTCAAAGGAAAAAGGTGAGGAGAGTTTTCTATTTTGGTGGATACCACCAACAGTCACAGTACTAGTGGATGTCATAAAAAGCGATTTATTATGTCAGCTCATATACGCCCCACTGCTGGACTCGAGCCTCCTCCATAGTAGATTTAGGGAAACGTCACATTGCTCAGATGTGTTGGTATGGGATGTTATTTCGTGTTTTCCTTCTCTTGCATAGATATTATATGCATCTCTCAGTCATCTTTTATGATACCCACGTGTAAGAGAGGGGTGGTGAATTTTATTCTTACCCCGTTATCACACGGAATTAAAAAAGGCGATTAATACAATCAATTATTTAAAACATAAAATATCTTTAATATTGATATGGTCACTATAAGAAGTTGTTAAGTTAGCTAATTACGTATTAAATTAAGACAGAAAGGCCCTTAAATAAGGACTGAATAAATTAACCGACTTGGTTTTACATGGATCTCACAACTTTTTATGGTAGAAGAACAAAGTTGCAGACTTAGTTCTTTTCATCTCATTTCTGTTTATAGATAGTTCTACTTATTTTCTCTTCCAGTACTTTTTACTTCTTGAATACCAACAACAGATTTTCTTAAAGCCCACCTTTTGAGAAATGAGACATCTCAACTATCCGCTTGATTCATTTCTACCAAAGCTAAGCAAAGAGGAGATGTGGGAAGAGCAAAATTTGATTAGATTTAGACCTCTCTCACAAGAACTATTATCAACACAGGTATAAGTTGGAGAAAAGACTTCTGACCCGACTGTTACGTGGATATTCAATGTGCCTCCTACTATGCAGTGATCGCTTCTAGTTTTAATCTGCTGAACACTGAAAGATTATTAAATATCTATCATTTGTACGACAAGATAAAGTCTATCTCATATTTTGATGAACAATTGGGGCTAATCTAAATCCATTTCCTTTGTGGCTTCCTCAAGAAGGATTTCCTTAAAAATGCATTCCTTCCTTCCTTTCAAAAGGCCTTCCTTCTCTATCATCACTCCCTTTGCTCAGTTTCGCGTTAGTCTTCTATAACCACAGTGAAGTGTGTTTTAGACGCGTGTCGAGATATTCTCATAAAAGTTCTCTTCATCTCGTAGTAGGACTATGTCGAGGTGTAACACACCGGTGTAAACCTGTATGATCTTCAACGAATCATTCTTGGTAATTACGGTACTCTACGCTTATTGACACACTCTCGATCCACGTTGTATATGAGAGACTTGCGATTGATAAACCCTATATTGCCTTGGGACGGTCGGTCGCCTCAACATAGAAGAGCAAGTTTCTGATAATCCTACAAAGTCACATCGGATATTTCTCACTATCTTTTCCAGCTCGATGATCTTCTCGTCGCAATTGACACGTCTGGCAGGTGGGTTAGCGATCGCAATGAGATGTTATGCATTTCCCCAGAAAGAGCTACTGCCCATACTCCTGGTGGATCCTTAGCCGGTTATTACGAGTGCCACAGGCAAGCAAGGGGTGGCGGCAATTATATTCTTATCCCGTTATTTTATACACATACAGATACACTGCTTCATTTACTGCAAATCTAACTTTGTAATCTTATATATTTATATAGCATTACAAAATTATACATGCCGTTAGTGTATCTAGGGAACTGCATCGAAATTGGATGACTTTTTTAAATTTTCTCTTCATTTTTATACACTGAACATTAATTCTAAATTTTAAGCTTCTATGTCTGATAGAGGTGCCTCAATAATATTGATGATCGGTCAGTCAATCAGTAAGCGAGTGAGTGACAAAATTACGAAATTTAGACTAGTTATAATTCTTAAACTATTGGTTCAAATTGAATGAAATTTGAAATATACCTTGAGTATACAATGCCTGCAGGCTTACTAAAAATGCCAGCTTCTAATTTAGCTCACAACGAAGTTATAGGGGGATAGGCCTGAATTGTTTCGAGAAAAGGATGTTACGGCAGTGTTGCGTTTTTGTTCGACTTGTCGAAGGCACTGCCTTGCCCCCAAAAATCATCGTTTTCAAACGCGGTGGTCAAGAAGTTTTGGTGGAACATGAAGACTTACATCTTAAAGCATTGTTTTATCATATTCATTATAATTTAGCACTTCTTCTGTATTACTTTATATATTTTTTTTTTTTTATTTATTTATTAAAGACAACACCCTGCACTAAGGAAATAATCCTTGTATTGCGGGGGACTTTACAAACATATAATTAACGGACACAAATTACATCCAGACTCAGAACAACAATTTGTGGATCGCACAAAGTGTTGTCCCGCGTGGGATTCGAACCCTCGACACTGGCGCTGTAGGTCACTATCTTAACCACTACGCCATCTGTGCAGTCAAAATAAAAAACAATTAAAATTGTTTAGGATACGTTTTAGGTAATTGTTTAAATATTGATTATAATATAACATGTGACAGATTTGTGTTCCCACTAAAACTTCTAATATTATTAGTACTTGCTAAACACCTACATATACATATAATAATAACGTAATAACAATATTACATTTTATGCAGAAGCTATTAATAAACTGGTAATGTAAATTTAATCTAATAATGTCCCAAATTGATTAATATAAATATCAATGACAAACCCAACCCACTCTTTAAACAATACGAATGTTATCAATGAAATTAATGAAATTGATGTTAGTATTGTAATCCATCGTCACGTTCATGATAGATTATAATCAACGTTGATAGTTTTCATTGTATTAATGAATTGGATTTTAATATATTAACATCAGCATGTGGTTACGGCGTAAGAATACAATTAACCCTCTTTTGCCCGTGGTTGTCGTAAAAGACGACTAAGGGATATGAAAGAGTGGGAAAAACTCGTAATAAAACACTATTCCAACATGTCTGACGAGCATGGAATAGTAGGTCAATTTCCCTTCTATTATGGAGGAGGCTCGAGTCCAACAGTGGGACGTATATGAGCTGAAATGATGAATGATGATATTAACATCAGCTCCATCTGGTTACGAAGTAAGAACACATACGAAGTAAGAACACATACGAAGTAAGAACCATTGTCTCTCTTACCCGTGGGTGCCGAAAAGACAACTAAGGGATACATGCAAGTAACATCTATGAAAGAGAGGAAAAATTCATAATAATACCCTATTCCAACATGCGTGGAATAGTAGGTCAATTCCCCTCTCATTGTGCAGGAGGCCTGAGTCCAACAGTAGGACGTTTATTTATTTTATTTTTATTTATTTATTTATTTAAGACAACACCTTGCACTAAGGAAATAATCCTTGTATTGCGGGGGACTTTACAAACATATAATTAATGGACACAAATTACATCCAGACTCAGAACAACAATTTGTGGATCGCACAAAGTGTTGTCGCGCGTGGGATTCGAACCCCCGACACTGGCGCTGTAGGTCGCTATCTTAACCACTACGCCATCTGTGCGTCGTTTTATGGGCTGAGATGATGATGATGAACATCAGTTCAGCATATTCCAGTGCTCAAATTTCCTTCAAATTAGAAGGCAAACTGTACCAACCTATTCAGAGGGATTATCATTCAGACTGTCATCGTCCACTGATGGATGTAGCCTTCATAAATGAGAAGATAGTACCATAATTGTCATGCTTAGCATACGGATTGACGATTGTAGTGCGATAGTATACGTTTCTCAAGGGAAAGCTACTGCTTACTCTTGGTAAGCTCCTCAGATGTTTTTTCACACCAGTAAGAAGATTCAGAGTGGATGGTGATAAATAATTAAAAATAAGACCAATAAGACCACCACAAGACCGCAAGATACTGAGTACTTATTGTATAGATTGGACCCACAATAATAGTTAAAGATTATTTTATAAACCATTACATGGTTAGTAAGATAAAATAATTTAGTATCAGTATATCATTATAATCTGTACAAATTTTTTAATTTGTTTGAGGCCAAAATACGAATACAATATATCACCGCTCTTGCCTTTACCCCAGGAGATCGTAAAAGTTAAGGACCCAAGTAAATAATATGACTGCAGGGCAATGAAATCACCTAATTAAATCCTAAATTCTACACCAACCCGTTGCGGATTGAGAGCCCTCAGCGCTCACTCATCAGTCCGGGTAAAATTGTCACAGCCATCTGAGGCTAACAATTATGTCACACAAAAAAAAACACGGTAGCTCGACCCAGTGGTGGGTGAAAATGATAGGTGATGATGATGATGTAAATTAAAAACGAACTCTGGACATACTAATTATTATTTTCGAACTATTTATAATTACTTCTGCTAAACTCAGCATTGGAATCATGGAGCTTTTAGTTAGCATTTGCCTAGTCACTTAACTGTACGATAGTTAAGTAAGAGTTTGTAATTCTTTATCATAATCATTACTGGTCATAGAATGTCCCACTGTTGGGCTCGAGCCTCCCATATAATTGGAAGTAAATTGGCCTATATCACCACGCAGGACAGACGGTTGGTATAGGATTTTATTGCGTGTTTTTCTTCTCTTGCATAGATTTTATCTGCATATTATCATCCCTTAATATTTTTTTACGACACCTACAGGCAAGGAAGGAGGTGATGAATTGTATTTTTACTTCATCACCACACGGAAAGTAATTCTTATAATATACAAATCAAAAGATTAACACAAATTTAATCCCCCATAAAGTAATATTGTTTATAACTGAGCTTAGTGTGCCTCCCTTCTTCTTAAAATATGTTCTTACCATAATTAAAGCTGTAATTTCTACCCGAGATTAAACTACCATAGATTTTATTACCCCCTTAAAAACAATTTCCTCACACCCCGTAAAGTATTTATAAACGTTTTAGATTACACAAATAAAGAACACCAAATTAATACAGATCGGAAAATGTTCCTATTATTTTCAAATAAATTATCCTATTAACTAAATCTTCAAAAACCTAAAAACGAAATCAAGAAACCTCAACAACTTTGGCTATTCTAGTAAATTCTAGGTAAGCTTCGTAAAATTTCTTACTTTTAGGAGCAAAATTGACGAGTCAATTGTAAGAATTTCTGTAACTTGTAATAAATTTATTTCATATATTCAAATTACTTACAAACGGGTACACCCTTCGGTATGAACATTCTAAAATCCTTGAAAATAGTTTTGTAGATTTAAATAAAAAGAATCCCTAATGGTTTCTAATATTTACTCGAGTATTTTACACTTGAAGTGAAACTATTTTTACCATTTTCATCTCATCTCAGCCAAAATATGTCTCACTGCTAGGCTTCGATCTCTCCCACTATGAGAATTTGAAAGTATGTGTACAATATGGGAGAAATTTCCTTACTATACCACGCTGTTCAAACGGGTTAGCATAATGATTTCTGATATTTAAGCGAGTATTAAACATTTTAAATAAAACTACTTTACGGATTTTATCGCGTTTGTATTTGATTTTTGATTGAAGATGTCTCACGTCCAACAAGTTATCGTTACTGCTTAGTCCGCCCCTGATCATGAACGCTGCAAAGTGTTCGAAACGTCGAGTAATCAAAAATCAAATACAAACGCGATAAAATCCGTAAAGTAGTTTTATTTAAAATGGGTTAGCATAAGTTTTGTTTCGAATTTGCCTTCTCTTTTATATATGTTAAATGCATATTATATCCTTAGTCATCTTTTAGGATACCCACGAGCAAGAGAGGGGATAATGATGGTTATACTTTTTCCTTCACCACATGGAAACCGCTTTCGGAAACATCTACCGTCCCAGCGTCGTGGGTTCGATGCTCACGTTGAAAAATACTTTGTGCGATCCACAAATTATTGTTCTGAGACTATTCCGAACCTGAGTGTAATTTATGTCCATTGATTACGCAATGTAGAGACTACTTCCGTATTCTTTAACAAAACTCTCGCTCTGCTATCCACTCACCTGAGAAACCTGCAACCGCCAACTCAGCTGCTAAGTGTGAAAATTTTAGGATATTTTTGCCTTTGGGGAGGCCTATCTAATACGAACATAAATATACTGATGGCTGTGCATATAATATACATATAGAATATTATTTATTATAAAAATATTAGGATATGACATTATCCCGCCGGGCTGACCATAGAAGGATTCGATACGAATACGGTGGGTTATGAGGCCATACACTATCCTTTCGTCACCCCAGGGTGGAACGAGTGGCATACACCCAAACCATAGCCCGCTCAAAAATGTTATATGACATTATACTACGTTTTGATAATGTTTATTTAGAGCTCGCAAGAATTATTTGATATAAAGCCTCAAGAGACTTCGAAATTACTTCAAAATTCAAAATTACCCTCTCACCGCTCAAGTATTTACGAGACGGGTGTTAGAGGATAATGGGGGTCGTAAAATAAAATAAATAATTACGAGTGAAGCACATTCATGAATAACTTAAAACGTAACGCAAGAAGCCTACAGCTAATTACGCACCGAGGAAATATTATGAAGTAATATGATTGGCCAAACTTTCTCATATAATGTACCCACTAATAAAATTTTGTCGTATCGGGACGGAGTAGTTATACACTTCTCCAGCCCCATGGACGCCATAAAGGACGTCTAAATAAGAGAAAAAAAACTGAAAAAGAAACCTTATACCAATACCTCTGACCAGCGTGGCATAGTAGGTCAATTTCCCTTCTATTGTGGAGGAGGTGATTGGTTCACGTGGTAGGATCACACTGTTGACATTTATCTTTCTAAAGCCACGGGCTGGTCCGTCCGGGGTAGTACCACACTGGGCAGAAAATCGACATCGATAGTAACAATTTGTTACTGCGCTTCTTTCAGTGAGAGAGAGAGCCAAAAGCCCATCGTTCTGAAGGTGTTGCATCTGGTGGACTTTAGTGATGCTTTTAGTGTCACCTAACCTCATTGCACACATTCACATTCCCTTCACTTTCTTCACAGTAGACAGCGGCCTTGCAAAGGTCTATGAGAGGCAGCAACACTTACCATCAGGTGTACTGCTTGCTCGTTTGCCATCGTTTGTAATAAAAACAAAACTAAAGCGCAAGGAAGGGGGTGGTGAATTGTATTCTTACTCCGTCCGGATTAACGACATATGCATATTATATCCCTGCGTCATCTTTTGCCTAACCCTAACGGGTATGATGGTGAGAGAAGTAAGGAAAGTAGTAAATGCTATGCTGCTCGGAAGTCATCATTATCATCAACCATCTCTGCAATTATAAACCTAGGTCATCCCATTCAGCAGACTTGTTCCTCTATTACTAGACCAACAAGACATAATTTATCTTCTCCATAAAGTCTCCGTATATATCAAGAGTCTGACGTAATACAAACAGGTTGAACATATATCAGCTGGAGGAATTGGCGTCCTTAATTATCTTTGACTCAGTTTACTTGCGCATCTATTGTTCAGCCACAAGACAATGTACTGAATGAGAGGTTAGCTGGCAGGCTATTGGCTATAATATCTTGTTAGTTCAGTTAACAAATAACAGAGTAAATTGACGATTTCTCTGTTTAATGATAGCTGACAATAATATATCATTACTTCTTTTTATTCTTATGATTATCTTACAAATTAATTAGGATAGTAAAATGTTTGAAACGTCGGGCAATCAAACGCGTTAAAATCCGTAAAATAATTTTATTTACAATGAAATAAAAGTGTTTTATTATTATGGATTTCATCGCGTTTATATTTGATTTTTTATGCTTGGAACACTGTTTAACGTTCATAATCTTGAAATGATCAAGATTTTTCACGTCTAATCATGATCATCAGCAAGAATCTGTCGTGAACTTGAACGCCGACAAGCACGCAAGACGTTGAGAAAATTGATAAAATCAGTTACAATTGCCATAAAGTTCGTTAACAAAGAACACAAACCAGACAGAAGTGAGAACTTAAAACTGTAATTGTTTGATCATAAAATGTGTACAATTATTTATAGTATTTATTGTATTAGCTGCGTAATGTGTGGGTCCATATGACATTTTACTGTCTTTCTCCTATCATAAGGAGGAAATCACATGTGTTCTTATTAAATCGGTAATATGCTGAAATAATACCTAATTTAAAATCTAACAGTCAGGATGCTTGGACAGAACGATTTTCAAAATCAGCGTTAATAAAATGACAAATATCCTTACTAATATTATAAATGCGAAAGTAAGGATGTTTGTTTGTTTGTTTATTTGTTTGTTTGTTTGTTACGCTTTCACGCTTAAACCACTGAACCGATTTCAAAAATTATTTCACCATTGGAAAGCTATAATATCAGGGAGTAACATAGGCTATATCTTATCCCGGTATTCCCACGGGAGCAGGACCTACGCGGGTAAGGCGACTGAAACCGAAGCGAAGCGAGGGCGGGTTGCTAGTATGACATAACACATAAAACGTATCATGTCCAATTACTAAAATACCTAGACTAAGCCTACTCCTCTGGAAAACAATTTCGGAGTTAACAATTTTGTATATACATAGATGTAAATGAGCTTTTAACCTCCGAGGCAAAGAGAGAAGTGTTATAAGTAAGGAGATCTACTATACCACGCCGGTCAGACGTGTTGGTATAGGGTTTTATTTCGAGTTTTCCTTCTCTCGCATGGATGTTATACGCATTTTATATCCCTTAGTCATCTCGTACGATCACCCACGGGTAAGATATGGGGTGGTGAATTGTATTCTTACTCCGTCACCACACGGAAAATTATAGGTTGAGATGATGATATTGTTCAGTTAACACACATAGGTTAAAGAAAACTGAGCATATATTCTATTTTAAAATTATTTTATTCATTGTAATAATATGCGCTAGCTTCTGCTCGCGACTTCGTCCACGTAGCTACTTTGGTCTTTCTTTTTTTTTTGGGTGGGCTATGGTAAGCGCACGCGCGGTCCAGTCCGTCCGGGGCGATAAAAGGACGGCGCGCGGGTCCATAACCCATACCCACGTCACCTCGTTGTTGGGCCAACCACCGGAGCAGAGGTAACTTGTCATCAGTGGACGGCCCGACGGAATACCCTTTCAGGTACCCTCACCTCTCGACGTCCTGGAACGTCGGTCGCCGTCGCGCTTTCAGCATTTCCACGGGTGACGGCCAATTGCCAGGTCCGATCACCCGCGGCCTCGGCTAGGGCGGCATTAGGCGCAGATACTCGCGCCTGCGCCGCCCGAGTCGCCGGCGGCGGAACGTGTCGCCGAATAGGAGCTCTACTCGCATACGATCCGCCGCCTCCTTCCGTGAGATAACGGCCTCACAGAAGGCGGCGACCGCGTCCCAGTTCCTGACGCTGCTGATAATCGCGACGAGTTCACGGCGCTCCCCCACCCACGCAGCAAACACCTCGAGCGTGTGCTGCACCGTGTCCTCGTCGCAACTGCAGTGGTGGCAGGATGGTGTGCTCTCCCTCCTAACAATCTTGTGCAGGTACTTCGCGAAGCAACCGTGCCCCGTCAGATGGTCTACTTTGGTCTAACGCTAATTTTAACCTATTACTTTATTTACGTAGAAGCTGAAAATATTTTTTAATAATACGATTCTGTCACACATGATTTTTGCGAAAAATTAGCTGTTTACGCAGCAGATATTCATAAAAGGAAAAATAACCTCGATTTTAAAACAGCATTCATTGATGCTCCGCTCCTGTTAGTTTTAGCGTGATGATATATAGTCTATATGATATATAGCCTTCTTTGGTAAATGGGCTATCTAATACTGGAAGAATTTTTCAAATCGGACCCGTAGTTCCTGAGATTAGCGCATTCAAACAAACTCTTCAGCTTTATATATTAGTATAGATTATAGAAAATATAAGACTTGTATAAAATAAGAGATTACCAATATGACGTCACTCAAATTATAATTAGTGGAATAGTCTGAATGTACATAATACCTAAATGTTCTCTCATCCGCTCCGTTCATGAATAAGTTAATTGGTGCACTGCAACTGTTAGCATAAGGCCTGTTACACTTGATCATATCGACACTTAATCGTAGTCGTCTCTGTATCATAAAAGAGGACTAAATAGCCTATTAATTTTGTTCTTATCGCAATTATTTAGGGCAGCAGTATATACTTAACTCTTTTTATAAAGTATATACTTATTGTCAAAAAGTGTGGGTATACTTATGTACGTTTTTTCTAAACATTTTATCCTTTGCGTTATCCCAGTTTGTAGAAAAATAGAAATAACATGGTTGTATGTGAAGTCGGTTTACGGACGATAGTTTAACGTGACAACGTCATAACAAAACATTGATGAAATGACTGCATACTTTTATGAATAAAATTCAATCAGCGTAACGAGACAATGAGCGTAACGGGACAATGAGTCATCCTTTTTCGTGCATGCAGCCGGCGTTCATCGATTTATTAGACGTTGTCACGTCAAAAACGACACTAATATTAGAAAAAGAAGGTATTTAATATATTGAAAGTTCAATATTGCATTATCTTTGTAATACCAGAGGTGTAGTCAGGCCATTGCCTAACGTGAAGAAAATACTCATAGCGCTCACAAAACAGCAGCAAGTAGTTGATTCCAGAGCCAGTTTGTACACATACATGGGAGAAGTGTTCGTTGGAAACGTACAGTAGAACCTTTAAACAATTGTTATATAAGCAGTTGCAATGATAACAGTGTCTGCATTCAACGTTTGACGACCAATTTGTAGTCACTCACCTGTATGTCACAGTGTATATATAATCTAAGACCTTTTAGGTAAACCGACTAATATCATATGTTTCTTTGTAATCCAATTCCCAGTTCTTTAGATTACAGAATTCAAATAAACCCTTTATCATTACAATAGTAATACATAATATAGATAATATAAATGTATCAACAATATACAAGGACAAATATTACGAGAAATACATGTCACTATTATTATAGAAACGTGCTCGCAAGTAACCTGTTTACTTGTATAACAAATATGAATAATGTGAATAGAAAAAATTATATACAATTTTCCTGTTTTTCGAAACCTCGCGAACATAATTTTGTCGCATTTATTATGCCTTAGGTTTGGTAATATGCAATAAGCATAAGGATCTTGGCAATATCAAGGGTACAACCAGGCTGTTAACTACCGTGAAGAAAGTGCTCTTCTTAAACCTCGTTTATTGAAGTATATATGACTAAGTTTGAAAAGTATACGCAATCGGTCATCAAAGCTAGCGCAGTGGTTCCAGTGTCAATTAACCGGTGAAGGAAGGAATCACAGCTAAATTTTGATGCCCAGTTCAGTCTTTGCCCCCTCAGACAGTCTGTTTGAAGTTAGATAATAGTTACTCCAAAAAGTCATTAATTCTAAGATCCTGTCGCTCGTTAGTCGGCTGGTATAAATATAATGCTGTGATTAGCCGTGTGGTGACGGAG
This sequence comes from Lymantria dispar, assembly GCA_032191425.1. Lineage (NCBI taxonomy): Eukaryota > Metazoa > Arthropoda > Insecta > Lepidoptera > Erebidae > Lymantria > Lymantria dispar. The sequence goes on from CM063442.1 coordinate 1,008,001, forward strand.
TAAGATTACAATTCACCACTCCCTATCTTGCCCGTGGATGTCGTACAAGACGATTATGGGATATATGCACATAATATCTATGCAAGAGAGGGAAAATTCGAAATGAAACCCTATACCAACATGTCTGACCAGCAAGGTATAGTAGGTCAAATTCCCTCCCATTGTGGAGGAGGCCCGAGCCCAACAGTGGGACGTGTGTGAGCTGCGATGATGATGTTGATGATGACTGTGATTTTGAGGTTCTGTGTTCAAATTTCAGGTCAGGCAATGTGTCATTGAATTTTGTTTTTTAATGCTGTTGTGGCAATCGAGAAAATAGCGCACCTGGTGGTAAGTGAGCCGCTCATGGATCTTTACTAGACCATTACCTATCGTGATGAAGTTATTGGAGTGTGAATAAGTGCAATAAAGTTCGGTGATACTAAAGGCGGCACCAAAACCACACCACACGCTAACAGCCTGAGAAAGTTGTGCTTTCGTCTCTCTCGCTCACCGAATGAAGTCCAGTTTGCTACTAGTCAGCCGTGGAATTTCTAATAGAGTGTGGTACTATCCCGGACGAAACGGCCCGCGGCTATAGATAGACAACTGTCGACAGTGGTGCTTCGACCACATAATAAAATATGAGTATATGGGAGAAGAAGAGATGAAGAAGACAATTCATGACCCATCTCTTTCTATAGGTATCATGTAACCCCTCACTATACAGAATAAATTGAGAGAATCCTTAAGTGTTTCTAAGTAATGTCAATCAATCAATTAGTGACTTAATGGGCGAATAATGAGTATGGATTACCGGAAGTGATGCCTTCACTTTCTGACATAGATCTCGTTACGAGAGGGGTACACCATAATCACCATACATGGGGTATTAGTAATTTCATTTTGTGTTATGGGTTTCTCAAGAAAAAAATCTCCTCTGTTCTTATGTTCAATTTCCTAATAATACCTTGGACTGTTTCTATGACTTTCAAGAGAAAGTAATTATTGGCAGTTTGTGTTATGTCACTTGAGAATATTTGGATTATTTAGGACGAACAATACCGGGATAAAATATAGCCTGCTTTCTGCTGAGTATATCCTATAACCTATCATTTATTTATCATCGTTCCAGCGTATATATGTCCCACTGCTGGGCTTAAACCTCTTCCTTAATGGGTGAGAAATTGACCTCCATATACCAAGTTGGTCAGATGGGACAAAAACATGTTTTTAGTCTCATAGCCCTATGCTCTGTAATTTAATTTTAGTGCGTTTAGTCGCTCAATTGCAACTATCCTAATGTTATACTATCTACGTACGTAGCCGTAGTACCTTTGTCCTCGCTATGACGTAGAGCTTAATGAATAACCGTAGCGGCTGAAAATACAGCCTCAAATTACTGCTTTAATTTCTACAACGGTATTTATTACGGCGTTATAATTAGCGGGGGGTTCAACACGGTGGGAGATAGCTCCTTGTATTTAAGATATGTTGCCATTTCAATATGACCAATAAAATAAAAGGATAGGTAAAGGAGAATTTGTGAGGAATATCAATGATATATTTCATGAAATATGTGAGTAGTTCTCAAGACGGAGGCCGGCGTCCCGATTACGGTCAATTCGGTTCCCATCAACATCCGGGACCAGATAAATGAATCTAATACTCGACGGGCATTGGTGGCCTCCTAAGCATTTTCGCCAACTTGCATCGTGACTTATCGGCACAGTATCCGCCCTTTCTTGGCTAATGCCGAATGTGAGCGCTGGGTCCGCTCATATTCGGCATCAGCTGCGCTGTACGCGAGATTGGTCTCGTCAATGGCCCTGTACGGTGCACCGGTGTGGATGGGGTTCGATGCTGCCCTAGCCCAGGCCGTAGGTGACTGGACTGGGTATTAGTCCCTTACCCGCAGAGAAGCTGACCGGCATCGTAGAGGGATGGTACTTGTAATGGTAACCCGCCAGCTGGCCACGTACGTCAAGGACTCAGTACCAGTGATTGCACTAATGGCAAAGGGTAGAGAATTCGGTAGGTTTAGGGAATGCGCGCCGGCTTTTCATCATTCCGGACGAAGCGGACGGTGTACCTACACATAAACTACTCGCTGGCAAAAAAAATATATGCTCGAACTAGAAACGACAGGTTTTGTCTAAGCGCCGTATCCATAGGTACTTGTTTTTATTTTTTAGAGTTTCGTACCCAAAGGGTAAATACGAGACGCTATTACTAAGACTTCGTTGTCTATCCGTCCGTCTGTCTGTCACCAGGCTGTACCTCAAGAACCGCGATAGCTAGACAGTTGAAATTTTCACAAATTATCTATTTCTGTTGCCGCTATTACAACAAATACTAAAAACAAAGTAAAATAAATATTTAAGGTGGCTCCCATACAACAAACGTGATTTTTATAGATAACAGTACGGAACCCTATGTGCGCGACTCCGACTCGCTCTTAGCCAGTTTTTTAATTTTAATTAATATTATTTTTTACAGCATGTGTCTTTTCAGGCGTCTATTGCTCATAGCGGAATGGTTTAAGTGCTGGTTTCCTGTATTAATTATTAAACGTTCGATTCCCATGCAGTATAACTGTCTGTACGATTTGGTGGTAGTTTGTGTCTATTCAACTCATATACGTCCCACTGCTTCGTTCGAACCTGCTCCATAATAGAAGAAAATGACCGCGCTGATTAGACAAATGGGTATAGTGTTTTATTTTGGTTTTTTCTTCTATGCTTATCTGTGTGGTGACTGAGTAAGAATACAAATCACAACCCATCACTCGTGGGTGTCGTTTAAGACGACTAAGGGATATAATATGCATATAACATCTATGCAAGAGATGGAAAACTCGATATAAAACCCACACGTCTGACCAGCGTGGTCTAGTAGGTCAATATTTCTCCCATAATAGAGAAGGTCCGATCCCAATAATGATACGTATAGAAATGACATCTCTGCTTATCGCTTCACTAGAAAACACAAAATACCATAAAGTAATAAATATAAAAACAAAAATATTTGATGAAAAGAAATGCCCAAATTCAAGTTAATTATTTTCATCTCTTCACACGCTAAATTAATTTCAAGAGATGTATTTTTTGTGAGAACGACTCTAACAAGATATTTAATTAACTACAAAACGCAAAAAAACATCCCCGTCTTTCTTTAATTATATTTTAGATTAGCAACTCGCCCTCGCTTCGCTTCGGTTTCAGTCTTTCCTACATAGTTCCCGTTCCCGTGGGAATATCGGGATAAAATATAGCCTAGTTTACTCCCTGATACTGGCCTGATATAGGTCTTTACCTATGTAATTGCCGTTCTGCAGTACTGGCCATTTCAAATCAAAATAATTTTTGTTTGGCTAAGAATTATAATTTCAAATTAATTTTATTTTAAAACATGGAATTCATTTTCCAAAAGTAGTCATTTATTTATTGATTAGTGTTACGTTTTCATCGCATTTCAATCTTTATCGTCATCATGGATACGTTAAAAATTCGAGTAATTATGGAATATGAGTATCGTCGTGGCAGCAACGCGGCACAAGCGCCACGCAACATCAACGACGTTTACGGAGCTAACACTACAAACCAACGTACCACCTGTTATTGGTTTGCTCGCTTCCGTTCTGGAAATTTCGACCTGAAAAACGAACCTTGCGGTCGTCCGAAGACTTTGGTCGACAATGACGAATTGAAGGCGATTGTGGAAGCTGATAATACACAATCTACGGCTGAATTAGCAGCAGCTTTCGACATTAGCGTCAAAACAATATTGGTCCATTTGCGTCAAATTGGCAAGGTAAGAAAGCTTGACAAATGGGTGCCCCACGAACTCAATGAGCGCGAAGTACGCGTCGAGACATGCCTTGCATTGCTCAACAGACACACAAATGAAGGAATTTTTAAACGCATTGTTACTTGCGGTGAAAAATGGATTCTGTTTGATAACCGCAAGCGCTCAGCAAGTTGGTTGGATCCTGGTTCAGCACCTAAATAATGCCCTAAACGAAAACATACCCCTAGAAAAGTGATGCTCACTGTTTGGTGGTCTGGCGCCGGTATGATTCATCACAGCTTCTTACCAAACGGGGTGAGCATTACTGCAGATGTGTACTGTGAAGACCTGAACGCAATGATGGAGAAGCTATCACATCTCCAACCAGCATTGGGCAATTGCTCGTCTCCGCTGCTCCTGCACGACAATGCGCGACCTCATACTGCACAGCAGACGGTCTCCAAGTTGCAAGAACTGGGGTTGGAAGCTTTCCATCATCCGCCATACTCAACAGACCTTGCGCCTACAAATTTGGATAACTTTTTGGCAGGAAAGAAATTCAATACCCGAGAGGCAGTATAAAATGTCTTTGAAGAATTTGTTGCCTCCCGTCCAGCTGATTTCTTTAAGAAGGGCATCAATAAACTGCCGCTGCGTTGACAAAGATGCATTGATTGCATGGATGATTACTTCGATTAATACAAATAAAAAATACATGAAAAAAAACGTTTAATTTTTTTCATACATAACGGCAATTTCATAGGTAAAGACCTAATATTATAGCTTTCGATTTTTGAAATCGGTCCAGCCGTTTTGAAGATTACCTGGAACAAACAGACAGACAGACACAAAAAAAATATAAAGTGTATATTTTTTTCGAGGACGTCGGTCATTATTAATTTAAAGGCTAAAAATTAAATAATGAAAATAAAATAAAATTTTCTTATATTTTATGAACTGAATTTCAATAAAATATGAAACACTTCTTCCATCAATTCTGTTAAAGAATGTTTATGCAAAATTTGAAGTAGAAAGGAATCACGTTATCCCATACAAAGTTTCACCCTCTTTCAGCCCCTTAGGGGTAGTAATTAAGAAAATCTCTTCTTATCGGATGTTTAAGTCATAGTAGAATACAACCTCCAAGTTTCAGGTCATGTAGTTTAGGTTGTTCGTTGATCTGTCAGTCAGTTAATCAATCAGAAAAAGGCATTTTATATATATAGATTGCTAATCAATACATATTTAAATATCTGTATGAAAATAGATTAAGTACTTCTAAAATTTTGCTTAGGTATATTAGCAACGGAAGTTACCAATATACCTGTTCAAAACGGTGCAAAACGGACTGGTGAAGGCTCCGTCCGTATATCTTACCCGTGGGTGTCGTAAAAGACAACAAAGTGATTAAAAATGCATATAATATCTGTGCAAGACATAGAAAACTCGAAATAAAACCCTGTACCAACATGTCTGACCAGCGTGGTATAGTAGGTTATTTGCTCTCCTATTGGAGAGGGGATGCGTCCAGTCGACAATTAGTAACTTTTCAATAAATAAATTTATGCGCATTTCTTTTTATTGTCTTCATTTCAATTATGAAATCTCTGCGAGAAAATTATAAGACATTTATTAACAATATGTCTATAATAAAAAAAATATTACTTTTCTATATAATTTTAAAAATAAACCTGAAGAGACTTTGTTCATTTTCAACAAAGCATTAATTTGTATTATAAATACTTTAACATAAAACTTGAAGAAATTAATTCGAGGAATTACAAAATTGGCTTTATAATGTTCGGTGTACCCCCGCATAATACAGAATAGGGGTGGTTCCGAGTAACTCTGACGAGATAATTACATTATATTTCATTCACTTCAAGGCTGAATGCTACCGGATCTGTACTAGAGCGGCCCATTAACATTTTAAAATAATATTACGAGTTAAGTAGCTGATTGGGCTTTGTAGTCCAGGCCCCACGGAGTTCCATTGTTCTTTAAGAACACTATTGAAAAATGTTCTTGTATAATTAGCCATTATAACATCCTTGCTCTATTATAATCTATTTTATACAATGGACTTACATTGTTGATTATGTAATTTATTAAAATAATACATTTTTATAAAGAAAATACGCGACAGGTTAAGTATTCAATGGGTCATAATACTTTATTTCCCAATAGATGTCGTACAGTTTCCTGAAGTGATAAAATCAGAATACAATACATCCCCGACTAAGGAACTATAAGGTTCATACAACGTATGTTCAAGAGAAGGAAAACTTGAAAAAAACTTTGTAGCAACCTGTCTGACCAAATATAGTAGCTCAATTTCCCTCCTAATATGGAGGAAGCTCGAGCTCAATAGTGAGACGTATATAAGCTGAAATGCGGTGTCATACAATTTGACTGAAAATTAGGTGACGAAAAAGATCCAAATACGACCACCATCTCACCTATCAAGGGAATCTATTATAACAGTAGAGTTATTTTAACAATTGAGAGATTATCTGACTTTTGTGCAAAGAGAAACTCAACACGCGAACTAAAGATTTTTATTTTATCTAATAAAACTCTTCTTCTCCAAGATAAGAAAATCTTTGATTCTTATGAGAAGATTCTCAAGAGAAGTATTTTTAGTCGTCCTAACGCGTAATCAATTTTCAAAGTATCAAAACAGTGAACAACAGTTATTTTTGTATTAGAAAATAGTTAAGGACGGTACGATAACTTTTGTTTAAATCAAAATAATAAGAATTTCTTATATTTTAGACCGTAATATATAAAGTTTTAAAAAATTTGTCAAAAACGACAAATACTGAACAGTAAACAATTATTTAAATTGGTTTTAAAATATCCACATCGTAATTTGAAGTAAGAATCGAAGTAGAAAAGAATATTCTAATCTCGTATTACACGGCTGTATCTAATTTTGGTTATCTATTATTACCTTATAAGTGCCGAGATGTTCGACGACACAGGGCAGGCTTGCATCTCTGCCAAGCGCCACAGTCACGTTGGGAATTGGTTCCGAAAAACGAGGCTCTTCCGTCAGCACTGCGAACAAAGTATAAAACATTAAAATAATACAGATATAATGATTTCTGATATTTCTGTGAGTATTGTACATTTAAAAAAAAAACTATTTTGACTATAGATTTTATCGTCCACCCATGACCATGAACGCTGTAAAGTGTAAGAAATATCGGACAAAATCCGTAAAATAATTATATTTAAATTCGCGTAAACATCAGAAATCATAATGCATTACAAATTAAATTCATAATAACAGCTTATAATTTAATGAGAGCTTAAAGCTCATAACAACGTTGAAGCAATTGTGTTTTATAACGATTATAAAAGTACATAGTCATGATCAATGAATATGTAACCTTCAGACGATGACACTTTGAATGCGACATAAAAAGTAAAACTTTGCTAAAATAATAAAGAGCCATTTTGAAGTCGAGAGGAGTGTAAAAGCGCTTAGATTGATATTTTTAATCAACCGCAAAGTTAGGGAAGCCGGGAACTGTCGGCTCGTTATGACAAGCAAAATATTGTTTATTACTGAACTTTGGTGAATTTTACCCCACCCCGACTTTCGGCACTTGAGTTGCGAATGCGCTGATGATAAGGGCCCTGCTATGTAAACAGTACAAAGTTTATATATGAAAATATTTTACGTGAATTAGGGATTAAAATGGTATTATTAGCGAATAATTATAAAAATATGGCGTAAGGCCAAGTTTGTTTTATCTGTGTTGTAGTATACAACTATAAAACTATGTAAATAGAAGTATATAAGAGAAGGAAAACTCAAATATAAAGCATAGGGGCTTTATATTTGAGTTATACATATAATATACATATAATATACATATAATATACATATAATATACATATAATATACATATAACATTTATGCAAGAGAAGGGCAACTAGAAAAAAAAAAGAAACCGAAGTAAATTAGTGAAAGTTTGAATGCAAACTGTTTACATAGATACAAACATATATTCACGCCTCTTTCCCATAGGGGTAGGCAGAGACCACTTCCCTCCACTTGCTACGCGAAAGTGGTATGTCAAGATGACATACCACTTTCGCCTCCTCCACATTTATTAATCTCTTCATGCATATTCTTCGGTTCAGGGTACTTCTAACCTGGTCTTTCTTAAGAACGTACCCGATTTGATCGTGAAACGTCCGTCTTGGTCTTCCCCTTCTAACACTTCCGCTCAGATTCGTCTTATAAATTCTTCTTGTTAATCTCCTTTCATTCATTCTCTCTATATGACCAAACCAACTTAAGATACCTTTCTCAATTCTTGTCACTACATCAACATTCATACCACAACGTTCCCTGATTACACTGTTCTTAATTCTATCACTCAATTTCACACCAATCATGCTCTTCAGCCCTCTCATTTTCACAGCATTTATTCTATTTTCGTGCTTCTTCAGCCACACCCAGCTCTCATTTCTATACGTTAGGGTTGGTACAAGGACTCCCCTATGCACCAGCCAGGCGAGCCAAACAGGCGGCAAACTGTTTATTTTTTATTTATTTCGAAGGCTACGCCTGCACTAAGGAAACAATCCTTGCATTGCGGGGGACTTTACAAACATATAATAATGGCTACAAATTAAATCGAGACTCGGAATAATATTTGTGGATCGCACAAAGAGTTGTCCTGTGTGTGATTCGAATCTACGCTGGCACGGTAGTTCGGTATTTTAACTACTACGCCATATGTGCAGATGTTAAAGGTAAAGTTTAGACCCATTGTTACCCACCAATGTAATAAAGTTACCGTTAATCCTAATCGAATAAGCATTATCCTGTATTATCCGGAGATTAAAGTGTATTGAGATTTAGGGTTATTGCGTGTCTGATATTTCTGCGCCTGTATATGTATTAAGGCGAATGCTTTGTTAAACTTTTTTAATATTCACACGATATTAATATCTCCTCAAATATTTCCGTGTGGTGATGGAGTAAGTATACAATTTACCACTCCCTTTTCAACTCGTGAGTCGTAAAGAATATTAATACTAAATAAAGAAGATTGAGGGATATAGTATGCATATAACATCTAAGTAAGAGAAGGAAAACTCGAAACAAAACCCAATGCATACATGTCTGATCAGTGTAGCTCAATATCCCTACCAAACTGGAGGACGCCCGAGCCCAGCAGTGTTGCATTAATATGTATGTGTATGTATAATTATATATTGAGCAAGCTGTATTTCACTAATAACTAACATATAAGTACAAATATCTATTCGACATTGTCGTTATAATTACACCGGCACACAAAAAAAAAGTGGAATGTACTTTGGACCGGACCTACCTACCGAGATGTATTTCGACCCGCTGAATCTGAATTTCTAGTCCGTTTGGCCCGGTCACCCTCCAGTTTTGAGTAAAATGCAAAAAACCTCAAAAAAGGCCAAAAATTGCAAAAAAAACTGCCGTCACAGTAATGAAATTAAATAAATAAATATTAGTAAGGATTAATAAATAAAAACAAAAAAAAAAGATTAAAATCGTAGGAAGTTAGTGAAAGTTTGAATGCAAACTGTTTATTTATTTGATTGTTTGTTAAGCTGTCAAGCTCAAATCACAGCGACGATTTTAAATATTGTTTCACCAATGGAAAGATACGGTATACGGTAATACCCCGACTTACGCTACCCCGTTTTACGCGAATTCAAAGATACGTGGTTTTCCCTTGGAGTGTTCTTATTCATAAAATTTAAATTATCTTTTATATAATATATTAATCATATTCTTTAAAATTATTGTCTTCTTAGATCTAGTTTCAAATAACCAATTTTTTTGTACATTTAATATAAGCAAAATTAAATCTCGACTTACGCGAATTCGACTTACGCTGTTATCGCTCGGTCCCTCCTATCGCGTAAGTCCGAGGTACCTATTACTATATCAGGCAGTAACAAAGGCTATATTTTATCCCGGTATTCCCACAACTAGGAACTAGGGGGACTACGCGGGTAAGGCCACTGACACCGAAGCGAAGCGAGCGAGATTGCAAGTTTAATATATTTTTAATGCATTATTATATCAATTTTAATTTTGATAACTTCTTAATATATACTTTAACTATTCCAAATTTCATACTTACCCATCCACTTAGTTTTTATAAAAAGCGGTACAAAGTTATTGTTTCATGTATTAATATACAGTTATTAGATAGATAGTTAAAATATGCATATCATCATTAATAATTTCAGCTTATATTCGTCCTACTATTGGGCTCGGGCCTCCTACACAATGGGAGGGGACTTAACCTACTATACTATACTGGTCAGACATGTTGGTACAGGGTTTAATTTCGAGTTTTTTTTTCCTTGCACAGATGTTATGTCCATATTATATCCCTTAGTCGTCTTACACGACATCCACGGGCAAGATAGGGAGTGGTGAATTGTATTCTTACTCCGTCACCATACGGAAGAGTTTTATTTACAATGTGTAATACTCGCGTAAACAGCAGAAATCGTTATACAGATATTAAATAGATAGTTATAATATGCATGTATTTGTGACGTCAATTGTCGCCAAATAAAACTGAATTTAATTTGGAAATCATAAATGAAAGCTAATGAATTTCTAAATAGATAATACGTTATCCGTTTTGATGCAGTTCAATTCAGTGCATTTATATTCATGGCAGTTATCGTATCATTCAGCTAAATTAATTACTATCAACATTTGCAATGGAAGTGGAATTTTAATATTAATTCATATAACGAGTACTATATATATTCCGTGTGGTGACGGTGACGGTGACCTCTCTCATATTCGTGGGTGTCGTAAAAAACTATTAAGGGATATAATATGTATATAATATTTATGCAAGAGAATTAAAATTGAAAATTCTAAATAAAACCCCTGTGTGCTTGACCAGCGTGGTATAGTAGGTTAATATCCCTCCCATAGTGGAGGAGGCCTAAGTCCAACAGTGGGACGTATATGAACTGTGATGATTAAAAGGGCATCATAATACTGATATTTTGACCACCATCATCATCATCTACATCATCATCAATACCATCAAATTCATTATCATCATCATTAACTACGTCATCATCAATATCATAGCTCATATACGTCCCACTGTTGGGTTCGATCCTTCTCCAAAATCGGGGATAGGGTTTTATTTAGACCGGGGAGTTAGTCCGTCACACGCCGAGAGGCTGACCGCGTGAGGAAAGACCGACGTCCTCCCTGAGGGAGGGGGGGACGTTAATCGAGGAGAGGGTACTTCTCGAGGGGTATTCCGTCGGACCTACCATTGACGACAAGTCACCCTGCTCCGGTGGTCGGTCCAATGACGAAAGCGATGTGTCGCGGGTGGGTTACGGGTGTGCGTGCTTACGCCCCTCTCTCGCCCCGGATAGAGTGGAGCAAGGAGCGCGCCGACCATAACTCACCCCCAAAAAAATAGATAGGGTTTTATTTCGAATTTTCCTTCTCTTGCATAGATGTTATATGCATATTATATTTCTTAGTCCTTTTTTACCACATCCATGGTCAAGAAAAGGGGTGTTGATTTGTATTCATACTCGGTCATCATACGGATAAATCCGAATAAAAATCTACAGATTTTTATGATATCAGAATTAAAATCAATATATTATACATTATGTCTGATGTCTGTTAAGACGGTGATATTTTTATCAATAGCGGTATATTCGAGTATTTAATGTTGAATATTATTCGGCTCTTCATAAAGATGATTACTTTCTAAGAATCCACATTGGATTCTTATTTACTGATTAATATTGAAAAAGAAGTTTTTGGAATATTATTTGCCGAGTTGATATTGAAAATGTACACAATATTTGTTTTTAGTACCATTTTTGTACTTATTTCTCTTTTGAAGAAAATTATTATCATAAATGCAATGTTCGTATTTTTTGCAAGAATTAGATTTGTTCGCATAATTGAATGTGTAAATTTAGTACATTACCTCATATGCGTAGCACATCAATTTCAATTAGTCTAACATTTTTTTTGATAACAACCTCACCGCTGCTGGGATCGAGTATTCTTTTTTTATTGCAAAATGTGGCAAATAAGCAAACAGTACACCTGATGATTTCTGCCGCTCATGGACCTTTGCTAGGCCGCTGCGTATCGTGAGGAAAGTGAAGGGAGTGTGATGCGTGCAATGAGGTCCGGTGATACTAAAAGCATTAACAAAACCCACCCATAAACAAATACCCTCAAAAAATTGGGCTTCCAGCTCTCTCATTATAAGATGCACTTACTTTTGACAACTCGTACCATCACCATTATGTCAATGTTCCACATCTGACCACGAGTATGAACAATCAGCACATCACATTCTCTGGGAGTGCGATCTCTGGCGAAACGAGCGTAACCTTATGTTAAACAGTTTGCAAGTCACCTGTGGGGTAGTATACTATACGGACCTTGTAGCAACTCGAGAAAATTTCCGTGCGTTCATGCGTTTCTGCCATACCTACTGTAGCAATCAATCTTAACGCTCACATATAGGCCCCGTTAAGCTCTTCCGTATCCGTGGTGCCGTACTGCTGCGCTATCGTAGCTGTACTCCTGTTTACTTATTGGCTGACTAGTCATTTTGTTTTCCTGTCTCCCGCTTTGCCTAGGAGGGAAGTGGAATCTCTTTTTCCAACTCCTCCTCTTTAATCTTTTCTAATTAAATTTGTTGCGGGTCCCAAGACAATTAAAATCATATCCCGGGACTGCCTGAGGGTCAAACCTCGGTGTTATTTATGGAGACCATTGTGGATCCTGGCTTACAGGAGTTACAATGGTGGGAATGTGTGGTGGGATTAGTCCCATAGAGAAATTACTTTTGACAACTGTCAATTGTATGGTCCTAACATCTACGTCTACCACCGACAGAATCACCTCACCCTATGATTTGTGAAAATTATGTGGTATATTTTGAAACTATACATATCTTGCTTTTTTTTTTTACTGTCGGCGCACTCCTCGCACCACTCCGTCCGGGGCGACAGAGGGGCGTAAGCACGCACACCCGTAACCCACCCGTGACACATCGCCTTCGTCATTGGACCGACCACCGGAGCAGGATGATTTGTCGTCAGTGGTCGGCCCGACGTAATACCCCCTATTTAGGGGTACCCTCCCATCGACCGACGTCCCCTCCTCACATACAATACAAATAAAATTAGTAATACTTAAAAAAATATTTAATACAACAAAAATACTAGTAATAAAATAAAAACGTATTTCAATATTCACACAGTTGTTTATCCACCGAGCGGTGAACAAGTGGCTATACAACGTTTTACATTGCCCTGTATGCCATTTAGCGAACACTTCATACATTATATCGCATACATAACATTACGTATGAAATAATATAACACAATTTTGCTCTTACATACGCTGAGCATTAATTAACTCATTTGTTCGTTCGCATTCATTCGACAGACTTGCTCTTGTACGTTTTGTTTTTATTTACTTGGCTTCTTTTTAAGACTTCTGCAATGCAAAATTAATTAATTCCAATGTTAGATGTCTTTTAGCTAACATAATATTACTTTGGCTTTTCATTTATTAATAGAGTTACGCCCTTTGTTATAAATATAATTGTAGAGGTGTGTAATATAGAAACCAAAAGCTCAGGTTTAAGAATAGAATATCTTTAATCTATGCCTCCGCTAAATTTCTTTACCATTTTCCAGCCCTTCTAACGTGATTGAGTAACAAATAAGTAGTTTTTAGGCTTTCGTGCCCAAAGGATAAAAACGGGACCCTATTCTAAGACTTCGTTATCTGTCCATCTGCCACCAGGCTGTATCTTAAGAACCACGATAGCTACACATATCAGTCTGTCTGTTGATAATTCAGGTATCAAATCATAAAATTAACAGTTGCGTATACATACTTCACTATCAATTATCCTATAGACGTCCCCTGTCGGACATTGGTCTCCTCACGAGAGCGCCACTTACATCGAACGATTTCCTGCAACTTTCACGTCTGTTTAAGGTGTCGTCCGATTCGTGATCTTCACTCGAGAACCTTTCTGCCGCAACGGTTATCGGTTTAAGACAAGCGATGTGGCCTGCCTAATGTGTGTGTAATGTATCCTATATATGTGTGTGTGTTTTTAGTATATAAGTTACATAGAAGTACATGTATCGTCTATTTAACACTTATCGAATAAAAGAACAGTTATTATACAGCAGTCAGATTACATTTTTGCATCCCAACGCCCAACCTTATAGTATAATTACAACTTGCGTACTATGTAGGTTATACCCGTTCTTATCTGGGGGCACGGCAGTGTCTCCGCCAAGTCGAGCAAAAAAAAAAACTCGGGCAAAACGCAACACTGCCGTAACATACTTTTCTCGAAGCCATTCAGGCCATTTTCGACCCCCTATAACTTCGTTGTTAATAAAACTAGAAGCCGGAATTTTTAGTAACCTAGCAGGAATTGTATGCATATTGTGTATTTCAAATTTCATTCAATTTGAACCAATAGTTTAAGAATTATAAATAGTCAAAATTACGTAATTTTGTCACTCACTGACTGACTGACCGATCATCAATCTTAAAGTGGCACTTCTAGCAGACATACAAGCTTCAAATTTAGAATACAATTAGTGTTTAGTGTAGAAATAAAGGAAAAATTATGAAACATTGTAATTTTCATCCAGTTGCCGAGATACACTAACTGCATAAATAATTTTGTAAACTCTTATAAATATATAGGATTACAAAGTTACATTTACAGTTAATGAAATGTAACTTTGTAAAAAATAAGAATATATTTGTCGCCATCATTGCTTCCCTATGAGAATCGTAATAACCGGCTAAAGACTGCGCAGATGGCGTAGTGGTTAAGATACCAACGTACCGTGCTAGTGTCGCGGGTTCGAATCCCATGCAAGACAACACCTTGGACGATCCACAAATTGATGTTCTGAGTCTGAATGTAATTTGTATCGGTTAATTATATGTTCTTTCGGTATGGTGACGAAGTATGAATACAATTCACCACTCTCGTTGCCCCATCTTGCCCGTGAATGTCGTATAAGACGACTATGGGATATAATATGCACATACCATCTGTGCAAGAGAAGGAAAACTCGAAATGAAACCCTATATCAACATGTCTGATCAGTATGGTATAGTGGGTCAAATTCTCTCCCATTGTGGAAGAGGCCCGAGCCCAACAGTGGGACATATGAAGGCTACGACGATGATGCGATGTCGAATTATATGTTTGTAAAGCCCCCCACAATATAAGGAAAGCACTATGTTTAGTACAATTTAATATAATATGTATTACTTGTGAGACACATTGTGTTTTCATGCGATTGCCAAGTCATTCTATTTATTTAAGACATAAAAGATCTTTGATATTGATATAGTCACTATAAGAAGTTGTTAGGTTTGCTATTCACTTAATAACTTAACCGACTTGGTATAACATAGGCGTAGTGGTTAAGATAGCGACCTACAGCGCTAGTGTCGAGGGTTCGAATCCCACGCGGGACAACACTTTGTGCGATCCACAAATTGTTGTTCTGAGTCTGGATGTAATTTGTGTCCGTTAATTATATGTTTGTAAAGTCCCCCGCAATACAAGGATTATTTCCTTAGTGCAGGGTGTTGTCTTAAATAAATAAATAAAATAAAATAAAATAGATCTCACAACTTTTTATGGTAGAAGAACTCGGTTGCGAGGCTTGGCTTTTTTTTTACAAGTTTTGTTTTTGATGGTATACGGTTTTGCGTATGCCAGATTCTATCACATAGAAAAATACCGAGCATTGTCCACTCCATAGCACATTTAACGACTGAGAGCCTTTTTATGAGGCCGACGTTAAGAGACCAAGTTTCAGTGCTTCTGTGTAATCACTGGTAACGTACACCGGTTATATATCTTTGTTTTCAGACACTGCAGAATATTGCACGAGAAGATCCTCTTTAGTTTTCCAAACGCCGCTGAGCCAAGTTGCGTTCGTCGGCTAATTTCTTTCTCGAAATTGGATCTACCTAATTTTATTGCTTGTTCTAGGTAAACATAGTTATCAATGTTCGAAAATCATATATCGAACTAGAACCGGTACAGAAATAACATGGGTATTAGACATAACCCTCGGCTTGTAAACCCACTAGTTGAAACACTTTTTGTGGACCCACTAGTGGAGAAACCTTTGTGAGGTCATTGAGTATGGTGCCAAGGTCCTCCAGGGTTTCTGCCATAACTATAATATCATCTGCGAATCAAAGGTGAGTGAAGTATTTATCGTTATTATTGATGGCGAGTTTGGTTCAGTCTAAGATATTGAAAACACGCCAGCGCAGTGGAACACTTTTATCTTTCAAAAGAATTGTAATACACATTTATATTTCTTATATTTTGTATGAGAGAATTTTATTAATAAATTAAAAAAATTGTTTATAGATATTGTAACCGCGACTTCATTATGTATCCTGATATCTTTATCTTTGAAAAATTTACAAGGTGTAACAGCAATAAATTTTATAATTTACACCCATTTCGTTTCAAAGAAAAACAATATTGTTCGCTGTGACATTTTTCAACTTGTTTACCGTACTGGGTGCCAAACATCTGCGTATTTTGGCATTTATAAAACATGGCTAAATTGAGTACACGCTTGACGTTTCCATGAACTTGTCTCCCTAATATTTATTTTTCATTTATGTGAAATGCGAACTCACTTAAACGCCTTTAAATTATAACGCTATAAATAATTACTGGTATATGTATTTTTAGACGTCTATTTCATAAACGGTTCCTAAATGTTATGTAGCACTTAAGCCAATATCATTCATCATCATCATTTCAGCTCATATATTGTCTACTGTTGGGCTCGAGCCTCCTACATAATATAAGAGAAACTGACTTATTATAACCACGCTGATCAGACGGCCTAATATAAGGTTTTATTTCGAGTTTTCCTTATCTTGCATAGATATTATCAGCTCATATCAGTTGCATACTGGTCAGGATGAAATACATAATCCCTTAATTAGCTTTTACGACACCCATGGGTAAGAAAGGGAAAGGTAAATTGTATTCTTAGTCCATCACCAAAGGTAACCTAGATTCGTATAATAGGTATGACAGATAAGAGAAATTGTATAATTCACAAATACAACGTTTGTAAAAGCAATTGCTTTTACAAACGTTGTGTTATTTCTAATTCTAGATCAATATATACATAAATGCCGTGTAAGAACAACTCGCACCATGTCTAGTCCTTACCGAAATATACCATTAATAACCCTTCAATATTCATCAACAATACATAGAAACCCCAAAACTACAATTACGTGGAAACCGTTCGACACCAAGACTAATTTAATAACCAATTACTCGTCGGTAGCTAGTTATACACCCTCGGAGATATGAGCCGCGAGATTTAATTACTCGAGTTGAGAGCCCCTCAAAATATTGTCTTCATTAAGGGCTCCAGCCCCCTTTGTGACGCGTTTTATTCGAAAAGTTCGCGTGTAATTTTGGAGAACTTAGTTAGGTCCCCCCTGTTAACGTTCGCGTTTCTGATTCATATAGCATTATATTCGTTCATATTTCTGTGTACTTTTGATTTTGTTGTTAACGAGATATATTTTGTTGGGATTCGTTATATGGTGACTCAATTGTGATGTGGGATTTGATCTAAACTTATTAATTTTTTTATAGATTAGATATCACGGAAGGTTCAAATTATTTATTTCATATCAGCCTATACATATCCCCATATTGTTGGGCTCAGGGCTACTCTATAATGGGAGGGTTATTGCCCTACTATTTCACGCTGGTCAGACGTGTTGGAATAGGGTTTTGTTTCGAGTTTCCCTTCTCTTGCACAGATGTTATATGCTTATTATATCCCTTCGTCATCTTTTACAAACATTCAAGGGCAAGATAGGCAGTGGTAAATTGTATTCTTACTCTGTCACCACACGGAGGTATATTTTTACAAATTATCCTTTGTTATCGCTTTTATATAAAGTTAAACGAAGTATGTAACGGAATCTTAGAATGTGATTTTTATACCTTTTTATACGTTGGATTAATTTGAAACTTTGTACATTTATCAAGAACTAATGGCAATGCAATAATTTAAATAGATTGTCCAAATGCTAACATACTTGTCGTCCATCGAACCTACAACTGTTGGGGAAGAAAGGTTCTAGAGTGACGACTACGTATCGGCCGATGTACTGTAGGACAACTCGCTACTAGGTGGACTGAATAGAAATTGACGTACTATATCACGCTGGTGACGTGTTGATATAGGGTTTTATTTCAAGTTTTCTTTTTCTTTCATATGTTTTGTAAGTATATATAATCTTTTAGTTGTCTTTTAGGATACTTACGGGCACACTGTGTGATGAATTGCGTTCTTAGTCCATCGCCACATGGAATCATAATCAACAGACACAAATTATACTCAAATCCTGAACAAAATTTTGTGGAGTTCATAAAGTACTTTCCTGCAAATGAACCGAACTCACGGTCTGAAATTATATGTGTAATTACCTTGACAGATAATGGTGATGATCTGTATGATGCTGATGGCGAAGCTCCTGCAGGGTCCACGTCGGCTCATGGTGCGTTACGTGCTCATCATCAAACATCAATATCGCTTTCGTGACAATCGCACGATGCTCTCGTCACCATCTGAAATAAAACAATTTTCATCATCGACATTTCATCAACATTAATTATTTTTTTCAGCCTAAAATATATTCCATGTGGTGACGGAGTAAGAATACAATTCACCACTCCCTGTCTCGCCTGTGGATGTCGTATAAGACGACTATGGGATATAATATGCACATAACATCTGTGCAAGAGAAGGAAAACTCGTAATGAAACCCTATACCAACATGTCTGACCACCAAATTAGTAGGTCAAATTCTCTCCCATTGTGGAGGAGGCTCGAGCCCAACAGTGGGATGTATGTGGGCTGCCATGATGATGATGAAAATATATTCTTACTATTGGGAATAGGACTCCGATAGGTTTTTCTTAGCAGGCTATGAACGTGCATACGCACGCGTTTCGTCCCGTCTGAGGTGACAAGACAACGGCGCGTGTTCCCGCAAGCTGCTACATTCCCTCACTTTAGCCATTGGGCTGACCACTGGTCAAATCCTTGACCTTCGTGGCCAGCTCAGAGATAAGGAGTCCACTAGGTGAGGACAATTTTAATTGCCTGATTGTCTTCTCTAGCAAATATGTTAGTTACATACAATAACCAATTCTTAAAAGTTTAGATATAGAGATATCTACATAAAACCAAGGGCTGCCATTACATCACTCTAAAATAATGTCTTTATTGGATCAAAAAATAAAATAAACATTACACTCTGTCATCAATTAAGGTTTTTTGTATATTTTTTTCTGCATAAGGTCAGTAATTCTAGACGCAGTTTTTTATTGTCTTCATCATAAAGCTAGAAACTCACCTGATGGTAAATGTTATTGCCGCTTATAGACTTTTGCTAGGCCGCTGCCTATCGTGAAGAAAGTGAAAGGAGTGTGAATGCGTGCAATGAGGTTCGATGATACTAAAGGCATCACTAAAATCCATCACACACAAACACCCTTAGAAGGTTAAGCTTCGACTCTCTCACTCACCGAACGAAATGCAATAGAAATTGCTACTAATCAGATGTCAATTTTCTACGAGAATGTGGTACATCCCTGGACGGCCCGGCCCGCGACAGTAGACAGGCGAATATTGATTGTATGCTTCTATGATAGGTAATATATAAGTATATAAAAAACATAGTGTGTTACCTTAGAAACCATTATGAATATTGACTTTGAGAAGATATCACAGTTGCTGAGGTAGTGGTAGTATGTATATTCAATTTAGTATAGCTCAGTATAGTTCTATACTCAATTTTTATATAAATAATATCTTGGCAGTAAAGTCTAATAAGACTTTCACCACACAATCAACAATAGTCACTATGAGCCTACAGTGAAATACTATGTGAAAATTAATTGGCTGAAACTCTCTATTGCCACCCCATTTCCAATTTTACATATTAGGAGTAATAAAAAGCAATATGTACTTAATGAAAACCTAAAATTTAAAAACTTACAACATAAAATAATACATATTGCGAAATCATGTTGGTCAATATAAAATAAACATCATGGGATGCCAGATAGATTTAAAATAGTGAAATTAGTCTTAGTAAGTCGATTATCTTACCAGTTTGTAACTTTATTAGAAAAATCGAAACCAAATCTAGGCTGACAAATTGACTCAATCAAAGTCTTAAAACTCAATACATTACCACATAATAACCAAAGCAGCCACTCAAAAACAATAGAAGCTTCAAATATTCCGCTAAGCCACCAGTCGATTTGCATTGGAGTACAAATGAAGTAACAATTGAACAGGCACTCGTTAAGTAGCCCCAAACGAGCCTTCCGAAATCGTGATTCAGCGCCCTTTCAAAGGTTTTCGGAGACGATTTAAGTGATAGGCGAATAACGGCATAAACAAATACTTAAAAACACATTCCAATGGAATCTGATGAAACAGTTGAAATTTAGTCCCGAATAGTTCAGTAAATACTTCCGAGATGGCGTAGTACCTACATTTCAGAGGCTTGGGCTCCAACCTCCTCCGTACTATCAAGAAAATTGACCTACTATACCGCGCTGGTCAGATTTTGTTGGTATAAGGTTTAATTTCGAGTTTTCCTGTTCTTACACAGATATTACAGGCATATTATATCCCTTAATTCTTTCATGTAAGGTTCGTGTGCGCAGACAGTAGAGCCTCTCGTATTGCTCTGCTCATAGAGTGCTCGACGAAGACCCAGTGGTCGATGGAATGACGACATCTTGTGGTATTCCACTTACGGCGGCGACTACTTGCAGCCCGTGGGTTGAAACTATCGTTCTCGTGAGCGTAAGACTCACCCACTTGACCCAAAATCCTGAGTTTGGGATAAATGCTCCGGGGAGGGTATATTCAGACAGCGAGGAAGAATCCTTCATCAAAAGTCTGGACTCCTAAGTTTGGGAGATCAGTTAATAGAGTGTGCAAAGTCAAGACAGGACTATAAACTTCAACTCAATAGTGGAGATCAAACACATATATACTACTCTAGAGCGTTCCGGCTAAGCCGGGGAATACCTTGGTGAGCCGTTATCTGAACGTGACATGCCTACAAATAGCGGCTCAGTCAGCTCTTTGCCATATGGGAGAGAAGCATTTCACGACACAGCCAAGCGTCGGCGAAACATGGGGCCCTGAAGAAGCGTGGAAAGAGGCCTCCAAGAATATCCTATGGTAAGGCTTTTAGCGCAAAAAAGACCAGTGATGGGTGGCATCGAAGTGTTGAGGCCTAGGGTGACCCTAAATCAGACGGACGGACAGGATTTTTTTTTCTTTTATTTGGGTGGGCTATTATGATCAGTGTCCGCGCCGTCCATTCTGTGGCTTATGCTGAATACAGGCAGCCTCATTTTATTTTTTTTGGTGGGCTATTCTAGTCATGCACACGCTGTCCGCTCCGGCCGGGGCGACGAAAGGGCGGAGCGCGGCCCTATAACCCAAAGTCTTCCCTTCCTTTCGCCAGTGAGACAACCACTGGTACTGAGTTCCATGTTGTCCGTGGCCAGCTCGGCTGGCCCTTCTGGCCAGCTGGGACTGGCTGGGACTTCAGTCGCCCTCACGCGGTCAGCCTCTTTGCGAGTGACGAACTATTCCCCGGTCCAGTTCCACGGCTAAGGCGGCATTAGGTCCAGGTTCTCCCTGCGCCGCCCAAGTCTTCACCGCTAAGAGTACAGACGCTGCTCTGCCCAGGCGGCACGTACCTCGAGCGTGTGCTACGCTGTATCCTCGTCGTAGTGGTGGCAGGATGGTGTGCTCTCCCTCCTCACGACCGTGAGCAGGTACTTGGCGAAGCAACTGTGTCCAGTCAATCCCTGCACCAGTCGGAAGGAGAACATCCCATGCCACTGACCCAACCACTCCATCAGCACCGGTCGGAAGGCCTCGACGGTCCGAACACCTAGGCATCTCAATTCTGGACCGCCAACGGCAACAATGATATCGTGGTGGGCGTTGTTCCACCAGGGGGGCCTCTTGCTCAGCGAGACTGAGCCGCTCTCTGAATTTGGCAGACTTAGGGCTGCGTGCTGAAGACGATTAGGAAAGTTAGCCTGCAACATCACTGGCGACCAGAAGAATCAGCATGGGGTTTTGTTTCCATTATCTCTGCTATTGCAATTATGATACATACATCCACAAAAATTTTATGATTTGTAAGTTAAATTAGGTTTATTCTTATAATATATACACTTGGCTTAACGCAACTTTACACATAACTAAAGTATGAAATAGTCCTGTAGACAGTTTCGAAGTTTCGACTCCATTATAGCCCGTCATCGGTTCGACCGCAGCCGAAACATCGTCGGAAGTCCCGCACTCGTGCCCAGAAACTTGATTTATCCCGCGATCAAATTCAATTGTGTCTAACGAGAAATTGACTAAAATTTTGCAGCCAACCATTACGTAAATCTGTTATATTTTTTAGTGTCTAAAAGAATATAATAGTTGTTTTAGTAATAATAGTACAGTTTGAATGCACAGGTTGAGGTGATGCATTATAGTTAAAGTAGAGAGTTATATGTCGAGTGTAGTGGATTTGATCTCACGCAGGGCAATTCTTTGTGCCCCACATATAATTGTTTTGAGGCTGAGTGTTATTTTTATTTAAAAACTAAACGCCCCGCTTCGTCAGAGCCCCCCCAGTCGTCTCACCCGCGTGGTTCCCTTTCCCGTAGGAATACCGGGATAAAATATAGCCTAAGTCACTCCATATATAGACAGCTACTTGGTAGTAAATTATTATCAAAATCCGTTCAGCCGTTTTGAAGATTACCTCAAACAAACAGACAGACAGACAGACAGACAGACAGACAGACTTACAAAAAAATTTTAAACTGGTTTTTAGGCATAGGTATCGTGCAAATAACCGTATCAGAATAAGAAAACGCCCATTATTTTCATATTAAAAACAGACACTTCAATTTTATTTATTTGTATAGATTGCCCCCCCACATTCCGTGTAGTGATAAAGTTAGAATATAATTCACCTCGGTCTATTTTGCTGGTGAATGTCGTTAAAAAACAAAGAACATACAGAGAACATGAATGCAATAAAAAGCAAATTCAAAATAGAACCTTATTATATCAACTCATATAACCAGCGTGGTAATGTAGCTCATTTTTCATCCTATTACTGTGTGGTAGTGCAATGAGGGGTTGGTACTTTTAAATTCCTCGAGGATGTCTTAAGATACGACGAAGAATTTCTACATCGACCTAAGACAACTCCATCTGATGCCATCAGGTTTACATTTCCACGGAGAGTTGAAGTCAGACAGGCGGCCGATCATAAAACAATTCCCAATAAATTTTGCAATCATCTCATCATCTCAGCCCATATACGTCCCACTGTTGGGTTCGGGCCTCCTCGATAATGGAAGGGTAATTGACCTACATACCTCGCTGGTTAGACGTGTTGGTATAGGGTTTTATTTCGAGTTTTCCTTCTCTCGCATAGATGTTATATGCGTTTTATATCTCTTAGTCGTCTCATACCCACGCGTAAGATGGTGGAAGGGGGGATGATGAATTGTATTCTTACTCCGTCACCACACGAAATTTTGCAATATGTATTATAAAAGAAGAGTACGTATTGAGTGGACTTCAAGTAATTGACTTAATAGTAAGGTACGTAATGATAATGAATAGAATTAAACGAAGGAATGTGGTGAAGGCTCCAGTCAAACATTGGAACGAGTGTGAAATAAAATGATGATGGAATGAAAAGTCTCCGGCGATACAAGTATATTGAAGGTTGGGGGCGCCGTGCTGTATCACTATCAGATCGTTCATACAGTGCAATGGTTTAAAATAATACTTCGGATGGCTACTTTTAAACTGTATTCAACAATTAGCGTTAACACTTTTCTATTATAACCACTAATTACACGGATGCCGCCAGCTAACTTACAAGTTAGGGAAACGCGGTGAATTTGATACAACACGGCAGCAACAACGACCGATCGCTCTCGTGTCTCGCACTCAACTGAGTATTCAACGGACCGCTCTCAATAAAGAAAGCTCGGTATTATTTCAAACGTTAACGGTCAAATGACAAACATCAAAAATCATTGCCAACGTTGTGTCAAAAACACCCAAGTATAATACTTGACGTTTCCGTAATCGATTGATTCTTAAAAACTATTAAGATATGGCACCAGAGGTAGTGACCCTGCGACAAGTATATGATCTTTATCCTGGTGTCTATAAATCATCATCATTATCCTATTTGCATATGTAAATTTTTTGAGTAGTCACGAAATAGAAATACTACCCTCTATCTTATCTGTGGTTATCGGCAAAGACGATTAAGGGATATAACATTCATACAATATTTATGTAAGAGAAGGAACATTCAAAATTAAACCCTTTACCAACCCGTCTGACAGGCGTTCTATAACAGTTTAGATCAATGTCACTCCTACTGCTAGAGGCTCGAGCTAAGTGAGATGTATCCATACTAATATTATAAATGAAATTAAGAATGTTTGTTTGTTTGTAAGGCTTTCACGCTTAAACCACCGAACCGATTTCAAAAATTCTTTCACCAATGGAAAGCTATAATATTAAGGAGTAACATAAGCTATATTTTATCTCGGTATTCCCACAGGAACGGTAACTACGCTGCGGGTAAAGCGACTGAAACCGAAGCGAAGCGAGGGTGGGTTCCTAGTATGAAATAAAATGAATTTGTAAAAGATATTATAATATGTAAATACTATTCACCATTCCCTATCTCCCCTGCGAATGTCGTAAGAGACAGCTAAGGGATATAATATGCATGTAATATTAAGAGAAAGAAAACACGAAAAAAACCCTATACCTACCAACCTATTTGACTAGTATGATGTAAGGTCAATTTAAGTTAGTATTATAGAGGAGGCTAGGGCCCAGTAGTGGGACTAAAATGAGCCGACATGATGATAGTTTAATAAAAGAAGCAAATTTAATTCAAACGAAGTCAACTAATTTATGATTTATTAAAAAAAAATTAGAAATCTCTAGAAACTTCTGTGTAAGATATAAAATATTTTTAATATTTGTACGTATAAAACAAATTACTAGGAAATAATATCACGCGAGCTATGCTCGGTATTACGTTACGTCTACGTTACGTCTCGTCTACGTTATAAAATCCGCAATACGAAAATCTGTAGAAGAACGGGTGCAACCGACATAGCCTGAAAAATTAGCTCGTTGAAATGACAATGGGCAGGTCACATCACTCGCGAAACAGATAAACATTGGTGAAGAAAGGTTCTCGAGTGACGAATATAAATTGGACGACGCAGCGTAAAGATGACTCCCTACTTGGTGGACTGACGACATCTTGAAGGTTGCAAGGAACAGTTGGATGCAAGTGGCACAGGCCCATTCCGAGTGTCATTCTCGTGGGGAGGCCTATATCCAGTCTATGAGTTGATGGACGGACGGATGGATGGATTATCACTTAAAACTAAGAACTATATCAGTATAGATTATAACATACAACTTGGAAAAGGATATAATTAAGCATCTTACCTAATTGTCTATAAAATGGAAGCAATAAAGAAATTTGAAAATGCAACATAAAAAATAAAACGTTTCCAAGGGACGACAAATTCTATGAACAAAAACTTACATCAAACAGGTAACAGTCCCGACCCAAAAGCTACAGTTAAATAAAACTGTAACATTTTTTTGTGAAGCCCAAAAGTTAGTCGAGTAAAAAGGCTAAAAGGCAACAATACATTATTATTTTAGCATTATTTGCTATCGAAATCTTCAATACTCACCGCCTGACAGCATGATCGCTCCATTACAAGTAAATATTACTGATAAAAGCCTCCAAAGGTCCGTGTAATGAAAAAATAACAACGGCTAATACAGCCCTTGATCGGCTAATGCCCTGTATAAATAACCCACTACCGGATTATTATTGCCGATAAAAATGTTTTGATGTCGATATCATCGCAAATTTTCGTTTCCAATACCTGTTATGTTCTCAACAAATGTTCCTGTTGGACGTTTGTAATAGAATTGTGAATTGAAACAGAATAGAAGGTCGATCATCGATTGTCGCTCGGGGCGGACATCGTCTGGTTTTGATTCATCTTTACTCGCTGACGCTTCGGAGGTTTATGCAGGGCTGTCACCTCATATTTTTCCTTCTTGTAAATAGTAGGTAGTACCGTGCTCAAAGATGTTGTGTTATTGTGTAACATACGATTTTTAACAATTTTATTGTATAATCGACTGCACAGACAACGTATTGTTCGACGGCTACATCACGTGGGTTCGGTGTTCATGTAGGCAAATTCTTTCTATGATCCATAAATTATTGATCTGAAGATTTTTTCGTGAATTTAAGGTATTTTGGGGAATTTAGAACTTAATATTATGTTATAGTAGTTTTTACCTGTAGTTTGTATTTTACAAACTATTATACAGATTTAATTATCATTTATTATAGTTTTAAATACTTACAGAAACAAATAGTGTGTTAGATTCTCAGTAATTTTTTAAGGTATTGGTTATTTCATTGACTTGTTTTAAATGAGAGTTCACTATTACAGCAAATTTAAAAGGAGTTATGTGTATGACCACTACTGGACATAGGCTTCACCACGAGAATACCATTCACAACGGCCAGTATCCAACGGTTCCCTGCGACTGTCAAGATGCTTTCAGTTCGCCTAGTAGAGAGTCGTTCTACGCAACGTTGTCCGATTCGTAGTCGCCACTTGTAAATTGTTCTTTTACAAAGGTTGTCCTTTCGACGAAGGATGTGCCCTGCCCATTACTATTGCAATGTCCTTATTCTTCAAGCCTGTATTTCTACATATTTAGAATCTTGGAAATGCCTCCAACGATTTCCATGAAATTTACTATGCAGGAAGTTTCGTCTTCGCCTTCGGTTACAGCCCTAGTTTGATTGTTGGTTTACCCTTTAATTATTTTTCTGTTTTTAATATTTTATGTTATTTTTTTTTACTATATCATCAATATTTATTAAAAGCTATTATTCAAAAAACACAATTTACGTAAAAAATTTCATAATAATACCAAATTCGGTCATATAGATATTTAACATTTACTCAACGATTATATTTTCTGTGTGGTGACGGATTAAGAATACAATTATGGTGAATTGTATTATTTTGAATGTGAGTGTCGTAGAAGTCAATATGCAAATAACATTTAGGCAAAAAAGGCAAACTCGAAATAAAACCCTTTAGCAACCAGCCTGACCAGTGTAGTACAGTAGATCAATTCCCCTTCCATTGTGGAGGAGGCTCGAGCCCAACAGGGGAACGTATATTAACTGTGATAATTCTGAGACCAAGCATGGTGATTTCAGCATTACTTTCTCTTAGGGTAATGAAGCAGATACAACTGTGAACATTAACATGGTTGTAATAAATTGTTGGCACTGAAACAACGCAATTACTGTTGACAAAGTAGACATTCGCCGGCTAAAAGCTCGGAAGTGTAGTGACATTTAACGCTGTGTTTTGTGATTTAACTATTACGTTTACTAGAGTCTAGTTACAGTGCAGTGTTGTTTTATAAGCTTTATATCAACTTTGTATTTATTTGAATGTAATGCAATTTTATAGCAGATTTTTAAATGTTTTGTTATTAATTTCACATTTAACTAAGATTTTTTTTTTTTGGTGCGCCACGGTCTGACCATCCGCCGCCCGGCTCCGTCGGGTGCGACAGAAGGGCGGCGCGCGGCCCCGTAACCCACCCCACAGCATTCCGCCTCCGTCGTTGGACCGACCACCGGTGCGGAGTTCCTTGACTTTAGTGATCGGCCCAATATTTAACCAAGTGTTAAGGATGTGTCAACACTTCTTATTTTTGCGTAAGTTAAATCTGTTATTTTTTAACCCTCGACGCAAAAAGAGGGGTGTTATACGTTTACGTCGATGTCTGTCTGTGTGTGTGTGTCCGTCTGTAACATCGTAGCTCTCAAAGGGATGGACTGATTTCGATGCGGGGTTTTTTTTTCATTTGAAAGCCAGTTTCCTGGCGGTTGTCCTTAGCTATGTTTGGTTAATATTGGTCCATTAATGCAAGAGTATCAGCTCCAAAATGATGTAATGGCGTATGCCGTTTCGATTAAGTACTTCATGCGTACCAGTATAATCGTTAAATAATAAATTATTGATAATACCTGTTAAAGAGAACGTAATAATTTTTTTATTATTTTAGTTTGTGTCGGGGGTTAGTCAAAATTTTCAATTTTACTGATTATTACGTAAGTTAAATCTGTTATTTTTTTATTTTCAATGTTGGCAATGAACAAGCAGCACATCTGATGGTAAGTGGTACGTAGTTTGGACCTTTGCAATACCAATAAGGCTGTTGCCCATCGTGAATAAGAGCTTTTCTTAAACCTTGTTTAAAGAAGGACATATCATAGCAGTCTGCAAGGATATGTCTCATTTCTTACAAAGTCCTACGTCCTCCTGACGATGACAAGACGATGACGATGTGGAAGTATGTCACTGCTGCTTAGTTAACCGGATGTGGTGACCAATTGTATTTTTATTTACCATCACACAAGAAATCTGCAGAGATAGCTGAAAATAAATTTTCAGCGATTCACATATCAGCTTTATTATGATTTCTTAAGCCTCCATGTGTGCAATGGCGATAGTAGGTTTAGGTGAAGCGGTCCAAGAGCGGCCATTAATCTCAACAAGTAAACGCTAGCCACTGTGAGCCCCAAATAGGATTTAGCTCGGCGCCTCTTAACTTTATTAGCTTTAAAATTTAAACTTTTATGTCCAATTGTTACTATAGTTATTTTCAGTTTTTTTGTTTTGTTATGGTATTTCAAACTAAACAGCATGCGTTGATTTTATGTAGTTATAGATTAAAGAATTCCCTTTGCATGCTTTTCTAGTATGGTAATTTAGAAAAAAAAACGTATTATTTTAATAAGATCCCACAAATATCTATGTTAAATATTTTTTCACAAATTCAAAATTCAAATCATTTATTATGCATAAACCTTGACAGGGACTTAGATATTGTCGATATCAACACAATTAAATCAAATTAATAAACTACCATCGGATCGGAACGCGATCGCTACTTTTATAAAACCATAGCGGATTAAATCATTTTCAAACGTAGGACAAAAAGAACTCACTGTTCTTTCACAGTTTAACTAAAAAGGTAAAGTTAAACTTGGATAGAGAAAAGAGAAATTGTGTGATGAATACCTCCAGAACTTGTTCTTGCAATTTTACGTAGTACTTTGAAAATTCCACCCGCATTTCGACCCTGAACAAGCATCTTCAAAACATTATTCAAAATTAATTCATCACCTAATTGTAAATCTCTTAACTATTCCTAATAATATTAAGAATTTTATAAAAATTAAGCTTTGATCTTGAACAGTATTTGTACAAGTAGGATTACTTAACAAAATTTTATTCCATATTCCAAGAAATCTTTTTAGACGCCATTTAATTACCAACAAAATATGTATTCCTCGTCATTGTAAACTCATTCGTAACAAATTGGTAAAATTTAAGGAATAATAGGACATTTTCTTGTTATTTCCATAAGATTTCAGTGTTGATATTTGGAGCTATGATTGTTATTAGGTAGACCTTTTTACCGATTTGTAGGCTTTTTATTTTATTACTGTCTTACCTTAGGTACATAAAACAATCTGGTTTTACGGATTTTGTCGCCTTTATATTTGATTTTCGATTGTTAGTCAATCCGTTTCTGAATGCTGTAAAGAATTAGAAAGATCGAGCAATCAAAAATAAAAAACAATCACGATAAATCCGTAAAAATAGTTTAATTTACAATGTCTTACAGTCGCATTTGGGCGAACTAAGATGTCACCTTAGTCCGCCCGTGATGCGATAAAATCCGTAGTTTTTTTTTTACACATGTGTAATACTCGCGTAGTGACTTCCGTATGGTGACGGAGTAAGAATACAATTCACCACCCCCTAACTTACCCGTGGGTGATCGTACGAGACGACTAAGGGATATAAAACGCATATAACATCTATGCGAGAGAAGGAAAACTCGAAATAAAACCCTATACCAACACGTCTGACCAGCGTGGTATAGTGGGTCAATTACCCTTCCATTATGGAGGAGGCCCGAGCCCAACAGTGGGACGTATATGGGCTGAGATGATGAATACTCCCGTAAACATTAGAAATCATTATCCATAAAAATCATAAATACTCAAGACCACTCTAGTGCGTAATATATGATTAAATATAGTTATTATATAATATAATATGTTATAACGAATAATTTTAGCTTGCTTCTTTAGTTTTATTTTTTATAGTATGTAAATGTTTGATTATGAAAAGCTTGAAGTTTTAAAAATTTGCCAAATGTTCCATATTTTTTGCGCCCAGATACCAATATTACTAAGGGTTACAGCATAATGCGATTAAATTGAAAATGTTAAACCTTTGGCCCGGTAATAAGGAGCATGACGATCAACATTTTCCATCGCCTTATATTGAACGGTATTAAGAGGCCCGCAAATGAGTTTGAGTTTTTATTATGAACGACGTCACGATTGAAGGGAAATAAAAAATATATATAATAGGGGATTGAAATGTTTACGTTAATAAATTGAATTTGTGAATATTTGCGTCCATCGTTACGGCTTGTGGCCACGTTTTGATTTTTGAATATAAATGGAAATGCAGGCAAATTGCCGCGACGTGCAATGTTTACAATGAAGCTGATTTTCCTTCTACTTTCCCTTTAAATTGCTATGCTCGGTTACCCGATACTTGAAATTGGGTAAAATTCTTTAATTTTTTTTTTAAACGTTTTGTCGATTCTTTGCTTTTCGAATTTTTAATGCAAATATATTCTATTAAAAATTTCAACATACATAATTATCATCATCATCATCACAGCTCATATACGTACCAATATTGGGCAGGAAATTACTCGAGTCTTCTCCACAGTGGGAGAGCAATTGGCCTTTTATACCACGTTGGTCAATGAATTTATCATTCCCTACATTGACGGAGTAACAATATAACTCACTATATTTCTTAGCCTGCGAATATTTTTAAATAATCTAAACTATTTTAATGTATGCAAATAACGTTAAACCTATAAAATTTGATATAAATTCCTTATTTTTAACCGACTTCTAATAAAGGAGGAGGTTCTTAATTCGGATGTTAGTATTTTTTTTATGTTTCATCATCTCATCATCATCTCAGCCCACATACGTCCTACTGTTGGGCTCGGGCCTCCTCGATAATGGAAGGGTAATTGACCTACTATACCACGCTGGTCAGACGTGTTGGTATAGGGTTTTATTTCGAGTTTTCCTTCTCTCGCATAAATGTTATATGCGTTTTATATCCCTTAGTCGTCTCGTACGATCACCCACGGGTAAGATAGGGGGTGGTGAATTGTATTCTTACTCCGTCACCACACGGAAGTTTTTTATGTTTATTCGCGCATAATTCCGTCGCTTGCCAACCGATTTGAAAAATTCTTTTTGTTGGAAAGGGTACTACCCAAATGGTCCCATGAAAATTTTATCGAAAATAGACAAGCTGTTTTTGAAAAATCAACAAAATCTGAAAACATAACTAGATTGTCTTTATTAACGATCTTTTCGTTTACTCTGCATTGCGTTTTTTGTTCGCGCATAACTCCGTCATATTTTTTACTTTTTAGTGCTTTTAGGGTTTTTTGAAGTCATTTTTTTTTGCCAAAAATAGTTTAGTTTTCATTATTATTCCCCTAATATTATTATTTATTATACGATATACAATGGCATACGATACGATATAGAGACGGGTTGATATAACCTTCTGATGGGCGTGCTATAATAAATCAATTTCTCTCTCGCCGAGACTTAGGCTATTCTACATTTAGGTAGAAGGCGGCACAGTCGTCATTGATGGAGATGGCCGCCTGGCGGGTCAACGCCTGCCGCGACGTCATTGCCCATTAGGCAGTCCGGCTGGAGAGGTTTCGTTGCGGGTGGAGTGTTTGGAGCAGCGGTACGGGGTGCTTCCCTTACGGCTGGTGTGGGTATTGACAAGGCACGCTTGCTTCGCCAAGTACCTGCACACCATCGTGAGGATGGAGAGCACACCGTCCTGCCACCACTGCGATTGTGACGAGGACACGGCGCAGCACACACTGGAGGTGTGTACCGCGTGGGCTGAGCAGCCCCGTGAACTTGTCGCATTCGTCGGTGCTGACCTAATACCATCGCTAGGCAGATGCTCAATAGCGTGGTCGCCTTCTGTGAGGCAGTCATCTAACGGAAGGAGGAGGCGGAGCGTGCGCGTGAAGAACTCCTCTACGGCGACACGGTCCGCCGCCGCCATTTGTGCAGTCGAATATTATACGCTATTTTTAGATTCCTTCAAGTTCACATTTGGAGGTACTCGTTAAATGACAGTGAGATATTTCTATCAGTCCCCATCCACTTCTTTATTGACGAGCTACGGACTGTTCATATTCCAGTCGCTGATTTAGGGTTTCAACAATTCAAGGACCAAATGAAGCCCCAAAGTATATAAAGCTTCCATTAATTGCATCCCATACTCAGACTGTTTTAGATAACCTAACAAACTAAGAATAATTGCATTATTTTCAAGCAAAGGTGACCCATTATTTACTTTCATTTCATAATAAGTTAACAATTTTAAATCATTAACAGAAAATTTATTCTCAAAAAATTGACGCTAGAATAATACAGAATTGTTTAAATTTTAAAGGCTGTCTGGAAGATAGTGATTAAGTCAATAGAACTATATAGTATTGAAATATACTTGTATTTTAATTTAAACGAAAGTTTATGAATAAAAATGAGTTGAAATTAAATGATAAATGTTTGTTACAAATACATTCAACAAAATAATATTAATTAAACTTTAAATAAAACGACTTTATGAATTTTGTATATTGTTGTATATTGTCTATGTAGTAGTAGCCATATAATAAGTTATGTAAAATTTAAGACAGTGCATTGTCAACTAATGGCCTGCAATCAATGGTGAGTTTATGTTTGTTACGAAAAAACTTAAAAACTGCTGGACGGATTTCGACAATTCTTTCATCATTAGTATACTATATTATCCCTAAGTGACATAGGCTATATTTTATTCCGGTACTCCCACGGGAACAGGAACTACGCAGGTAAGGCGACTGAAACTGAAGCGAAGCAAGATCGGGTTGCTAGTATTAAATTATATTAGAACTTGTAACAGTCGTCTCGGTAAGTTGATATTTACACCACTTTACAATATAAATACACAATATTAAATCATATAAAGAACAAATATTATAAATAATGTTTTTCTCTTGGTACGTTTTAATAAAACTTTACAAATAAAAACATTGGGACATTGCACACGTAATCCGCATTATTTCCAACCAACATTTAAAGTTTCATTCCGAATGTCATAGGCAGTGCCCACGGCCGAGCCCCCTCCCTACCGAGCCTTCAAATAGAGGGGTACCTCCCAACTGAGGAGTAAAATGAAATATAGAGGGGCGCACGTTCCGTGGAGCGTTTTTATTGCCGCTATGTGTAAAGCTTGTAGAAAAAAATTACTCTCAACTCAGTTTTTATTTGGGGAGTACAGGGATGGTTTCAGTTCGAAACTTTGCGGTTATATATGAATGTTTTTTTGTTTGGTTACTTTATGAATATCTTGATCAAAGGAAAGTTGGAATAATAGTATGGAAAGCGACATGAATAGAAAGTAACAAATATTACAAATGATCTCTGCTAGAAGTGTGTGTAGAAAAATATTGGCCATTATTGAGTGTCACCGGATTATTGTATGAACCGTTAGTTTATAAACAATCTAGTGAGTGAAAATTTACAATATAATGCTTACATTATCGTCAGTTTATAAACTGACCATGTTCAACCGTCAAATTGTGATTTTAATACCTTTAACCGTCAGTTCAAAAAGAAATGACCCAATCACAGCACTGTCTTACAATTTCTCGCCTACGAATTTGTGAACCATCCTCTGATTGATTGGCGTTACAGATAGCACATGTTCGTATACATAGAGTTACAAACAAAATTATCAGCATTTAAAAAGCTCATGTGGTGATGGCATAAGAATACAATTTACCACCCCCTTGTCCGTGGGTATCATAAAAGACAAATAAAGAATTATGCATATAATATCTGTGCAAGAAAAGGAAAACTTGAAATAAAACCCTATCAATAAGTCTAACCAGCGTGGTTACAGTATGCCCATTTTCCTTCTATTATGGAGTAGGTTGGAGTCTAACAGTGAGACGTGTTTGTATTTACATGAAATTAAAGATAAGAGCATGACTTTTAATAAGTTATAAATAAGAGTAATCCTTTGTCTATTCGATTCATAATAAATTTACTGCACTGACCCTTGATAAGTATTTTGGAGCTTGCTACATGTCTCACAGTTCAATGAGTCATTTCATCATCATGATCTTAGCTCATATACTTATGTCCCGCTGCTTGGCTTGAGCTTCCTCCATAATACGGGTAATATTGACCTACTACACCACGCTAGTCGTGCTTTCCGTGTGGTCGCGAATACAATTCACCACACCCAGGAGGAGGCCCGATTCCAATAGTGGGACATATACAGGCTGTATCAGTTTATGGAACAACTGTTCAAGTATGTTGTAGTTTAACGACCATGTACATTACACAAAAAAAGAATAAAACTTAATAGTAATAGAGATTGAAAAATGTATGTCTAAGAGTCTATGCCTTAAATGTTTCATATTATGAACAGAGGCCTGAGTGTGAGTTTTGTCGTTAATATTACGCGTTCTACCGTGAGCGCGTAAACTGTCATTTGTATGAAGAAAAGTACAGCGCCACTAGCAGTGCGTATTTGAAACAATGTTTTAAATACGCACCGCTAGTGGCGCTGTACTTTTCTTCATACAAATGACAGTTTACGCGCTCACGGTAGAACGCGTAATATTAACGACAAAACTCACACTCAGGCCTCAGGATACATGTAGGCATTGTAAGTGGCGTCGACTGTATAAGTAGATAATAAACGGTGGCTACTAAAGGTCGATGACCTATGAGCTGATATTAAGGCTTGTTGTTAAAGTTTGTCTTGCTTATGCGAACATTATCATTGATTTATTTAATTTATAATGAACATTTTACAAACTACGAATATATTTAAGATTAAGTATCACGACAAACAGTCCAGTTAGGTAGATCCAATTTCGAGAAAGAGATCAGCCGACGAATCCAACTCGGTTGGGCAGCGTTCGGGCAACTTAAGAGGATCTTCCCGTCCAACGTACTTCAGTGTCTGAAAACACAGGTCTACGACCAGTGTGTGTTACCAGTGATGACTTACGGCACGGAAACGTGGACCCTAAATGTAGGCCTCATAATAAGGCTCAAAGTCGCTCAGCGTGCTATGGAGCTGGCTATGCTCGGGATTTCTTTGCGAGATAGAATTCAAAATACGAAAATCCGCAGAAGAACGGGTGTAACCGACATAGCACGAAGAATTAGCACGCTGAAGTGGCAATGGGCAGGCCACATCGCTCGACGAACCGACAACCATTGGGGAAGAAAGGTTCTAGAGTGGCGACCACGTATCGGACGACGCAGTGTAGGACGCCCCCCCACTAAGTGGACCGACAACCTGGTGAAAGTTGTTGGGCGTTATTGGATGCAGGCGGCACAGAACCGCAGTTTGTAGCGTAACATGAGAGAGGCCTACGTCCAGTAGTGGACGGCGATATGCTGAAATGATGATGAATGATAAGTATCAGTGACTTTATAAATTTAAATCAGATTTACACAAAAAAAAAAGAGTCGAAATTATAAAAAAATATATATTTATCCCTAATTCATTATCAAATCGATATTTTTACTTCAAATTTTTGTCGTGGGTTCCTACCACCATTGCCTAAATCCCATTTGACCAGTTGTACCATAACCTGAGACAACCTGTATATGCGCTGAGATGATAATGAAATGACCACACTTTTCAGACGGCTGGGTATAGGGTTTTATTTTGGTTTTTAGCTTACAGCGCTATTATCTGTACAACGTATTCCTTAGTCGTCTTTTATGACACTCACGGTTAAGATGAGGTTAGCAAATTCTATTTTTGCTCTGTCACCACACAAAAGACAACAGACACAAATTACCAAACACAAAATTAACAATTTTTGAATCACACAAAGTATTATAGAATCGAATCCAAAACTAGCACGGTAAATCGATATCATAACCATAACTACGCCAACAGTGCAACCATTTAAATCTCGTCGCCGCTCCAAGTCCGCCCCAGTGCTATGCTCACAAGTCGGGACGAGGTGATGATAATTTTTTTCCCAACGCCTTCCTTCCCCTTGAATATTGCCCTGCAAACGTCTTTATTTGCAGCGGCGCGTAATTGTCGAAAAGCGAAATAATGGTTGGATTACAACCGCTTCGTTACAATGTACGTACGCACGGTTTATATTACTTTTAAAGGTAACGTGTATGATATTTCAACTGAATTGAATATTATTATATATGTAAGCGCTTTTTTGTTATTGCAAATATGTATATTTTATCGTTTCATCATAACAAGTTATACACGTCCCACTGCTGGGCTTGAGTCTCTTCCACAATAGAAGGGATATTGATCTAGTTTATCATGCTAGTCAGACTTGTTGGTATAGGGTTTTATTTAAAGTTTATCTTCTCTAGCGTGGATTTTAAAAGCATATTATATATCTTAACTAGCAACCCGCCCTCGCTTCGCTTCGGTTATAGGTTATAGTCGTTTTACCCGCGTAGTTCCCGTTCCCGTGGGAATACAGGGATAAAATATATTCTAGTTTACGCCCTGATATTATAGCTTTCCATTGGTGAAAGAATCTTTGAAATCGGTCCAGCCGTTTTGAAGATTACCCGGAACAAACAGACAGACAGACAAAAATTTTTTAATTGCTATTTTAGGCATAGGTGTCGTGCAAATAACCGTGTGAGCATAAAAAAAGCCTATTATTTTGACATTACAAACAGACACTCCAATTTTATTTATTGGTATAGATTGTCTATTATGACTAGAGAAGAGAATTTACCGGTAAAATAGACATTTTACTTATTTTACCAACGTGCAGTCGGTAATTTACTTTTTTTTGCCTCATGGTGGGGTTGATACGTGATTGAGAATATGTATAGTACAAGCTAATAAGAGTTTACCTTGTATGCACTATAAATATATTAATTAACAAATAAAAAGTTATAAATTATATACAATTATTAAAAATTAATTATTATGTTAATTAATATTGATAATAATTAATTATGAAGCTCTTCAAATACCCAGCTTATGTGTATAATTCTGTCAATATTCCTAATACTTACTTTAGCAACATCAATAAATCAGGAGTATCGTAACTGCAATTGCCGAGATCGAGTTTTTTGCATTATTTGGCTATTTAACCGGCAAAATATATTTTACCGGTTAAATAGCCAAATATTTAACTAGCCAGTAATTGGATATTTGTCCGCTCGAAACACTAATTATGACATCCACGGGTGGAATGAGATGCAGTGAAGTATATTCTTGCTTCGTTGCCACACAAATTAAATATTATTATATCATCATCATCATCACAGTTCGTTTACGTCCCACTGCTGGGCTTGAGCCTTCTCCATAATAGTTAGTTAGTTAGTTGAAAAATTAACATACCACGTTAGTGAGATTTGTTTGTATAGGGTTTTACTTCGAGTTTTTCTTCTCCGGCATAGATGTGATATGCATATTATAGCCCTTAGTTGATTTTTATAACATCTACTGGGAAGATGGTGAATTGTATTCTTACTCTGTCAGCACACGGCAAATAAAAAATAAAACGTAAAGTTTTAACTTAATAATAAACTTAATATACTTCAGTGCTTGACTGAAAGCTCTTAAAGGTATGCAAATATCTAGTAAATGCAAACAAAGAAGTCAGAAATACCTATTAATATTTGATCATTTTAAATCTATTCTAATTATATAAAGAGGAAAGATTTGTTTATTTGTATTGAATAGACTCCGAAACTACTGGATCGACTTCCCGAATAATTCGAAAGTTTTCGAATAATTAGACTTTTTTTTGAATAATCCGATTTTTTTTAAATTACTCCTAAACTATTATATTTTTAAACAAAATTTAATCCGTACTAATATTATAAATGCGAAAGTAAGTTTGTTTGTTACGCTTTCACGCTTAAACCACTGAACCGATTTCAAAAATTCTTTTACCAATGGAAAGCTATAATATCAGGGAGTATCGTAGGCTATATTTTATCCCAGTATTCCCGCGGGAACGGGAACTACTCGGGTAAGACGACTGAAACTGAAGGGAAGAGAGGGCAGGTTGCTAGTGTGCTAATAAAGTCCTTTTATATTATACCCAACTGCAACTCATATACATCCTACTGCTGATAGAAGGGAAATTGACCTACTATACCACGCTGGTCAGACGTGTTGACATAGATTTTTATATCGAGTTTTCCTTCTCTTGCATGCATATTACATGCATGTCGTATCTCTTAGTCGATATCTATGGGCAAGTTAGGAGGTGGCGGAATAGTATTCTTACTCCGTCACCACACCGCACATACCCTTTACAGTTTTTCTTTAATTCAGGATTTTCTAATGATTTCTGATGTTTACGCGAGTATTACACATTGTAAATGAAACTACTTTACGGATTTTATCGCGTTTGTATTTGATTTCCCGACATTTCGAACACTTTGCAGCGTTCACGATCACGGGCGGACTACCATGTCTCACGTCCAACGAGTCGTCGTTAATACAGAGATTTATATCTACCGACTACAGACATTAGTTATTAATTGATCACTGCTTTTCATACGCGTGTCGTGCAAGACAATTTAAGGCGATCAAGGTAGATAAATCATAGTATTATTATTATATAATAATAACATTAGAAAAAAAAGTTATAATAATAATAAACATTAACGAAGCGGATATGAAACAAGCATAGCGGGCACGTTTCTTGACTTTTTACCCAACTACGGAGGGCTATGATTTTGACAGGCTATGTATGTATGTTCATCTGTTCCCTCATAGCTCCTCAACTACTTATTGGAACCTAAAAAATGGGGTATCATTAGAAGCGTCTTTCCATCCGACGTCCTCGTCACGTGTTCAATGAAGAGGACGACACAATCACACTCACTCAACATAGAGCCTATATGGTCCGCGAGGTCTTAACACGTAAATACTCGCGACTCTACCCTCGCCGTCGAGGTGCGAAACCACGCTACACAAAAGTCATGAACCAAAACGTGGGCACGCCCACTTTGCCTCCAGCGACGCCCCAAGCCGAGGTCCGTTGCCCACAGGGGAAGGCCTTGGGTGATGTCGCTTAGCATACTTTCTTCGGGTTGAGAGCCCTCAGCGCTCACCCATAGCCCGCGTCAAGCTGTCAAAGCCATCTGCGGCTAACAGCTAACACACAAAAAAAAATTAGAAGCGTCTTAATCGTCCGCTGGCTATATGATATGCACTGAATTTATGTCATTGAAAATATGGCACCGTATTTATCCGATGACTCATTTGTACCGTAGTTGGATTTTAGTTTTTACTTACTTTTATCTTGTTCGTTCGGCAAACTTAAGAGGATCTTCTCGGTCAACATACCTCAGTGTCTGAAAACACAGGTCTACGACCAGTGTGTGTTACCAGTGATGACTTACGGCACAGAAACGCGGTCCCTATAATAGGCCTCATAACAAGTTTCAAGGTCGCTCAGCGTGCTATGGAACGGGCTATGTTCGGGATTTCTCTTCGAGATAGAAGCCGAAATACGGAAATCCACAGAAGAACGGGTGTAACCGACATAGCACGAAGAATTAGCACGCTGAAGTAGCAATGGGCGGGCCACATCGCTCGACGAACCGACAATCGCTGGGGCAGAAAGGTTCTCGAGTGGCGGCCATGTATCGGACGACGCAGTGTAGGACGCCCCCCACCAGGTGGACCGATGACCTGGTGAAAGTTGCTGGGCGTCGTTGGATGCAGGCGGCACAGGATCGCACTTTGTGGCGTAACATGAGGGAGACCTACGTCCAGCAGTGGACGGCGATAGGCTAAAATGATGATGATGATGATCTTGTTCGTTCTTGATTTATTGAATATAAATCTCTGTTATTTACAATAATAATACTCGCGTAAACATCAGAAATCATTACATATTAACGTCATTAAAACATTGCATATAATTAACCATAATATCAGAAACCTTACCGCTATTTAAATTCTCTGATTGAAGAAAACAAAGATATTTAACATGGCAAAGTCATTTTCAATGTAAATTACGCAGTAGCTTTCATAATTAAAGTCGCGTAGGTAGGCAATGATGTCAGCCATGTCAGGTGGAACATGTAAGAAGCGAGGCTTAATCAAACCGTTCCCGGCTAATAAGTCGCGTACTGCGTTAATAAGGGCTTACGTACAAGAAATTTGTAAGGACGATCATGTTGAAATATTTTAAGTTTATTTCTTATACATCCTAGAAGATGTGAGACATTTTTCTAGTGAAAACTCCTATAGGCAGGTTTAGAAGAATGGATTAATGGAAGTCGTCATTGACATGGTGACATGACGTGTTATCTTCTTTTTTATTGGCAATAAGCTACAATAATATGCACTATTGGTGTCAGTGTCGAGTTATTGTATTGATTATTCACGTCTTTAGTCTTCGTGTTTTAGTCAGTTGTTAGCAATGATTTGGAGCTGATACCCAAATCAGCTTCCTCTGATATATTGGCGGAATGTGAAAATGCACGCAATTCCCTATTAAGACACTTGACACTTGCCAGTGTTAAGTTAAAAACAAATTAATGCGTATATATAATAGTCATATTAATATTAGTCAATGCCATCGATCGTATGCTCATAACCAAATCATGCTTTCTCTGGAAATTTTTCGAGCATGAAAATGCACGCAATTCACAATGAAATCGTATTCACAACACTTCAGAATTTTTTCTGCGTTATATTGCATAAAATATTAGCAAAAGGATTCAATATAATACTGTATAACACCAAAGAAATAAATAAAATTTAAAAGCGCTACATGGCATTTTGACATTTCGTAAAAACTCCATGACGTGTTAATGCTAACACAAGATGTGTAGCTATGTCAATGTTCCTATATTTGTGCCGCTAGATATGAAAATCAGATAAATGTAAAAAAAAGGTTTTATTAACAAATTTTAATTTAAGATCAAACAACTAATTTAAATGTATAAATAATACTCATACTCATTTATTTCGTAAAACCAATTTTTATTTATTATTACATTATATGTATAGTTACATTACATTATTATTATTACATTATTATTATTAAATTAATACTATTCCATTATTATGATTACATTATACTTATTACATTATTTACATAGTCATTTATTACTATCAGTTCATTTTCAAGAATTCGTCATTAATATAAAATCTTAGAATAATAACGTATAGAAGGATAGTGCCCATACGTCAGCCATTAAAAATTTGAACCAAACAATACCACATGCGTGCAAGCGATTACACACGTACACACGCACACCACTATACAAATTGTGAAATCTAATTTTGTTTTTATTAATATAAATCGTCGGAATACTTTTAAAAGTAAGTTTAATATACTTTTTATGTTTTTCAAATATATTGTGACACCATTTGAATGCACAAGCCGTCATAATTATCTATTTATCTTTTGAGAGTTGCGTACGTATGTGCAGTACAGTGACTTTGTGTATTACGGAACGGTTCCGGCGTAAGCTCCATTAGGCTCCAATTGAAATGCTTCACTTTTTATGCGCGAACTTACCTTCTATACGTTATTATTCTAAATATAAAATAATCCTTGTGACAACGGAGTAAGAATACAATTCACCATACCTTTTTTGCCCCTGGTTGTCGTAGAAGGCGATTAAAAGGATATATATCTATGCAAGAGAAGGCAAACTCGAAATAAAATCCTATGCCAACATGTCTGATCAGCAGTCTGGCCAGCTGTGGTATAATAAAGCAATTTCCTCGGAGGAACCCCGAGTCTTAGAGTAGAACGTATGTGTATCTATGCGTACGTATGTTTAAGTACCTAGTGTAAGCAAACGTAGTGTTACGTAAATTAGTATAAGCAAACGTAATGTCGCGTATATTAAGTACCTAGCTGCCTACTACCTACTGTACCTACCTACTATGTTGAGTATCCAATGTTTTTGTTCTGTTTATATACTCTTTGTCTCGTAGAATAATATCAACATTAATAAAATCCAAAATACCACCTTTTAAATATTTTTTTTAAATACCACTTTTGTTATCTCAGCAGTTGGCATGACAACGGTGTCTTCGTGAAACGTTTGATGTCCCATTG
This sequence comes from Lymantria dispar, assembly GCA_032191425.1. Taxonomy (NCBI): domain Eukaryota; kingdom Metazoa; phylum Arthropoda; class Insecta; order Lepidoptera; family Erebidae; genus Lymantria; species Lymantria dispar. Next base: position 1,050,361 of record CM063442.1, read on the forward strand.
TTGTCAAATTTTGCCCAATTTACTAACATTTAAAGACAATGTCGCATTGTTATATCGCCTTAAACTGTTCCAGTTAAATAGGTCATCCTATACAGTAAGATTTTTTGGAATATAAGTTGAACAACTTGAGATTTTTTTTTAGCTTTTGCTTGCAACTTCGTATAGAAGTCGAAAATGATTCATATGGGATGTTTAATTAGTCGTTTAAGTTATTAATTTTGTCACTACATATTATGATCTATACCAATAAATAAAATTGGAGTGTCTGTTTATAATGTCAAAATAATAGGCTTTTTTCATGCTCACACGGTTATTTGCACGACACCTATGCCTAAAATACAGATTAAAAATTTTTTTCTGTCTGTCTGTTTGTTTGTTCCGGGTAATCTTCAAAATGGCTGGACCGATTTCAAAAATTCTTTCACCAATGGAAAGCTATAATAACAGGGAGTAACCTAGGCTATATTTTATCCCGGTATTCCATTATTTTAACGGGAACTACGCGGGTAAAACTACTAAAACCGAAGCGAAGCGAGGGCGGGTTGCTAGTGTTTAAATAATTAAATGCTTATAAAATAGAACAATCTTATTATAAAGATCTAAAGATAAAATAAACATGAAAATAAAATAAAATATTGTTATATTTTGTGAACTGAATTTCAATAAAATACGAAATACGCCCTCCATCAATTGTGCTAAAAATATTTATGCAAAATTTGAAGTAGATTGTATCAAGGAATCACGTTCTCCCATACAAATTTGTCCCTCTTGATACCACCTTAGGGGAAGAATTTCGGAAAATTCTTATCTGATGCTTACATCGTACAAAAAATAAACCCTTCAAGCTTCAGATCTCTATGATCAGCGGTTTAGACTGTGCGGTGATCCGTCAGTTATTCAAGACAAAGCATTTTATATGTATAGATAGATATACTTTATACTAGAGTACGTAAATACCACTTACTCATAAGCTTTACGGTACATAAGATTTTATGTGTCCTCAACACTAAATACTCTTACTCGGTGACCCGATACGCTTATGTTGGTGAGAATATCTAAACGACCACGTTGAAAATTCAAGTATAAAATAGAAGTATTCATGTCGCAAGTTCAGTTCAGTTATATTTCTTAAATTACTTACGAAATCTGTAAACATTTGCTATATTTGACTAGCTGTATAATGGATTATATATTATTTATACACATATTTGATGATTTATAGGTACTATGAAGTGAGCTGTGCTCGCGGATTCTCTTCGAGACAGGATTTGTAATACTAGTTGAATTAGACGAAAAACGGACCAAACCCAGGAAAAATTATAAGTAGAATTTTTCCTTCGGAATTCGTTAGGGGGGGTCACTGGGAGTAGACTCCCAGTGACCCCCCTTAACGAAAATTCGGTTTCCGAATTCCCAGTGGTCTTGCGTATTCCGCTATCTTGATTTTAAGGGTGGTTTTATGTTTTTTAAATAACTCGTTTATTTTCAATTGTATACGAAAAATTATCATTACCAAAGTTGTTCAGAATTAAATTTCTTACAATTTTTGTTTTCATAATTTTTCCGTAGGATCGATATTTCTCGATTCACACCCGAAAAGAAAGGGTGATTTTTTGTTTATTGAATAACTCTGTTTTCAATTTTCTTTATTATTTATTTATTTATTCAATTTATTATTTATTTATTCAATTTATTATTTATTTATTCAATTTATATTATTTATTTATTCAATTTTCTTTATTATATTTAGTTTATTGAATAACTCTTTTGTTTTCAACTTTCTTTTCATGTGTGAATCGAGAAATATCGATCCTACGGAAAAAATGATGAGAACAAAAATTGTAGGAAATTTAATACTGAACAACTTTGGTAATAACCATTTTTCGTGTTAAATTGAAAATAAACAAATTATTTAAAAAACATAAAACCACCTTTAAAATCAAGATGGCGGAAAACGCAAGACCACTGGGAATTCGAAAACCGAGATGTAGACTCCCAGTGACCCCCCTAACGAATTCCGAAGGAAAAATTATACTTATAATTTTTCCTAGGTCCAATCAACAATTCGACTGGGCTATACGGCATTCTGTAGAAGAACTGGTGTAATGACAAAACACGAAGAATTAGAACGTTGAAGTAGCAATGGGTAGCTCACATCGCTCAACGAATTGACAACCGCTGGGGCAAAAGGTTCTCGAGTGACGACCTCGCATCGGACGACCCAGAGTAGGACGTCTTCCCTTGTGGACTGATGGACCGACGCGCTGAATATTGATGATGATGATATTTACTAATAAGATTTTTTGGAATCAAACTAATAACTCTTACGAATAATCATCATCTCGATTTCATCTCATCTACGCTCTACTGCTAAGATCGAACCTCCTCTACAATGAGTCCTCCCTTTGTAGAGGAGATTCAATCGAGGGAAATTTACCTACTATACCATGTAGGCCTGACAGGTTGGTATTGGCTTTTCGAGTTTTCCTTCTCTTGCTTATTAGATTAGCACGTTAAAACACAAAACCTCTTCTACTTAAAAAAATAAATTTAACGAATCAATTGAATCTACTTTTTTCGTTTGCTTAAATTTCTTATCTTTCTTATATCACTATTCCTTTTATTTTAAAGGTACATAAAATTGTTACGGCTCAAATAATATAGGGCAAGCCTACCAGCACAATTCCATTTTCCATACTGTTACTGACAATTTGTTACGGCCATTTGGAATATTGTATCTAAGATTTTGGATAGGCTGTCTTCATTGGTTAAATGAATAATACACCCATATCTTCCGTTTTATACTCATAAATTGCTACTCTCTTTATAACTTAGAGATCAGCATATCCATCCATCAGCTCGCAGACGTAGACGTCCACTGTCAGACTAGACATGAAAAAATCACTAAAACTCTTCTGTAACCAACGATATCTGCATCCAAAGATTTCCTGCACCTTTTAAGACGTCGTCAAGTCAGGCCATCGCCATCTAGTCAGGTTTGGTGGAGGTAATCCTTTTTTTTTGGCCGGGCTAGGGTCTAAACAAAAGGGTGGTGTGCGGCCCTGTAACTCAACGTATTTCCTTTCTTTCGCAATTGAGCCGACTACTGATACCGAGTCCTTGACGACCGTGGCCAGCCTGGCATATTAGCCTTCCAGATACTATCCCTCCTCAACGCTCCTTCGGGATGTCGATCTCACCCGGTCAGCTTCTGCGGGTGAGGAATTAATTTCTGGTTCTATCACAATCCAAGGCTACGGATTGGGCAGCATTAAGCGTAGATACTCACACTTGCGCTGCCCAAGTCGCCGGCAGCGAAGTATGTCGCCAGCAGCGAAGTATGTCGCCGTAGAGAAGTTCCTCCCGTGCACGCATCAACGTCTCATTCCTCAAGTCGACTGCTTTGTAGAACGCAGTGACTTAGTTTCTGACGCTGTCGTTGGCCGTTGTCGAGGTATTTCTAAGCTGGATTGTCCAACGCGAGGCAATTCTCTGAGAACGTTTCTTGCTCAATAGTTGTTAGTTCGACAAGAAATATGGTCTTTTCAATATCTTAATTCGTTCAAAAGACAAGTTCTGCTACGAATTATCGTATTCCAGATTTTATCAAACAAAGAAGTACTGAGCATAGGTCTTCTATATTCCGCTAAGGACCTTTGAGCATTGTTATGAATTCATTTAAAGACTATGCTTCAGTGACATAACTCTTCGTTGATAACACACATTAGTTAATAAGCCTTTGTTTTCTCAATATTGGACGAGAAAGTCCTCTAAAGTTTCTCGACCAAATATTATTTATTTCCTCTTATTTATTTTCAAAATATATATAGATACGGTCCGTATTCATATTTTTAGACATCATCTTGTAATAAGTAAATAAATCCTTGAGTGACAGTGGACTTCCAAAACATACAAAAAATAGACACAAATGACACCCAACGCTAGAACAATAAACCGTTGATTGATCGCTTAAAGAAAGGACGTGCGTGGGGTTTGAGACCACGACATTTAGCAAGAAAATTCGATACTTTGTTCAATGTAATTAAATTTAAGGAATATAACTTATTTAATGATGAGCTTAATAATGCTTTCTAAATACTCTTGTCTTACTTCTGTATATAAAATATCGTAGACAATTATATAGAATAGGCGCGCCCACAAACCGCTACCAACTGTAAATCTAATTCATTTGCTAATATATGCAGACGCATTAATGATCCAAGATTCCTCACCTCATTAATATACAATCATATTTAAACCCCAACGTAACGCGAACACTGTGTTTTATTCAAATTGGCTCAAGACAAACAGTGAGATAGTTGAACCGATTATAAATCAGAATCAACTGGATGGCTCAACAAGGTGGAACGCAAATTTAGCTCATAACAAGATAATATTAAGGACGGATATTGTGCGAGTTGAATAAATTAAAAGAACTTCGCTCCGTTCCTGTGTAATTTCCTTACAATTGGCACAAGTTACAGGATTTAGCGTTATTATAATTATTTGATCATCAATACAAGTTGACGGAGTAAGAATACAACGTTAAACACTCCTTTCTTACCCGCGAGTAAAAAGTACTACTGGAACTAGGACCTATTCCCAGATAAATTTAAATCTTAAGTTTAAAAGCAGTGGTATCTTTTAGGCCATAGATTTATTGCTCATCATTGGGCGCCAAAATAAGCTTTAAAATGAGGAATTTTAAATAAGGACATTTGATAAAGGAATAAGATATTATCGCATTTGTATTAAAAATCAAATACAAAAGCGATAATATTGCTTGTATCCAGTGACGCCCAGCAATTTGCCCTAGGTCGTGAGTCCACCTAGTAGGGCGACGTCCTACACTGCGTCATCCTATACGTGGTTTCGCGTAAACATTTCTTCTTATCACAATTTGCTTTATATAAAAAATAGATATTTGTATTCATCAGCCTATCGACGTTCATCATCATCACAGCTCATATACGTCCCACTGTTGGGCTCGAGCTTCCTACACAATGGGAGGCAAATTGACATACTAGACCAAGCTGGTCAGACGTGTTGATATAGGATTTAATTTCAAGTTTTCCATCTCTACGTTCACTATTGGGTAAAAGCCTCCCTAAGTGGATTAAAGCCATAACTACCGCGCCTGGTAAGATTTATTAGTTGTTTAATAACAAATTTAACTAGCCATCACAGAAATAACGGGTTTTATTTTTTATTTCATAACGCTTCCACCTATAATTCGAACCGTCGCCGATTTCCTCCACACTTCAGTGACTCGAGTTGCAAACTTTCTCTCGTTTTGTTACTTTTTCATAACAATAACTAATTTCGTTGGTTAATTAAGCAACTGAGAAATGTTCAGGTGGAAAATTTTAATGTTTCAATACAGGTCTGCGGATAACACGCATGAAAGTTTTGTGTTCAAATGTTATATTCGTAACTTTGTTTTAGTCGTGGTTTCACTCCAAACCTAACCATTACCGTCTTTATTTTTTATTTGACTTGTTCTTTCGTTATTATTTGAATTAAGCTATGGAGCTTCAAGAATTATTTTATTTCTCGCATTTAGTATATGCTATCTAAATCCTCCCAACGTTACTGGATAATGTTAGTTTCTGAAAATTAGTAGAAGTACTGCTAAGTTAGCACTAATAATAATACTTCTATAATTGAAAGAATTTTTTAGATGGGCCACGGTCGGCGCACTCCTCGCACCACTCCGTCCGGGGCGACAGACGGCCGCAAGCACGCACACCCGCAACCCACCCGCGACACGTCGCCTTCGTCGTTGGGCTGACCACCGGAGCAGGGTGACTTGTCATCAACCGACGTCCCCTCCTCTCGGCGGACGGCCTCGATGGACGGACGGACTCATAATTAAAGGGTTTGAGAGTGGTTGATAAAAAAGCGTAATTAGATCATGTATGATAAAAAGAGGCTAACATGTGACTTCATGAATCATTATGCGTCCACTCTCTGAATTTTGTATAGTACTAAATATATTTCATCGTTCTTCATAGTATACCGTTCACCACCGCCTCTTTTATCCGTGGATGTCGTAAATGCGACGATTAAGGGATATGATATGCAGATAACATCTATGCCATCTGACCGTTATACCTCAAAGTGGTTTCATTAGAAATTCTATAATGTAAAAATACCAAAATAATGCATTGGAAAAATAATTGACGATGTGATAGATTTCATTATTATTTTTTACTTGCGAAGAACTGCCTCTATTGGATAAGCTAAGTAGTAGGTAGGTATATAGATTTGGAAAACGATTGTGCTCCACAAGTTATTCTTGTACATGAAAATATTAGATTTTAGAATTACCCATAATACGGCTGTAATAAGAAATAAATTGTAAAAAAACATCAATTATGATCCTTGTAAACTGTTACAACTAGGAAGTTGTTTTTGTTTAAACAACGGAACAATCACAAGTCCAGAGCTAAAGTGCTAGCAAATCGCGTCCCACGCGACCGTGTCGTGCAAATTCCCTCGCTTTGTACCCGTTTGAGCACAAATAGGTCCCGTCCCTAACACTGTGCCCAAGGGAGGATCTGTATTGAAAACGTCGGGTCAATCTCCCAACAAACTCGGTAGTTTTATTTTATTAAAAAACCTTCGCATTACTACAAGGACGGAGGGTTTCTTTTGGATAGCCCTGTATCGAATGCCTTGTTCTGTTTATAAGCAATTTTTATCTATTGAAACCAAGTACAGGGTCGTTTAAGTTATTGAACTATATAGTATTTTGTATGTTATTTATTATTTACAAAGTACTCAAGTTTTCCGCGTGGTGACGGAGTAAGAATATATTTCATTACTCCTTATCTTGCCCGTGGCTGTTGTAAACGACTAATGGATATAATACGTAGATACTGTCTACGTGTGGTAGTGGAGTTATCCGTGTGGTGACGGTGTAAGAATACAATTCACCACCCATGTCTTGCCCTTGGGTATCGCAAAGGACGACTAAAGGATAAAATATCCATATAACATTCAAGAGAAAGAAAATTTGAAACTAAATCCTGTATCAACACTAGGGTGCTTCATTTTTGGGCAACATTTTTTTTCTTTAAGTCCCGGCTGAAAATCTTGTAATGTATAGAAAAACAAAATTTTTGAGCATATTGCGAGCCCTGAATTCGAATTTTTACCCATTGCTAGAGAATTTTGAATTTTATCCATTAGAATAACATTAAAAAATGATTTTTTATATGTTTTTCCTTCCGCTCACCCAGAAAAAAATTTTCTTGGGATTTTTGACTCATGGATTCTTGTTATAGGTATAATATCCTACAAAAAAGTACATTGCGTCGAGTTTGTAACTCCAACGAGTTCGACGAAAAATATCATTTACGCTGAATTTTTATAAAAATAGCAGTAAATCGCATTTATATGCTAAACTAGTGAAGATAGAAAGAAAATGTAAATGACAAATTTGTAGGGGGGTTTATGCCCGACAATTTTGTTTTAAAATGTTTTTTCGTAGCTCTCATAGCTTAGCTGTTAAAGAAACTTAAACCTTAAAATTAACGAAAAAACCTATTTTTTTTCAATAATAACTAATTTATGAAATCCAAGTTAAAAATTGGATGATTGGACTTTTTTGTAGGATATTATACCTATAACAAGAATCCATGAGTCAAAAATTCCAAGAAAATATTTTTCTGGGTGAGCGGAAGGAAAAACATAAAAAATCATTTTTTAATGTTATTCTAATGGATAAAATTCAAAATTCTCTAGCAATGGGTTAAAATTCGAATTCAGGGCTCGCAATATGCTCAAAAATTTTGTTTTTCTATACATTACAAGATTTTCAGCCGGGACTTGAAGAAAAAAAATGTTGCCCAAAAATGAAGCACCCTAATCAACACATCTCACCAAATTCAAATTCAATGATGATGATGAATGATTATACAAGAACAGGAAATTTGACATAAAATTAAATAAAATTAATGCACACAAATTACATCCAGATTTAGAATAACATTTCACGGGTCGTACCAAGAATTATCTTTTTTTATAATAGGTTATGGTTTGGTCATACTCTGCCCAATCTGTCCGGAGAAACGGATTAGTGGTGTGCGGACCCATAACCTCCTGTGTTTCAGGCCGACCACTAGTACCGATTTCTTGACATCCGTGTCCGGTCTGATAGCAATAATATCCTGTATGGAAATCATACCCACGACTGTTACGGTAGGTAGTACAGTAGGAATACTTTAGGTTAAATCAAATAATTTATTTTGCATAAGCCCCTTATGTGCACTTACATTTTGTCAAATTTATAAGTCGTTTGAACACAATTCAATCTACCATCGATTCGGGACGTGGCCACAAGCTGAGAAGATACGGCAGAAAACTCAGCGGGCTGTAATTTTTATAACTTTTAAATAAAATTGCACCTATACGACATATAGTATTGGCTCCAGCGTGATGCTCTTCCAGATAGAATGTATGCTTTTTTTTAGTCCAAATAAAAAAGCAAGCAAAATATGGTTGGACCAGAATCCACAAGCAGCACCCGATCACGAGTTAACTACTAGAGCAGCCATCACTCCTCTCTACCAGATTGGAGGGAAGGGAGCGACCCGCTCCATGTAGCTACCTCAAGTAGAAGGGATTAAAATAATGAATATTAATCACTACTGTGCAAGTGATTAGATACAAACTACAAAAAAGCGTCTTACTAAAGGACAGCGTACGGCACCATAAAATTTTGACCTAATTTTAAAAACGCTTATAATATAACAACGAAAGTGATCAAAAATACTAAGAAGGAAAACTGAAAATAAAACCCTATACCATTATTATATATTCCTTTATTCATTATAAACTACTTATCGTATGTGTTTTTGAGGGTATTTGATTAATATGTATTGTCATAGAAAAGGAAGGTTATGGTCACAGCGATTGTGTATTAAACGTTTTATTTCGTCATTCCCTCACAGTTATTCTCTCATACAAACAGTGCGTAAGCCTATAAAAAATATTCACTACCCTTAAAAAAACTAGCTCTTTCATTAGAAAATACATTGCAATCGATTTTTAAACATACTGGTACTATTGCACACCAGTATCAAGCAATAGCGCAATTGAAGAAGAATTTATCAGACAATGATGAGCTAATTCATTTAGACTTCAGCGAAAATTACTCCTGTAAATCCAAGGAAGAAATTCAAGCGGTTCATTTTGACGGTGGTAGACAGCAAGTTACTCTCCATACAGGTGTTTTACATTTAAGAAATTCCGATAATGTCGTTAAATTTCAATCTTTTTGTACTCTCTCTTCTAATAATGATCGTGATTCAATGGCAGTGTGGGCTCATCTAAAACCAATATTCAACTGGCTAAAAGATAAAAGAACAAACCTCAACACTGTCCACATTCTAAGTGATAGTCCAGTTAATCAATACAAAAACAAGTTTATATTCCATGTAGTCTCTCATAATTTGGAACTATTTTTCTAAAACTACATTAACACTGTGATTTTTTTTGTTCAACAATATCGTTAGTTTGTTACCTATTGTATGAAATAAAGTTTCGCAATAAAAAAGGTTGATTGAGGTATTAAAGAATATTTTATTTTCATTTAATCTCTAAGAAAAATCATTCCCTCCCTGTGCTATCATTCCCTCATTTTTCAATTTATGTTACAAACCCCATAACCCCCTTGAAAGTCATAAATGTTGGGTACCAGTATAATCCTTAAGACAATTACGCTATACTCTTTTATAATTTCAGAAGAAATCTATACCAATAAATAAAATTGGGTGTCTGTTTGTAATGTCAAAGTAATAGGTATTTTTCATGCTCACACGGATATTTGCACGACACCTATGCCTAATATACAAATTAAAAAATTTTTGTCTGTCTGTCTGTCTGTCGGTCTGTCTATCTGTCTGTCTGTTTGTTCCGGGTAATCTTCAAAACGGCTGGACCGATTTCAAAAATTCTTTCACCAATGGAAAGCTATAATATCAGGGCGTAAACTAGGCTATATTTTATCCCGATATTCCCACTGGAACGGGAACTACGCGGGTGAAACGACTATAACCTATAACCGAAGCGAAGCGAGGGCGAGTTGCTAGTTGTATAATAATAATAGATATATACCACGAAGTTAATATTATTTTTCATTTTTTTTTTGAGAATTAGCCAAATACATATCAACAGTATATTCCAGTATTAATATTCGAGCGTGTTTTCTAGTAAAATATAAGTTTTGACACACTTTAACTCTCTTTAAATCCGTGTGATGACAAAGTTAGAATACTATTCACCACACCCTATCTTGTCCCTCGGTGTCGTAAAAGACCAATAAGGGATACAAAACGCATATAATATATATGCAAGGGAAGGAAAACTCGAAATAAAACCCTTTACCAACCCGTCTGATCAATGTGGTGTAGTAGCTCAATATCATTCCTATTTTGGAGGAGGCTCGAGCCCATCAGTGGGACGTATATGAGCTAAAATGATGATGATGATTAACTCTTTCTAAATTTAATTTTTAGAAAGAAAGAAAGAAATCTCTTATTTCGATGTCATTGTGATAAACTATATATATAAATTCCAAAGATTATCTATACCAATATATAAAATTGGAGTGTCTGTTTGTAATGTCAAAATAATAGGCTTTTTTCATGCTCACACGGTTATTTGCACTACACCTATGCCTAAAATAGCAATTAAATAATTTTTGTCTGTCTGTCTGTCTGTCTGTTTGTTCCAGGTAATCTTCAAAACGGCTGGACCGATTTCAAAAATTCTTTCACCAATGGAAAGCTATAATATCAAGGCGTAAACTAGGCTATATTTTATCCCGGTATTCCCACGGGAACGGGAACTACGCGGGTAAAACGACTATAACCTATAACCGAAGCGAAGCGAGGGCGGATTGCTAGTACTAAATATAACTTAAAAACCTATACTTAAAATTATACTACAATAAGTTAGAAAAATAAGTTAATAATGCATAGAAGGGATAATAGATTAATTAACAAATAGTACACAAAGAACTCGCAAAAGGTCCTCTATCAGCATAAGCTGCACCGAAACGGTGTAGCGCTGGTTTTCATATATAACCGGACAGCCGGAAGCCCAGCTTTCTGAGGGTGTTTGCAGGTGGTGGGTTTTAGTGATGCCTTTAGTATCATCGAAGCTAATTACGCACCGAGGAAATATTATGAAGTAATATGATTGGCCAAACTTTCTCATATAATGTACCCACTAATAAAATTTTGCCGTATCGGGACGGAGTAGTTATACACTTCTCCAGCCCCATGGACACCGTAAAGGACGTCTAAATAAGAGAAGAAAAACTGAAAAGGAAACCTTATACCAATACCTCTGACCAGCGTGGCATAGTAGGTCAATTTCCCTTCTATTGTGGAGGAGGTGATTGGTTCACGTGGTAGGATCACACTGTTGACAGTTATCTTTCTAAAGCCACGGGCTGGTCCGTCCGGGGTAGTACCACACTGAGCAGAAAATCGACATCGATAGTAACAATTTGTTACTGCGCTTCGTTCGGTGACCTAGGGAGACGAAAGCCCAACTTTCTTAAGGTGTTTGCGAGAGGTGGGTTTTAGTGATGCCTTTAGTATCATCGAAGCTCATTGCACGCATTCACACTCCCTTCACTTACTTCGTGGTAGGCGGCCTTGCAAAGGTCCATGAGCGGCAGCAACACTTACGATCAGGTTATACTGTTTGCTCCTTTGCCATCGTCCAAAATAAAAATAAATAAAAAATAACCATATTAGTGAAATCACGAGTGTGGTTTTACAACAGAATGTTGTAAAGTTAGCCCCGGACGGAGCCGGATGGGGGTGTGCTGACCATGGCCCACGCCTGAAAAAGAAAAGTGTTTACAACAGATGGTTTAAAAATACAGTATATTTCAACAGTTTCCTGCATTGCAGTCGTTGTTAAAAATAACTTAAGTATATAAAAGAATATATACCACTGCAAAAGAAGGTAAGCTTGAAATAAAAATCTATGTCCATGTATCTTAAAATATAACGCTTCGTCCGGAAAAATAAGGTATATATTTTTATCTCTATATATATTCCTGTGTGGCGATGAGATAAGAATACAATTGTCGCCACCTCTTGTTTGCCCATGGCGGTCGCAAGAATCGGCCAAGGGTTCACTAGGAGAGTGAGCAGCTCTTTCCTGGGAAATGTATAACATCTCATTGCGATCGCTAACCCGCCTGACAAGCGTAGCGATTATGGCATTATTCCCGCTTTATGAGGAAAACCTACGTTCTGTACTCAATGGTAATAGGCTTTAGAATTATGATATTGCTTTCTTTATTAGCTTTAAAAGTGAGTATGCCATCCTTACTTCCTTACTAATATTATAAATGCGAAAGTAAGTTTGTTTGTTTGTTACGTTTGTTTGTTTCACACTTAAACTACCGAACCGATTTCAAAAATTCTTTCACCAGTGGAAAGCTATAATAGCAGGAAGTAACATAGGCTATATTTTATCCCATTATTCCCACGGGAAGGGTATCTACGCGGATAAGGCGACTGAAACCGAAGAGAAGCGAGGGCGGGTTGCTAGTAGAAAATATTATTTTTTAAATGAGATTATATTATTATTTTATCCTTATGATGAAGAAAATATACCGTGTGGTCACGATGTAAGAATACAAGTCACCACCCCCTATCTGGCTCGTCGATGTCGGAAAAGACGACTAATGCATTATAATATGCAGCTAACATATATGCAAGAGAAGGCAAGTTCGAAATAAAAGTATTCAGGGATGCACAGACTTATTAAGACTAGGGGCCACTCGGGCAAATCATGAACTGATGGCGGGCCGCCAGAAGTATAGGTAATTAAAGACAATAAAGAATTGATAATCTGGAATAGAATTCAATATTTTTCGAATGTACGAGAGTATTATTTTTGCTGTCGGCGGGCCACCAGTATTCGATCGGCGGGCCGCATGCGGCCCGCGGGCCGCAGTCTGTGCATCCATGCTCTATACCAACACATCTGACCAGCGTCATATAGTAGGTCAATTTACCTCCTATTGTGGAGGATGCTCGAGCCCAGCAGTGGGATGTATATGAGCTGAAATCCTATTTACCGCCCCCTCTCCATAGGTGTTGTAAATAACGACTCAAGGATATGATATGCATAACCTCGATGCAGGAGAAAGAAAATTCGCCATAAAAACCTATATATAACCAAAGTGGCAGAGTAGGTGAATTTCCCACCAATTGTTTTATTTTTATTGCCGATGGTGGCAAATGAGTGAGCAGCACACCTGATGGTAAGTGTTACTGCCGCACTTGGACCTTTGACATGCCAGAGGCACAGTTACACCGTTGTCTATGGTGAAGAAATGCTCTTCATAAACCTCGTTTAAAGAAGGACATGTCATAGCGCTCGGGAAACACAGCAGCACTTAATTTAATCCAAAGCACGCTGTAAACGTAAAGTTGAAGATCATAACGTTTCCAGGTGAAATGGATGAACCCTCCTACGGTCTCAAGTGGTAGGTTAGTAAAATCATGACCTTCGTACCAAGTCAAACAGCTCCTCATAGTACTCCTAGTGAAAGAGCCTATAGATTACACAGAGTGACTTGGGTCTTTCCGTTACTCCAGCGACTCCAACCTGTCCATTATTGTGAAGAAGGCCTGCGCCTGAACAGTGAGACTTTTATGGACTTCGTTATTGACGCCGTATTTTTTATAAAATATTTTAAATTTAAACAACATATTATGTTATTATTATGTTAAAATAATAGAAGTAAATTAATAAAATAACATTGATAAAACTTTTCAGAACATTTTCCAAATCAAATTCCACCTGTACCTTCAAAAGTTTCAAACTCAAATTCATTCAACAATTTTAATAACTACGTCACAGGGGAATAGTCAAGTTACAAGATTTTTAGTCCAAATTGATCTTTATTGCGTTGAATTAAAAGAGCTAATTGTATTTATTCTATCCTAGAAACGCTTAGTAATTGCTGAGAATACGTAGGAGACTATTTTTAATTAACTTTTCTTATTAGACGCTACAGTTGATCGAATTATGTGTGGACATTTTTTTACTCTGTTGAATTTCACAGAGGAAATAAGTCAAATAAAACTTTAGTAACGTGCTAGTAACTTCGTTTTTAACACACTTTTTTTATTACAACACGCTTTTTTATTGTTTTTAATAGCAGACCAGTAACTGGCATAAGTGATAATATACATACATACATATACGCCTCGCCTCACGCCTTTTTCCTATAAGGGTAGGCAAAGACCACTTCCTTCCACTTGCTACGATCTTGATCTCCACATTCATTAATCTCCTCATACATGTTCTTCGGTTCAGGGTACTCCTAACCTGGCCTTTCTTAAGAACGTCCCTGATTCGATTGTGGAACGTCCGCCTTGGTCTTCCCCTTCCAAAACTTCCGTTCACATTCGCCTTATAAATTGTGTGATAATAAGAATATAATTTGTTATTTCTTGCCTCTAGGTGTCGTAAAAGGCGTCGCATATAACATTGTGCAAGAGAAGGAAAACTCGAAATATAACGTTATACCAAACTTGCCAATGATACAGTTAGTCAATTGCCTAATGTGGAGGAGACTCGATCACAATAGTAGGACGTATATGAGCTGAGATGAGGATGAAAGTGGGTCCCTCCTTTGTCTACGTTGTGATTAAGGGAAGTGATGCCTACTCTGGCGGTTAACTCGTGATCGGGTGTCGTTTGTAGAATCTGATCCATCTACAATCTTTAGCATTATCATCATCATCATTTCAGCCCATATATGTCCCACTGTTGGGCTCGGGCCTCCTCCATAACGGAAGAGTAATTGACCTATACCACGCTGGTCAGACATGTTGGTATAGGGTTTTATTTCGAGTTTTCCTTCTCTCGCATAAATGTTATATGCGTTTTATATCCCTTAGTCGTCTCGTACGATCACCCACGGGTAAGACGGGTAAGGTGGTGAATTGTATTCTTACTCCGTCACCACACGGAATTTAGCATTATATTTAAGAACTAGCAACCCGCCCTCGCTTCGCTTCGGTTATAGGTTATAGTCGTTTTACCCACGTAGTTCCCGTTCCCGTGGGACTACCGGGATAAAATATAGCCTAGTTTACGCCCTGATATTATAGCTTTCCATTGGTGAAAGAATTTTTGAAATCGGTCCAGCCGTTTTGAAGATTACCCGGAACAAACAGACAGACAGACAGACAAAAATTTTTTAATTGCTATTTTAGGCATAGGTGTCGTGCAAATAACCGTGTGAGCATGAAAAAAGCCTATTATTTTGACATTACAAAGAGACACTCCAATTTTATTTATTGGTATAGATAATGTTATATCGTAATTCGAATGGGTTTATAGTGGAGCTATTAATTTGCATGTTGTATGCAATTTTATTAAAAAAAGAATAGTAAAAAAAAGACTAACCCGCTGACAACATCCACGGGCAAGATGGAATATTACACGGATAATGAAAATGATGAAACCGCTGAGCTTCGTGCCGGATATTTTCAGTGCGTTCGCGTTCTAATACGGTGATAGATATTTGAATTAATTTAAGGTAAAATATAAAAATTTATAACATGTTAGTTCCTCCGCGGCGTTTATGTAATAAATGATTTGAATTTGGATGAACTGGCGTTATAGATCATATGTATCATTATAGGCATCATCACGGGGGTCACAACCAGGTCACTGCCTATTGTAAAGAGATTAAGCCTTCCTATCTCTAGTTTATCGAACGAAGGAGCAGAAAGCCACTACTTAGGCGTTGACTTTCTGCAAGAGTATGACACTACTTCAAACTAGACTATTTATGGCTGCAGACTAAAAACTATTTACGACATGGTCGTAGCCCGTACTCGTAGAACTAGGTAGCTTCTCGTCCCCATTTCCCACAGGCGATTCATCAACACGTTTTTAGGACTCTTTGTCTAAAGTAAGGTGTAGTTACATATTCGATTATTTATTCTTCATTACAAGTAATAATTTTTTTTTAATATTAACAGGTAACACAGAAAATAATCGAAAGGCTTCACATTCAATATAACTTTATCCTAAAAATAGTTTCCCGTTCGACAAGGAAACGTACCAATTCATCCGTAAGCTGTCACAAAAAGTCTACCAAAATGTCCTCCCCAAATCACATGCCAACGCACACATCGAATATATTGATCTCCATTGTGCGTCGCGAACCTAATTTATAATTTACATTCAACGATAGCTACGCATTCACATACGCATTATTCAACCGTACGATAATCCCGTTGTATTTCATCAAACGCAAATAAGACCTTACCTATATTGCCCCATTGTCTCTTGTTTGTTCGAGATCTGCATCTGACATGTATAGAACAGTCACTCCCTAAAGCAATTTTAACTTTATCCCATAATATTAAAGTTTAATTCACGTTTTAATCTCCTTTGATAAGAAAAGGGGGAGGCTTTTTTTTGTTTAAATTATAATTATTCATTCTCGTTTGTCCCGCTTTAAACGCGATAAGAGTAATGGAGTTAATCATTTTCCGTTATTTATATTTCATTAACTTTGCGAACGGATTGTTTAGCGTTAACGATATCTAAAGCACTCACTGCTTATATTCTTATCTTTTTTTAGCTATTCCTGTGGTTGTTTTCTCTTTTTGAAGTGAAACTTCTTTAGTATCGTTGTGATTTCAAACCGGATGCAACGGAAAAAACGACGGACGGCGGAGGTAAGAGACACAAATACAAAAATGTGTAGGATGAAGCCGACAAAGAATGAGATAGAAATATATATAGTATTTTATATTATTTTTAAATCTGTCGACAGTTATCTGTCTACAGCCGCGGGCCGGTCCGTCCGGGGTAGTACCACACTCTCGCAGAATATCGACGTCTGAGTAGTAGCAATTAGTTACTGCGTTTCGTTCGGTGAGCGAGAGAGCCGGAAGCCCAACTTTCTGAGGGTGTTTGCGTGTGGAGGGTTGGTTGGTTGGTGGTGCCCTTGGTATCACCAAGCTTCAATTCACGCATTCACACTCCCTTCATTTTTTCGCGGTAGGCAGTGGCCTTGTAAAGGTCCATGAGCGGCAGCAACACTTACCATCAGATGTACTGTTTGCTCGTTTACCACCGTTGGCAATAAAAAAAAAAAGAAGTTTTACTTTACACACTTTTTTTTTGAAGTGAAAACTTATTTTCGCTTTCAGTTCGCGTCACCAACATACTCATGACTGGCGCAGCGCAGTTTTAATGTGCGCCTTAGACACTTTTTGTATGGGTGAAATGCCGTGCATTCACTTCACCGACATTTTTATTTAAAAAATTAAAGTTTCGTATAATTTCGGAACATTAAATTTTATTTAATTATTGTCATAAATAAAATATAGGTACTATGCTATTTTTTGCAAAATGATTATCTATAATGTTTATATCATTCGATTTTAATCATCATCATCATCGCAGCCAACATACGTCCCACTGTTGGGCTCGGGCCTCCTCCACAATGAGAGGGAATTTGACCATGCCATGCTGGTTAGACATGTTGGTATAGGGTTTCATTTCGAGTTTTCCTTCTCTTGCACAGATGTTATGTGCATATTATATCCCTTAGTCGTCTTTTACAACATCCACGAGCAAGATAGGGAGTGGTGAATTGTATTCTTACTCCGTCACCACACGAAAATTTTGAAATACACGAATTTTACTTCATAAACTACATGTATCATGGCGATCTTTATGGAAATAACTTACATAGTAATTACTACTTTGACTTAATATTTGAGAGCTTTTTACCGGTTCGTAATGGCATGGCAATACAATATTTTATGGTGGTCACGCCTAAGAATGTACACTTTTTCTACATTTTACTGCGTGTCGTAAAATATACTGGGGACTGATTAACTTACTTGGAAATTAAAATTTTTCGTTCATTTGTTTGAAGCAGATTATACAGTTCAATTTGGGAATTTCAATAAAAATATCCTAATATTTTTAATAGTAATTGTTACTTATATCCTTTCCGTTTAGTGATGAAGTAAGAATACCATACGTCACCCCCTTTCCTGCCTGTGGGTGTCGTAAAAGAAGACTAAGAGAATTACTATGCGCAAATAACATCTATGCCAGTGAAGAAAAACTTTAAATAAAATCCTATACTAAGCCGTTTGACCAGCGTAATATATAGTAGGGTAATTTCACTGCTATTGTGGGGGAGACTCAAGCCCACCATTGAGACGTGTATAAGCATGATGATGTTCTTCATAGATCTGGGGGCACGGCAGTGCCCCCGCCAAGTCGAGCAAAAAAAAAAGTCGGGCAAAACGCAACACTGCCGTAACATACTTTTCTCGAAGCCATTCAGGCCATTTTCGACCCCCTATAACTTCGTCGTTAATAAAACTAGAAACCTGAATTTTTAGTAACCTAGCAGGCATTGTATACACATTGTGTATTTCAAATTTCATTCAATTTGAACTAATAGTTTAAGAATTATAACTAGTCAAAATTTCGTAATTTTGTCACTCACTGACTGACTGACCGATCATCAATATTAAAGTGGCACTTCTAGTAGACATAGAAGCTTCAAATTTAGAATGCAATTAGTGTTTAGTGTATAAATGAAGGAAAAATTATGAAACATTAATCATTAATCGCACTATGTTTAGTACAATTTAATATAATATATATTACTTGTGAGGTGTGTTTTCATGCGATTGCCAAGTCAATCTGTTTATTTAAAACATAAAAGATCTTTAATATTGATATAGTCACTATAAGAAGTTGTTCGGTTAGCTATTCACGTAATAACTTAAGAAGAAAGGTCCCTTAAGCAGGGACCGAATGAGTTAACCGACTTGGTGTAGCATGGATCCCACAAATTTATATGGTAGAACAACTCAGTTGCGAGGCTTGGCTTTTTTTTACAAGTCTTGTTTTTGATGGTATTTTATTTACCAGAAAGCATTTCTGGAATAAAGACATATTGATGTTTAAATTATATCTTGCCATTGTAATAATACAAGATCTTTTAATTTGTCCGTATGTACCTAGTCGAGGTTGCGGTTGACAGGACTGAGGAACAATCCGTTACTCGCAGAAAGCCTAACCACGTAAGGGTGACGCCCTGAGAGGGCTATCAGGGAGAGACGCTACATGATAAGCTATTCCCCCGCCCGGTAGGTCACGGCCGTCAAAGAACTCGTTACAACTGGTTGGCAAAAGGCCGGGGACTACGGTGGGTTATATGGCCGCGCTCTGACGTTTTGTCAATCCAGACCAGAACATAACCCACCCAAAAAAAAAATTTCTATACGTATCGCAAACATATAATAAAATAAAACTCTATCCTTAAGTGTACATCATCGTCAATCATCATTTCAGCCTATTGCCGTCCACTGCTGGACGTAGGCCTCCCTCATGTTACGCCACAAAGTCCTATGCCGCCTGCATCCAACGCCGCCCAGTAACTTTCACCAGGTCGTCGGTCCGCCTAGTGGGAGGGCGTCTTACACTGCGTAACATTTATGACATACATTTAACAAAATAAAATTCTATCCTTAAGCGTACTTAGCATAGTAATTAATCCTCATTTCAAGGTATACCCAGCTCAATCTATCTGGGGCGGCCCCATAACCTACCGTATTCCATACCCATCGCCATTGGGCCGACCACTGGTAGTGATTCCTTGACATCCGTGGCCAGCCCGGCGGGTACTCTCCCCTTCGATGTCCCGGCAACAAAGCTGTGTTCCCGGGGCATCACCTGGTCAGCCTGATGGCGGACTAATGGCCAGTCCAACCACCCGCATTTCAAGGTAGCCCTAGCCCAACCATAAGACCTATACATATAAGAAGAAAAATGTTACTTGTGTGACCTGTTTTTAAAATGCCTCGCGATGCAAAGTTTTTTTCCTTAGTGGCGAACGCAGCGTTTTTAGAGTTTCGTACCCAAAGAGTAAAAACAGGACTCTATTACTAAGACTTCGGTGTCTGTTCGTCCGTCTGTCTGGTCACCAGGCTGTATCATAAGAACCGCGATAGCTAGACAGTTGACAGTTTTTTACCAATTATGTATTCCCGTAGCCGCTATAACAACAAATACTAAAAATAAAATAAAAGATATATTTAAGGGGAGCTCCCATACAACAAACGCAATCTCTTTTGCCCTTTTTATAAATAATGGTTACGGAACCCTTCGTGCGCGACTCCGACTCGCACTCACCTGATTTTTAAATTATTAATTTTTATATCTTAAATCATTTATCTTAACAAAAGAGGATCCTCTCATGTATTGCAAGAACTTTTACATACATATACCTATAAGGTAGCGATATTGTCACAAGCAGAAACTAGCATCTTATATAAAACCGTTTCTATTCATATTTCATAACTCCGAATCCGTTTCTAAGCAACAAATAATAATCGTTATTCATAATACTGATATTATAAACTATTGTGACGGCTCGTGTTTGCATGTGACAGATAAATAGGCAAGGAGATTTTGCATTGAAATAACTTACCTACCTCTTCTACGGATCACGTTGATACACTTATTTGTGTAATCTTTTTTAAAAAATATATAATACTATCATACACGGTGACATTTATGTCGTCTTACAAAAGCAGGTCAATTAAAGTATCCAGTATCTACTATTCATTCGTACAATTAAAAGGTTAAAAAAATATTTACTAGAATATTTTTAGTAAAAATTATTATAAATAATTACTAATTAAAATAGTAAGAAAACAGCATGTAGCCAGCGCATGGGTACTCAACACAGCTGATGAACTATGTAGGTACTACGACCATTTGACCTCGGCGCCAATCGGGCATCGCAAAGGATACCTGTTAGGTAGGCGTAGGAAATTACGTTTTGTAAAAGCCGTCCACGTGGACTTCGTAACTATGATTGGCTAACGAAATTCGGCATGATTTTTTTTGTTTAAATTGTAAACATGATAAACAGGTTGTTACAAAATATTAACTTTAATTTATTTTGTTTTATAATTTTTTTATAACTACCGCTATTGAACATTTAAATATGTTAGATATGTTTCTTTGGTCGGATACTTTTATTTATTTTTTTCGTAAGACGATAAAATAGTCACGGTGTATAATGTAATACTAGTATTATCTTTATATATATTATTTTTTGTGTACGTGCGTATGTCACTTAAGTCCTCCTAAACGGCTGAGCCGATTTTTGTGAAATTTTTTGCGTGTGTTCAAGGGGATTTGAAAATGCTTTAGATGTATAATTGGGCCCGGTAGATGGCGCTGCTGGCGATTTCGTGGTACATTCCTTTTCTTTTATTTGAACAGAAGAGCGTCTGTTGTGTCAGCTAGTATAATATATAATACTTGCATTTTAGAATAAATTATTGTTTCGTAAAGTTAACTATACATCCCACTATTTTACCCGTGGGTGTCGTAAAAGACGACGTGGGTGTTGAATTGTATTCTCACTCCGTCACCACACGAAAAAGTATAGAATTAACTATAAATTATAAGTACTTCTTATCTTAAATTAAACATTTATGAATTGTAAAATATTCATACAAATTTTGGTTTACCAAGCATGTTCCGACTTACACTGTATAATTCTTTGTCACAAACGGTTGTTGTGTTACGTTTAGCTCATATACGTCCCCGTCCATAATAGGACGGTAATTGACCTACTATACTATATTTCAGCGGGTTAGCCCATGGTTTAATTCTAGTTTTCCTTATCTTACATAATAATGTTATCTGCATCTTGTAATCCCTTAGTCATCTTTCATGAAATCCAGACGCAGCAAAGGCGTGCTGAATTGTATTCTTACTCTATCACCACTCGGTTAGCTATATAAAGACCAAAAATAAGAATTAATATTATAAGTAATATTAATTTTACGGCTTTTATCGCAAGGGCGGACTAAGATATTTCACGATTACCAAGTCATCTACCTCATACACAAGTAATTATTAAATTTTGACCCACATTTTGATGTAAATTTATTGCCAATATAAAAAGAAAATAATTATATATGAAAACATATATTGTTTTTGGTTAGTAATTATTAAACATAAAATTTGTAGTAGTTATTTAATTATGATTATTAATTTAAATCTAACAAATTCCATACTGAACCACGAGACCATGACTATGAACGCTCAAATGTGTTCGAAACGTTAAGCAATCAAAAAAATCGCAATAAAATCCGTAAAAATAATTTTATTTATAACATGTATTACTCTCGTAAACATCAGAAATGAACAAGTAATATTAAATTACCTGTTTACTGTATGAGGTGGAACTAAACTACTGTTGTTTCTTTCTTTTAATAAAAATCCTACTTTACAATTTTCATTTAAATACTACCTTCGTAATCCCTCATAATGATATTAGCATTTTTTTTTTGTAAAAAAATTTGAGAGCTTCAAAACTAATTAATTCAAATTCAAATTCAAATTCAAATACTTTATTATGCATAAACCCCGCGGGGGCACTTACATATGGTCACTTTTTTACATTTTTACCTTACACTACTACCGGATCGGAACGCGACCGCACTGAGAAGATCCGGCAAGAAACTCAGTGGGCTTGTCTTCTTTTTTATTCATTTACAATTTTTTTTTTAATAAGATAATATACAACATGTCTATTAATAGCTCCAGTGTGATGCCTTTCGAATCATCATACAATACAGTTATTAAATATAACGAAAAAGTACCATGGCTGGACCAGATCCCGCAAGCGGCACCCGATCACGAGTTAACCACTAGATTAAGACTACTCAGACTATGTTAAGAGAATTACAGTAATTTATTTTAGTAAATTATATGTAGGTACGGCATGTTTTAGCCGTCAGTATATTTCTAGTTTATATAATTCAGTGCGTAGCTTCAGGAGCACCGAATTTATTTTAAAGTTAATTTATTCATGAATAATGATGAAAAATTCAGTAGTTTCTTAATTATTTTTTTTATGTTGGTAATTCCACATTGACACACATAAGAGGAAAAATATATAAAGAACTCTTATGCAAATAAAACTAATAATAATAACCATCCGTAAATACTAAAAATGCCTCACATTATTTTGAAAAAGAGTTGATATTTTTGAAACTGCTTGTCCATCCATCCAATCCATCTTTTTTATTCCAGTCCTTCAAAATAGTGTAGACAATATTCTTAATAGTATTTTCAAATTGAAATCACTTATTTGACCACTAAACAATAGCATATTATACAACTTTAATAATAAGTAAAATTAAAAATTTTGAATTAATTGTAAATAAAATGCACCAGTATTTTTTTTCTGGATTGTTGTTATAGGTTTTTTTACAGTCAAACGGGTTGGGTGTCAGGGTATTGAGTTTTGACCGTGTGAGGAAAGACCAACGTCCTCCCCAGGACGTCGGTCGATGGCAGGGTACCCCTCAAGGGGGTATTCCGTTGGGCCGACCACTGACTACAAGTCACCTTGCTCCGGTGGTCGGCCCAACGACGAAAGCAATGTGTCGCGGGTGGGTTACGGGTGTGCGTGCTTACGCCCCTCTGTCGCCCCGGACGGAGCGGTGCGAGGAGCTCGCCGACCGTAACCCAGCCCAAAAATAAAAAATTGTATTGAGTTTTTCATCTCCTTTACTCTTAACTACTATACTCTTCTATGGCCACCTTAGTTATTAGTTGGTGCAAAAAATCATATATATATAACCAAAAATCATTACTGTAATAAGTAAAATCAAAAATTTCGAATAACCCCTGACAAAAATTAAAATAATAAAAAAAGTATTATGTTCTCTTCAACAAGTATTCTGAATTAATGGTCCTTTAAATATTATAATGGCATGCGTGAATCACTTAATATAGTAATTATACGCCGTTTGTTCGTTTGGAAGAGAGCTGATACTTTTACACTGCTAGATCGCTATTAACCAAACATAGCTAAGAACCACCGCAAGAAAACTGGCTTTCAAATAAAAATACCGCATCGAATCGGTCCATCCGTTTGAGAGCTACGGACAGACATATACACACAAACAGACAGACATCGACGTCAAACTTAAAACACCCCTCTTTTTACGTCGGGGGTTAAAAAAAGAAAATCTCCAAGTAAAATCCTATGCTATCTCCTTCAGCCTAGGTATGTATATGATTTATTGCATAAGTCATTTGCCATCCCATTTAGGATGAATCTCATCCCCAACAATGGTATATCTATACTAATATTATAAAGAAAAAAGATTTGTATGTATGTTTGTAACGAATTGGTACCGAAACTACTGAACCGATTTCAAAAATTCTTTCACCAATGGAAAGCTCATCAAGGAGTAACATAGGCTATATTTTATGTCGGTATTCCCACGGGAACGAGCACTACGTGGGTAAGGCGACTGAAACCCAAGCGAAGCGAGGGCGAGTTGCTATATTTGATATCTAACAAATTATTGTTATTACATAGAGTTTTATCTAACTACTATAATTATTATTTATATATTTTGACTACAACTTAGAGACAGCAAAAACAATATTAAAATGTAATAAAATCAACAATATAATTTTCCTTTAATCGAGGTGGTAAATTGTAATCATACTCAGTCACCACATGAACAATAGTTTTATACGTTCTTCTAATAAATAAATATCAACATAATTGAACGTATTGTTACCTATATAAAATGCTCAGAAATTCTGAAATATAAGTTCGGGGAAAAGTTTCTTCGCATTCTATATGAAAATTCAAGACTTTTTTTTTAAGGTTTATTTATATTTAATTACAATATATATGTGCCATTTTATTCTTGCTGTGTGGTAGCGGCTTCGAATACTACCAACCCTTGCTTTGCTCGTGGGTGTCGTAAAAGACGACTAAGAGCGCTAGATTGACCCGGACCAACTCCATCTGGTACCATTTGGGTCAACGATTACATTCCCAAGGAGGGTTGACGTCAGGCAGGCGGCCGGTCATAAAAGTCATTGCCGAAACTTTTTGCAATATGTCAAAACAGATGACATATTGCGTCGACCCCAAGTAATTGGGATAAGAGCAAGATGATGATGATGATGTGCCATTTTATTCGATGACTGTCTGCTATCTTGTTGATAGTGATATGATCCCGTTGGTGTAGAAATGTGGAGAATTTTGATACAAAAAATAACATGACAAGTAGCTTTGGCCTCTCTTGATATTAACCTAATACTGTATAAAAAATTCCCGAGACGGAAACAGGTAGACATCTAAAGATGCAAGATCAGGCTTATATGGCGGATGCATTAACATCTCCCAGCCAAACTCTCTTAATTTTTATTGAGTGACTAAAAATGTGTTTGATCTAGCGTTATCGTAATGAAAGGCCACACCTTTTCTGTTGATTAATTCCGGTCGCTTTCTATCAATTTCTTACTTTAATTTCATCAGATGTTGGCAGTAGAAATCCGAATCGATGGTGCTGCCCGGCGGTAAAAGCTGATAATGAACTAATATCCTTCCAATCCCACCATACACACAGCATCATCTTCATGATGAGTTAACCCGGGTTTTGCCATAGTTCCACGACCTTTTTCGCACGGTCGTGCGTGATCTACTTTTTATCACTAGTTATCAATTCTTCAAAAACGGTACGGTTTCATTAAGTTTCAATAAAGAATCGCAAATGAGTACACAGTTCATTAGTTTTCTTTCAGTGAGCTTTTTATACCCAGCTTTTTTCAAATCGGTTAAAACTATTTTGTGGTCAATTCCCAGATATTCAGCCACGTCGTAACTACTGATATGCCGATCTTACCCCCACTTTTTGAAAAAATGGCGTCTATTTTATTAGTGACAGGGCGACTAGAGCGAGATGCATCTAGATCAACATTTTGGGATTGAAAACATTTAAACTAACTTTGTGCTACTTTTACTGACACTGCATTAAATCCATAACCGTGTCAAATTTTTTTCGCGGCTTGCGTTGCACTTTAATTTTTTTTTTGCAATAAAGTTTTAAGTGTATCGAATTTTAAATTAAATTTTCTTTTTTGAAATGTAACCTTTTTAATAGTATCAAAACCAGCTGGATGCAACTAATATAGCCACAGAGATTTTATTAAAAGGTTATACAGATTACACTGGTCAACAAAAAATATTTTTTTTTTGTTACCGTGGATATCTCTACAGATTTATATGCTTTTAAGTTTCCTGTGTTAGAATATATTAATGAAAGATCTGAATTGGCTCTAGTTTTTATGATTTTGGTGTATTTTATATTTACACTAATTTACACTTGATTGATTTAAAAATTTCCATATGGTGACGGAGTAAGAATATGATTTACCACCCCTATATATGTTACCTGTAGTTATAGTAAAATACTATTAAATTATATAATACACATATAATATCAAGCAAGAGAAGAAAAACTCGAAACAAAACTCTCTATTGTAGAGCAGCCTCGAGCCATTTACACACTTTAGCATAAATGATGTTGATGACACTTTATTATTTAGTTATATTGTTAACATTCGCTTTCTGCTCTCTAATTTAGCGCATCTATGTATCATCTAATACTGATAATAAAATAACGTGATTACTGAACTTTTTATTTGGTCAGTAAAATTGATACATAAAATATTAATTTATTCGTAAGTCTGACAGTAGAGTGAAGTAAGTTCACTGGGAATAAGATCTATTACCTTCTTGAAAATCGTTGCTTGTTGATAAAGTCATCATTGTAAGTGAGCAAATGTTAAGTAGAGAAAAAATCACATTGCTGCCACAACATATCATATGGTATGATAAAATAACTTGTGAAAGAATTGTACAGGGAAGGTAAATAAATACTTTAGATATATTTATAAGACATTTTTTGAACTGGGCATGGAAAGTCGAAACCTGGACTATGAAAGTCTATCATCATTAGATATTATTTAGTAATAAACTACAACCAACTATAAAGCACCAAATTACTATTAAATTATGTATAATGATGTCGAAAAGCTTAAAAGTTTTTGGCCCGCCTATAAGCGTAAAGCTACATTTATTCGCCACAGTTATCTGGATAGATTTTATGAAAATCTGAGAAATTATAGCAAGAAATATGATACTTATAGTGCTTCCATCGAGATCTTAAAGTGATAGAAGAATGATATCTGGGTAGATGGGACTGTCATATGAAGGCAAATTACTGCTGGTCTTTGAAAAGAGAATGTTGCCAAAAATATAAAGGAGAGCTAATAAAAGTTCATTTTTAAAGTTTAATATAAATTATTCTGCTTTTTATCTTCTAGGTACAATAATTATATATTAAAATAATACATATAGTAACAATATTCAGAAAATAGTTTATATTTATAAATATAATTGCTGCTTCCTTACCTTTCATACCTACTGTTTTTTTTTCATACAATGTAAAAATGAAAATTAAAAAAAACTAGAGCCAGTCCCCAAAAAACATTTATAATTTTATAAATAGTTTGTATCGAGCTAATTAAAACCACTCTTACATTAAGGGCAACAAAATCACTGTTGACCAGTGTTATACGCGAAAAGACTTTTCCGCAACCTCTCATAAGCTATGTTATTTATAAAAAATCATTGACTTTAAACATGGGACTGGAGCCCACACCTAATGAAACTTCGTTGGAATCGTCCTACCAAGTAAGTGAATGTGGGCTGACTAGATGGTTACAAATCCATTAGAATCTCGATTATTTTGTCGGTGAAATTATCAAGCACACTATCATAATATTGATATTGGATCCAATTTTTAAATTTGATTTTTTGTTGGTATATACATAATGTTTTTCGCGTGGTGACAGAGTAAGAATACAAATCACCATCTCCCTTGCTCGTAGATGTTGTAAAAGACGACTACGGGATATAATACGCATATAACATCTATGCAAGAGAAGGAAAACTTGAAATAAAATCATATAACAATTTGTCAGACCAGCTTGGTATAGTAAGGTCAATTTCCCTCCTGTTATGGAGGAGGGAACGGTGGGACATATATGTGCTGGAATGACGATGATGTTGAAACCATTTCACCAGCGTAGTTCAGTGGATCAATTTCATTCCTATTCTGGAGGAGGATCGAGCCCAGCATTGGGACGAATATAAACTGTAGTAATGATAAATACATAATTAAAACATCAATACACTTTTATAAACTCTTGTTTTCATTCAAATGTATCGTGCATCTCACCCGAGCCTTTAATTTTACTTCAACGTAAGATGAAATAGGCAATATTTTAGCCACGCCCACTTATGCCTACCAATCTATAAGATCCTTTCTCTCTGTTCATATGTAAATTAAACTTTATCGATGATACACCATAAAGTAATAACATAATATTTACTTTAGAAATTAACTAGCGTTTGTTCGTGACTTCGGCCGCGTAGAAATCATACGAGAACACCATGAAACATGATTTTTAATTGTAGGGTAAAATAAAATCAATCCCTATTACATACCTTTACGATGATATATAACTTTTGAGGGACTAATTTTCAGAATATTCCTCCCCGTATTTATATCACAGAAGTAACGCCGAAAAAATTAATCACTTATTCTACACCATAGGGGATAAAAATTGACAAAACACATGTTTCGAGAGTATCTTAATTTGAAAACAATGGATAAAGTTTTTCTTCTCAAAAAAAAATATTTCTTGTCATCATCATCATCATCATCACAGCACATACACGGCCCCCTGTTGGGCTCGGGCCACCTCTACTATGGGAGGGAAATTGACCTGCTACACCACACTGGCCAGACGTGTTGGTATAGGGTTTTGTTTCGACTTTTTCTTCTTTCGCACCGATGTTATATGCTTATTCAAATCAAATAATTTATTCTGCATAAGCCTCTTGAGGGCACTTACATATTGTCAAATTTATACATCATTTGAATACCATACAATATCTACTACCGGATCGGAACGCGGCCACAAGCCGAGAAGATCCGGCAAGAAACTCAGTGGGTTGTCATTTTTTTACCATCTTTGGAATACAATTACGTATAGGTACAACATATAGTCTTAGTTCCAGTGTGATCTCCTTCGAGATAGGATATAACTATTTTTTTTTAATTTAGTTCAAATAAAAAGAAAAGAAAAACATGGTTGAACCAGATCCTACAAGCAGCACCCGATCACGAGTTAACTACTAGAGCAGCCATCGCTCCCCTCAACCACTTATGCCCTTAGTCGTCTTTTACGACACCCACGGGCAACTGAGGGGGGTGATGTTTTTTAACTCCGTCATCATACGGAGATTTCTCGTGTAACATGAAAACCTTTGGGATTGAATGCCGTAATATTCTTTCTTCGTGACAGTAGTTATAAAATACAAAAGAAATTATTGTCTAAGTTTAATATTTCTAGTTCAGTTAAACACCCTTAGAAGATTAGGATTGCGGCTCTCTTGCTCACCGAATGAAGTGCAGTAAATTGCTACTACTAAGACGTCAATTGCCTGCTCAGTATGGTACTATCCCGGACGGACTGTCCCGTGGCTATAGAGAAGCAACTGTCGACAGTGTACTCCGAACACATGTAAATCCTACCTTTTTTTTTAGGGTGGGTCATGATCAGTGCACCCGCCGTCTAACTCCCTCTGGGGCGACAGAGGGGTAGCGCGCGCCCCCATGACCCACCCGTGGCACATCGCCTTCGTCATTGGGCCGACCACCGGTGCAGGGTGACTTGTCTGCAGTGATCGGTCCGACGGAATACCCCAGTCGCGGGGTACCCTCTCCATGTAAAACCTACCTAACCTATAATCGATTGATGTTTATTATGTTACCAATTTCTACCCTAATTTATGACGAGAATTATATCCAAGAGTGATAATCGTTGACCTCACGATAAAATAAGATATCAAATATAGCAAACCATTTGGTGAGCTTAGTATATGTAGCCTATGTCCATCTACGGCCAATGTGTTTATTTAAAGCATAAAAGACCTTTAATATTGATATAGACATAATAAGATGTTGTTAGCTAATTATGTAATAACGTAAGACAGAAGGTTCCTTAAGTAGGAACTGAATAAATTAAGTGAATTGGTATTACATCGATCTCACAACTTTTTATGGTAGAAGAAATGAATTGCGAGACTTGGTTTTTGTAAAAGTTTTATTTTTGATGGTACTTTGTCTTCTATTATACAATAGACCAAACTTTAAAAAAAATAATCGAGAGACTATTATTTTTTTATTGCTCATACGAGTTTAGACGATTTAGATGATTATTTTTTCATACGAGTTTAGACGATTATTTAGACGATTATTTTTTTATTGCTTATACGAGTTTAGACGATTTAGATGATTATTTTTTCATACGAGTTTAGACGATTATTTTTTTATTGCTTATACGAGTTTAGACGATTTAGATGATTATTTTTTCATACGAGTTTAGACGATTATTTAGACGATTATTTTTTTATTGCTTATACGAGTTTTACTGCTGGGCTCGAGCCGCTTCCCCAATAGGAGAGAAATTGACCAATTATAGCATGCTGGTCAGACATGGCACAGAGTTTTATTTCGAGATTTCTCTTGTACAAGTGTTATAAGCATATTTTATTTCTCTCTCGTCTTTTACGACATCCACGGGAAAGATAGAGAGTGTTGAATTGTATTCTTACTCCGCTATGACACGTAAAAAAATACTTAACAAATAAAAAACATACCGTGTGATGACGGAGTAAGAATACAATTCACCACCCTATCTCATATCCGTGGGTGTCGTAAAAGACGACTAAGGGATATATTACGCATATAACATCTATGCAAGAGGTGGAAATCTCTAAACAAAACCCTATACCAACCTGTTTGACCAGCATGGTATAGTAAGGTCAATTTTCCACCTATTATGGAAGAGGTCAGCAATGAGTCGTATATGAACCGAAATGATGAAATAAAAATCCCCGCTGATAATCCCCGCTGTCACGAACGACACTTAAATCTTAAGTAACTTTAAAGACAATCTAATTAAGATATAATGATTAAGATGATAATATATAATGATTATAATGATTCATAAGATATAATTATTGATTAGTAGGTGTTATGTTCATATGTTCCACAACTGAATTGGGATTCGTTATTGGATTAGAATGCCGACATATCGTCCCAAGTATAGTGGCTATGATACCCACCTAGTACTGCACGATCTAAATTTTTTTATTTATAGTCGGAGCTTTTTTAATTTTTATTTGTGTTTGTGGCAAATGAGCAAACAGCTCGCCTAATTGTAAGTAACACTGCTGCTTGTGGACCTTTACTAGGCCTTTTTTTTGGGGTGGGCTATTGTTAGCGCACGCGTTGCCCGGCTCCGTCCAGGGCGACAGAGAGGAGGCGCGCGGCCCCATAACAAACTGTAGCTCGTCGCTCTCGTCGTTGAGCCGACCACCGGTACCGATTTCCTTATCCTCGGTGGTCGGTCCGAACCTTTACTAGGGTCTATGAATGCGTGCAATAAGGGTTCGTTGATATTATAGGCATCACCAAAACTTACTACATGTAAACACCCCCAGACAGTTGGGCTTCGATTTTCTCGCTCATCGAATGAATTGCACAAATAAATTGCCACTACTCGGATGTCAATTTTCTGCTCAGTGTGGTACTATCCCAGACGGATTGGCCTGCGACTGTAGACAGATGACTCCTTATCCCTCATGACAGGAATCTCGTGAAGGCTGAGAAAGATAAACAGATAAAAATCAAGACTTAGCTCATGAGATTGTCGACATGTGGGATGTGGACACGGCCATCATTGTACCGATAGTCATTTCAACCAATGGTCTAATAGCCAAGAGTTTTGACCAACATCTTAAGAGACTCACGTTAGGTGGTTGGATTGGAGGTCTGATACAGAAGGCAGTGTTGTTGGACACGGCTCGCATCGTGAGAAAGTTCCTCTCTTTGGAGCCTTAACCACCGTCGGCTTGGTCCCTGTATTCGCCGCCGGTGGGTTAAAATGCTTTTTATATTTTTAAATATTTTTTATTTTTAATATTTAAAAAGGTATCTAGTAGTAAGCATGTTAAATAAAGAAAATAATAATAATAAGCTTTAGTTATCCCTTACAAAACAGTATAACTAAAAAATGTAATTTAATGTTTATGATTTTTGATAGTACATTGCTTAAGATTAGATTGTTAGTAATTTTTCTTTTAAATTTATTATATTTATTAGATGTAAGGGCCGCCTTTTCCGGTGAAAGCCTCCTCCAAATTATGCCAGCTTTCTCTCTCTTGTGCCATTCTTGGCCAAAGTGGTCCAGCAACTTCTACGATGTCATCGCTCCATCTTTTAAAAGGTCTACCTCTTCTCCTCTTTTTATATATTGGGTACCAGTTTGTAACAATTTGCGACCATCTATTGTCTGCTATTCTTTGGATATGGCCTGCCCACTTCCATTTACTACCACATAAAGTGTTCGGCAATTAAATTCTTGTAAAGTCCTTCGTAAAACAAATGTTATTTCTTTATTGCAAGGTTTTTTAAAGAAAGAAAGTCTTCATTCATCATTCATTTCATATAGGTCACACTGTTGGGATAGAGCTTCCTCCACAATAGAAGGGAAATTGACCTTACTATACCATGCTGGTCAGACAGGTTGGTGTAGGGTTTTATATCGAGTGTTTCTACTCTTGCAGATGTTATAAGCATATTATATCCCTAAGTCGTCCTTTACGACATCCATGAGCAAGATAGGGAGTGGTGAGTTGTATTCTTATTTCGTCACCACACAATTTTTTTTTATTTATATCGTTCTATTTTTTTTTATTGTGTTAGCAGGCACGGACCTTATTTTTAATGGCAAATTCGTGATTACGTATTAATTGATTTGTTGTTGTTAGTATTTTTTCTAATCGCTAACATATTTATGGTTACTAGAGTGTTATTTTTTATATTGTACCTTGATAAACTGGCTAAATCAGCAATCATTGATGTCGGCATCTCAGCTCATAAATGTTCCACTGAACCCAATCGTCCTTTTTTAGATAGGCAAAGTAACCTACTATACCATGCTAGTCAGAAAAATTATTACAGAGCTTTATTTCGAGTTTTCCTTCTCCTTCTATTTCTAGTTATTGCTCTTGTTATATGTATATCTTATAGGTTAGTCATCTTTTTAACCGACTTCAAAAAGGAGGAGGTTCTCAATTCGTCTGTATTTTTTTTTTATGTTTGTTACCTCAGAACTTTCGATTGGGTAAACCGATTTTGATAATTCTTTTTTTGTTTGAAAGCTGGTGCTTCCCGTGTAGTCCCATTTTAATTTCATCCAGTTTCGATAATGGCATCCATGGGAAAACCACATAAGTCTTTAATTTGCATTAAATATGTGCGCGATAAATGGACGAAAACTCAATAACAACGCCAACCGAAGCCGATGATTCTTTTTTAACAGACTTTAAAAAAGGAGAAGGTTGAGAACCTTCTCTTTTTTAAAGTAAATTCGACTTTAATTTTTTTTTTTTCATGTTCGTTACCTCAGATCTTTCGACTGCGTGAACCGATTTTGATGATTCTTTTTTATTTATTTGAAAGCTGGTGCTTTTCGTGTGCTTCAGTTTCAATTTAGTCCAGTTTTGAACGTGTTATCCATGAGAAAACTATTTAAGTCTTAAATTTGCAGTATATAGTACACATGGAAGAAAACTCAATATAACACCAACCGATTTCGATGATTCTTTTTATTGGATAGGATATACTTCAAGGGTAGTTTGATTAGGTTCTGATTATAGGATCTATGCTAAAGTAACGGTACTCTTCAATTCTTAGGAGCAAATTATCGACACTCGGCTGAATCTCTTATAGTATCCGGATATTTGAGTCACCTACTGTAATGTTGAACGGCACTGTCTCAAACGAGCAGCACTATTAGTAGGTTGACTCATAGGTAGAAAAAAAAAATGTGCACTTCAATTCACTAAAAATCAAACAATAAAAATAATTTTTAACAAAAAAAACCCGACTTCAAACAAAAAACAATTCCCAAACAAATTAATATGCACTAAAAAGCAAAAAAATAATTCTTGTACAATGTAGTGCCCGCCCAACCTTACAACAACTTGATGAAAAAGAAATAGAGTACTTAAAAGTCAATCAAATTATTACGACAATATAATGTAGTTACAATTATTATTACTTTTGGAGTCGGTGTCAGTCAACAAAACTAGGACACCGACAAACATACCGACATACACTTAATTGTTTAATTTTAGCAGTAACAGTAATTTTATTTTCATCATCACCGTTTCAGCTCATATGCGTCCCCCTTTTGGGCGCCAGCCTCCTATACAGTAAGAGGGAAACTGACTTACTATACCACGCTGGGTCAGACGTGTTGGCTTTTTTTTTTTTTTTTTTTTTATGGGTGGGCTATGGTAAGCACACGGGCGGTCCAATCCGTCCGGGGCGATGAAAGGACGGCGCGCGGGCCCATAACCCACCCGTACCCACGTCACCTCGTTGTTGGGCCGACCACCGGAGCAGATGTGACTTGTCGTCAGTGGCCGGCCCGACAGAATACCCTTTCGGGTAACGTCACCTCTCGACGTCCTGGGACGTCGGTCGCCGTCGCGCGGTCAGCCTCTCTGCGGGTGACGGACAATTCTCCGGTCCGATCACCCGCGGCCTCGGCTAGGGCGGCATTAGGCGCAGATACTCGCGCCTGCGCCGCCCGAGTCGCCGGCGGCGGAACGTGTCGCCGAATAGGAGCTCTACTCGCACACGATCCGCCGCCTCCTTTCGTGAGACCACGGCCTCACAGAAGGCGGCGACCGCGTCCCAGTTCCTGACGCTGTCGAGCATCTCCCTGGCGATGGTCGGCAGCATCAGGTCGGCACCGATAATCGCGACGAGTTCACGACGCTCCCCCTCCCACGCAGCACACACCTCGAGCGTGTGCTGCGCCGTGTCCTCGTCGCAATTGCAGTGGTGGCAGGACGGTGTGCTCTCCCTCCTGACAATCTTGTGCAGGTACTTCGCGAAGCAACCGTGCCCCGTAAGCACCTGCACCAGTCGGAAGGAAAGCACCCCGTGCGTCCGCTCCAACCACTCCATCAGCACCGGCCGGAAGGCCTCGACGGTCCTGACAACGTACCGAGGACTCTCCAGCCGAACTGCCCAACGAGCAATGACTTCCCGGCGGGCGTCGACCCGCCAGGCGGTGATCTCTTTTATGGAGACCATACCGCCGCGGGCGTGCGTCTCCGACACCCGCCGATAAATGTCGGCGAGCATCTCCGCCTCCAGGTCCCACGGGGGGGTTCCGGCTAGGAGGCACGCTGCCTCCGTCGCCACCGTGCGGTAACCACGTATAGCCCTGATCGCCATGACCCTCTGTGGTCGCCTCAAGAGGGCCCTCAGCCGGACGGTCAGGGACCCCGCCCACACCGGTGCGCCGTACAGGGCCATCGACCGGATCACCCCCACGTACAGCTGTCGGCACGTAGCGCTGGGTCCGCCCACGTTCGGCATCAGCCGCGAAAGGGCGGACGGCGCGCCGACAAGCCGGGAACAAGTCGATGGAGATGCTCCCGGAACCAAAAATGCCCGTGGAGCACCAGGCCCAAGTACTTCATGTGGGCCTGGATGCTAATGCAGACGTGTTGGTATAGGTTTTTGTTTCGAGTTTTCCTTGTCTTGCATAGATGTTATATGCATATTTTATCCCTTAGTCGTCTTTTACGACACCCACAGGCAAGAGGGTGTTGAATTGTATCCTTACTCCGTCACCACACGGATTGATTTTTTATTTTTATTTTATTTAAATAAACATAAAAGATTTTCTAATCTGTTTTGTTTATTAATTATAAAAATAATTATTTAAGATAAGATTCTTATAAAGGTAGTTAAAATTAAAAATATATATTTATATTCAAATTAGAGACATTGAAAAGACTTAAAATTCAAAAATTTAACAATAGTACATAATAAAATAATA
The DNA here is from genome assembly GCA_032191425.1 of Lymantria dispar. Lineage (NCBI taxonomy): Eukaryota > Metazoa > Arthropoda > Insecta > Lepidoptera > Erebidae > Lymantria > Lymantria dispar. The sequence goes on from CM063442.1 coordinate 1,086,304, forward strand.
ATATATGAATAATTTATTTAAATTTAATATATAATATAAATATTAATTTTAAATTTCAGTTTAATAATTAATGATATAGCAATATGCGCGATTTTATATTTTGTTGGATGAATTAGAACAATGCTAACTAACTAAAGACAAGTAGTAAATTGGGATCGAATCCTAGATCAATCAAAATTATTGATAATATTTTTCATAGCTTTCTTAAGAAAATAAAAATGGACCCCTGCGAAGTACGGAAGTGCGCCCGTTAGGCGGAAAAAGCTTCGTTCTTAAAATTAAAAGGTATATTAAAGTATACTACAGCTTTCAAATCTATAGGTAACAGTGAGGATCTGAAAAAAAAATTGTTTAAAATGCCTCTCACAAAAATTAATTAGAATAAAAAATATTTTTTTTTTGTAAATAAAAAAAGATACAAGAAAATTATTAATATTCCTTTATTTATAAAAAATATATTTACCGAAATATTTTTCTGCATGATTAAACTATCATTGTAATTTTATTTTTTACTAATTAATATTAATTAGTTAAATAAAAGCCTTTAAAAACTTACATTTCCATAATTTCCAATAACAACAGACGAACTTTTCCAATACTTAACTATTCACACAAATCCAGACACAATTTGTCAATTTAAACTGTTTTTAATCAAACACATACAACGTCCGAAGAAAAACGCGGTTTTAAAACTTTTCACGAAACAATAGTAGCGGCGAGGGTCGCGTACGTCCGCCACCCAAGACAACCGAGGACACACTGAGCTTGGAATCTTCTCAATACTCCGCTCTACCTACCCGCAACCAACGAACGCACCACTAAAACGATTCACTCAGTTACATGCTAAGATCGAAATTTGATCGCAGTTAGAACGGGTACTAAGATAGCCCGTTGGTTATTTAGACCGAAAAAGGTTGTTACGCATGCGCGCGGTCGTTCAACCCTTGCAGTGATGCTGCAGGCCTGATGAGCCACATTAAGCTCACCTCATAGTTGTAAGCTACCTGTTTTAGGCAGGGATGGCACCTTATATCCCGAGCTGTGTGAGGGTTAGATAGTGTCTGAGAGACGCGTGATTAATCGTTGTAATTGAATAGTTAAGTATTTATGAATAGTGAAATGGGTTATTGTAATTGGGTTTGGTTTATTAATTAAATTATTATAATAAATTAATAAGAATATTAATATTGTAATATTTTTGATAAATTTTATTTGCAATTGTTAACAAATTTTCCGTGTGGTGACGGAGTAAGAATACAATTCACCACTCCATATCTTGCCCATGGATGTCGTAAAAGACGACTAAGGGATATAATATGCACATAACATCTGTCCAAGAGAAGGAAACCTCGAAATGAAGCCCTATACCAAAATGTCAGTCCATGTTTTTTTTTTTTTTTTTTTTTATTGCAAACGGTGGCAAACGAGCAAACAGTACACCTGATGGTAAGTGTTGCTGCCGCTCATGGACCTTTACAAGGCCGTAGCCTACCGCAAGAAAGCGAAGGGAGTGTGAATGCGTGCATTGAGGCTCGGTAATACCAAGGGCACCACCAAAACCCTCCACACGCAATCACCCTCAGAAAGTTGGGCTTCCGGCTCTCTCGCTCACCGAACGAAGCACAGTAACAAATTGCTACTGCTCAGACGTCGATTTTCTGCGAGAGCATGGTACTGCCCCGGACGGACCGGCCCGCGGCTGTAGACAGATAACTGTCGACAGTGTGGTCCTACCACTCCTCAAATACGTGGGCTACGTTGATGAAACTAATTTATATAATTGTTATTTTTCGGGTGCCGTACCCTAAGGGTAAAAACGGGACCCTATTACTAAGACTTCACTGTCTGTCCATCCGTCTGTCTGTCACCAGGCTGTATCTCAAGAACTGCGAAGGCTAGAAAGTTGAAATTTTATACATATTATGTATTTCTGTTGCCACTATAACAACAAATACTAAAAACAAAATAAAATCAATATTTAAAGGGGCTTCCATTCAACAAACGCGATTTTTTTATAGATAATGGTACGGAACTCTTCGTGCACAACTACGACTCGCACTTAGCCGGTTTTAATTCCCATTGAAAAACCTAAGTAATTATAGATATATAGACTAAAGAGATTTTTCCATGTGCTGACGGAGTAAGAATACAATTCACAACCTTATCTTCATCTAAATCTTACTCGCGTGTATCGTAAAAGACGACTAAGGAAATAATATACAGATAATATCAATGCAAGTGAAGGAAAACTCTAAATGAAACCTTATTCCAGCACATCTGACCAGCATAGTATAGTACGTCAATTTCCCTCTTACAACGGAGGAGTGCCGAGCCCAACAGAGGGACGTGAAATTAGCTGAGATGATGAGAACGGGGAGACATGCTATAATTGACATTTTTGGCAGTTGGTGACTTTAGTTGTTATCATAAATTAGTTATATCGCTTTTGTCTGCTCTACTTAGGAAGTAAATGGACCACACTGTCAACTGTCGTCTGTTTACAGCCGCGGGCTGGTCTGGGGTAGTACCACACTCTCGCAAAAAATTGACGTCTGAGTAGTAGCATTTCGGTACCTACAGCACTTCGTTCATTGGGTGAGAGAGCCGGTAGAACTACTTTCTGAGGGTGTTTGGTGATGCCTTTAGTATCACTTAACTTTATTACACGCATTCATACTTCCTTTATTTTCTTCACGGTAGGCAGCGAACTAGCAAAGGTCTATGACTTACCATCAGGGGTGTTGTTTGCTCATTTGCTACCAGCAGAAATAAAATACTGATGCGCTTTTAGTCAGCTTTCACAACACCTACTAGAGAATAAAATATAAATACATTTCATCACTCCATTTATTGCCCGAGGTCGTAAAGGACGATTAAGGGTACATCCCTTGATCATATGCATATAACATCTGTGCAAGAGAAGTAAAACACGAAATAATACCTACTTGGTATAGACCAACACGTCTGACCAGCGTGATATAGTAGGCTAATTGCCCTTTTATTATGGAGAAGGCTCAAGCCCAGCAGTGAGAAGTATATAAGCTGAGATGATGATAATATATTTATTAACCCTTCACCAGGCGTGACAGAAAATTATTTTCTTTCAAAAGAATATAGCAGTATATAAAATGTTCAAAATACAAAAACTTGACTTTTTAAAAAAAGAAGGTGGATTTTTGACAATTCAATCCTTGCGCCATAAACGTTGTAAGGTACTCAAAATTTAAATTTGTTATTCTGTATCATAGATAGAGTATCATCAATCAATCGGAAGTAAGCTAAGAGAGCAGCCTGGTGCAGTCGCCTGATGTGACCTTACTTTACTCTGGCGCTTCTTAGGGGCAAGTAATGGGGGATGACAATTGTATTATTATTTCCTCGTCGTAAGGGTAATAACTCTGTATTACTCTGTATCAAAAAAAAAAATGAAGATTAATTGTTATAATTTGTAAGAATTACTTCTTGGTTTTATATTCCGTATTCCGATTCAACAACCAAATTTCATATTGTAATCTTCACCTGTAAACATTTACTGATATCGAGTAAAATAGGCAAAAAATGGCGTTTTTTTTGTGGATGGGAGCCTCCTTAAATATTTATTTTACTTAAATTTTTAACCCCGACGAAAAACAGGGGTGTTATAATTCATTTATTACCACTCGTAAAACGCCGTGACATAGCTGATTACATATTTTTACTAAAGATCATACAGAATCATATAGATGGTCCTGAGCTTCTATATAAAATTAATTTTAATGTACCATTTAAATCTAGTCGTTTCCATCCACTATTACAGATACCACTTGCAGCAACAAACTATAGGCAAAACAGTCTTATGATACGCGCAAGCAGAAGTTTTAATAATTTGAGTAAATAGCATGATTTTGACCCATTTATGACAAATATAAATGTAGCACGTAGGCTTTTAAGTCTAGATTTTTTTAATTAGTCTAACACAAGTAAAATTTATCTAAAGTGAATGTATTTTATGTATATTGCGTACAGTCATAATGCTCTCATTCAACTATACAATAACTATAAATGAAGACTTGTAATTAGCTAACAGAGTTATTAACTAGTAGCCTATTAAGATATAACTAGCTGTAAGTCTTCCATGTTGTACAAAATAAATAAATAAATAAAGTTGACGTCGATGTTTGTCTGTCTCTGTGTGTGTCTGTGGCATCGTAGCTCTCAAACGGATGGACCAATTTCGATGCGGTTTTCTTCATTTGAAAGCCAGTTTCCTGGCCATAGTTCTTAGCTATGTGTGGTTAATATCGGTCCAGTGTTGTAAGAGTATCAGCTCCAAAATGATGTAATGGTGTATGATTTTTTAATTAAATGCTTACGCGTGCCAATATAATCGTTAAAAGACAATTAATTGATAATTCCTGTTGAAGAGAACGTAATATGTCAGTTACACCCATTCTTCTAAGGATTTCCGTAATTCGGATTTTATCACGTAGAAAAATACCGACCCTCTCCATAGCACGTTGAGCGACTTTGAGATTTTTTATGAGGCCAACATTTAGAGACCACGTTTCAGTACCGTAAGTCATCGCTGGTATCACACACTGGTTGTAGACCTTTGTTTTCACTGCATAATATTGGTAGAGAAGATCCTCTTAAGTTGCCCGATCTTTTACTACACTAACGAGTATACATTACTCGGCTAAGCTTTGATCATTTTCATATTCCTCGCCATACAGCATCCATTGCTACAAAAATCTCTAAATCAATCTTAAAATCAAATATAATTCATATTAACACCAAACGCTTGTCAAATTACATCAATTACTTGAAAGATGTAACATTATAACCGCTGACCTCATCCAACATACTTCAATCTGTTACACCCATTCCACTTACAGACACAATGTCCGAAAACTAATAAATAAACGAGCGCGGTCTAAGATAAATCAAATCAGGTGTATTTCGAAGTGCCCATGGGATGAATAAATCGGTTTGGCCCGACTCGATATTAACGTTTTGACATTAATTGCCCTTGATTTAGACGCTGCGCGGCTAAAATGTGCCTGAGGGATTAAGGGATGTTGTACTGGATCTGTTGGGATGGATTTTCGCATTGTGAATCATGATTGGTTAGTAATGTGATAATGTTGGTTTGTGACTGTTTTGCATAGCAGAGGAGTGGATTTTTTAACTTGTGTTCATTTCTAATTAAAATTATTGCGGGTTTTGATATAATTTAATGATTTTATGATATATTTATTTATGATAGACACAACATATGAAAAACAAATTTATAAGAATAATAAAAAAAAAAGAGTTTGTCACAAACCGATCTCAACTCAGCATAATGCTGGCCGCAAATGATCAGCGCTGATCTGCCGTTGTTACCCGGAGGAGACATCACGCACATGCTCACAATTTAAAATCTAGTATCAATATTAATTAGTAAAAATGTACATTTTTATATACAGTATAACAGACAAGTAGTGAATACAGACCTGCTTCTCTATACTAGCTTAATAGGCCACGAAATGCTGCAGTACTTTTGTAACTTATAAATACACATTATTCTCATTCAGATTATAAAAATATAATTATAATTTCCAAAATAATATACATAAATATAATCAGAGGCCAGTAAATTTATAGGTGCCTAAAAATTAAAATCATATAACTAAAAAAAATAATAAAAAACAGCATTTCTATGGTCTTTCCAAGAATCAAACTTTGGTTATATCTTTATATACATAAATCCTCTGTTTCTGTGTTTGTAACTGAACTCTTTCTGAACGACTAGACCGATTTTGATGATTGATTTGTGGCTGTTCTGATGGATATGAGAATGCTTTAGATTAATAATTGGAACCAGAAGGCGGTGCTGCGATCAATTTCAAAGAGAATTCTTTTTCCTATTTTCTTAGATTTGAACACAACAATGTCTGTTGGGTCAGCTAGTTTATAGATATAATGCTAAATCCTAGCTTACAGGAGATAATGGCTGGAGGTAATGCTGTGAAATTAAGTCTATTTAAAATTAAAAAAAGCAAAGTGATGATTTTTCATTTCTAGATTAATCCATAACCGTAGAGTGGCGACTCCACATGGATTAATAATAGAGGATGTCACCACACATCACCATATCGTAATAATTAGACAAGTGAGCTCTATAAGAATGAAAAGCAGCATGCCAATCAACCTCAGGCCTAGGCCACTGAAGTCGAGGCCTGAGGCTAAAGTCTTATTTCGCAAACTGTGAATTTAAAAAAAATATTATGGTGAGCAGCATTTTAACACCACTAGTAATCGCCGCCTGTTAGTGATTTTCATTGACAAATGAGATTGATTCAGCATTAATGGACCGGCTGAAATTATAACTACATTGTAAGAACGAATAGAAAGTAATGAAGAATGAAAATTATTTATACTTGCCATAAGAGACTTACATAAAAAAAAAAATACACATATGTTAAACGAGGCTAATATGTTAATTCACAGTAATAATATCTTATATCTTTAAACGAGCAATTCTTGTAAATATATATATTTTCAGGATCTCGGCACCGACGATTTTGATGAAACTTGGCATACTAGAGGATTCGGGTCCAAAAAATCGATCTAGCTAGGTTTTATGTATAGAAAATGTTCTTTTGTCGGTGTTTTTAGCAAAACAATGACATTAGATGTTAAAAGAATATGAATTCAAATTTCGTTCTCAACGTCAAGAGTTACGGTAGCTCAGGTGAGACATTGACCGGTTTTAATTTTAGTTTTTGTGTGTCAAACAGCGTCGGATCGAATCTCGGTGTTATTATTATTCTCTTTTTGTAATTTTTTATATATTTTTCATTATTTATTTTTTATTAATATATCCGTAAATAAATTCTACAAAAATATTCCGAACGAAGCTCGGTCAACCTGATATTAGTTTTTTATTGCGGTTGATGACAAAAGAGCAAACCTGGTGAAAAATAATTCTGCCGTGCCTTTGCTAGATCTCACGTGTTCTTCTTAAGCTGGTAATAAATTTGTACCAAAATGTGGGTCATCATCATTATAATCTGATCGCATCGCAGCCCACATACGTCCCACTGTTGGGCTTGAGCCTCCTCTACAATGGAAGGGAATTGAACCTACTATACCATGCTGGTCAAACATGTAGGTATAAGGTTTTATTTATAGATTTCCTTCTCTTGCACAGATGTTATGTGCATATTATATCCCTTAGTCGTCTTGTACGACATCCACGGGCAAGATAGGGAGTGGTGAATTGTATTCTTACTCCGTCACCACACGAATTATTAATGTGGGTCAGAATTTAATAACTAATTTTCCATATCGGGTAGATAATTATAAATATCTGTAATAACGATGACTTGTTGGACGTGAGACATCTTAGTCCGCCCGTGACCATGAACGCTGTAAAGTATTCGAAACGTCGGGCAATCAAAAATCAAATACAAACGCTATAAAATCCGTAAAATAGTTTAAAACGCATTCATTCATTTCGGCTTATTAACGTCCTACAGTGGAGCTCGAGCGTTCTCCATAGTTGAAGGTATTGTGTTGAACTAAAAATATCCTCATAAAATATTTTGAATGTATAAAACACCTTTTTCAAAGACAAAAATATAATCTAACTTTTTTATTGCAAACGGTGGCAAACAAGCAAACAGTGCACCTGATGGTAAGTGTTGGTGCCGCTCATGGACCTTTGCAAGGCCACTGCCTACCGTGAAGAAGGTGAAGGGAGTCTGAATGCATGCAATGAGTTTCGGTGATACAAAAGCGTGAAAATAGTTCGTGTGGTGACGGAGTAAGAATACAATTCACCACCCCCTATCTTACCCATGGGTGATCGTACGAGACGACTAAGGGATATAAAACGCATATAACATCTATGCGAGAGAAGGAAAACTCGAAATAAAACCCTATACCAACACGTCTGACCAGCGTGGTATAGTAGGTCAATTACCCTTTCATTATGGAGAAGGCCCGATCCCCACAAGGGGGCCGTATATGGGCTGAAATGATGATGATGATACAAAAGCATCACTAAAACCGCAACACGCAAACACCCTCATTAAGTTGGGCTGCCGGTTCTCTCGCTCACCGAACGAAGCGCAGTAACAAATTGCTACTACTCGGACTTGTGTGGTACTATTCCGAACGGACTGGCCCGCGGCTGTAGACAGACAACAGTCAACAGTATGGTCCTACCACTATCAGTAACAAGGATTAAACTGGATACTCGACAACCCTTGGTCCCATCTCTGGTATCTTATACATTTACTATGAAAACAGGTAACATTGAATAAGGAAGATAGCAAGCTATTCAGGAACCATTCAATAGATTGATTTTGCTAGTCATCTTGACACGAATATGTGACGCGTCTCATCCTAATATTATAAGATCGCAATGCTACTGTTTATCTGTTTGTTTACTTTTAGTACTATTAAATACAGATATTGATATTTCAGTAGTTTATTTGATATTTGTTAACTAATTTAACTTATAGCAACCCGCCCTCGCTTCACTTCGGTTTCAGTCGCCTTACCCGTGTAGTTCCCATTCCCGTGGGAATACCAGGATATAATATAGCCTAAGTTACTCAGAGTTCATGTAGCATTCTAATAGTGAAAGAATGATCGAAATCTGTCCAGTCGTTTTTCAGTTTATTCTTAACAAACATAAAATTCAATGTTTTCTCTTTATAATATTAGTGTAGATTCACTCATTTTATTTTTCGTCATTCAATTCAGCTTCAATTTTTTTTTATTTGGGCAAACTGATGACAGTTTTTTGCCCGCAGTAGTAAATAGATCATTCACGGTATTACGATATTTCACTCTCACAGCAAATCTGCACATAAAGATAAACTATTTGCTACTACACTTCGTTCGGTGCGCGAGAAAGCAGGAGCCTCAAACCTTATCTGCCGGTAGGTAGTGGCCTAATTTTCCCTCATATTACATTGTTCTATGAGTGAGTTGCCTATTCATTTGCGATCCAAGGTTAATAAAAAAGGTTTTCTGAATTATCAGTAGTATAAACAAGCTTTCCCAAAGGGTCTTAGACAGAAAATGAGCGATTATAGTTAGTATTATAAGTGTCCCATGAGAGTGCCACTGACTCTATGCCATAAGAATGCAATGTAACCCCCTATCTTACTCGTTAATGTCGTAAATATGATTCAGGGATTATAATATGCATATTTTTGCAAAAGAAGTAAAACTTGAAATACCAACCCGTTTGACCAGCGTGGTATAGTAGGTCAATTTCTTCCCCCTTGTGGAGGAGGTTTAAGCACAGGAGTGGGACGTATATGGGCTGTGGTACTCCTTTCGCTAACCCTCCTGTCATATGTCATCTCTATGTTCACCTACTTGATATCCAAGTTATATTTTCCTTGAAAATATGACTTAAAATTTTTGATATTTCAACCAGAATTCATTATATTAAATTGTATCGTCATATTGACATAGTTATTGAAGTATACCAGATACTGTTCATTAATTTAATTTAAATGCCACGGGACTACGGTTGAAACCACAAATAAATATTGGTTTGGGGTTAAATGTAACATCGATACTTTATTGTTGGCCCCTCGTTCGGATCCCTCAATTGACTTTTAATAGTTCATAGGACTTGGTACGTTTTCTCTCACCCTCGCAGTTACGGATTTAAGTGTTTTACGAAACGAATCTTTTATAGTCTTGCTGCAATACTAATATGTTAAATTTGAATGAATATACTTTTATATGGTGACGAAGTAAAAATATAATTCATTGTCCTATCTTGCCCATGGGTGTCGTAAAAGACGACTAAGGTATACAATCATCATCATCGTAACTAATATACGTCCCACTGCTGGGCTCGGGCCTCCACAATGGGAGGCAATTTGACCTACTATACCTTGCTGGTCAGACGTACTGGTATAGGGTTTTATTTCGAGTTTTTCTTCTCTTCCACAGATCTTATGTGCCTATTATATTCCTTAGTCGTCTTTTACGACATCCACGGGCAATATAGGGAGTGGTGAATTGTATTCTTACTCCGTCACTATACTGTAAGGTATATAATATTTATAAAAAATTATGCAAGAAAAGATAAATTCGTAACTAAATCCTGTGCTAACAGGTCTGACCAGCGTGCTATAGCAATTTAATTTCTTATTGTGAAGGAAGCCTGAGGCTGACAATGAGACTCATGTGGGCTGAGATGATAAAATGAGTTTCTATAATCCCCTATTCCTTCTTCTTCGTTTGGCTGAATATCGTCCGGTCAGATCCCATCCAACCATTTTGAGTGACAAAAAGTCTATATGACCAACCGTGTGGCCTTTTCCCCTCCTATAATGGAGCAGACCTGACCCGAACAGTGGGACGTATATATGTATATATAATCATCATCATCTAAGCCCATATATATGATGATCGAAATATGGATGAATGGAATATCGTGCAGTTCAGTCCAACAATGAATAGTACCATTTCTCACTCTGCACGTAGTTGTTATATCATAATCAGTAAAATTAAATATTTTGAATAATCCTCGAAATAAACTAAAATAATAAAAAAAATATAATACGTTCCCTTCAAGGAATTATGAATTAATTGTCATTTGACGATTATACTGGCACGCGTGAAGCACCTAATCTAAAAATCATACACCATTATATCATTTTGCAGCTCGTACACTACTGGACCGATATTAATCAAATATAGCTAAGAACCACTGCAAGAAAACTGGGTTACAAATGAAAAAAACCACATCGAAATCAATCCATCTGTTTAAGAGCTACGATGCCACAGACACACACACATACACACACAGACAGACATCGACGTCAAACTTATAACACCCCTCTTATTCGTCGGGGGTTAAAAAGACGAGTAAGCGCTTATTAAAGAGCAAGATTGTATGTGATATCGTGTGCTCTATATAAATATTTCCGAGGAAGATTGCTGTTTGGCAGGCGGTCGGTCATAAGACTATTGCCGAAATTTTTGCGATATGTAATATAGAAGAATAGAAACTGCATCGTCTCCAAGTAATTGGCATGACAGCGGGATGATATTCATATACTCCCCGAAAGAGTGGCTGATATAGGATTACAGACACCACTGTTTTTTTATTGCCAATAGCAAACAAGTACGCAGCATACCTGATGGTACATGGACCTTTGTAATACCAGGGACACAGCCAGGCTATTGCCTACTATGAAGAAAATTCTCATCTTAAACCTCTTTTAAAGATAAGCATATCATAGTGATCAGGAAACGCAGCAGCAGGTAGTTCATTCCGGAGCTTGCACGTACGTGGGAGAAATGATCGCTGGAAACATACATTTGAAGACCATAACGTTTTCAGGTGAAATGAATCAACTTTGCTACGTTGTCGAGTGGTACATTGGTAAAACGGTAACGGTGGTACCAAGTCAAACAGTTCCTCAGAACACTCCCCGTGAAAGAGTCGGTAGAGTGTACAAAGCGATCCAAAGTCTCACCGCCGCTCCAATGAATCCAATCTGTCCGTAACTGTATTCTTACTCCGTCACTACACCACCCTTTCACAAGTTTATCCATTTTTTATTAATAAATTCAAACGGAGTCATAGCTCAAAATTAGTGTAGCCTTTATAATAGCCATCTAACCAATAACCTCAAAGGTGAATACCGATAACCGCGCTAATATGCACGTCAATACTTTAGCGTGCGACGATATTAAGTTATACTATTTTGGGCCGTTACTTTACTTGTTCGAGAATATATATATAGTCTTAGCAATTGAAAATTAATAGTATTATTTTCTAGGTAATGATAAGAGTTGAGATAAGAGATAAGAGAGTGAGTAAGAGTGAGAGATAAGAGTTTTTCCGTGTGGTGACGGAGTAAGAATACAATTCACCACCCCCTATCTCACTCGTGGGTGATCGTACGAGACGACTAAGGGATATAAAACGCATATAACATCTATGCGAGAGAAGGAAAACTCGAAATAGAACCCTATACCAACACGTCTGACCAGCGTGGTATAGTAGGTCAATTACCCTTCCATTATGGAGGAGGCCCGAGCCCAACAGTGGGACGTATATGGGCTGAGATGATGAATGATAAGAGTAAGAGCCATCACTGATCCCTTCTCTTACGCGTAACTATACTAAAAGACGACTAAAGGATAAAATATATATCTTTATATATATATTTCAAATGGACTTACATTTTCGGTTCAGTGATGATGTGTTATTTGAAACTAAAACACTTAATATATAACTTCTTACGTCCGTAGGTAAGTACACACATACGTTTTTAGGGTTCCGTACTCAAAGGGTTAAAACGGGACCCTATTACTAAGACTTCCCTGTCTGTCGGTCCGTCTATCTGTCACCAGGCTATATCTCAAGAACCGTGATAGATAGACAGTTGAAATTTTTACAAATTATGTATTTCTGTTGCCGCTATAACAACAAATACTAAAAACAAAATAATATAAATATTTAAGTGGGATTCCCATACAACAAACGTGATTTTTATAGATGGTATGGTACGGAACCCTTTGTATGCGACTCAGACTCGCACTTAGCCGGTTTTTTACTTTATTTGATTTTGATATCTATCAGCATAAATATAAATAATATTAACATGGCTACAGGTATAGTGTTACTGTTAACACTTCACCCGACCATATCAATGACGACTTATATGAATTTGCTCCATCCAAAACTGTCTACAGAAGTTTCACTTCAAAAATCACAGCCAATATTGGTATAAAGTATATTTTCTACACTTGTTACTTGTACAAAACATATACTCTAAAGATTATTGTGGTGTTTGTTATCAAGGCAGATAGGAGATGGGAGTTGAAACAAGTTTTACAACTTCAGTGTTACTTAGACAACATTGTGTTGAAATGGGACTTTGTACTTGCAGATTGAGCCCTCTGACTCCTTACTGCTTTAAAAAGATAATTATTTAGCATAACACTGCATATATTAGTAATATTTTGAAACTCGTTGGGAATATTTGAGAAATGAAAAACAACCATTGAACTCCCAACACCGTTGCCGTTACCGACACCTCCGTATTTAAGTTTCTACATATGTATATTGCCCCATTTACACGAGTTTGGGTTAAAATATACTGATAATATAACTATATACGTGTATATTTCCGTGTGGTGACGGAGTAAGAATACAATTCACTACCCCTTATCTTGCCTGTGGGTATCATAAAAGATGACGAAGGGATTACAATATGCAGATAACATCTATGCAAGAGATTTAAAGCTCGAAATAAAATCCTTTACCAACACTGTTCAATGCACATTGAACATGCAACGCAGCAAACTCAAAAGTAGAGCATGTCAACATACAAGTAAAGCATGTCAACATACAAATTTGCAAAATTAGCACTGACATGATTAAAGACGCTGCGTTACACTTCACACTTACGACACACTAACACAAAATGGTATATGTGTGTATTAGCAATAAGTAGTATATAAGGTGTACATTGTGTAAAATAAATCAGATTTGAATTTATTCATCTCTCAGTTACATCCCTCTCACTGTGGCCAAGACACCCTTAGCCGTCAGTTCTGATCAGTCAAGTGAGTCTGTTTGACTGGCAGTGAGAATTACCAATCCTCCACCCAACATCCATCTCACATCTACCTGTCACCTTAGGTAGCGCGGTGCAGGTATCCCATCATATAGGCTAGGAACTTAAGGGCTTTAGGTACATCAAACTATAACCTTAGGTTCTTCTGTCAAACACGGCGTTAGTCCACTAGCCCAGACTACGCCTGTACAAACACCTCTTACCAGCGTGGTATAGTAGGTCAAATTCCCTCCCATTGTGGAAGAGGCTGCAGCCCAACAGTAGGACGTACGTGAGCTCTGACGACAACGATAACTTGTTTAGAGCTGTTAAGCATTTTCAAGAAATGAAAAAATAAAAAACATTGAACTGGCAACACCGTTACCATTACCACACAGGGGGTTGTTATCGTGCATTCAATGAATTTAATATATTTTTAATTTAAATTGAATATCAATATTTTATCACCGAATCTACCACCGAATCGGAGAACTATAGTCACTAAGAAGATATGCCAGGAAACGCAACATGCTTGTTTTGTTTTTAATTACATATTTTATTTGAAATTATTCTTTTAAATTATATGTTTTTTTGTATACAATTATTTGTTCGTGTTGTAAGGTTTTCGAGTCGTGACCACGTATCGGACGAAACTGTATAGGGCGCAACTAACTAGATCAAACTAAATAGCTCGACGCCCTGTTCAAAGTTGCTGGGCAGCGTGGGATGCAGGCGGAATAGGACCTTTGTGGTAAAAGATAAGGAAGACATACGGCCAGCAGTTTCATTTAATTTAATTTCAAATAATATCATGTCATCGTAGCTTCAATGTGCAGTGTGTGCGTGCATGCGTTAGTTCGTGCATGCATGTGTATGGGCGCGTGCGTTAATGCGTGCGTGCGTGCATTCATGCGTTAGTGCGTGCATGCGTTTGTGTGTGTGAGTGCATTAGTGCGCCAAACTGCGTGTATATACACATATACAGGCACAGCCAAATATTATCATCAATATATAGTATACAAACAAACAGACAAGCCAAAGTATCACCATATTATTACATAAATAAAGATATTGCAACTCATAGTCCGGCTCACATGTGTACTGAGCCAGCATTAAGATAACACTTTCAAAGAAACACTTGCCATACACTAAGAATATCTCAATATATTCAATCATACAATGAAAGGCTTTAATTTTTTCCTGTTCACTTATCTTATAGTTTTGTAAAATATGTTCTATTTTGTTTAGAATACTAAATTTTTTTTTTTTGGGGTGGGTTACGGTGGAGGCACTCCTCGTACCACTCCGTCTGGAGCGACAGAGAGGCGTAAGCACGCACACCCGTAACCCACCCGTAAAGCACGTCGTCTTCGTCATTCGGTCGACCACCGGTGCAGAGTTCCTTGACTTCAGTGGTCGACCCGACGGAATACCCCTCTACAGGGATTACCCTCTCCCATCAACATCCCCTACTGGGACACCGAGCGCCATCGCGAGGGTGAATACTAACATAAACATCATCTCAGTCTACACACGTCCCACTGCTGGGCTTGGATCTCCTCTATTGTGGGAGGAAATTACGACCTTCTGTTACTGTACTATACCACGCTTATCAGATGCGGTGGCATGTGGCCTTATTTCGAGTTTTACTTCTCTTTCAATGTTATTAGCATATTTTATATCATAGTCGTCTTCAGTTTTCTGAGGGTATTTTCATGTGGTGGATTTTGCTAATGTCTTTAGTATCACCAAACCTCATTGTATATATTCACATTCCCTTTCTTCACGGTTAGTGACGGCCTAGTAAAGGTTTATAGGTCCATAAGTAGTATCATTTAGGTGTGCTGTTTGTCACCAATAGCGATAAAAAAAATAGATTAATAAGAGTGGGTCAATGGTAGAATATAAGCAGCTAAGGGCGAGTCGGAGTCGCGCATGAAGGGTTCCGTACCATTCTCTATAAAAAGAGCAAAAAAATCGCGTTTGTTGTTTGTTGTTATAGCGGCAACAGAAATACATAATTTGTAAAAAAATCAATTGTCTAGCTATCGCGGTTCTTGAGATGCAGTCTGGTGACAGACAGACGGACAGACGCACGGAAAGACAGCGAATTCTTAGTAATAGGGTCCCGTTTTTACCTTTTGGGTACGGAACCCTAAAAATATTACATTCTCTTCAACAGGAATTATTAATTAATAGTCATTTATCTAGTAGGCCTCATATCAAGGCTCAAAGTCATTCAGCGTGCTATGGAGCGGGCTATGCTCGGGATTTCTCTGCGAGATAGAATTCGGAATACGGAAATCCGCAGAAGAACGGATGTAACCGACATAGCACGAAGAATTAGCACGCTGAAGTGGCAATGGGCAGGCCACATCGCTCGACGAACCGACAACCGCTGGGGAAGAAAGGTTCTCGAGTGGCGACCACGTATCGGACGACGCAGTGTAGGACGCCCCCCCACTAGGTGGACCGATGACCTAGTGAAAGTTGCTGGGCGTCGTTGGATGCAGGCGGCACAGGACCGCACATTGTGGCGCAACATGAGGGAGGCCGACGTCCAGCAGTGGACGGCTGTAGGCTGAAATGATGATGATGATGATGAGTTATTTATCTCCACTGGCACTCGTAAAGCACCTAATCGAGTAATCATACGCCATTATATCATTTTGGAAAAGAGCTGATACTCTTACACTGCTAAACCGATTTTACCAAACATAGCTAAGAACCATCGCAACCAACTGGATTTCAAATGTAAAAACTGCATCAAAATCGGTCCATCAGTTTGAGAGCCACGATGCCACAGACACACATACACACACGCAGACAGACAGACATCGACGACAAACTTATAACATCCCTCTTTTTGCGTCGGTAGTTAATAAGTGGTGTTAGCACATTATAATTTTAAACTTGGGAATTCTCTTGCGAAACTGACCCTGAATTGTAAGCTGATGATCAGCCTTTTATTGCCTACTAGCTGACCCGGCGAACTTCGTACCGCCTTTTTTCGAAATCTGGACAGTCTTGAACGTGACTCCTGGGGTCGCCTCTATCGCGCGGCGTTGAGAAAGCTACATCCTCCTCCGCTCACCGAAATCTTCCAATCCGGCCTCCTCATCAGGGTTGTCGAGGACCTATTCCCACCGCAAAAAACTTCCCCAATCATTGCTTTGCTGCACAGTAACCGGGAACTGCCCCGCCACGGACGCGGAGATGAGGCGGCAGTGGCGAATGTACGTGTTAAATCTATCACTCTCCGGCCAGACGGTTTACCCTAATAGGTGCTGGCACTGGTCCTTGAGCACCTGGTACCATCTTACATATACATCAGATACATCTTACGGGTCTGTACAACGCTTGAATAGCGTTTGGCCAGTTCCGTGGATGTTGAAAGGACGAGAGGCCGATGCTCCTACCGAAGGTGGGACGGTCTCCGGCCTCGGCCACAAACATGTCAATATAATGGTATTATTGATAATTTAACTGGATTGAATTCACGGATAGTGTTATATTTCCTTAATCCGCAATTTTACGCCATTTGTAGGAGGCTGATAAATCATGATCATAGTCTCAACCCATACACGTCACACTGTTGAGCTCGGGCCACCTCCACTATGGGAGGGAAATCGACCTACTATACTACGCTGGTCAGACGTGTTGATATAGGGTTTTGTTCCGAGTCTTCCTTCTCTTGCATCTATACAATTATACGCATATTATATTCCTTAATCGCCTTTTACGACACCCCCGGGTGGTGAATTGTATTCTTATTCCATCACCGCACGAATAATACTAAAACCAAACTGACAAAAACTGAAACAAAATAATTACGAAAAAAGGCAGTACGAGGTTCGCCGGGTCAGCTAATAAATACTAAAACAAAATAATTACGAAAAAAAGGCGGAATGAACTACGAAGATCGCCGGGTCATCTAGTTTTAATAAAAAATATCTTTTCTATTAATTTTCTTCTATACAAACTTTGTCCTAACAATAAAAAACACAATAAAAAAATATCCAATTTGATGCAGTCGATCGGAAGTTATGGGCGTACTTAATATGCGTACGCGTATGCGTGTGTGTACTTAATATATTTTTTTAATCTAGATCCACATAAAATTATGCCAAAAATAACGAACTGACGGAACGAACATCAAATGTTTGACAGGTAAGAACAATTTGTATCCCCTCTGAGGCGCGCCGACCGCGACCCACCCACAAAAAAAAAAAAAATGGGCAAATTGATTGCTTTTTTAATTTATTTTTTTAGTATTTTACTCGCAAAATTGCCGTATTTTCTCACCGTTTAAACCTTCCCTGGACTTTCAGAAATAATTCAAGACCAAAATTAGCCAAATTGGTGCAACCGTTCTCGAGTTTTAGCGAGACTAACGAACAGTAATTGATTTTTATATATATAGATTAATTTAGTCACATAAAGCATATCGGTCATAAATATGACCATCATGCTGGAGCGTACTCTGTAGTGAAAGGAAAATTTATTTACTAAACACCACGCTAGTTAGAATCTTCGATGTTAATTCGAATGTTCCTTCCATTGATATTATTTTTTATTGATTGAGTTTTTGCCGTAACCCAGAAAGACACTTTTTATTTTTTCATCATCATCATTTCAGCTCATATACATCCCACTATTAGGCTGGAGCCTCCTCCACAATGGGAGGGAATTTGACCTACTATACCATGCTGGTCAGACATGTTGGTATAGGGTTTCATTTTAAGTTTTCCTTCTCTTGCACAGATGTTATGTGCATATTATATCCCTTAGTCGTCTTTTACGACATCCACGAGCCAGATAGGGAGTGGTCAATTGTACTATTACCTCATAATACGGATAAAGGTCACAACATTAACTAAACTAAAGCCAATTAAAATGGCTTGAATTATGAAAATAATTTATTATAAAAGCTAGACTAAATATCGTTAAAATGCACTATGCACACAATATCTCAGTGATGCGAACAATGCACGTCCCGCGGGATCCCGGGGCACGGGATTGTAAGTTATCGTTATTAATATGCCGTAACTCGGATTATAAAGATGCCAATTTTCGTATGCCCGGGATTATTAACGAGGTTTACCGTGCATACGAAACAAAGCTCTTTTAATCCCTATAGAAGCCCGCGCATGGGTTTAGAATAATATTATTTAGGAATATAACGAAATAAGGTCAGTTTAGATGCTTGTATTATATCATTATTTTAAATATTAATGGTATTCATGAAACCCGTTTAAATTCTACTTAAGTTCTCACCATTGAGCTCGTGCCTCTCTTCAGAGATATTAATCTACTATGGTAAGAATTAAAAAAATATTCCGTGTAGGGACGGAGTAACAATACAATTCATTATTCTCTTGCCCGTGGGTGTCGTAAAAGACGACTAAGAGACATCTTGTGCATATAATAAATATGCCACAATTCACGCAACTAACATCTATGCTAGACAAGCAAAACTCTACATAAAACCCTAGACCAACCCATCTGACCAGCGTGGTGTAGTGAGTTACTTTCACTGACTAATAAGGAGGAGACCCAAACCTAGTAGTGGGACGTAAATAAGCTGTGATGATGATGATATTTACTATAGTATTTTTTTTTCATTGCCAACGGTGGCAGACGAGCAAGCAGCACACCCGATGGTAAGTGAAACTGCTGCACATAGACCTTTGCAATACCAGGGGCACAGCCAGGCCGCTGCCTACCGTGAAGAAAATACTCTTCTTAAACCTCGTTTAAATAAGGACATGTCATAGTGCTCGGGAAACACAGCAGCAGGTAGTTCATTCCAGAGCTTGCACGTACGTGGGAGAAATGATCGCTGGAAACGTACAGTTGAAGACCATAACGTTTCCAGGTGGAATGGACGAACTCTGCTACAATGTTGAGTTGTACGTTGGTAGAATGGTGACGGTGGTACCAAGTCAAACAGTTCCTTAGAGCACTCGCCGTGAAAGAGTCGGTAGAGTACACAGAGTGACCTAAAGTCTCTCTGCTGCTCCAGTGACCCAATCCGTCTGTAAGATTGGGATCCCCGACGATTCCAACAGCGAACAGTAAGAATGAAAAAATATTCCGTGTAGTGACAGAGTAATAATACAATTCACCACCCCTTATCTTTCCCATGGGTGTTGTAAAAGACGACTGGGGACGAATGGGTTGTAATATAGAAATAGCATCTATTCTAAAGAAGGAAAATTCTACATAAAACTAATATGACAACTAATCTGACCGTCATGGTATAGTAGGTCAATTGCGCTCCCATTAGGGAGGAGGCCCGAGTCCAACAGTGGGACTTATGTAGGGTGAGATGATGATTATTATAGTAAGCTTACAATCATCACTATTTTTTCCTTTCTTACATCGTCATCATCATTCATCATTTCAGCCTGTCGCCGTCCACTGCTGGACGTAGGCTTCCCTCATGTTACGCCACAAAGTGCGGTCCTGTGCTGCCTGCATCCAACGACGCCCAGCAACTTTCACCAGATCGTCGGTCCACCTGGTGGGGGAAACATAATGATCGACAAATTCGAGAAACGCATTGTTAACTAGGACCGGTACAGCACTGACATTGGCATTTAACATGACTTTCATCTTGTCCATGTTCATTCGTAAACCCACTAGTTGGGGTACCCTCCTGAGATCATTGAGCTTGGTGCCAAGATCCTGCATGGATTCTGCCATAACGACGGTTCCTTTCTTATGTGCGTTAAAATAAGACTAAAAGGTACCAGCAGCATTATACTATTGAGATATCTTTACAGTATTTAATATCATTACCTACAGCTCAAATACAGCCCAGTGCTAGGCTCGAGCCTCCTCTACAATGTGAGGGAAATTGACCTACTGTACTACGCTGGTCAGACGGCTTAGCGGTACAAGGTTACTTTTGAATTTTCCTTCTCTTCCATAGATGTTATAATTATGCATATTATATCCCTTAGTCGTCTTTTACGACATCCACGGGCATATAGATAATGTTGAATTGTATTTCTATTTAATCACCGACACGAAACAGTATTTAATATGTAAAAACTGATTAGCAAATATCTAATTTAATTCGCTCATTTTACTTACTGCGTCTATTTTTAGTGTGAATGAAAAATAGTATTATATTTCCTCATAGCTGAGGTGGATATCTATATTTTGAATAAGTTTTATGGCGTGTTAAAGAGGATTTTTTGATATTGAATATTGCCTTCCTCGATTGTCCTATTTCTTACGAACTTTATATTTTTCAGAGAATAAAGAATTCTAGAATGCAGTTGTGGATTTTTTGTAACAACTGTTCAATACTTTTTTGTTGAATATATACTCATGTTTTTATTTTATAAACTAACAGTGTGCAATAGATTTTAAATATTTTTTTTTGGTTTATTTCATGGCAAGAAACAAGAGGTAACAACAAAAGTAAGGCTTTCATAAAAAAGAAGTCAGCAACTTTCTCCTGGCAAACGGATGGTCATTCAGCTTTTCCTCCTGCTAGACATAGGCTTCCCTTATGCTTAACCATAAAGTGGGGTCCTGTGCCGATCGCATCCATGACTCTCAGCAACTTTTTAGTCATATAAGAGGATATAATCGTATTCGTCACATAGCGTATTAAATAATTTCAAACAATAAATTAAGATCAATTTAAAATCACGTAGTAAAAATACAATTCATTAGACCCTTTCTAGGAGTTGTAAAAGATGGCTAAGGTATTTAATATAGATGTAATATCTATGCAAGAGAAAGTAGATTACAAATAAAATCGTATAGGATGCATATTGTTCATGCTGCGAGATTGACCAGCGTGGTAAAATAAATCAATTTACCACCCCGCGTTGTGTAAGTGCGATAGTAGAACGTATATGAGCTGAGACAATGATGATGATGAGGATATTGAAGATAATGATTATAGTAAAAATCATCAAATTAGTAAATTATTAGTACTTTAGCAATCAATGATTTATTTAATGATTTCTGATGTTTACGCGAGTACTACACATTTTAAATAAAACTACTTTACGGATTTTATCGCGCCTGTATTTGATTTTTGATTGCCCGACGTTTATTGCAATAACGATGACTTGTTGGACGTGAGACATTTTAGTCGGCCCGTGACCATGAACGCTGCAAAATGTTCGAAACAGGCAATCAAAAATAAAATCCGTAGTTTCAAAGATTTATTGTTTTCTCTATTTCAAACCAAAGTGCGATTGAGTGATAACCGAAGGAGCAAAATGTTTGAAACGAACTGTAAATTTATTAGCAATATAGCTTTCCGTGTGGTGACGGAGTAAGAATACAATTCACATTTATCTTGCCCGTGGATGTCGTAAAAGACGACTATGGGATATAATATGCACATACCAAATGTGCAAGAGAAGGTAAACTCGAAATGAAATCCTATACCAACATTTCTGCCCCGGACGGAATGGACGGCGTGTGCGCTTACCATAGCCCACCCATAAAAAAAATACCAACATGTCTGACCAGCATAGTATATTAGATGAAATTCATTTCCATTGGCCTCCTCCAGGAGGCCCGAGCCCAACAATGAGACATATGTGGGCTGCGATGATGATGATGATTCCTTGACATATAATTACAATTTATAAAAAAGAAATTAACTGCACAGATGGCGTAGTGATCAAAATACCTACCTTTATTTTTTTTTTTTTTTTTTGTGGGTGAGCCGCGGTCGGCGCGCCTCCGCACCACTCCATCCGGGGCGACAGAGGGGCTTAAGCACGCAACTCCCGCGACCCACCCGAAAACCACGTCGCCTTCGTCGTTGGGCCGACTACTGGAGCAGCGTTAACTTGTCGTCAGTGGTCGGCCCGACGGAATACCCCCTATTGGGGTACCCTCCCATCGACCGACGTCCCCCCCTCGGGGAGGACGTCGGTCTTTCCTCACGCGGTCGGCCTCTCGGCGGGTGACGGACTAATCCCCGGTCACGTCACCCGCACCCCGGTCACGTCACCCGCAATCAAAATACCTACCTACCCCTTCACGGTCTCGTTTCCTACGCAGGGCATTACTTGCGATCCACAAATTATTCTTCTGAACCTACACAGAAGTTGTATACATCTTTATCTTTATATATAAATTTCTTGTGGACGTGTGTAAGTCATTGAACTCCTCCTAAACGGCTGGAGCGATGTTGATGAAATTGTTTGTGTATGTTCAAGGGGATTCGAGAATGATTTAGATTTGCAAATGAACCCGGTAGTTGGCGCTGTTGTTGATTTCAAGGAGAATTCCTTTTATTTTATTTAGACAACGTCTGTTGGGTCAGCTAATTAATTATAAGTTTGTAAAGTCATCCACAATACATGGATTAGTTCCTTAGTGCAGGATGATGTCTTATAAAAAATAAGAAATTGTGTTGAAGTTCAAGTCTAATGAAGAAATCACCATCGCACAGCTTACAGCTTATAAATTCCACAAGGCTGTAGCAAATAAAAAAGTACGATATCGCCTACGAGGTGCCAAATTTTATAAATCCAATGTTGGAAATCCCGTATTACTCATATTACTCTCAGCAACGCCCCAAACCGAAGTTTATATCATAGGGATACCTTTGGGCCTTTTCTTTAGGTTAAAAGCCCTTGCACTCACCACTAGTCCGCCTAAAGGTAACAGCTATGTGAGGCTAGTAAGTCTAGTCCAAGCAAAAAATAATGTATTGACGTTTCTTTATTCAGTCTCCCGAATCGAAAGGACAATATCTTTATAAATACTTTATTTAGAAAAATGAATTTACTTGTAGCTCCATTTAAATATAAAAATGTCACAAAATATTCATAAATGCATAAAATAACCTGAAACAGAAAGTAAAGGCAAAAATATGCAAATTGTGAAACTTTATTTACATAATCCAAGGCGAGAAACCACCAGTTGACGTGTTGTTACTCCTTGTAAATGTAATAAAACTCATTTATTGTGCAGCTAATTTATTACCGCTGAATACAGAATGCTTAATTTTCCATGTAGTGACGAAGTAAGAATACAATCCATCACTTTCTTTTATCGTAAAAGACAACTAAGGTATATGATACGCAAATGACATTTACGCAAGATACATCATCATCATTCATCACCATTTCAGCCTATCGCCGTCCCCTGTTGGACGTAGGCCTCCCTCATGTTACGCCACAAAGTACGATCCTGTGCCGCCTGCATCCAACGACGCCCAGCAACTTTCACCAGGTCGTCGGTCCACCTGGTGGGGGGCGTCCTACACTGCGTCGTCCGATGCGTGGTCGCCACTCGAGAACTTTTCTTCTCCAGCGGTTGTCCGTTTGTCAAGCGATGTGGCCTGCCCATTGCCACTTCAGCATTCTAATTCTTCGTGCTATGTCGGTTACACCCGTTCTTCTGCGGATTTGTGTATTTCAGATTCTATCTCGCAGAGAAAGCCCGAGCATAGCCCGCTCCATAGCACGCTGAGCAACTTTGAGCCTTGTTATGGGGCCTACATTTAGAGACCACGTTTCCGTGCCGTAAATCATCACTGGTAACACACACTGGACCTGTGTTTTCAGACACTGAGGTATGTTGGACGAGAAGATCCTCTTAAGTTTCCCGAACGCTGCCCAACCGAGTTGGATTCGTCGGTTGATCTCTTTCTCGAAATTGGAGCTACCTAACTGGACTGTTTGTCCTAGGTAAACATAGTGATCGACAACTTCGAGAATCACATTGCCAACTAGGACCGGTACAGGAATGACATGGGCATTTGACATGACTTTCGTCTTGTCCATATTCATTCGTAAACTCACTAGTTGGGATACCCTGCTGAGATCGTTGAGCATGGTGCTAAGGTCCTTCATGGATTCTGCCATAACGATGATTACCTCTGCAAATCGAAAGTGAGTGATGCATTCGTCGTTGATATTGCTGCCGAGTCCATTCCAGTCTAAGAGCTTGAAGACATCTTGCAGTGCAGTGGTGAACAGTTTCGGAGAGATGACGTCTCCCTGTCTCACGCCTTTCTGCAACTGGATCGGTTTCGTACTCTTATCCCGGACCGACATTGTGGCGTTTCTATACAAACACTTCGATATAGCGATGGTCGATTTGGCACCGCTGAAGGCAAGATACAATAAAGTCGGAATAAAATCTTATAACAACCCGTCTGGCCAGCGTGGTAGTAGGTAAATTGTCCTCACACAGTATTGCAGGGTCAAGTTAGCTCAGATGATGAAAACAAATGTAGAAAACATAAAATAATATAGAAAGAGTTTTTAATATGGATAACATGATATGTCAGGGCTGGGCAACCTAAATACCAGGAAAATCCCCGTCCAACTTATAGAAAAATCATTTAGCAACGGAAGGGCAATGTCACCAATAGTTTTATGCTTGCATATCGTTGCAACTTTTATGTTGATAAATAGTACCTCCTTCTACCAATACTACATTCTAGCAGAAAACTGAGATCTCAGTATTAGTGCGTTACTGCACTTCATTTAGTGAGCGAATGATGAAGGACTAAACCTCCTCACCTTTTCTTTTACTCTCATTCCATTGTCTTCAACCTTATTACGAAGGGTATGTAAACATTGCGTTTCGTACCATGAGAGTTTAGGTCAATAAATAGACAAAATTTTACGACATTTCTTTCTTCCCTCATTTTTACCATTCTCACTTACATTCCCGTGACAGTATTTAAATATTATCCGTGTTAAAGCAAGACTTTATTATCCATTATTATTTTAACACCATATGTCTCTCAATATATTGGAATCGTGTTTTGATATAGACGTTATTTGAAGTCTATAATGATCAATTACCTACTTATAGTATATACTGTCCTTGATTCATACTTACACACTTACATAGTACTATGAATGATTAGACAGAACAGGGCTGCTTATTCTTAGTGAATGAAAAAAAAAAGTGAATGTATGCCGAATATATTTTAAAGAAAATATTTATTTTACACAAAGTAATCTTAGTTTCTTAACGATAACATCTCTCAAGTTATGTAATTTTATTACTAACTTTTGTAGAAATTAAGGAACAGTTAAGTAACAAATTTATTAGTGTTAAAACCACACTGTTGACAGTTGTCTGTCTACAGCCACGGGCCGGTCCGTCCGGTGTAGTACCACACTCTCGCAGAAAATCTACGTCTGAGTAGTAGTAATTTGTTACTGCGCTTCGTTCGGTGAGCGAGAGATCCGGCAGCTCAATTTTCTGAGGGTGTTTGCGTGTAGTGGGTTTAGTGATGCCTTTAGCTTCACTTCATTACACGCGTTAACACTTCACTTTCTTCACGGTAGGCAGTGGCCTAGCAAAGGTCCATGAGGGACAGCAACATTTACCATCAGGTGTGCTGTTTGCTCGTTTACCACCGTTAGCAATAAAGAAAAAGAACAAGAACTGCTAGAGCCGGAAGGTAGCTAATATGTTAAGTCATCATTATGCCACATAACCATACTAAATATCTGAATAATCTTGAGCAAGTACAAGCAAGAAAACGGTACCAAAACACGCAGTCCAGTGTCATAAGTGCAACTCAATACAGTTTATACGAAGAGAACATTGATGTTAAAGAACAAGACATTATAATTCTATACCAAACCATCTTACGAATGTGACATAGTAGGTGACTTTCCTACTCTTTGAGGAGTAGGCCCGCGTTCAATATTAGTCTGTATATAGGCTAAGTAGAAGAAGCACTAGTAATATATTTAAATGGCCTTCTCTATAAATTAAATAGTCTACGTTTTGTCGATATGTAATTAAGCAACTAGATTAGTTCGCGCAAGATTAATCTAACGATTTTAGATAGTAAATCACTTAGTATGATTGAGAGTTGATTAATATTGAACTTGTGACTTACTCCTCTAGACTTTGTAAGCAGTTATACGAAACTGCGGCGATGTTATATATTTGTATAACTATGTATTGACTGCATAGATGTCGTATGTCGAGTTACAGTATAGTTTAGTAATATAGTATCTATCCTCATGGAATTCATAAGCTAATAATTGTTCTACATCATTTGTAATATTTACTCATAATTTACCAGTGTTAAGAATAAAATTGTCTCCACCCCTTTCTTGCCCGCGGGAGTCACATGAACCGACTAAGGGTTTATTAGAAGAACACTGGTGACGTGACCGAGGATTAGTCTGTCACCCGTAGAGAGCCTGACCGCGTGACAGCGACTTACGTCCCGGGATAGGGTCATCGAGAGGATTATATATCCCTCGGGGTATTCCGATCGACCACCAAAGACAAGGAACTCGGCTCCGATGGTCGGCCCAACGACGAAGGCGACGTGCTATGGGTGGGTTACGGGGCCGCGCGCCGTCTCTTTGTCGCCCCGGACGGAGCCGGGCGGCGGGTGAGTTGGCCATGACCCACCCCAAAAAAAAAAGGGGCTATATTACAAAGACTGCCAATCCAACTACAGATTTATGTATCAATTTAGTTTTGATAATATTAATAATATTTATTTCGTGTATTATTGGAGAAAGAATACTATCTAACTAACAACGGAGGGATATAATATGCAGATAACACCTGTACAAAAGAAAAAAAAACTTAATTAATTGTAGAAGACCTGCCCATCGCCACTTCAGTGTGCTAATTCTTCGTGCTATGTCGATTACACCTGTTTTTCTGCGATTTCCATATGCCGGATTCTATCTCGCAGAGAAATCCCGAGCATAGCCTGCTCCATAGCACGCTGAGCGACTTTGAGACTTGTTATGAGGCAAACATTTAGTGACCACGTTTCCGTGACGTAAGTCATCACTGGTAATACACACTGGTCGTAGACCTGTGTTCTCAGACACTGAGGTATGTTGGACGAGAAGATCGTCTTAAGTTTCCCCAACTTACTTTCGCATTTATAATATTAGTAAGGATGGAATCCAAAATCTCAAGATTCGACACAGAGGTCGATATTTAAACCACTGCGCCATTTGATATTATTCAATATTCTTGTAAGCATCAGAAATCACTTAGTTATCCGTTATCAATAGTAGTCTAATCATTACAAAGCCTTATTACACTAATACAATAAGCTTTATTAGGGTCAAGGGTATAAGGGTCAGATAGTTGCCGGACATAAGAGCTTATTAATAGTATCTAGTATGTAGCTATTCATTGTTTATTGATAGAAACATAACTACACTGGATTGAATAGATTAAAAATACAGTAAATGTCTTTTACATATTTTCTTGTCGTTAACGTCTAGTCATCTCGGCTCATGAACGTCCCACTGCTGGGCTCGAGCCTCGACCATTCTGGTCAAACAGATTGGTATAGGGTTTTGTTTCGAATTCTCCTTCTCTTGAAGAGATGTTATATGCGTATTATATCTCTAAATCGTCTTTTACGACATCCCCGGGCAAGATAGGGAGTGGTGACTTGTATTCTTACTCCGTCACCGCATAAAAAGAAACTACAGAAAGAAAATATAGTTAATGGTCTTTTATTTTCTTGTAACATATTATCATCTAAGCGCAAGTACACCCCAGTATTGGGATTGTGGAGAATTGTATTCTTGGTTATCATCGGCAAACGGAGCTAAGTGGGCTGCAAGTTAATGATTCAGTCTGTTAAATATTCAGGCTGTATGGTTACATTCGTTCGTTTATGAATCAAAAAGAAGGATTCTTTTTAAGAAATACAGTTACCAATATAGACTATGTTATCTTTAGCTTCGTCGTGAGACTAATATTTAAGGAATATTCTTTTTAACACATATATTTTATTCATTATAATCATTTCAGCTCATATACATCCCACTGTTGAGTTCGACCCTCCTCCATAACAGGAGAGAATTTTACCTACTACGCCAAGCTTGTCAGTCGTGTTAGTATAGCGTTTTATTTCAAATTTTCCTTATCTTGTGTACATATGCATATTTAATACCTTAGTCGTATTTTTGATACTCCCAGCTAAGAGAGTTGGTGTTGAATTGTATTCTTATTCTGTCACCACGTGGAAAATGGAATTATTCATACCTTATTTACTTATAAGTTTAAAATACAATTGTATATAAGGTATAAAAATAGATGCCTGATATCCTAATTCGTATACATATATATATATATATATTATATATATATATATATATATATATATATATATATAGTGAAGGCCGTATATAGTTCAGCAGTGCTAGCTCGGATTAAGCTTGCCGATATTGATGATTGGAGGTTAGTGAAACTACAGCGCTGTGCATTATCTAACGTATATGACTGAAGTGTTATATTCTAGCAATTTGCTCTCACTCGACTTGGGTGACCGAGTGTCTATACTCGGTAACGATTTGAAACTCAGCTTAGAAAATTATATTACTGAATTTTATTTTAAAAGTAGCAACCCGCCCTCGCTTCGCTTGGGTTTCAGTTATTTTACACGCGTAGTTCCCGTTCCCGTGGGAGTACCGGGATAAAATATAGCCTATGTTACTCCCTGATATTATAGCTTTCCCTTGGTGAAAAATTTTTGAAATCGGTTGGGTGGTTTAAGCGTAAAAGCGTAACAAACAAACAAATAACCTTACTTTCACGTTTATAATATTAGGAAGGAAAGAGACCAACCACATTCCCAAGGCTAATCAATATACCGCACACTACAATGGAATGAGAGAAATACGGGATGGGATCAAGGTAAAATAGGATATAAGACAATCTTACTCTCACATGATGAGCTGCTTGAATTTGTCGCAGAATTACGAATATTTGTTCGACACGTGTTACTCCTGTACACGAGGCATCCTCAGGGTAGTCCTGAGCTCATCACGTGAGAGTAAGATTCCCTTATATTCTATTTCACCTTGATCCCATCCCGTATTCCTTCTATTCCATTGTAGTGTGCATTATATTAATTGACCGTGGGAAAGTGGGGGTCTACCTTCCTTGCTTCCATTTTAAAATAGTAATGGATGTCCATGTATCGCCTGATTCAATTCAATTATAGAATTTGCCATAGCCTATACTTTAATACTTTACATGACAAATAGTTATAATCTTATATCTTTAAACGAGCAATTCTTGTATATATATATATATTGAGGATCTCGGAAACGGCTCCAACGATTTTGTTGAAACTTGGCATACTAGAGGATTCGGGCCCAAAAAATCTATCTAGCTAGGTTTTATGTATAGAAAATGTTGTTTTGTCAGTGTTTTTGGCAGACAATATAATGACATTAAATTTTAAAAGAATATGAATTCAAATTTTGCCATCAATGTCATGAGTTAAGATAGCTCTGTGGCGAAGTAGTCAGGTTTCATTTTATTTTTGACATCGGCGACAAACGGCGTCGGATCGAATCTCGGTGTTATTATTATTCTCTTTTTGTAATTTTTTATATAAATTTCATTATTTATTTTTTTATTTTTTATTAATATATATCTGAATAAATGCTACAAAAATACTCCAAGCGAAGCTCGGTCAACCTGATATTAAACTATTTATCATACCATCTTAGCGACTGCTCTGTTGGAGCCTCTTCCATAATTTATAAGTGGTAGGAATATACTGCCGACAGTCATCTGTCAACAACTGTGTGCCGGTTCATCCGGGGTAGTACAATATACTCTCACAGAAAATCAACGTCTGATTAGTAACAATTTGTCACTACACTTCATTCGGTAAGCGAGAAAACCGGACTTTCTGACGGTGTTTATGTGTTGTGGGTTTGGTAATGAACCTTATTGCACGCATTCACATAATTTTCCTCCTTTTTTTAAGTAGACAATTCAACTTTCATAATTATTTTCAAGGTAGACAGTGGCCTAGCAAAGATCCATGAGCTGTAGTAACACTTATCATCAAATATACTGTTTACATAGTCTTTTGGCCGCGGGTGACTGGACCGGGGAGTTAGTCTGTCACCCGCCCAGAGGCTGATCGTGTGAGGAAAGACTAACGTCCTCCCCGAAGGGACGACGACGGTCGATTGGAGGGGAGATGGGAGGTATGCCGTCCGGTCAACCACTGACGTCAAGTGCTCCGGTGGTCGGCCCAACGGCGAAGGCCAAGGTGTCACGGGTGGGTTGCGGGTGTGCGTGCTTACGCCCCTCTGTCGCCCCGAACGGAGTGTTGCGAGGAGCAAAAAGAAAGGTGTACTGTTTGCACGTTTGCCACTGACAGAAATGAAAAAATAGCATTTAAACTTAGTACCACACGCTGGTCAAATGGATTCATATAGTCTTGTAGTGATCCTATCTCTTTGTATCTCTTAATCATATTTTGCAATCACCTATAAGTAAAAGAAAACACACAGAAGCACATTATATTTTTACTCTCTGACCACGCGGCAAAGAAACCTATTGTTTGATAATATAATTATCTAAGCAAAAACATAAAAGTGAAAATGGGAGCCAAGTTCATCATCACCATCTCATAAACGTCCCACTGCTGGGCTTAAGCCTCCCCTGCAATGAGAGTGACGTTGACCTTACTAAATCAGGTTGATCAGATAGGTTGCTATAAAGTTTTGTTTCTACCTTTCTTTCTCTTGTTATATTATGCATATTATTTCCCTTAGTCATCTTTTACGATAGCCACGGGTAAGATTGCGAATGGTGAATTGTATTCTTATCAACGTCAACACATAGACAAATTTTATATTATGACTAGCTGACCCAACAGACGTTGTTCTGTTCAAATAAAATAACGCCACATACCGGCTCCAATTGTAAATCTAAGCCATTCTGGAACCCCTTGACGACACCCCAAAAATTTCATCAACATCAATCCAGCCGTTTAGGAGGAGTTCAGTGACATACACACGTACGCAAGAAATATATCTATACCAATAAATAAAATTGGAGTGTCCGTTTGTAATGTCAAAATAATAGACTTTTTTCATGCTCACACATTTGCACCATAAATATGCCTAAAATACACTTTATATTTTTTTTGTCAGTCTGTCTGCTTGTTCCGGGTAATCTTCAAAACGGCTGGACCGATTTCAAAAATTCTTTCAACAATTGAAAGCTACAATATCAAGGAGTAACCTAGGCTATATTTTATCCCGGTATTCCCACGGGAACGGGAACTACGCAGGCAAGGCTGAAACCGAAGCGAAGCGAGGGCGGGTTGCTAGTGTATATATATATTAGGGAGTTAAAAAAAAAATTGTTTTCATTCAGAACCAGGCTCAAAAGTTTTGTTTAGATGCCAAAATAGGCCTCTGAAAATATGGGCTCTTAATATTAATGTTAAGTATGTCCGCATCGCACTTTTCGATTTTACATAAAAATTACATAGGAAAATTTTTATTTTTTATTCTGATTTTTGTAACTAATGAACCATACATCGCTCTGAAATTCCCATTACATACATTTGTAGAGAATTAAACGTTCTACAAAAAAGGTCTGGAAACATTTTTCGTTGAATCAACTCATTCAAATGTTATTCAAGGTCAAACTTAAGTACCTTTTTTAGTATTATAAACTCGAAATGAAACCCTATATACCAACATGATCAGCATGGTATAGTAGGTCAAATTCCCTCCTATCTTAGAGGAGACCCGAGCCTAACAGTGGGACGTATGTGGACTGCAATAATGATGATGATGATGATGACGAGGTGTTATCTAAAAAAATGCATTTTTAATATATTGCATAGCATTTCATTAAAACCGGCTCGTTGGTCTAGGGGTATGATTTTCTATGCCGAACGTAGGCGGACCGAGCGCTTCGTGCCGACAGCTGTACGCCGGGGGTCATCCCGTCTGTGGCCCAGTACGGCGCACCGGTGTGGGCGGGGTCCCTGACCGTCCGACTCAGGGATCTTCACGTCAGGGCCATACGCGGATACCGCACGGTGGCGACGGAGGCAGCGTGTCTATTGGCCGAGACTCTCCCGTGGCACCTGGAAGCGGAAATGTTCGCCGGATTGTATCGGCGGGTGACGGGGGTGCGAGCGGGGGGCGGTGTGGTCTCGTTAAGGGAGCTCACCGCCTGGCGCGTCGTCGCCCGCCGAGACAGCATTGCCCGTTGGGCAGTCTGGCTGGAGAGGCCTCAGTTCGGGGTGTGAATCGTGGAGGCCTTCCGGCCGGTGCTGATGCAGTGGTTGGAAAGGCGGCATGGGGTGCTCTCCTTCCGACTAGTGCAGGTGTTAACGGGGCATGGGTGCTTCGTCAAATACCTGCACAAGGTCGTTGGGAGGGAGAGTACACCGTCCTGCCACCACTGCGATTGCGACGAGGACACGGTGCAGCATATGCTCGAGGTCTGTGACGCTTGGGCAAAGTAGCGCCGTGAACTCGTCGCAATCATCAGTGCCGACCTGGTGCTGCCGACTATTGCCAGGGTGATGGTCGGCAGTGTCAGGAACTGGGACGCGGTCGCGGCCTTCTGCGAGGCAGTGATCTCGCGGAAGAAGGCGGCGGATCGCCGTGGCGGATATGCGCAAGGAGCGCAGCCTCGATGAGGCGATCCGCCGCCAGCGACTGGGGCGGCGTAGGCGCGAGTACTTGCGCCTCATGCCGCCCTAGCTGAGGCTGCGTGTGACGTGACCGGGGAATTAGTCCATCACCCCGCCGAGAGGCCGACCGCGTGAGGAAAGATTGACGTCCTCCCCCCGAAGGGGGGACGGGGAGGGTACCCCAAATAGGGGATATTCCGTCGGGCCGACCACTGATGACAAGTAATCCTGCACCGGCTGTCGGCCCAACGACGAAGGCGACGTGCATCGTGGGTGGGTTGCGGGTGTGCGTGCTTACGCCCCTCTGTCGCCCCGGACGGAGTGGTGCGAGGAGCGCGCCGACCGCAACCCACCTACAAAAAAAAGCATTTCTATAAACTATATTAAGATGCATTTCAATGCTCTCAAATAGATAAAGCATTCCTTTTTCTCTAAGAGAAGCTAATAAATAAATTTGCATATTTACATTGACCGTAACATAAAGACCAGCTGCTCATTTTCTCGTACAGATTGTAAACCCTGCTAGGAATAAACGCGATCGATATACACATCTTGTTTCGTTTCGAAAATGCCTTAGCAAAAGCTTTGCTTTTATTTTATTGATACAATAAAATTTATATGTTTAAAAATTATTTCTTAATCTATGTACGAGTATATTTCTATGAAGTCTTAAAATTTGATTAGCTTGTATGTTTTTTTTGCGCGGGCTATTCTCAGGAACTAGAGCCTGATTTCCAAAATTAAACTGTTTTTTTAAAAGATTCTAGGCCAGGCGTTACGCTGTAATATAAGAGCTAAGCTTTCATCATCATCATCGCAGCCCACATACGTCCCATTGTTGGCTCGGGCCTCCTTCACAATGGGAGGGAAAATAGACTTACTATACCACGCTAGTCAGACATGTTGGTATAGATTTCATTTCAAGTGTTCCTTCCTTTGCACAGATGTTATGTGCATATCATATCCCTTAGTCGTCGTTTACGATATCCACGAGCAAGATAGGGAGTGGTGAATTGTATTCTTACTCCATCACAACACGGAAAGTTTTAATCATAAATATTAGCAAAACGGAAAACTATTGACGAAACGTGATCAATCTGATTAATGATCATCGTTATCATCTTCATCATCATCTCAACTCATTTATATTGCACTATTGTGTTCAAGCCTCCTTCACAATTAAATCATTCACCTCCTATACCACGTTGGTTATATATCATATCCCTTAGTCGTCTTTTACGACACCCACGGGTAAGGGAATTGTATTCTTACTCCGTTGACATAACAGCGGTAATAGTGACAAAACCAGCTCAAGGATTACGAAAAGATTGAGCAACGGCATTTGAAACTTTAATTTCAGCGGGAAGTATCGCTTCGAAACACTATATCTGATTAAATTAACTGCGAGTGTGTAGTGAAAAGTCGAGGTACACTCTGCAAAAACAAAAAACTACAAGATGATGAAAAGCATCTCTCTTTGTGAAAATTTTATATGTAATGACTTTTTTGGTAATAAACTTTATTATTATTATATGTTTCTCCTTCTTGTTCAAGTTATCTTCCACACAGAAAAAGTGTGGAAACACAGAAGGTACACGGTCCTTTGAAAGTTTTACATGAGGATATGGATCCAATACGCAGAGTCCTTAGAAGAAATTTAATTTTAAAATGGGGTGGTACGTCTATCGATGATACTCTACGTCTGCACATGACATTCGGAGACTGTCAATTATTATTTTTACTATATATATTCCCTTTTTCACTGTAACCTCCTAGAATGATAAAAGGCCCTTTGAAAGGCTTACATAGGAACATATATCTAACACCCAGAGAACTTTAGAGAAATTTGGTCATAAAATATGATGAGACTTCTACCGCTGACACTCTACGTCTGCACATAACATTCGTAGACTGTCAATTAATATCATTAGATACCGTTGTTATTTAACTCAAATATAAACATGGTAGTATTAACATACAGTACAAATTCATAATTAAACATTTCTCTTAAATAAAACTCAAAAAAATTTAATTCACTTTACCAGCCTTCTATGAAATGTTGTCTCAACTTCAGTACAGAACAAAAAACCGTTTAATTTTCTCTCGGCGAAACCGTAAATTCACAATGAAGAGAACACTAACGCGTTAAGGCACCGACAACAAAGAGGCATTCAAAACGATCTTCGTCTTAGTTAAGGGGCCGACACACTAGAAACGCGTCAATGCATACTCGAGTTATTGCTTTTGAAACGAGCACTTCCCTTAACCTCTACTATACACCATTACAGAATGATTCCTTACTAAATTTTCTATCCATTTCTGACTTTGTATAATACAAAATAAAATATTTTCATATCTAACGAGAATTGTAAAGTGAACTGCTTAAAATTATCTCAATAAATGAAGCGTACACTTTCCATTGAAGCTCAGGCATCGTAAGAGATGCACGGTGTAAGTGCAAGGATGCATTATGCAGGGAGTGAGTCGATGAAATTACTGCAGTGGGGCACTGCGAGCATCATCGTAAACTGAGTTTCGCTAATGTTTAGAGTTTAACTGACTGTTAATATCTTGACAGGGGGCTTAACTACTGTGAAATTAATTAAATATAGAGTTTACTGAATACATGTCTGCCATGTTTAATAAATACGTGCTTGTTATAATACTCAGTGTAATATTAGAGCTACTAACCAAATTTAAAGTGGGTTACGTCCAAACCCATGGTCGTGGGTATGGTAAAAGACGACTACGACTAACGATATGATGTGTATATAATATCTATGTAAGGGGAGGAAGACTCTAAGCAAAACCCTATACTGTCATGTCTGACCAGCGTGATATAGTATATCTTTCCCTCTCATAGTGGATGATGACTCAAGCCCAATAGTGGGACGTGTAAGGGCTAAAATTAAAATATAGTAAATTCCATATTTAATCTTTATGATATTTTAAGAATGACCGAACTCTTTTAATTATCTTATGGTTATTTTTCTAAATATATGTTAACATATCATCTGAGCTTACATAAGTCCCACTGTTGGGCTTGGGCCTCCTATACGCTATAGCGCTAAGCAGACGTCTTGGCATAGTGTTTTATATCAAGTTGTCCTTCACTTCTTTCTTTTACGATTTAGTCTTTTACGATATCCACAGACAAGAGTGGGATTAGTGAATTGTATTCTTGCTCCTTTATTACATGGAAACCACATTTAGTAAATATTTACTTTAGCTTGATGCATTTTCATTTTAAGAAATAATTCTCAAAAATAATGTACTAGTCTATAGTTGCACCAGATCTTTGAAGAGGCACTAATCTAATCCCAGTAACCAAACAGAATATTTGAGGCTCAAATAAAAGATTATTCTATATAGTGATCAAACCACGACACTTGACATTAAAGGTCGCTATTTATGCGTAAAAGAAGACTAAGGGATACAATATGCATATACCATCTATGCAGAGAGAGAAAACTCAAAAAAAACCCTATGCCGACACGTCTGACCATTATGGTATAGTTGGTCAACTTCCCTCCTATTATGGAGTTAGGAATTAATAGTTGTAGGACCATGCTGTTGACAATTGTCTGTCTACAGCCGCGGGCCGGTCCGTCCGGGGTAGTACCACA
Source organism: Lymantria dispar (assembly GCA_032191425.1). NCBI lineage: Eukaryota > Metazoa > Arthropoda > Insecta > Lepidoptera > Erebidae > Lymantria > Lymantria dispar. The sequence continues at coordinate 1,122,930 of CM063442.1, forward strand.
CTAAGCAGAAAATCGACGTCCGAGTAGTAGCAATTTGTTACTACGCTTCTTTCAGTGAGCGATAAAGTCGGAAGCCCAACTTTCTGAGGGTGTTTGTGTGTGATGTACGTACTCCATTCACTTTCTTCACAGTAGGCAGCGGTCTATAAGAGGCAGCAACGCTTACCATAAGGCGTACTGTGTACTCGTTTGCCACCGTTAGCGATAAAAAAAACAGGCTCGATCCCAACAATGGGACGTGGTATATGAGCCTACATGATGATAATGGTGATTTATACCACTACACTACAAGTGCAGTCGTATATAATGGAAGATTCTATTCATTTGAATAAAGCGAATACAATTTGAATTGATATTAACAAAAGACTCCATTAAGAATCTCGTAATTATCAGGTGTATTCAATTGATTTAAGCTTTTAGTCGATAGCTAATGCGAAATTGGTACAATTATGCGAATTAATTGCATGTCGACCTCGTGTTATCCATAGATATTTTATGTATATTTAAGAAAATTATTGGAATATTTCAGTAGTGATGGAGTAAAAATACAATTTAGCTCTCCCTTGCCAATGGGTGTCGTAAAAGACGACTAAGGGATAATATATGCATATAACATTTGTGCATGTGTATAGTAAGTCAATTATCATCCTATTACGGAGGAGCCTCGAGCCCAGCAGTGGTCAGGCGTGTTGGTATACCAGGGTTTTCTTTTGAGTTTTACATCTCCTACATCGATATTTTGTGCATATTATTTCCCTTAGTAGTATTTCACGACATGCAGGGGCAAGAGAAGATCAGCTCACTATAAATATTCGGGTATTTTGATAAGATTTTGAATAGAAATAATAATTTAATTACCATGACTAGTCTAATAGATTGACCTAAATTCCCCATATTTGATTTACAGTGAAAGTAATGATCATATTTTTCATACATGTAGCAGTTCGTAGAGGGCCTACGAACCACGTAGCACCATAGTGTGTTGCAATCAAAATTCTATCCGTGCCCGAGCGATTTCACATCGTTCGCTACGCGGTGCGAACGCAACTGAAATTAATTATAGCTCAAATAGCTTGTACGTTTTATGCTTGCAGCTTGACTCGTGAAACGAAAGCATTTAACAATTTATAGGACCGTAGTTCAAATTAAAAAACAAGGCAAATATACTAAGAAACAAATAGTTATAATTTCTGATGTTTACGCGAGTATTGCAGAATGCACATCCTTACTAACATTATAAATGCGAAAGTAAGTTGGTTTATTTGTTACACTTTGACGCTTAAACCACCGAACCGATTTCAAAAATTCTTTCACCAATGGAAAGCTATAATATCAGGGAGTAACATAGGCTATATTTTATCCTGGTCTTCCCACGGGAACGGGAACTACGCGGATAAGACGACCAAAACTGAAGCGAAGCGAAGGCGGGTTGCTAGTAATATTACCAATGTGAAAGTAAGTTTGTTTTTTGTTTGTTTGTTATGCTTTCACGCTTGAACCACCGAACCGATTTCAAAAATTCTGTCACCAATGGAAAGCTATAATATCAGGGAGTAACATAGACTATATTTTATCCTGGTATTGCCACAGGAACAGGAACTACGCGGGTAAAGCAACTGAAACCGAAGCGAAGTGAGGGTGGTTTGCTAGTTGTAAATAAAACTACTTTACGGAATTTATCGTATTTGATTTTTGATTTCCCGATTCGAACATTTATAATTTAGCACCATGCCCTCTGAGTTTTCTTTCTGGATCTTTCTCAGTATAGCTGTGTGCCGATTCATTGATAGTACATTAGATTTATTACATATATATTAATCAATTGCCACAATAATTACTAAAAATTCAATGCTTAATAATTACTAACCATAAACATTTCTTTTTATATAAAATCATTTTTCTCGTACTGGCAGTATATTTGTACCAAAATGTGGGTCAAAACTTATTAACTTATGTCTACAGCGAGTAGACATAAATCTCTTGATGACTTGTTGGACGTAAGATATCTTAGTCCACTCGTGACAATGAACGCTGTAAAGTATTCGAAACGTTGGGCAATCAAAAATCAAATACAAACGCGATAAAATCCGTGGTTTTATTTATATTATACAAACGTATATTCGTGTTACAGTAATCATTAGATCAAAGTTAATAAATAATAGTCTGGTTGTCTAGTAGGTATGACGTAAGTAATGCCCGAGGCACGTACTCGGCGCAGCGAGCCGCGAGCCAGCTCGATTATGTGACCGCACGCGTGATTTCCATGCTAACAGCACAGAGGTTTATACGTTAAAAGTTATGGAGGTCAGTACTGCATATTGATTGACGCCGTTAATTCAGATGCATACAAATATTTGCGGCTTACATTAATAATTCTCTTTATGTAATGAATTCTAATATTTATGATAATTACGTATTTTATTGTATTTTATAGGATAGTAACCCACCCTCGCTTTGCTTCGGTTTCAGTCGCCTTACCCGCGTAGTTCCCGTTCCCGTGGGAATACCGGGATAAAATATAGTCTATGTTACTCCCTGATGTTATAAGCTTTGCATTGGTGAAAGAATCATAAAATTTGATTAACAGTTAAATATGCATATAATCTGTGCAAGTTAATTAAACTTCGAAACAAAACCCTTTACTAACCTGTCTGACCAGCATGGTTTAAGTAAGGTCAATTTTTCTCCTATTGTGTAGGAGGCTTGAGCCTAGCAGTGGAACGTTTATGAGCCCAGATGATGATGATAAAACATATTTGATCAGCAACACATCAGATCACATTAGCACAGTAATAGGACATATATAACTTGAGATGATGATGACGATGATGGAAATTGATGATAATTTTATAAATTTTATTGTATTTTTTTTATTTTTTTTGTTGCATACATTGGCAAACGAGCAAACAGTACACCTGATGGTAAGTGTTGCTGCCGCTCATGGACCTCTGCAAGGCCGCTGCCTACCGCGAAGAAATTGAAGGGAGTGTGAATGCGTGCATTGAGGCTCGGTGATACCAAGGGCACCACCAAAACCCTCCACACGCAAACACCCTCAGAAAATTGGGCTTCCGGCTCTCTCGCTCACCGAACGAAGCGCAGTAACAAATCGCTACTACTCAGACGTCGATATTCTGCGAGAGTGTGGTACTACCCCGGACGGACCGGCCCGCGGCTGTAGACAGATAACTGTCGACAGTGTGGTCCTACCACTCCAAACCAACACCTTGTATTTTAATTTCTCTTTCTTTTTCAACCTCCTTTGTTATTTTTTTCAAAGTGAGCTAAAAATAGTTGTATATTATAATCATCATTATCATCTCGGCTCATACACGTCCTACTGCTAGGCTCGAGCCTCCTCCACAATAGGAGGCAACTTAACCTTACTATACCATGCATGTTTGACAGGTTGGTATTATCTTTTATGACAGCAATGGGCAAGATAGGGAATGGTGGATTGTATTCTTACTCGATCACCACACGGAAAATATTGTAATAGGCCACGCTAATTATCTTTTACAATGTCTACAATGAAATATATATAAGGTAAGTACGTGAATTCTTGCACACAATATCCTTAAATGAAGAAGTCTCGAAATGATATTTATATGGAATGTTATATGTTAGAAAGTTATTGGGTATAGAAATAACGTTATATCGAAAAGTAGTGCCGTATTTTTCATTACGTTTAATTGAAAAATAATAAGAATTCCTTCTTGCCTGTCATTCTGCAGTTCAGTCTAAAATGCTAACATTTCTTTCTTATTCTTGTACACAACAAAACTTTTATAATATTTTTTCTAATATCAGACTTATTCTCTATATTATTAAATTCACTTTCCTTTACAGATCAGTCAATTTTACAACCTTTAAGACAACATTTGCTCAAAGCGTATAATCATATATATTTAATTGAATATACACTTTACTTCCCGGAGATAAAATTGAATTTCACGCACCGTTTGTTGTTTTATATAACCTTAAAGAAGTAAAATGAAAATTGTAGTACTAAGTGCATAAAGATTGTTGTAGGTACGTGCTAGCGTTCACTATGTCAGTCGGATATTTCTTCTTACGTGTGTAGCTTTTAGATATATATTTAGTGTTATAATTTACTGCACTGAAACCAACACTTTTCTAAGTGTCAGCTTCATAAGGAAGCTCACAATTGTACAAAATGTTATGGAAATGATCATTTACACAAATAGTGCAGACAATTCGTGCAGACTTTTCTACAAGATAAGATTGCAATGTGTAGAAGAACAATTATAACCAAATTAGATCAAAATATTACCATGCTGAAGTGGCGATAGCCAGGATACATTGCTCGACGATTGTCAAACGACTAAGGAAGATTCTCCAGTATTACGAATTGAACGATTCAGTATAGGTTAGCCGAATGTTTCTTAAGCAGGACTGTGGCACAAAGTGGATGTCAATAGGCTGATTTATGGATAAATGGCCATTATGTAGTACATGAATTGTAAGTAATGGCTTTAGTATCACCGAACCTCAATGCACGCATTCACACTCCCTTCACTTTCTTCGCGGTAGGCAGCGGTCTTGCAAAGGTCCAAGGGCGGTAGCAACACTTGCTATCAGGTGTACTGTTTGCTCGTTTGCAACCATCTATACCAATAAATAAAATTGGAGTGTCTGTTTGTAATGTCAAAATAATAGGCTTTTTTTCATGCTCACACGGTTATTTGCACGATACCTATGCCTAAAATAGCGATTAAAAAAAATGGATGCGTGTACTTATGTACGCGCGTGAGAAGTTATACTTCTTTGGCATCATTAAAAAATAGTTTTTAATTGCATGCAAATAATTAATTACAATAAAATAATAGAAGGATTGGAAAAGGATAATCAACAAAGTTCAGTTTAATAGTCATCAAATTTAAACTAAAAGAATCTTAGATTGATCTTAGATATCAATAATTAATATTAAAAATTGAAAATTAATATATTTATATAATAATATATTTAATATATATATATATATATAATTATTAAAAACAAAATTTAGAGAATAATAAATATATAAAACATAATTTGTACTAAATATTATAAGATTCTTAATTTTAAATGTTTATTATTGATTATTTAATATTTTAAAAATAAATTTAATAATAAATTCAAAAATTGAATTTAAGGTTGGTCATTTTTTAAATATTTTTATTGATTTCTTAATTTAATATTCACTTTTCATTTTTATTAAAAAGTTTTCATTAAATTTATTTAGTTATTTTTATAAATATTTATTATTTATTCAATTTAATAGCAAATATTAAAAATTAATATTATAATTTGATGTTCAATTTTAATTTTTATCACAAACTTTTATTAAATGTTTTATTAAATTTATTTCTTTATTTTGTAAATATTAAATAATCAATAATAAGTATTTAACATTAATAATTTAATAATATTTAGTGTTAGTTATATTAAATAAAAGTATTTAAATTTATATCAATAAATAATACATACGGATAGTTAACCTCAATTATATTGGAGCACTTGAAAAAGTATATAAGCACAATTTTTTTTACTAATATTCACAAATAGTAAGTAATATCAATCAAAATATTCAATTTAAATCACTACTGAATATAATTTATTAGCACATATATAATTCGCACTTGTATGAAACTAAAACACGTGTTGTGAATGTATAAACTAGAAACATGTTGATAAATATTATAAATATGAAAACAGTGATCAGAGGTGACGAGCGTACCAACATGCGCGACTAATATCGACGTTCAATTTCTATTTTGTTGGTAGCTTTTTTTTCGAGACTTAATGAGCGGTTAAGCAGACAACTTCATACTGTTAATTTTGTGTCACAGATGCGCGCGCATCTTAAAATTTCACTCTCATCATTTTTTCATAACGCGCCTAAAGAAGTATAACTTCAAAAATTTTTGTCTGTCTGTTTGTTCCGGGTAATCTTCAAAACGGCTGAACCGATTTCAAAAATTCTTTCACCAATGGAAAGCTATAATATCAGGGCGTATACTAGGCTATATTTTATCCCGGTATTCCCACGGGAACAGGAACTACGCGGGTAAAACGACTATAACCGAAGCGAAGCGAGGGCGGGTTGCTAGTTTGCAATAAAAAAATAAAGATATAGGAAATAGACTCAATTATATAAAAATACATTAAAACCTCATCTACGATTGAATCATTATTGAACCCTTCATTATTGCATATCCATTTCATCCATCTCATCAATTAGAACCGAATTATGACTTGAAAGACGATAAGTCTTTCTGTGAGATGTTTTATACGCCATCTATTATAAAACACTTACATATTATTTCTAACTAGCAACCCGCCCTCGCTTCGCTTCGGTTATAGGTTATAGTCGTTTTACCCGCGTAGTTCCCGTTCCCGTGGGAATACCGGGATAAAACATAGCCTAGTTTACGCCCTGATATTATAGCTTTCCATTGGTGAAAGAATTTTTGGAATCGGTCCAGCCGTTTTAAGATTACCCGGAACAAACAGACAGACAGACAAAAATTTTTTAATTGCTATTTTAGGCATAGGTGTCGTGCAAATAACCATGTGAGCATGAAAAAAGCCTATTATTTTGACATTACAAACAGACACTCCAATTTTATTTATTGGTATAGGTATCTGGTTGACCGAGCTTCGCTTGGTACAATTTCTTTTTTTCTAAGTAAATGGTATTTTTAAAGCACATATTTAGGATATATATTAATAAAAAACTACAAAAAGATGAAATAATGAAAAAAATATCAAAAATTACAAAGAGAGACTAATAATAACACCGAGATTCGATCTCACGCTGTTTGAATGCAACTGGACAACTTTCCACCTGAGCTATTGTCATTCTTGATGGCGACGGCGAAATTTGATTTCGCATTTTATTGACATTTTATATCATTGTATTGATTAGCTAAAAACATCGAGAAAACAACACTTTCTATAGATAAAACCTAGCTAGATCGCTTTTTGGGCCCAGAAACCTCTAGTATGACAAATTTCATGAAAATCGTTGGAGCCGTTTCTGAGATCCTGAAAAATTTTTTTTTTTTTTTTGTTATTGCAAACGGTGGCAAACGAGCAAACAGTACACCTGATGGTAAGTGTTGCTGCCGCTCATGGACCTTTACAAGGCCGTTGCCTACCGCAAGAAAGCGTGCATTGAGGCTCGGTGATACCAAGGGCACCACCAAAAACCCTCCACACGCAATCACCCTCAGAAAGTTGGGCTTCCGGCTCTCTCGCTCACCGAACGAAGCGCAGTAACAAATTGCTACTGCTCAGACGTCGATTTTCTGCGAGAGCATGGTACTACCCCGGACGGACCGGCCCGCGGCTGTAGACAGATAACTGTCGACAGTGTGGTCCTACCACTCCTATATATATATATATATATATATATATATATATATATATATATATATATATATATATATATATATATATATATATATATATATATACAAGAATTGCTTGTTTAAAGATATAAGGTTTCTCAAACTCTAAAATTTCATATACAATTGCTACTTACAGTCCACCCACAATAGTCTAATTTTAATATATATAAATTACGTGTCACGTAGTTTGTCCGCGATGGACTCCTAAACTACTTAACCGATTTTAATCAAATTTGCACACCGTGTGCAGTTTGATCCAACTTGAAAGATAGGATAGCTTACATCTTAATCTATAGTCGCAATATTATTTTATTGCAAATTATTTGTATTACCTATATATATACCTATTATTTGACATTCACAATTATCTGTTAACTCCAAACGATTTTAACAGATGGCGATATTTGTTGACTGGATTCAGTAATTAATTAATAGATGGCGCTGCTATGTTAAATCTACAAACGTGTCATATACGATTTTCACTTGCTTTTTTACATAGATGCCATTTGTAAAAAATATAACGATCTCCATGACAGATGTGCTCCTACAGTTCCACTTAAATCCATACTAATATTATAAATGCGAAAGTAAGGATGTTTGTTTGTTTGTTTGTAAAGCTTTCACACTTAAACCACAGAACCGATTTCAAAAATTCTTTCACCAATGGAAAGCTATAATATCAGGGAGTAACATAGGCTATATTTTATCACGGTATTCCCACAGGAACGGGAACTACGCCGCGGGTAAAGCGACTGAAACCGAAGCGAAGCGAGGTCGGGTTGCTAGTAGTTTAATAAAATGTAATATAACAAAAACATTAGCCACCGCAACGCGTAGCCGGGTCTGCTAGTCTATACCAATAAATAAAATTGGAGTGTCTGTTTGTAATGTCAAAATAATAGGCTTTTTTCATGCTCACACGGTTATTTGCACGACACCTATGCCTAAAATAGCAATTAAAAAATTTTTGTCTGTCTGTCTGTCTGTCTGTCTGTTTGTTCCGGGTAATCTTCAAAACGGCTGGACCGATTTCAAAAATTCTTTCACCAATGGAAAGCTATAATATCAGGGCGTAAACTAGGCTATATTTTATCTCGGTATTCCCACGGGAACGGGAACTACGCGGGTAAAACGACTATAACCTATAACCGAAGCGAAGCGTGGCCGGGTCTGCTAGTTGTTAATATAATTGAAACGGATTTCCAATAAATTTAGTTTCCAACCCCACATGTGATAATCATATTTCTATTGCTAATAAGATTTTACATCTTGCATGAAAAATGCTAAAATCTCAGTAATTATTTTAAGATTTGCCAAAATACTATTTTGCCACTATGGAAAAGAAATTGACCCACGCTGGTCAAACGTGTTGGTATAGGGTTTGATTTTGAGTTTTTCATTTCTTGCATAAGTGTTGTATGAAATACTAAACCCAAACAGAACACGTTGCTATGACCTATTTAAAACCATAGGGATTACCAAGAAATTCCGTAACCAAGTTAAGCAATAATAATAGTACTAATAAATAAGTTTTGATGACAATTTCCGGTGATAATGGTACCCAAGCCGTGACCGTTACATAACGATACGAACATACGATACGCTTACACAATTTCCCATGGTTAAACTACGGCATAACTAGGTAACTAAGAGAGTCGGGAGCGATTATCCGGGCGTCTTTTATTAACAATTTTTATTGCGTTACATTCTAAGATGTGACTTCTCATATCGAGAAAAATGTTCTGCCGACTGCACAGGTGGTAATGTGGTTAAGATACCAACCTATAGTGCCAGTGTCGCGGGTTTGAATTCCACGCTGGGCAACATTTTGTACGATCCACAATTTATTGTTCTGAGTTTGGCTGTAATTTGTCTCCGCTAATTATGTTTTAAAAGTCCCCCGCAAGACAAGGATTATTTCTTTGGTGCAGGATGTTTTCTTTAAAAAAATGTTTAATCCCCAATTAAGGCATTTTATTTTCCATTTTTTTTTTATTTCGAATATATGTTTATAATAGACCATTGCATTTTTACTCATAGAGGTCGTCAAATCTGGTTAAGAGAATAAGCAGCAACATTTTCCAGAAATGAAGATGAAATAAAAATCAGTCCAAATATGTTTGCAATAAAAAAAAGAGTAGTAGCAATTTGTTATGGCGCTTCATTCAGTGAGCGAGAGAGTCGAAACCCAACTTTCTGGGGGCGTTTGCGTGTAGTGGGTCTTAGTGATGCCTTTAATATCACTGTACCTCAATGCACGCATTCACACTCGCTTTACTATCTTTGCGATAGGCAGCGGCCTAGCTGTGCCCCTGGTATTGCAAAGGTCCATGAGCGGCTTACCATTATGCGTACAGTTTGCTCGTTTGCCACCATTTTCAATAAAGAAAAAAAAACGTGCGTCCAAAGTACGCATGCCAAAAGTGAAACTTCTTTATCCTTCATCCTTCTTCCGTCACCTTTCATCCTTCATCCTTCATCCCTCATCCATTAATCCGTCAATTATAGACGGATTTAAAAATATTATAAAATAGTATATATATTTCTGTCTCATTCTTTGTCGGCTTCATCCTGCACATCTTTGTATTTGTCTCTTACCTGTCGTTTTTTCCGTTGCATCGGGTTTGAAATCACAACGATTCTAAAGAAGTTTCACTTCAAAAAACACAGATATATATCAACGTCAAACTTATAATACTTTTTGCGTCGGGGGTTAAAAATAACAATAAATAGTTTTATTTAAATAATACATTTTGTAAATAATGAATAAACAGCAGTGATATACAAATCGAGTTAAATGCCGCCTATAATACAAGACAGGGCACCTCTCAGGTGTAACTGAAAAGCGATATTGAAATCCCTCGCGGCCCGGCGAGCCCCGTCGAAACATTGTTTCATATTCAGGTGTCAAATTTGCCATTGTCTTGTCAGGAAATATGAAATAAGCGTCTGGTAGGGCGGCGTCTGTGATTGTAATTTTCGTTACACGATAATAATGTTAGCATTAAATTTCTGCATATAACTCCATAGCATCTTAACAGTTTCGTTATCATTCTGGGATATACTCGTTTACCGCAAACGAGACTTTAGGTAACACCTAAACCATTCCTCAACCTGTTGAATTCATGCTGTTCTTGATCTTATGTATTTATAAGATTTTGTGTCATGTAAAGTTTAAGTGTTCTTGGTGAAAATTAGCATTAATCTTTTAAAAGACCCTGTACTAAGGAATTATTCTTCGTAACGCAGTCGTCACGGGTTGAGAGCTCTCAGTGCTCACCCACCAGTCCGGATAAAGTTGTCACAGCCATCTGCGACTAACAACTAAAATTCTACTCAGACTTAAAACAAGTCATGAACCTCTCAAGTTTCTAGCAAATTATATCCGTGAACTGTCTTTTACGACACCCATGAGATAGTGAGTGGTGAGTTTTATTCTTACTCCGTCACTACACGCTATTCATCACCACATGGATATTAATCACTTATAAGGAATACAATATTTTATTTATACCTTGGGTGACAAATTAAAAATAGATTGGTTTACACTTTCTCGTGGGAGTCATAAGAGCCGACTGAGAGATATTTTTTTTTTATTGGAAACGGTGACAAACGTGCAAACAGTACACCTGATGGTAAGTGTTGCTGCCGCTCATGGACCTTTACAAGGCCGCTGCCTACCGCAAAGAAAGTGAAGGGAGTGTGAATGAGTGGATTGAGACTCGGTGATACCAAGGGCACCACCAAAATCCTCCACACGCAAACACCCTTAGAAAGTTGGGCTTTCGGCTCTCTCGCTCACCGAACGAAGCGCAGTAACAAATTGCTGCTACTCAGACGTCAATTTTTTCGAGAGTGTGGTACTACCCCGGACGGACCGGCCCGCGGCTGTAGACAGACAACTGTCGACAGTGTGGTCCTACCACTCTTAATTAATACGATAATTATGAAAATGGTCATTAGCATTTTTTTAGGCAACATGATATATTAATTAGGGCATTATATACCTTTTTCCGTGTAGTGACGGAGTAAGAATACAATTCACCACCCCGTGGGTGTAGTAAGAGACGACTAGGAGATAATAATATGCATACGGCATCTATGCAAGAGAAGGGAAACTCGAAACAAAACCCTATGCCAACACGTCTGATCAGCGTGGTATAGTCGGTCAATTTCCCTCCCATAGTGGGGGAGGCCCGAGCCCAACAGTGGGACATATATAGACTGCGATGATGATGATGATGATGACCTCTTTTTTTTGGCGAGTGAACCCACACGACATCCGTATCTTCCTCTTCGCCATTGAACCGACCACTAATACTGAGTTCCTTGATGTCCGTGGTCAGCCTGGCAACGGCGGTTTGGGAAGGCTCAATCGTAACCGTGGACGCCGATAAACTAATAAAAGATATTGCAGTTGCATTTAAAAGACACGTCATTCACAATATAGAAAACTTTTCTTCGTCATATAAATGACACGACAGTCTGGTTCAGAAAAACAAAAAAAAATCCTTGGAAACGTCAGACAGCAAAAAGGGCACAATTAAAAAAAATATTTCACGTTTGATATAGACGACTACATGCTACTTTCTATTCAATTGTCCCTACATCTTACAATTCTGCATCATATTTCATAGTAATGAAAAGCAAAAACATTGCAATATTTACATCATAGGAAATTAAACTTTAAAACTAACTTTTTAAAGTTTAATATCGTTCAATTTAGTAAATTCAGATACTGGGAAAGACGCGAATGTCTGAATTGAGGTAGAAGCCAAAGTGCGGAATAAAAGTGACGAGCTAGACTTGAATGGAATAAAGTGAACACCGGTGGCCAAATGGCGGTGAGTCGCTTCAACGTTCTCTTGATTGTACATTCAGTTATAAGTATTGTAAAATTGCATTTAACGAAGCAAGTGATTCACACAGATAAAAAAGAACACAAAGTAGTTAAATGCCGATAGAAGTAAAAACTTAAATTTGTCGCTTCTCTCGCTCACCGAACGAAGTGTAGTAACAAATTGCTGCAACTCGGACGTCGATTTTCTGTGACGGTTAGTACTACCCTAGGCGGACCGGCTCGCGGCTGACCCTATCACTAAATAAAGTGTTAGAAACGAAAGAAAAATAAAAAAAACTAGTACCCAGATATGAGGACTGCCGACAGAAGTGAAAACTCAAAGCTATGAACCATCCGGATTTGGATATTCAAATTCTTTGATCCATTTTTGGATATTCAAATTCATTGATCTTAAATTAAAATTAGTCAACTTTTGACATTTACCTAGTTTTGAAATCTATTGGTAAATAATTAAAGATATAGTGCCATAGATGTAGCTACAGAAATAGTGTAAGCTTTAATACGTCATATGACTATAGCGATGATGACTAATATGAATTTACTGCCCATCCAAAACTATCTATAGAAGTTTTCCCTTTAATAAAAAAGATATACATATGTCGCAGCGTCACTACCTCTGGCACCATATCTTGATAGTTTTTAAGAATCAATCGATTACGGAAACGTCAAGTATTATACTTGGGTGTTTTTGATAGAACGTTGGCTATGATTTTTGATGTTTGTCGTTTGACCGTTAACGTTTGAAATATTACCGAGCTTTCATTATTGATAGCGGTCCGTTGAATACTCAGCTGTGAACGAGACATGAGAGCGATCGGTCGTTGTTGCTGCCATGTTGTATCAAATTCACCGCGTTTCCCTAACTTGTAAGTTAGCTGTCGGTATCCGCGTAATTAGTGGTTATGATAGAAAAATGTTAACGCTAATTGTTGAATACAGTTTAAAAGTAGCCATCCGAAGTATTATTTTACCCCATCGCGATGTGTGACTCACCTGATAGTGAGCAGCATGGCGCCCCACACCCTCGACACATATAATATACTAGCAACCCGCCCTCGCTTCGCTTCGGTTTTATTCGCCTTACCCGCGTAGTTCGCGTTCCCGTGGGAATACTGGGATAACATATATCTATGTTACTCCCTGATAATAATATCAGGGAGTATACGCTATAAAGCTTTACATTGGTAAAATAATTTGGAATCGGATAGGTGATGTAAGCGTGAAAGCGTAACAAACTTACTTTCCCATTTATAACATTAGTAAGGATACGCAAAAGAAGAAAAACTTGAAATGAAACCCTATACTAACACGTCTGACCAGGGTGGTATAGTAGGTCAATTTCCCTCCTATTTTCGAGGAGTTTCGAGCCCAACAGTGGGATGTATTTGACCGGAAACGATGATATTTTCGTATATCTTATTTTAATTTATACAATAAAATTAACATTTTGACTAAAATTTCCAATAATTTTCTTTAGCTGCACATATTACATAATGAATCGACGCAATTCTGTAGCAAGCATACATATTTTATGTTAGCAGTACTCCGTACTACGGGTCACGTCTCCATTTTACAACCAACTCAGCTGCTCGCCAGCCAATCGGTAAAAAAAAAAAACATTTCATTTAATATTTCATCGGAGCTTCCACCAGCGTTCATGAGGGAATCAATATATTTTAAATTCTAATTCTGTTCAATTCGCAAAGACTTTTACAGCGTCAATCGATCCTGCTGAATATAAAGTGCTAGCCCGCTGGGCCGCGGTGATTTCGCACGAATTTTAATATTCCTGTTTTAAGCATCGCTTCAAATATGACGACTTATAGAATTATTCTGCTATAAAATTGTTAATGTCCTCATAAACGTGTCAATAATACGACCAATAAATGTCAGCACGAACTAGCTATTTGCTGCAAACACAATTATGTTACATCCTTACTAGTATTTATAACTAGCAATCTGCCCTCGCTTCGCTTCGGTTTTTGTCGTTTTACCCGCGTAGTTCCCGTTCCCGTGGGAATACCGGGATAAAATATAGCCTAGTTTACGCGCTGATATTATAGCTTTCCATTGGTGAAAGAATTTATGAAATCGGTGCAACCGTTTTGAAGATTACCCGGAACAAACAGATAGACAGACAGACAGACAAAAAATTTTTAATCGCTATTTTAGGCATAGGTGTCGTGCAAATAACCGTGTGAGCATGAAAAAGTCTATTATTTTGACATTATAAACAGACACTCCAATTTTATTTATTGGTATAGATACTACATAGTAAGCGAAAGCAAGCTTATTTGTTTGTTACGCTTTCACGCTTAAACCATTGAACCGATTTCAAAAATTCTTTCACCAATGGATAGCTATAATATCAGGGAGTAACATAGGCTATATTTTATTCCGATATTCCCACGGGAACGAGAACTACGTGTAGTATTCCATGTAAACTATAATTTTTATTTATTAATTCTTTCCGTGTGGTGACGGAGTAAGAATACAATCCATTACCGCCTACTTTGTCCGTGGTTATCGTAAAAGACGACTAATGGATATTATATGCAAATAACATATATGCAAGCGAAAAAAAACTCTAAATAAAATCCAGTACCAACCTGGCTGACCAGCGTCATAGTCAATTATAATTTGGTATAACCCAGTTATAATGGGCAAATATCAGCTAGACCCACTTGACTCCCTGCAAAGACGGGCTGTTCGAATCGTCGGGGATCCCAATCTTACGGACAGATTGGAGTCGCTGGAGCAGTGGAGAGACTTTGGCTCACTCTGTGTACTCTACCGACTCTTTCACGGGGAGTGCTCCGAGGAACTGTTTGACTTGGTACCACCGTCACCATTCTACCAACGTACCACTCGACATCGTAGCAGGGTTCATCCATTTCACCTGGAAACGTTATGGTCTTCAACTGTACGTTTCCAGCGATCATTTCTCCCACGTACGTGCAAGCTCTGGAATGAAGTACCTGCTGCTGTGTTTCCCGAGCGCTAAGACATGTCCTTCTTTAAACGAGGTTTAAGAAGAGTATTTCCTTCACGGTAGGCAGCAGCCTGGCTGTGCCTCTGGTATTGCAAAGGTCCATGTGCAGCAGTTTCACCTGATGTGTGCTGCTTGCTCGTTTGCCACCGATGGCAATAAAAAAAAAAATGCCTCCCGTTGTGAAGGAAACTCGAGCCCAGTAGTGGAACCTATATGAGCAGTAATGATGCCGGTCAGACGTTGTCTATGATTTGTTTCGAGTATTTCTACTCTTG
Organism: Lymantria dispar; assembly: GCA_032191425.1. Lineage (NCBI taxonomy): Eukaryota > Metazoa > Arthropoda > Insecta > Lepidoptera > Erebidae > Lymantria > Lymantria dispar. The sequence continues at coordinate 1,138,473 of CM063442.1, forward strand.
TTCAGATGTTATATGCATATTGTTAGTACTCCCTATAGCAGATCGTAAAAGACAACTATTTTGTATGACACCCAACCAGTAAAAGGGTGATGATATGTCTATTTTATAACGTTAAATCGTAACCTATTCTCACTCCATCATCACAGGGAAAAAACAGCGTGGTACAGTGCATTAATATCTATTCTGAGCCGAATGATAAATAAAACTACTTTTTTTTTTTTTTTTTTTTATTTTTTTTTTGTGGGTGGGCCGCGGTCGGCGCGCCTCCGCACCACTCCGTCCGGGGCGGCGACAGAGGGGCTTAAGCACGCAACTCCCGCGACCCACCCGAAAACCACGTCGCCTTCGTCGTTGGGCCGACCACTGGAGCAGCGTTAACTTGTCGTCAGTGGTCGGCCCGACGGAATACCCCCTATTGGGGTACCCTCCCATCGACCGACGTCCCCCCCTCGGGGAGGACGTCGGTCTTTCCTCACGCGGTCGGCCTCTCGGCGGGTGACGGACTAATCCCCGGTCACGTCACCCGCGGCCTCGGCTAGGGCGGCATGAGGCGCAGATAGTTGCGCCTGCGCCGCCCCAGTCGCCGGCGGCGGATCTCCTCATCGAGGCTGCGCTCCACGCGCAGACGATCCGCCGCCTCCTTCTGCGAGATCACTGTCTCGCAGAAGGCTGCGACCGCGTCCCAGTTCCTGACGCTGTCGACCATCGCCCTAGCGATGGCCGGCAGCGTCAGGTCGGCACCGATGATTGCGACGAGTTCACGGCGCTGCACTGCCCAAGCCGCGCAGGCCTCGAGCGTGTGGCGCGCCGTGTCCTCGTCGCAATCGCAGTGGTGGCAGGACGGTGTACTCTCCCTCCTCACGACCCTGTGCAGGTATTTGGCGAAGCTCCCGTGCCCCGTCAACACCTGCACTAGTCGGAAGGAGAGCACCCCGTGCCGCCTCTCCAACCACTGCATCAGCACCGGCCGGAAGGCCTCTACGGTTCGCACCCCGAACCGAGGCCTCTCCAGCCGGACTGCCCAACGGGCAATGACGTCTCGGCGGGCGTCGACGCGCCAGGCGGTGAGATCCCTTAACGAGATCACACCGCCCTCCCCGCGCACCCCCGACACCCGCCGATACAACTCGGCGAGCATTTCCGCCTCCAGGTCCCACGGGGGAGTCCCAGCCAATAGGCACGCTGCCTCCGTCGCAACCGTGCGGTATCCGCGGATGGCCCTGACCGCCATGACCCTCTGTGGTCGCCACAGAAGGGCCCTAAGTCGGACGGTCAAGGACCCCGCCCACACCGGTGCGCCGTACAGGGCCATCGACCGGATGACCCCCGTGTACAGCCGTCGGCACGTAGCGCTCGGTCCGCCCACGTTCGGCATTAGCCACGATAGGGCGGACGCCGCGCCGACGAGCCGCGGAGCGAGCCTGCGGAAATGCTCCCGGAACTACCATTGCCCGTCGAGCACCAGGCCCAAGTACCTCATATGGGCCCGGATGCTGATGTCAACCGATCGGACGGTGATCGAGACGCCGATGGGAGGGCTCATAAGGCGCCCATGGAACAAGAGGGCCTCCGTCTTGTCCAGGGCGACCCTCAACCCCAGCGCCTCGATCCGCCTGACGACCTCTTCGGTGCCATAGGTCGCCAGGCTTACCGCCTCTTCTAGCGTCCCACCGCGGGCTGTGACGAGCGTGTCGTCGGCGTAACAAATCACGCCCAGCCCGGGCGGGAGGCTCCCCCGCAACGCCCAGTCGTAGCCGATGTTCCACAGGGTGGGTCCGAGGACCGACCCCTGTGGGACACCGCAAATAAAACTACTTTACGGATTTTATCGCGTTTGTATTTGATTTTTGATTGCCCTACGTTTAGTAATTTGCAGCGTTCAAGGTCATGGGCGGATATGGCACGTCGGGTAATCAAAAGTCAATTTGTAACGCGATATAATCCGTAAAGTAGTTTTATTTAAAACTAGCAACCCACCATCGCTTTGCTTCGGTTCCAGTCGCCTTACCCGCATAGTGCCCGTTCCCGTGGGAATACTGGGATAAAATATAGTCTATGTTACTCTCTCATATTATAGCTTTCCATTGGTGAAAGAATTTTTGAAATCGGATCGGTGATTTAAGCGTGAAAGCGTAATAGACAAACTTTCGCATTAATAATATTTGTAAGGATAATTTCTACAGAACGTCTTAGCTTATACACGTTCCACTGCTGGGCTCGAGCCTCGTAGTCAATAGGAGGAAATTTCACATTATATATCACGCTGGTCAGACATGTATAAAGTTTTATTTCGCATTTTCCTTCTCTTACACAGATATTATATGCATTTTATATCCATTAAAGCAAAATAGGAAGTGGTGAATTGTATTCTTACTTCACTTACTGGAGTACTCCAAATGTTATCCGTGTGGTGACGGAGTAAGAATACAATTCACCACCCCCTATCTTAGCCGTGGGTGATCGTACGAGACGACTAAGGGATATAAAAACGCATATAACATCTATGCGAGAGAAGGAAAACTCGAAATAAAACCCTATACCAACACGTCTGACCAGCGTGGTATAGTGGGTCAATTGCCCTTCCATTATGGAGGAGGCCCGAGCCCAACAGTGGGACGTATATGGGCTGATATGAATGAATGAATGAACTCCAAATGAAAAAATAATACACCATCACCATCTATCAACTAGTAAAAGTATTTCCTTTTAACTTTCTTTCATAAAAAACTTCAGCTGAAATATTGGAACATAGATCCAATAGGGAGGTAATTCTACACCGGGATATGGTGTTGCACGCTGTTCTCCTACTGCCCTGGACGATTTGGAGTATACCGTCCCTAACCTGTCTAAAAGGAAAACGTTTAACTCCAGGCTTGTCATAAGAATCAAATAATAACTAAGTATATTTACCTACGACAATTCTAGTTTAATAACTATATTCACATAGAGTAAATCTAATTTAAAGTTAATACTTAATGATAACACCCATTGTAATAACGGTTATGCCTTTAATCTGGCAATTTCGTACGCTAACGTTATCACGGGGGCGTATAATAATTATAATAGGGGTCGAACCGATACCCATTTATCAGGCGGTACGCAATATTCAGAGGCGCGCGAAGTTTCACGGGAAGCGCTATGTAATTATGGTGTATTTTTGAGATTGGTCTCAAATGGAAACCTTTTCACTTTAACATTGAGAGTTGAATTATATTTTGAAACCTTATATTGACATTATTAATTTGAAATGTTATATCGTTTAACAAATAATTTTGCAAGTTAACAGAAATATTGTTATGAAGAGACCAAAATAAGAATTTTATTCCGAATAAACTTCCTTTTAAATGGTTGTCATCTCAGCTCGTACATGTCCCATTGTTGGGCTAGAGCCTGCTCCCCATTAGGAAGAAAACAGTCCTACTATACCATGCTGGTCAGAAATGTTGGTATAGGGTTTCATTCGGGGTTTACTTTGCACTCTTGCACAGATATGTGTATATTGTATCCCTTAGTCGTCTTTTATGACATCCACGGGCAAGATAAAGAGTAGTGAATTGTATTCTTACTCCGTCATCATCATCTCAGCGCATATACGTCCCACTGTTGGGCTCGTGCCTCCTCCACTATAGGAGGGAAATTGACTTACTACACCATGCTGGTCAGTCGTGTTGGCATAGGGTTTCGTTTCGAGTTTGCCTTCTCTTGCACAGATATACACATATTATGTCCCTTAGTCCCTTATATTTTATAATAAGTAAATTTTGAAGTTATTAAAGTTTTAAGTAAGGAATAAAATTTTGCAAATATATTGTCCGATTGTCGACAGGACATTTATTTTCAGTTTTCATTGATGACCATTTCGAAAAAGCTATGTTATCAAAATCTTGTTTGTGATTAAAAATTATTACCATACATGGGACTTTAATCCACGTCTCATATTCGATCTCGAATCTCCATCATCATCATCGCAGCCAATATACGTCCTACTTTTAGGCTCGGGCCTCCTCCACAATGGGAGGGAATTTGACCTACTATACCAAGCCGGTCAGACATGTTGGTATAGGGTTTACTTTGGGGTTTACTGTCTATTGCACAGATATGGGCATATTATATATCTTAGTCGTCTTTTACGACATCCATGGGCAAGAAAAGGAGTGGTGAATTGTATTCTTAATCCGTTACCACGCCCGTGGATGTCGTAAAAGACGACTAAGGGATATAATATGCACATAACATCTGTGCAAGAGAAGGAAAACTCGAAATGAAACCCTATACCAATATGTCTGACCAGCATGGTATAGTAGGTCAAATTCCCTCCCATTATGGAGGAGGTTCGAGCCCAACGGCAGGACGTATGTGGGCTGCGATGATGAAGAAGAAAAAAAATAATTGAAAATAATAGACAAGCCCGCTGAGTTCCTTGCCGGATCTTCTCAATAGCGGTCGCGAGCCGATCCCGTGGTAGTTTATTATTTTTGGATAATTTAATTTAATTTTGTTAACTTGATAATATGCAAGTGCCCTCTCAGAGTTTATGCATAATAAATGATTTGAATTTGACTATCATTAACGACATTTACAGCAAGAAAGGTGATACTGAATTTTATTCTTACTATTACAATAACTTACATTGCAAACGCTAATAACCAGACGGTTCATATTATTGAAATTATTTCAATGTAATAGTTTAGAGAGAGTGGTCGAATATAAATGTTCAATTCATACTCTGGCACGCGGCAAATTGCATATGAATGCAATTCTTTTATAAGTACTCCTAGAAATAACATATTTCAAACTAGCAACCCGCCCTCGCTTCGCTTCGGTTATAGGTTATAGTCGTTTTTACCCGCGTAGTTCCTGTTCCCATGGGAATACCGGGATAAAATATAGCCTAGTTTACGCCCTGATATTATAGCTTTCCATTGGTAAAAGAATTTTTGAAATCGGTCCAGCCGTTTTGAAGATTACTCGGAACAAACAGACAAACAGACAGACAGAAAAATATTTTTTAAATTGCTATTTTAGGCATAGGTGTCGTGCAAATAACCGTGTGAGCATGAAAAAAGCCTATTATTTTGACATTACAAACAGACACTCCAATTTTATTTATTGGTATAGATTAATGCACAAACCAATAGAATGGCAAATTCTTCATAAATATATTTTACAAGCGCGTTCTAATGTAAAAAACTTGTAATCATTTCTAATAATTACAAGAGCCCTTTACCTAATTACTTAGATTTATTTTTGGGTGTGGGCTATGTTCAGCTCAGCCGTCGCCCGGCTCCGTCCGGCTCCGTCCAGGACGACAGAGGGACGGCGCGCGGCTCCGTAACCTACCCATAGTACGTCGCCTTCGTCGTTGAGCTGACCACCGCAGTCGAGTTCCTTATCTTCAGTGGTCAATTACTTGGAGTTGACCAATCTTCCATCGTTCCAATTATTGCCAATGATTTATGACCGGCCGCCAGCCTGACGTCAACCCTCCTTGAAAATATAATTTGTGAAGAATTTTATTGAGTGGGGTTCGAACCCTTGACACTCGGTACAATAGTACTTCAATTACTGTGCCATCTGTGTAACATTTTTATTTCGATTTTTTTAAAAGACTAGGTACATCCTGCACTGAGGTAATAATCCTTGTGTTGCGGGGGCCTTTACAAACATAATTAACGAACACAAATTACATCCAGACTTAGAACAATAATTTGTGGATCGTGTGTTGCACTGCGTGGGATTCGAACCCGGGACAATGGCACAGTAGGTTGGTATCTTTACCACTACACCATCTGTGCAATTAACTAGTTTTATAATAAGTTTCATGGTCTCAGCTAATGTACCTATGTCGCACTTCTGGAGCCGAACCTCCTTCACAATAGGAGGGAAATTCACATTACTATCCACACAGATGGTTGAACAAGTTGGTGTAGTTGGTGTAGTATTTCAAGATTTCCTTCTCTTGCGGAGACGTTATATATATTAAAATTTTCAATTTCAGATTTTAAATTTAAAATTTTTGACAGAAAATTGTCATATCTTACTTACCAATAATACTTCAAACTGTAGTTTTCTTTATTTTTGTTTTGTCCTTTTACCTTTTCTTCTATTATTTTCATATCTTTTTTGTATTGCCATCCACTTTTGAGCTATAGACTAAATTTCCAGTATCTATCTCATCATGAAAAAAGTTTATAATTAATTACAAAATTTCAACATGTCTACAAGATATCAAAAAAAAATATCCTACTAGTATTCTAAGATTATGAATGCGAATGTCAGTTTGTTTGTACGTTATTACGTTAAACAAATAAACCGTTAATAAAAAAAATTCTCCACCAAAAGAAACCTACATTACCAATGAGTATATATATTTTATCCGTATTCCCACGTAACCGCGGCAATTTTCTAGTAGTTAAATAAAATAGTTGGTGTAGAGACAGTTGTTGCAAATACAGAGAGTTGTCTGCGGTGAGCTAAGACATTAAATTGTGATCAAGTGCTCGTTAACACTACACTTAATTACATCCTACTACATCTAGACAAACGGATACCTAATTACTCAACGGCTTACATAATTGCTTAACTATTAGGAAATTAACGGTGACAGTATTTCACTTATTATAAGTGAATTATAAGTAAAACTGAAAATTTTGAATAACCCTTGAAACATACTAAAGCAATAAAAAAAATATTAAGTTCTCTTCAATAGGAATTATCTATTAATTATCATTTAACGATTATAATGATACGCTTGAAGCACTTAATCGAGTAATGAAACGCCATTACATTATTTTGGAAAAGAGCTGATACTCTGACACTACTGGACCGATATTAATCAAACATAGTTAAGAACCACCGCAAGGAAACTGGCTTTCAAATGAAAAAAGCAGCAACAAAATCGGTGCAACCGTTTGAGAGCGACGATGCCACAGACAGTCGGACATCGATTTCAAACTTAGAAGACCCCCTTTTTTGCGTCGAGGGTTAAAAATACTTATTGTTCTCCTCCAGTGATAGGTCATCTTCTTCATCGTCTCAGCTCATTTATGTTTTACTTCTGGGATCGAGCCTTTTCCACCATAGGAGAGAAATTGACTTAATATAAAATGCTGATCAAAGGGCTTTATATAGGGTTATATTTAAAGTTTTAATGTCTTTTATTATCTTGTATAGATGTTATATGCGTATTATATCCCTCAGTTGTTTTATACGACACCCACTGGAATAATAGGGGATGATAATTTGTATTCTTACTCCGTCATCACACGAAAGTGGGTAATGATGAACGCAATTTGTTGAGAAAGCTAGCAACCCGCCCTCGCTTTGCTTCGGTTTCAGTCGCCCTACCCGCATAATTCCCGTTCCCGTGGGAATACCGGGATAAAATATAGCTTTCATTTTTAGGGTGGGCGTCAGTGCACCCGTCGCCCGACTTCGTTCGAGGTGACGTAGGGGCAGCGCGCGGCCCCATAACCCACCCTATAGCCCGTCGCATTCGTTATTGGGCCGACCACCGGTGTAGAACTCCTTGATTTCAGTGGTTGGCCCGACTAGTATTATAAGGGGTATTATATAGACAGCTGGTAGTAAAATATTATTAAAATCAGTCCAGTTATTTTGAAGATTACCTCAAACAAACAGACAGACAAAAATTTTTACACTGTATTTTAGGCATAGTTGTCATGCAAATAACCGTGTGAGCAAGAAAAAATCCCAGTATTTTGACATTATAGACACTTCAATTTTATTTATTTGTATAGATTATGACATCAACAATAACTAAGTCGCATAAATGTAGTTATTATGGGGAATAATGGCCTTTCATGGTGCCTATATCCCACAGGACGTATGATAGACTAATAATGATTATTATACACACCCTGCTCTCATCCTAAATTAAGAGAGTACAATTTAAATCTTCGGAGCGTCGCCATAATATTTATTCAGTCTCCTCCCCAATAGGAGCGAAACTGACGTACTGGCTGGTCAAACCAGTTCGCATAGTTTTATTTCGAGTTTGTCTTCTCATATTATCTACATAATATAATCCATTAGTCGTTTTACGACATCCACAGTGCTGTTTGCTTGTTTGCCACCAACAGCAATAAAATAAACCGGCTAAGTGCGAGTCGGAGTCGCGCACGAAAGGTTCCGTACCATTATCTATAAAAAGGCAAAAAACAAATCGCGTTTGTTTTATGGGAGCCCCCCTGAAATATTTATTTTATTTTGATTTTAGTATTTGTTGTTATAGTGGAAATAGAAATGCATAATTTGTAAAAATTTCAACTGTCTATCTATCGTGGTTATTGAGATACAGTCTGGTGACAGACAAACGGGCGGCTAGACAGACGGACAGACAGCAAAGTCTTAGTAATAGGGTTCCGTTTTAACCCCTTAGGTACGACACCCTAAAAAAGAAACTTTCAAGCGTTCATTGTCACGAAATGTCATTTCATTTTGGATAATCTGATTTTTGCGTATCCGTCTACTCATAGTACTCTCGAGGAGAAACAAAACCTGTGTCTAAAAGTTAACATGTATAATCTGGTAAATAGATTTACATAAATATTATTTTATCTGAATTTCAACAATCTGTGCTTTCGTACATTAGCTAAATGCATGGAATTATTGATTTTAGGTCATATAAGCAAGTGGTGGTCACATTTCCGTGTGATGACAGAGTAAGAATACAATTCACCACTCCCTCTCTTGCTCGTGGGTGTCGTAAAAGACGACTAAGGGATATAATAAGCATGTAACATCTGTCCAAGAGAAGGCAAACTCGAAATAAAACCCTATACCAACCTGTTTGACCAGCATGGTATAGTAAGGTCAATTTCCCTCCTATTATGGCGGAGGCTCGAGCCCAACAGTGGGACGTATATGAGCTGAAATGATGATGATGATGAAGCAAGTGGTGTCAACAGAACCCAATGGTTCGGCTAATTAGGGAAAATTTCCCTCAAGAGCTATGCAGATTGCTTGCCGATATACATATATTAGTCTCCCACCGGGCTGGCGACGACAAGAAACTAAGTACTACGTATAAAAGCTGTAATGATGATGATATTTTTAATCCTTCATCGATTTTACTAAAAAAATATAACTTTGTTCATAATTTTGGTTTGTCAGTTTACTTTAGTACATGAACTAGTAACTAATATGTTGCCACGAAACTCATCAATCTATGTACACACAACATATAAGGTACTACACGTAACGAACGCAGGCCCGGGAGTATAAACAACATGAATATTTTAGGGCGAGTGTATCAAAGTAGCCGATAAACGTCGGGATCCAATATCGAGCCCAAACAAAGGCTTACAAGAGTTTAGGGCACGCCCAGTGCACTGCATATTCAACGACCCACAGTCAACATACTGATCCGGAAGCTGGGATCATTAAAATTATTATTTTAGATCTAGACAAGTGGTAGCATTTTAAGCCAAGTTCAACTCGAACTGTTCATAAATAGCTATGTAAATTTTTTTTTTTTAATTGCAACCAGTGGCAAACGAGCAAACAGTACACCTGATGGTAAGTGTTGCTGTCGCTCATGGACCTTTATAAGGCTGCTGCCTACCGCGAAAGAAGTGAAGGGAGTGTGAATGCGTGCATTGAGGTGATACCAAAGACACTACCATAACCTTCCACACGCAAACACCCTCAGAAAGTTGGGCTGCGCGCTCTCTCGCTCACCGAACGAAGCGCAGTAACAAATTGCTACTACTCAGACTTCGATTTTCTGCGAGAGTGTGGTATTACCCCGGACGGACCGGCCCGCGGCTGTAGATAGATAATTGTCGACAGTGTGGTCCTACCACTAGGCAAATTATTTGATTTATATAAATTATTCAACTATTGAAATTTAAAAAAGTTATATACGTAAAATAAATCTAGTTTTAAACTTAATTAAGAATGTTGTTCTTCTAATAAATAAGCTTCAAGATAGTCTATAAAAGTTGGCACGATCTAGATGTTCAAGTCTTTTATCGGTGAAGTTCAACCAGAATATAGATACATACTATAATATTAAACTGTGCTTTTCACATTTATACTTACACAACCAGTCTAAATAGCTTGCCATAGAAGGTTAATTCTTCGGTACTAAACGAGGCTTGTGCGCAGCATAGACAACATTCATGTATTGGCTGAGAAGACGAAAAAAACTATGCCATTCTTTCTATTTCTATATTTAGTAGCTGTAAAAACAGACTCAGGGTTCAGTAGGTCGATATGAGCATTAGGCTGTCGCAAGATTCTATATCTTTCGATGAACCCTCCGGTATCTCAAAAGAGTGCGGAAGGGGAAGCTGTAGTTATGATGGGTATTTTGGTTGCCTAGATAATTGACTAATACTTCACACTCTCCTCCATATATTATCGACGGCGATAGTGCGTAAATATATTTTCAAAGCAAGCATAAAATCAATGGATAGAAGAAGATGGATAGAAGATTTCTTCTGAGACTAAAGATGATAGCCAATCCGCTTGCGAAACTTGTTGATGAAGGCATTATTGCTCTCTCAATAGACAGGTTTCGTAAATAAAACTATGTTTACGGGTTTTATCGCGTGGCCATAATCATAAACGCTTTAAAGTGTTTGAAAAGTTGAGCAATCAAAACTCAAATACAAACGCTATAAAATCCGTAAAAATAGTTCCACTTTATTTTTTTTTTTGTGACTAATCCCACCACACATTCCCACCATTGTAACTCCTGTAAGCCAGGATCCACAATGGTCTCCATAAATGACACCGAGGTTTGACCCTCAGGCAGTCCCGGGATATGATTTTAATTGTCTAGGGACCCGCAACAAATTTAATTAGAAAAGATTAAAGAGGAGGAGTTGGAAAGAGAGATTCCACTTCCCTCCTAGGCAAAGCGGGGGACAGGAAAACAAAATGACTAGTCAGCCAATAAGCAAAAAGGTGTACAGCTATGATAGCGCAGCAGCACGACACGGAAGAACTTAAAGGGGCCTATATGTGAGCGTTAAGATTGATTGCTACAGTAGGTATGGCAGAAACGCATGAACGCACGGAAATTTTCTCGAGTTGCTACAAGGTCTGTATAGTATACTACCCCACAGGTGACTTGCAAACTGTTTAACATAAGGTTACGCTCGTTTCGCCAGAGATCGCACTCCCAGAGAATGTGATGTGCTGATTGTTCATACTCGTGGTCAGATGTAGAACATTGACATAATGGTGACCACTTTAAATGCGCAATACTCACGTAAACATCAGTAATCATAGGTGGGTATTTAATTCATCCCAGCTCCTGGTGTCGACGTACGCATCAATGGTCCCTGACCAATATGTGCGAGGTCTCGTGTACCTTGCATTTGCATACTTTGCCACGCGTTCTCATTACTTGTACGTTAATATATTAAAGCATATTAAATATTTAATGAAAACTCATCTACTCGCTAACGTATTAAATTTTGAGTGGACATTATATTGACGAATAATATGAAAATGGAAACAGAAAAATCGGACAATGTTATTGAATTTATTTTTCTACTGTAGGGTGAATACAATGTCCCGTCCCTTCGAGTATCTTTCGTAAAAATGGATTTAAGGGTGTAGATTGTTGGCCTGAGTTCTCGATTTCGAGCGACCGCAGCGCCAAAGTTTAATGTAACATCCGACGGGGCGAATGAATGACCTAGAGAGCGCGATTTTCAAAATGTTTTGCAACAAACGTTCCACGTTGAGAAATTGTTATTGAACTTGAATATTTACAGCATAACAATAATAACGTTGAATTTTTGGAAACTAGCTGTTGATTCTTTTTAATAGATTAATAAGAGTAGTTGAGACACAATTTTTATGTTTTTCTATCATTACATTACATAGTATAAAACAAAGTCGCTATCCGCCGTCTGTCTGTCCCTATGTATGCTTAGATCTTTAAAACTACGCAACGGATTTTGATGCAGTTTTTTTTTAATAAATAGAATGATTCTTAAGGAAGGTTTAAATGTATAATACATGCATAATATAGTAGAGAAACGCTGATTAATTTAGAGGTTTCTAATGTGATGTCGTAAATAAGCACGTTTTTTGCGCTTATATTGCAAACGTTGGCTGAACCCTACGAGATAGACCAAAATAATGTACTACAGTATTATCCATCTTAAAAAGTTCAACAAAAAAGTCCACGATGGCATATGTCTATCTCTTAGGGATAACCCACCATAACCATTTTTTATCCTCTACTAAAAAATTATTATTTACTAAGTGATTTTATACAATACAGCATTAATCCTTATCCAATTAAGTACCTTAAATAAATTGTGCATTTATTATAGATCAATATGCTTTTTATAGTATGTAATTTAAGTGAATATTGCCGAAGATAGCGAAGATAGCGAGGGCGGGTTACTAGTTTATAATATAATATACAATCAAGAGCAGGTCCGGACTGACATTTTTGTATTCTACTTACCTAAAATTCCAACTATGTATTTATTTGTAATTTCACTACCAAAATTTATTCTAATTCGTAAAATATTCATTCAATAAAATAATTGCAAATTCAGTAGGAAGTGTGTTTATCTCTACGCAAGGAAATGTGCCTATTGCGTAAACTCAAATACTTACTTTTTGTTTACGATCACCTCGTCGATATCTAAAAAAGACCCTAGGGTTTTAAAAAAATGTCAATAAATGAAACACAAGTATAAAAATGATTTATTTACTACACAATAACAAATATGAGTCGCCATTAATCGCTATCTCAAAAGCGTGCTAGGGTTGTACCTACAAAAATTAGTAAATAATTCATTTATTTACTAATTTTAACAGAAGTTTGTAAATAAAACTACTTTTACGGATTATATCGCGTTTGTATTTGATTTATGATTGCCCGACGTTTCGAACACTTTGCAGCATTCATGGTCACGGGCGGACTAAGGTGTCTCACGTCCAACAAGTAATCGTTATTACAGACATTTACAATTATCTACCCGATACAGAAAACAGTTATAAATTTATTAAATTGTTACCCACATTTTAGTACAAATTTATTGCCAGTGTAAGAAGAAAATGAATCTATATGAAAAAATTATATTGTTTATGGTTAGTAATTATTAATTATTAAAGTTTTAAATTATTAATATACTAATTAAAAGTATGTAATTAAACAATAACGAAATATGAGTTCAAAATTCTAATGTTTTTTCATTCGATTACGGATCAAGTTCTGATTTCTGCTAATTTGATGATAAAATCAATGGCTATCACAAAACCTATCAGAATGAAAACGTTACCAGCTGCCCGATTCACGTAAGTAATAAAAACCGTAACGCAGTGACGTCACTTCGTTTTTTGCAAATTTAGCCCTTTTAACCGACATAAAAAAAGGAGAATTCTCAATTCGCTGTATTTTTGAACCAATTTTTATGATTCTTTACACCAGGTAACTCAGAAATTGTATAGTAGTTGAGCTATTGGAAGATTTATGACAATCCAAGACTAGATAAGTAAGTGCGTTTAAAACAGAAAACCAAAAGGCGATTTCTAAGTTCCTAAGTTAAAACGACTTTTGGACTGGCGTGTTTACGTGAATCGACTGGCTGGGTAGTTAAGTTACCTGTATCTTTCAAAATCATTAGGCGTTCTTCCCTTTCATAACACGTAAAGCTCTTTCTTTCCTCTCTTTCATAGCCTCTATGATACTGGGCGCGTCACGAATGGGCATGCTTCGTGACTGCCGAGGATCAACTAATTCTGGAAGTAGGCAATCGTAATAAAACCTAACTAATTTCATCTTTTTTTTTTTTTTTATTGCCAACGGTGGCAAACGAGCAAGCAGCACACCTGATGGTAAGTGAAACTGCTGCACATGGACCTTTGCAATACCAGGGGCACAGCCAGGCCGCTGCCTACCGTGAAGGAAATACTCTTCTTAAACCTCGTTTAAAGAAGGACATGTCATAGCGCTCGGGAAACACAGCAGCAGGTAGTTCATTCCAGAGCTTGCACGTACGTGGGAGAAATGATCGCTGGAAACGTACAGTAAAAGACCATAACGTTTCCAGGTGAAATGGATGAACCCTGCTGCGATGTCGAGTGGTACGTTGGTAGAATGGTGACGGTGGTACCAGGTCAAACAGTTCCTCGGAGCACTCCCCGTGAAAGAGTCGGTAGAGTACACAGAGTGACCCAAAGTCTCTCCGCTGCTCCAGCGACTCCAATCTGTCCGTCAGATTGGGGTCCCCGACGATTCGAACAGCCCGTCTTTGCAGGGAGTCAAGTGGGTCTAGCTGATATTTGGGCGCACCTGCCCAGCGATGTGAGCAGTACTCCACATGAGGACGAACTTGTGCTTTGTATAGCACAAGACGCTGTCTCGGTGTGAAGTACTGCCTGGCTCTGTTCAGGACGCCCAACTTTTTGCTTGCCAATTTGGCTTTGTCCTCCAAATGACTCCCAAACTGGACTTTGCTCGATATTTTGACGTCGAGAATCCCAATACTCTCAGAAATTGGGAGAGTTACTCCTTGGAACTGAGGCGCCATGACAAACGGGTCCTTCTTTGCAGTGAACGCGCAAACTTGTGTCTTTGTGGGGTTGAACTGGACTAGGTTCCGTTCACCCCATTCCGAGGCCCGCCCCAGAGAGCGCTCGACTTCAGACACAAGTTGAACCCTTCTTTCCTGAGTACTCCAAGGGATATTCCGTTGCTCAGTGTACCGCTCATCACCCGTACTGTCATCCGCATAGCAACGCATACTCTCGATAGAGAGCATGTCATTGATATGCAGGATAAACAACGTCGGGGAGAGCACCGAGCCTTGTGGTACACCAGCATTAATGGTCATGGTATCGGAGCAGGAGCCATCTACGACGACTTTTATACTCCGACCATCCAAAAAGCTGGCAATCCAATTACAGAGTCCCTCGGGGATTCCGTATGATGGTAGCTTCGATAGAAGTGCCCTGTGCCAGACCCTATCGAACGCCTTTGCGATATCTAGGCTGAACGCCAGCGCCTCACCCTTGCCCTCCAAGGCCTCTGCCCAACGGTGTGTGAGGTACACAAGAAGATCACCAGCCGACCGACCATGACGAAAGCCGTATTGGCGATCACTGATAAGCTGGCGATCCTCAAGGTACTGCAGAAGCTGGCGGTTTATAACCTTCTCCATTATCTTGGAGAGCAAGGATGTTATCGCAATTGGCCTGTAATTCGATGGGTCAGACGAATAATTCTTGAAATAACGGTGTTCCGAGGGCTGACTGTCGTTCTTTGCAGCTCGTGCACAAACTACGCAGTATTTATTTTTAACTCCAAAAAACAATACTTTATTAGTTTTAATGCCAATTATCGCAGCTGCGCCGGACAAGGCGGAAAAATTCTTACCATAAGATCTCTTGCTCCAACAACCGTCAACAGCAACAGATATTAATGGTGTACCATTTTTATCAACACTACCTATAGACACTGCGTACTCCGCTTCTTCCTTGACAGCTTCTGCCATGGAATGTGCTGCTGTCTTTTCCCACCAATCGCAAACCGTATTATTAATTTCATTGTATAATGAAGGTGACATGATTGGTAGGGCTACTGCGGCAGTTAATGTTTTTAACTGATAGTAGCTCCCACCAGATGATATGATACCAGGTACAATTTGATGATTCACTTCCATTCTATCTTCTTTCTTTTCAATCAAACACACAGTAAATTTCATACTACACATACTACATTTCATGATGAGTTTTGAGTCCAGACCAACTTTTACTTCACCTATTATACTGAGGTAACTTAACTTACAATCCATTGGACCGTGGTCCCTATGGCCTGAAGAGCTTTAAAAAAAAAAGAAACGTCTACAACTCTACGCCCAACTTCCATTTCATCCACCTTTCCCTCTTGGTCGTTTTCAATAACTAGTTCCTGTAAAGAAAGATAATGGCTTGATTTTTTTTATAAAAAATAATTAAAAATTTAAAAAAATGCAAAAGAATTAATACAATATTAGGTTCCTGATGAATAGAAATTATAATTTCTTTACGCATTAGGTATTGTTTTTTTATGACGTCACCTATTTGAACGTAAATTTTCTTTTGAGAAAGTAATTGAGAAGTATTTCGGTACTAAGGTGTTTGTCTCTCGATGAAAATAATAAATAATGCAAGAAAAAATCTATAGGTAGGTATTGAGATTTTGTCTTCGCCCATCACTAAGTAGTTTGTTTATTTATGTAACAAGTCTACAAGAATTACGTATAACAACTTACCTCTATACAGTGCGTAGCATTGTTGCTCAGAGTCTCGGCCCCAAGGTTTTCTTTATTTTCAATACTGGAAATATTATTCATCAATATTATCCACTTTTTATTTATTTTGTACAACCCTAAGCCAGACGCTAGGCGTCTCGCGTCTGTTTGGCGGTATAGGTATGTCGACATAGTTGCGCTGTCGTCTACCTACTTCCACAATTTGATATTTAGACAATACTAGCCGACCCGGCGAACTCCGTATCGCCTTTTTTTTTTTTAAATCCTATTATTTTGATATTACATACAGATACTTCAATTTTATTTATCAGTATAGATATAGATAATACAAACCAATATTTACATGTTATTGTAGGTATATGTCTGAATCGGGCGATCTAAATCATATGACATATTGTATTAGCTTTGTAATGTACCCTGTTCAAATGCGATAATAAATAAGTAGGGAGGAACTTACATTTTATTCCGAGATCTTTTGGCTTTCTTTCACCAACTTTCTTTTCCCTGGCATAACACTCAAATTCAATCAGTCCTGCGAAAAAAATAGCCTATTATACTACTATATTACTCAGTGATAATGTAGCTTTCGAATGATAAAAGAATTATTAAAATCGGTCCAGTACTTTTTGAGTTTATTCGTTACATACAAAAATCCAAATCTTTCCTCTTTATAATACCTATTAGTGTAGATATTGTATTTTTTACGATTTATATCTAGTTCCATCATGGTTTTCTTTCAGACATTCATTATATCGATACTTTCTACTAACTGAAAATAAATTAATTATAAAAATGTTATACTTACAGTTTTTTACAAAAAACACAAATTCACAATACGTAATTCTGCTGTCTGCAGCCGACAAGCGTGGTGTCGCGTTCACTTACAGAAAGGAACTGCCGACCACCGAGATTGCACGAAACGAACGCGTTATCCCATACATTTGTGTATGAAAAATTTATATCTAGATTTTAGGGCTTTAAAAGAGGAAGTCTTTGTTTGTAAAGGTATAAAAAGAAGTATACAGCTATACTTATTGGTTTCTTCAGTGTTCAAAAAGTGTTTCTTTTTATCAATTTGTGTTGATTTATGGGGTTAAATCTGAAAAATACGAAGTCATGTTTTTGCATTTTTACTCAATTTTGTGCGTTTGTTGACGTTTATTATATAACAACTATTAGGTTTAAGAGTTTAATATAAGCATGAACATACTTATTGGTCTTTGATTGTAATATATACAAATTATCATTGATATCAATCATATGTAAATAGGTTAAATATGAAAAATCGTAACACTCTTTTCGGTGATTTTCACGATCTACACCCTTAATAATACAAGGAAAGCAGATATCATTATTTCATCTATTGCTGACTACATTCGTCGTTTTTTTTTATCTTCTGTCTGCCTGAAGTCAGTCTTTTGAAATATAATTGATGATCGAACGGCATCTGGTAGAGTTGACCCAGGTTGATCTTAGAGCTCTTAGTAGTCTCTACGACACCCACGATCAATATAAGAATTGGTAGTATTCGAAGCTGGCTTTGAATACAGGAAATATATTACTAAATAATTAAAAAGTTTTCCGTGTGGTGACGGAGTAAGAATACAAATCACCACTCCCTATCTTGCCCGTGGATGTCGTAAAAGATGACTAAGGGATATCATACGCATATGAAAACTGTGCAAGAGAACAAAAACCCGACACAAAACCCTATACCAACCTGTCTGACCAGCTTAGTATAGTAAGGTCAATTTCCTTTCCATTGTAAAGAAAGTCCGAGTCCAACAGTGGGACGTATATGAGCTGAAATGATGAATTAAAAAGTTTCCATATGACAGAATGAAAATACCGTTCATCACTCCCTATCTTATCCGTGAGTGACGATGTTGTAAAAGATGACTAAGACGATATGATAAGCAGATAACACAGTAATATGTAAGATAAGAAAACTCGAACTAAAACCAAATACCACCTGACCAGTGTGGCGACTTGGAAATTATTCCCCCATTGAAAGTGATATTCATCATCATTATCTCAGCCCATTTAAGTCCCACTGTTGGTCTCGGACCTCCTTTACAATGTAAGGGATTTTTTATTTTTTTATTTTTTAACACAACACCCTGCACAAGGAAATAATCCTTGTATTTCGGGGGACTTTACAAACATATAATTAACGGACACAAATTACATCCAGACTCAGAACAACAATTTGTGGATCGCACAAAGTGTTGTCCCGCGTGGGATTCGAACCCCCGACACTGGCGCTGTAGGTCGCTATCTTAACCACCACGCCATCTGTGCAGTCGCAATTAACTAGTATGTATAGTAATATTGCGCTGGTTTTACGCTGACTTTTCCTTCTCTTGCATAGATGTGATCTACATATCATATTTTTAACCGTGTTTTACGACACCCACAGTTAAGATACCTTCACGCGCACTAAACTCATTCATCGTATTTATTGCTTATATAACTCTGCAAGGGCATGTTTAAACACTTTGATAAATTACTCGGTCACATACGGAAAATATGATAGACTGTATGGATGGATGAAGAAATTCTAACATCAAATTTCATTAATTTATTTTGTATATAATTCATCTGTACGTGCAACTGAACTTTTAAATGCCTGGGCTGATTTCGATTGTAAATCTGATCGTTGACGTGGCGTAAATAGACCGCGGCGACGCAACCCTACGCTATATGACGGAATATGCGAGGGTAAACTTGATGGTTGGCGTGGCGTAAATAGGTCGACGACGTAACGCCACGCTATATGATGGAAAATATCTACTATACGTAGCGTGTGAGTGAGGCGGAGCGACGCGATGTTGTGCGTAAGCTACTGTGCGATGAATTAATTATGATTGTGTAATATTTTAAATAATAATAGAAATATAAATCGTATTTTTTTATACATTATGCTATATTAGTTCCTGTCGTAATCTGTTCTTTTATATATACTTGTATGCATACATACTTGTGCAATATAATTTCAATGTTTCACATCTGACAGGCGCCCTGAGCGACGGCTCACTTTTTTATATGTATTCAGATGCTATTGCAATCAATTTCAAGGAATTTAATTTTAATTTTTTTATAAATATATATAACACAGCGTCTTTTGAGTTAGGTAATTTATTCATAAAAAACTTAATATTAATTTAAAATCAATTCATACAAATATCTGTACAAGATAGTTAAGTCCATCTCCACGACTACTCTTAATTCTTACATTGACGTATGTATAACCTATGCCACCTGATGTGATGATAGCTTGAGCGGAGGACTTGTCTATATCCATAGCTGAAACACCCTGGAAAATAAAATAATACGAGTTTTAATTGAAAGACAGACTGTCGTCCGTGTGGTGACGAAGTGAGAATACAATTCACCACTCCCTATCTTGCCAGTGGATATCGTAAAAAACGACTAAAGAATATAATACGCTTATAACATCTAAGCAAGATAAAGAAAAGTCAACACAAAATCCTATATGCACCTGTGTGACTAGCATGTTATAGTAAGGTCAATTGCCCTTCAATTATGGAGGAGGCTCAAGCCAAGCATGTGAGCCGAGCTTCTGATAATAAAGCCTTCCTGGGTAATGTAGAACAGCTTACTGCAGCTTTATATAGACGTCTATATCCGCGAAAGACTAATTGCTAAGGTTAATCTTATATCTTTAAACGAGCAATTCTTGTATATATATATAATATCAGGTTGACCGAGCTTCGCTCGGAGTATTTTTGTAGCATTTATTTAGATATATATTAATAAAAAATAAAAAAATAAATAATGAAAAATATATAAAAAATTACAAAAAGAGAATAATAATAACACCGAGATTCGATCCGACGCCGTTTGTCGCCGATGTCAAAAATAAAACGAAACCTAACTACTTCGCCACTGAGCTATCGTAACTCATGAAATTGATGGCAAAATTTGAATTCATATTCTTTTAAAATTTAATGTCATTATATTGTCTGCCAAAAACACTGACAAAACAACATTTTCTATACATAAAACGTAGCTAGATCGATTTTTTGGGCCTGAATCCTCTAGTATGCCATGTTTCAACAAAATCGTTGGAGCCGTTTCCGAGATTCTGAATATATATATATATATATATATATATTTACAAGAATTGCTCGTTTAAAGATATAAGATATATATATATATATATATATATATATATATATATATATATATATATATTCAGGATCTTGGCAACGACACCAACGATTTTGATGAAACTTGGCATACTAGAGGTTTCGGGTCCAAAGAATCTATCTAGCTAGGTTTTATTTATAGAAAATGTTCTTTTGTCGGTGTTTTTAGCATAACAATAAATGACATTAAATTTTAAAAGAATATTATTTCTGACCTGATACTAAGTATTTAGCTTTACATGTGGTATCGGAGAAAGCACACAATTTAACACTCTTGCCTGTGAGTATTACAGAAGACGACTAAGAGAATAGAATTCGCGGGTATCATCTATGCCAGTGAAGGCAATCTGGAAATAAATCCCTTTACCAACTCGTCTGACCGCGTGGCATTGTAGAACAATTTGCAATTATGGAGAAAGCTTGAGCCCAGCAGTGGGATATACATGAGCCGAGACGATGGGATGCATTTAACATACTGCACATTCTATAAAATTCGTTACAAAATATAATGATCAAGAAAACTTCCTTTGCCATGGATATTGTCGAAATCGATTAAGGGCAGCAAATTACATTACTACAAAAGAAAACCTGTAAATAAAATAATATGTCAACCTGTATGGCATGCGAAGTAGGCTAGTTTCCCTAATCAGAAGACCCTTTGTACATATTAGGTCTTATATAAACAGATAGTGGCAGGACCACACTTGACAGTCGTCTGTCTACAGCCGCGGGTCAGTTCATCCGAGGTAGTATCAGACATTTTTAACTACATTTCGTTCGATGAGAGAAAAAACCGAAAGCCTAACTTACTGCGGGTGTTTGCGTCTGGTGGGTTTTGGTGATGCTTTAATATCATCGAACCTCATTGCGCGCATTCACACTCCCGTCACTTTCTTCACGGTAGACAGCGGCCTAGCAAAGGTCCATGAGCAGCAGCATCACTTACCATCAGGTGTACAGGTTGCTCGTTTGCCAAGCAATAAAAAAATATAACTTCTCGTCTTATTCGAATAAAAATTACTCACTTTAACAAGTTTGGCAGTGCTGTTAGAATTCCAAAATACATTCTTAGTTCTTGTCTTCAAAGGTACAGATGATAGCTTCACCGTTTCAGAATAACCCAATTGAGTATTAACGGAAGTACCAACAATTAAATCTTCAGCATTAAGTAATGCCACGCACAATACAAATAAAATACTAAAGCGAATTATTATCGACATTTTGTATTATTTTTTATTTTGGTAGTAAATTATTAAAGTAAATAAGTATTGACTTCTTATAAGTAAATACAATTGAACATTGCAAAACCCTTTTATGCTGCATTTATCTTCAAGTGGTTTTATTTGAAGATATAAATGATAAGCGTATCAATCATCTTATTTGAAATATATCAAATGTTTGTATTTATTAGAGATGTTTATACTACAAGTTTTAGATAATCCTATTATGAAATATATTATTTTCGTATATTATGATATCATAGTTATATGTATAAATCGTCCCGAAATCCTGTTGTCGGCTTGGTCCAAGATTCCAGATCCAAGCTAACTCGGCACTATACCGAAGGAATCCCGGACATCAGCTTGTATGAGATCAGAATGGCTCTCAAACAACTACGTAACGGCAAGGCACCGAGAGATGACGGAATTACGGCAGAGCTACTGAAGGCAGGCGGCAAGCCGGTCTTAAAAGCCCTTCAAAAGCTATTCTATCCTCGGGGGCGACGTTCCAGAGTCGTGAACCAGGAGTGTGATGGTGCTGTTCTTCAATAAGGGTGACAAAGCTTTTCCAAAGAACTACAGACCCATCTCCCTCCTGAGCCACGTTTACAAGTGGTTTTCGAGGGTCATTACCAATCGACTCAAGTGCAGGCTCGATGACTTCCAGCCGCCCGAACAAGCCGACTTCCGAAAAGTCTATAGCACATTAGACTATATCCTCACGCTTAGGTAGATTATACAAAAGACCGAGAAGTATAATCGGCCCCTGTGTTTAGTGTTTGTGGACTATGAGAAAGCCTTTGATTCAGTCGAAACTTGAGCGGTGTTGCAGTCCCTTCAGCGGTGCCAAATCGACCATCGTTATATCGAAGTACTGAAGTGTTTGCATATAAACGCCACAATGTCAGTCCGTATCCAGGATAAGGGTAGGAAACCGATTCAATTGCAGAAAGGCGTAAGATAGGGAGCTGCTATCTCTCCGAAACTGTTCACCACTGCACTGGAAGATGTCTTCAAGCTCTTAGACTGGACTGGACTCGACATCAATATTAACGGCGAATGCATCACTCACCTTCGATTTGCAGACGATATCGTCGTTATGGCAGAATCCAAAGAGGACCTTGACACCATGCTCAATGATCTCAGCAGGGTATCCCAACTAGTGGGTTTACGAATGAACATAGACAAGACGATAGTCATGTCAAATGCCCATGTCATTCCTTTCCCAGTCCTAGTTGGCAATGCGATTCTCGAAGTTGTCTATCATTATGTTTACAAAGAGTCCAGTTAGGTAGATCCAATTGCGAGAAAGAGATCAGCCGATGAATCCAACTCGGTTGGGCAGTGTTCGGGAAACTTAAGAGGATCTTCTCGTCCAACATACCTCAGTGTGTGAAAACACAGGTCTACGACCAGTGTGTGTCACCTGTGATGATTTACAGCACTGAAACGTGGTCCCTAAATGTAGGCCTCATAACAAGGCTCAAAGTCGCTCAGCGTGTTATGGAGCGGGCTATGCTCGGGATTTCTCTGCGAGATAGAATCCGAGAAATCTGCAGAAGAACGGGTGTAACCAACATAGCACGAAGAATTAGCACGCTGAAGTGGCAATGGGCGGGCCACATTGCTCAACGAACCGACAACCGCTGGAGAAGAAAGGTTCTCGAGTGGCGACCACGTATCGGACGACGCAGTGTAGGACGAAACTAGGTGGACCGACGACCTGGTGAAAGTTGCTGGGCGTCTTTGAATGCAGGCGGCACAGGACCGCACTCTGTGGGGTAACATGAGGAAGGCCTACATCCAGCAGTGGACGGCGATAGGCTGAAATAATGATGATGATATCATACCTATTACAGTGTATAAGTCAAATATTAGTAAACCCTTTTGTTGTTAGCTACTCCATCAAATATTTATAACAGTTTAATATTTACCATAGTAACTAAATAAATAAATATGAGATTCTCGTGAATGTACACGTTTATTTATTAATATTCTCGAATGCTTATTACAGAAGTCAAACAGTAGTTAAATTTGATTTTAAAACAAATAATAAATACCTAATCACTAGTAAAAAAATGAATAGTTATTAGGTAATTCTCAATTACTGTGTGCATATTCTATTCGAATAAATAGCAACGCTGCGCTCTGAGATTAGATCATTACAAATATTATAAACTAATATCCATATTAGTTAATATTGAGACAATGCAACTGAAACAATTGATGGACTATAAAAAAAAAACAGTTTTCATTGCTTGCTTACTTGGTAACCAATTAATGCAGCTTTCATACGAAGCACAACGTGTAAAATATGTCTTTACAGTACATACACACTTTGTGCATACAAGTAAGCGGTCAGAACCTATTTTTACAATACAATATTCATCTCGATCACTCGTCAGGCACCAAGACGTTGACAAGTGAGTTAGGTGATCGCGTTTGACAATTAATATTAGCATAGCGAAGCAAAGAATGTTTTGCCTCGACTACTATTACGCGTCCCTCCTATGGCTATTATTTGACTATTATCTGGTAACCTGTTACACTATATTCGCTTATCCTAATATATGGCTTGTATTATAATACGTGTACCTAGTACGAATATATTAGTCACACCTCTAGTATTTATATTTGGCGTACTCTCACTTTAAAGATAAATTGATAGAAATGGTTTTCACGTCAAATATCTAAAAAGTTTTAAAAGTAAAATATTTGTTTTATTATAAAATCATATAAAGTATTTTATTTTTGTTTTTAAGTATATATATTTATTTTTAAGTATATTTATTTATTATTTATTTTTAAGTACTGACGCTTTAGTCCTTGTATCGTATAATACTTTCATGATTCAACTTCTCACCGTCCACTTCTGGATTTTGTAGGCCTGACTCATAGTAAATCATATCGCGCGATTAGTCATTGAAGGTTATTGTCATAATCAACGCGATTAGAAAGCTGGTTGAGTGTAATTGAGTGTAGCATTGTGTGTTTCTCAAGTGACCAATTCTACTCATTCTTCTGGTATCTGTAAATTTTTTACAACTCTCACGAAGGCAACTGTATTTTTATTCGATGGGAGGGTACCCCAAATAGGGGGTATTTCATCGGGCCGACTACTGATGACAAGTAGCCCTGCTCCGGTGGTCGGCCCAACGACGAAGGCGACGTGATCGTGGGTGGGTTGCGGGTGTGCGTGCTTACGCCCCTCTGTTGCCCCGGACGGAGTGGTGCGAGGAGCGCTACGACAGCAACCCACCGCCAAAAAAAAATAAAATGTGTTTTTATAAAGCCCAAAGCTGCCCAAAATTCATAAAGCAATATACTTTACAAATATACAATTAAAGAATACAAAATATGAGACTCGAAACAGTTGTATTTTTTTATTTAAAAACATATGCATAGGACCTTCCAAACATAATTGTTGGAGATAACACCGACACCTAGATTCCAAACAATCATTTTAGGATAAAACTGTTTTGCATGGAGATTGCACCCGCGATACTCGTATGTGATGCCGGTACTTATTGCACTCAAAATTGATGTACTAAAGTAAAAGACTGTCAGTAATATTTCCTAATTACCATTTGAAACCTACGAGAATACATTAATTGTGCTGATGTACATATTGTCTTTTTCGTCTTCCTCGTGTGGAGACGGGTTAAGAACAATATGTTTCACCATGTCGTCGTCATTGTCGTCGTTGTTTTGGTGGACGGAAATCCCACTGCTGGGCTTGGCCCTCCTCAAGAATGAAAAATAAATTAACCCACTATGCTGCGATGGTCAGACGTGTTGGCCTTTTATTTTTCTGGGGGTGGGCCATGGTTAGCGCACTCGTCAACCGGCTCCGTCCGGGGTGACAGAGGAGCGCCACACGGTGCCATGACCCACCCGTAGCACGTCACCTTTGTCGTTGGGCCGGTTTCAGCGGTCGGCCCGACAGACGTGTTGGCCTACATTAAAGTCGAGTTTTTCCTTTCATGCATAGACATTATCTACATATCATATTCCTTAGTCGTCTTTTACGACACCCACAGATGAGAGAGACGTATTCTTATTCCATAACCACACGAAAAATAATGATATTCCTGTACGTGGGATACTCGGAAAGTTTTGCGAAATTAAAAAGAAAGGGTATGGTTATTTTTTTTTAATCTTTTCAAAGCACTTTCCACAAGCATCTATACAAAGTTTCATGCATCTAAGCCAGTTTTCGAAATACTATTTCCAGTCCGCTACAGACACCTTGTCCAGCCTGCTCAAACGCTGACAGCGCATTTGCCGGCGACCAAACTTGTATCTTTTTGAGCAGATTTTTTTATTTTCAGGAATAAAAAGAAGTCACACAGTACTAGGTCAGGGCTATAAAGAAGATAACTGTGTAGCTTGAAAGGCGTGCTGATCACGAAAGTCCCTCGTTTTGAGCGCAGTGTGCGTGGGCCTTTTATCTTAGTGGAGCAGAAGCCCACGGAGCCCTGTGTTTGGTGGCTTGTTGCTCACAAAAGAGAAAACTTCTGGCAAGCATATGATAGTGTACCATTCCACGTTGATTTTTTAATATTTTATTTAATTTTTTAATATTTTATGGACTGCACAGATGGCGTAGTGGTTAAGATAGCGACCTACAGCGCCAGTGTCGGGGGTTCGAATCCCACGCGGGACAACACTTTGTGCGATCCACAAATTGTTGTTCTGAGTCTGTATGTAATTTGTGTCCGTTAATTATATGTTTGTCATGTCCTACGCAATACAAGGATTATTTCCTTAGTGCAGGGTGTTGTCTTAAATAAATAAATAAATTAATTAATAATAAGTAGCCAGTCAACTTGAAAAAGCTCACTATTAAAATCTTTCCCCCGCTTCTAGATCGCTATGCATTGATAGGCTTGAATCGCATAAAAACACAATGTACCTCATAAGTAATACATATTATATTAAATTGTACTCAATATAGTGCGATTGCCAAGTCTATCTATTTACTTAAAACATAAAAGATCTTTAATATTGATATAGTCACTATAAGAAGTTGTTAGGTTAGCTATTTACATAATAACTTAAGAAGAAAGCTCCCTTAAGCAGGGATTGAATGAGTTAACTGACTTGGTATAATACAGATCTCACAACTTTTTATGGTAGAAGAACTCGGTTGCGAGGCTTGGCTTTTTTTACAAATTTTGTTTTTGATAGTATCTCATTTCTTTTTGTAGATAGACCTACTTATTTTTCTTTCCGGTACCTTCTACTTCTTGAATACCAACAACGGATTTTCTTAGAGCCCACTCTCTGAAAAATGAGACATCTCTCCTTTCCGTTTGAGTCACTTCTACCTAAACTAAGCGGAGAGATGTGGAAATAAAGAAATTTGATTGGTTTTTTGAAACACATCTCCTCTAGTCTCCCCTCCGCTTTGATGGCAATCGAGCCTAATGATGGTGTTCTTTCCTTCAGATAAATTTCAGGAAATTTAGTTTGCTTAATACTTTCTCCGTGTGGTAACGGAGTAAGAATACTATAATATCTTACCCGTGGATGATCGTACGAGACGACCAAGGGATATAAAACGCATATAACGTCTATGCGAGAGAAGAAAAACTCGTAATAAAACCCTATACCAACACGTTTGACCAGCACGGTATAGTAGGTCAATTACCCTTCTATTACGGAGGAGGCCCGAACCCTACAGTGGGACGTATATGGGCTGAGATGATGATGATGATGAATACTTTGGGAGATTATGATACAATTTCATAAACTATGTCCCATTCTTGCTTTTTCATTAAGTACATTGACCATTTTACAAGTTATCTTTGAACATAATTATGTTTAGGTATCTGTTTATACCTATTATGCCATTCTTCATTCAGACTATCACCGTCCACTGTAGAACATAGATCCCCCTTATGCTTCACCATAAAATGCGGTACTGTGGCACCTGCATCCAACGACGCTCAAGGGTAACAGTGTTGCCATGACTACAGCTCATTTTTTTTCGCCATATGAGGAATCTGGAATAACGACGTAATCGCCACGTTTGGTAGGCGGGTTAGTTTCGCAGTGAGATATCATACATTTCCCCGGCAAGAGCTGCTGCTCATTCTCCTTCCTGATGAATCTTTTTTTTTTAAATGACAAAGCCTTGCACTAAGGGAATAATAATCCTTATATTGTGGGGGACTTTACAAACATATAATTCAACATCGCACCGTCATCACAACTCCCATAGGTCCCACTGTTGGGCTCGGGCCTCCTCCACAATGGGCGGGAATTTGACCCCCTATACCATGCTGGTCAGACATGTTGATATAGGGTTTCATTTCGAGTTTTCCTTCTCTTACACAGATGGTATGTGCATATTATATCCTATAGTCGTCTTTTACGACATCCACGGGCAAGATAGAGAGTGGTGAATTGTATTCTTACTTCGTCACCATACAGAAAGGACATATAATTAACCGATACAAATTACATTCAGACTTAGAACAACAATTTGTGGATCGTACAAGGTGTTGTCTTGCATGGGAGTCGAACCCGCGACACTAGCACGGTACGTTGGTATCTTAACCACTACGCCATCTGCGCAGTCTTTAGCCGGTTGTTACGATTCCCATAGGGAAGCAATGATGATGACAAATGGATTCTTATTTTTTACAAAGTTACATTTAATTAACTGCAAATGTAACTTTGTAATCCTACATATTTATACGAGTTTACAAAATTATTTATGCAGTTAGTGTATCTCGGAAACTGGTTAAAATTACAATGTTTCATAATTTTCCTTCATTTATACACTACACACTAATTGTATTCTAAATTTGAAGCTTCTATGTCTGCTGGAAGTGCCTTTTTCATATTGATGATCGGTTAGTCAGTCAGTGAGTGACAAAATTACGAAATTTTAACTCGTTGTAATTCTTAAACTATTCTTTCAAATTGAATGAAATTTGAAACAGACAATGTGTATACAATCCCTGCTGGAGTCCTAAAAATTCAGGCTTCTAGTTTTATTAACAACGAAGTTATAGGGGGTCAAAAATGGCCCGAATGGCTTCGAGAAAAGTATGTTACGGCAGTGTTGAGTTTTACCCGACTTTTTTTTGCTCGACTTGGCGTCCAGATGTTCTTTCCGCAATTTACCACTCTCTATCTTGCCCGTGGATATCGTATAAGACGACTATGGGATATAATATGCACATACCATCTGTGCAAGAGAAGGCAAACTCGAAATGAAACCCATATCAACATGTCTGACCAGCATGGTGTTGTGGGTTAAATTCCCTCCCATTGTGGAGGAGACCCGAGCCCAACAGTGGGACATATGAGGGCTGCGATAATAATGCGATGTTGAATTATATGTTTGTAAAGTCCCCCACAATATAAGGATTATTATTCCCTTAGTCCAAGGCGTTGTCATTTAAAAAAAAAGATTAAACAGTAAGAAGAGTGGGCAGCAGCTCTCGCCGGGGAAATTTATGATATCTCACTGCGAAACCAACCCGCCTACCAAAAGTGGCGACTACGTCATTATTCCTCATAAGGCGAAGAAAAATGAGCTCTAGTCATGGCAACCCTTTAGCGTCGTTGGACGCAGGTGCCACAGTACCTCACTTTATAGTGAAGCATGAGGGGGGGTCTATTTTCCACAGTGGACGGCGATAGGCTGAATGATGGTTGGCATAATAGGTGTAGACCGATACCCAGATATAATTATGTTCAAAGATAACTTGTAAAATGGTCAACCAACTTAGTAAAAAAGCAACAGTGGGACGTGTCTTATGAAATTGTACCAAAATCTCCCAAAGTATTAAGCAAACTAAATTGCCTCATATTTATCTGAAAGAAAGAACGCCATCATTAGGTTCAATTGACATCAAAGCGGAGAGGAGACTAGAGGAGATGTGTTTCGAAAAACCAATCAAATTTCTTTATTTCCACATCTCTCCCCTTAGTTTATATAGAATTGACTCAAGCGGAAAAGAGAGATGTCTCATTTTTCAGAGAGTGTGTTGTAAGAAAATCTTTTGTTGGTATTCAAGAAGTAGAAGGTACCGGAAAAGCAAATGAGTAGGTCTATCTACAAAAAGAAATGAGATACCATCAAAAACAAGATTTGTAAAAAAAAGCCAAGCCTCGCAACTGAATTCTTCTACCATAAAAATTTGTGAGATCCATGTTATACCAAGTCGGTTAACTCGTTCAGTCCCTGCTTAAGGCACCTTTCTTCTTAAGTTATTACGTAAATAGCTAACCTTACAACTTCTTATAGTGACTATATCAATATTAAAGATCTTTTATATTTTAAATAAATAGATTGATTTGGCAATCCAAATATTTTCACGAACTTTCACATTTGAATATTACTTCGACACTTGTAGTTCAGATTCCCTGATAATGTTAGTGATGTTAATGAATATAGCGATGTTAATGAAATTTTTGTCCGAGTTCAAGGGAATTCAAGAATGGTTTAGATTCACAATTGGATCCGGTAGGTGGTACTGCTATCGATTTCAAGGAGAATTCCTTTCATTTTATTTGAACAAAACGGCGTCTGTTGGGTCAGCTAGTTATAATATAAATTACCAAGGTGTAACATTTCATATGATAGGCTATTTACAAAACTCATTTGTGAATGAAAAAAAAATGTTTTTATGGGTAATTTTTGCGTTTCACAAATGATTTTCTGGAAATAATATCGTGGTGACGGAGTAAGAATACAATTCGCCACCCCCTTTCTTATCTGTGGGTGTCGTAAAAGGTGACTAAGGGATTAAATAGGCATATAACATATATGCAAGAGCAGGAAAAATCGAAACAAAACCCTATATTAACACGTAGGACCAGCGTGGTGTAGTAGATCAATTTCCCTCCTGTTGTGGAGGAGGCTCGAGCCCAACAGAGGAACATAGATGACTTGAAAGGATGACGATGATGATTTCGTTCAAAATCATATATCAACATTGTACAATTACATTCATAACCTGTAATCTGATTATATTTAGTAATCTGCATTTTTATGTTGAAACATGAAGAGCATTTTATGTCTATGCATCATCTCTGACTGATAAGAGCTATCAGTGTCAATCGTGGTTGTTACTCATGCAGCGATAAAATATTGGTAAATAGACTTCAAATAATATCATTGATAATAAATCAATGGACTCAACATTGATAAAGTCATAGGGATGTTCCAAATTATTCATCCTTTTTAGGGTTCCGTACCCAAAAGGTAAAAATGGGACCCTTTTTTTTTTTGGTGTGGGTTGCGGTCGGCGCGCTCCTCACACCACTCCGTCCGGGGCGACAGAGGGGCGTAAGCACGCAACTCCCGCAACCCAGCCACCTGCACGTCGCCTTCGTCGTTGGGCCGACCACAAAAAATGGGACCCTATTATTAAGACTTCGTTGTCTGTCCATCCGTCTGTTCGTCTGTCTGTCTGTCACCAGGCTGTATCTCAAGAACTGCGATAGCTAGAGAGTTGAAAGTTTTACAAATTATGTATTTCTGTTGCCGCTATAACAACAAATACAAAAAAAAAAACAAAAGAAAAAACCCTACATGCGCGACTCCGGACCGCGCTTAGCCGATTTTTATAGACAGCTCATCGAAATCTATATATTAATACGTGAAGTAAAACTTTGTAACCCTTTAAACGAAAATTACGTGGATGGACAAGTATGAAAGGAGAATGCCCATTTTGTTCGAGAGTTAGTTTCAATATCAAAGTCGATGGGTATTCATGATTTCTGATCTATTTTGTAGGATAATTATTCTAATTTTATATTTAGTAATTAGTTTTCATTGTCGTACTCAGGTTTAAGCGAAATCTTATTTTCAGTGAACTGTTTTTGAGGTTAGAAAATAAGTCGAACAAAAATAAATATAAGTATTGTGTTTATAAAGTAATAATGTAATGAATTTATCATAAACTTAAGATATGATCCTGTATGATAATAATAGGCGTGACCTATTAACTGATGTGATTTAAGAAAGGGTCTTAGAAATTCATAATACTGGGGAACGGTTCACCTTTGGCAACAACTGCAATATATTGCCAATTGAATACCAGGAATAGGTAAATCCACTTCCATTTCTTCACTTATTCCTATATAGTAAATATAAATTGCCGTTATATACTCCGCATAATAAGATATCGGCTGTTTTAATTGGTAAGACCCAAATGCTAACCATCGTAAGTCATTAAAAATAAGTATCGAGTTGGAGTTGTCGATATTAAGTAACTGCTGGATTCATTAACTGTGCTATTTTCATTCTAAAGGGGTAAGGCAGTGGCTAAATTTATTTGACCACTGACGTCAAGTCACCCTGCTCCGGTGGTTGGTCCAACGACGAAGGCGACGTGTCACCGGTGGGTTACGGGTGTGCGTGCTTACGCCCCTCTGTCGCCCCGGACGGAGTGGTGCGAGGAGCACGCTGACCGGTAAAGAAAACATGGTTAATTATATTTCTGTACCGCTTCAAAATATTAGTAAAACAAGGTTTTCTATAAATAAAAACCCATGAATGAAAGATTTAACGCCCCCGAAACATCCTCGTACTAAATTTCATGGAAATCGTTGGCCTTTGCCGGGATTTTGAATCTTTAAAAATATACAATAATTGCTCGTTTAAAGGTATTAGATATTAAAATGTGGTTAGTAGTAGCTTTCTAATTTATTTTAACTAATTGTTTATAGTTTAGTGTTCGCATTAGATGGGATGGGATTGTGCTTTCGCCAACCGTTAATTGTTCGTAGAAATCATAAAATCGGCTCCCTCAAGAATGTGTATTAGTGTTATTTTGGAAAATTTATAACATTTTACTGCTATTGCCAACCCGCTTGTGGTAGATATAAACGTGAAAATAATACAAACTTGAGGATTCATCATCAGCTTACATACGTCCCACTGTTGGGCTCGCGCCTCCTCCATAATGGGAATGAAATGGACCTCACTATACCATGTTGGTCAGACAGTTAGGTTTATGGTTTTATTTCGAGTTTTTCTTCTCTTGCATTGATGTTACATGCATATTATATCCCTTAGTCGTCTCTTACGACATCCACATAAAGGCAATAACTACGTGAATGATGGTATCATGTGGTGTTTTTTAGAAGAGGCGTATTCCCAAAGGGGAATGAAGAAGGTCTGAATAATGTTGTTCATGATCATTTTCACCATAGTTTAGTATGGTGAGAAAATATGAGTATAAATCACTACTTCTGGTGTCATAAAAGATTAATTTGATCTCAGGATATTACATTAATTAAGCATATGACATCTATGTAAGAGATGGAAAACTCGAAACAAAACCCTATACCAACCTGTCTCACCAGCATCGTATAGTAAGATCAATTTCCCTCTTATTACGGAGTAGGCTCGAACCCCGCAGTGGGACGTACATGAGCCGAAATGATGATGATATTATATTAATTAAAAAAATCACCCTTATATAGCTATATAAGGCCAGCGTGATATAGCTATCTCACGCTGGCCATACATGTAATGGCCAGCGTGATATAGCTGATTAATTTCCCTTCAGCAAATGTAGAGGAAAACATTACTTCGGTTATAACCGGAAATAATAGTTCTAAAGATTTACATTACATTTGTTTTTTTTTTTACGGGCGTAACTTTATAAGGTATGAGTACGCTATTACCAGTCGTATGTCTACAGCCTGTCCATCCATAGTGGGATCACACTCTCAAAAAATCGTAGCAATTTGTTACCAGATTTCGACGAGCGAGAGCGCCGGGAGACCAACTTTCTGACTGTTCGCGTGTGATGGGTTTAACTTTCTATACGTGTGGTGACGGAGTATGAGAATACAATTCACCACTATGTGGACGTATATGGGCTGCGATGATGATGATGATACTTCCTTCGCGGTAAACAGCGGTCTAGCAAAAGACAATGAGTGCTAGTAACGCTTACTATGTGCCGTTTACTTGTTTGCCAGCAAAGCAATAAAAATCTTTATAAATAGAATCTTAAAGACATTTTATCAATTAAATAAAAGATTTGAGCCCAACCTGTGTAAGCAGCGCAACTAAAAGGAGTCCGATAATTGATGGGACCATAAGCCATAAGTACATAGGGATCAAAAGAAGTTGAAATCGTTTCACACCGAGCCACATCTGCTACTAATGTGTCCAACTTTTGATAAAGCCGTACTGCCGAACAAATTGGGCTCAGAGAATCACTTTTTCATGTTGAGTGAAAATTTTCGGTCATGTGCGAGTTGGAAACTTGAAATTGTAACATTTGTGATGATTTTTATGGTAGCTTAACTCTGCTTGTGGTATTTGAATTTTGAGCTTTATGCGGCGTTTAAAAGAACAAATTCGGCGAAAAAGGCGAAATTTGTGGAACGAAAATTCTTGGATTTTGCACCTCGATAATGCGCCTTCGCACAAGAGCATCATTTTGAACGAATTTTTGTCCAAACACTCTACAAATACCACCGAGCAATCACCATACTTACCAGATATGGCTCCAACCGGCTTCTTTCTTTTTAACTGACTTCAAAAAAAGGAGGAGGTTCTCAATTCGTCAGCATTTTTTTTTTATGTATGTTCACCGATTACTCAAAGAAGCCTCGACCGATTTGCAAAATTCTTTTTTGTTTGATAGGGTATACTTCCGTGGTGGTCACATAGTCATCAGGTCAGGATCTGATGATTGTATCCTTGAGAAATTAGTGGAATTCTTAAAACTTTATAGGCAATTTTAACGTTTTTCTTATACTTCGTAAAGCTATTTAGGTATTTGCGCCTGGTAGTCATCATCTCGTTGCAGAGCTGATGATGGAAGATACTATTCCTTAACGGTAAAGAGATAGGGGGTAAATGGCTTCCGTAGTTTACTGACTGTTTGTAGTCGGTTCTTTTAATAAAAATTTTTATAAAAAATTATGCAATTATTCCTAAACTCAAATTATCACTTCGTGGCACCCGTTTTCAAACGGTAGAAGAGTTTTATTGCATAAACTAGCAATTCGCCCTCGTTTCGCTTCGGTCATAGGTTATAATCGTTTTACCCTCGTAGTTCCCGTTTCCGTGGGAATACCGGGATAAAATATAGCCTAGTTTACGCCCTGATATTATAGCTTTCCATTGGTGAAAGAATTTTTGAAATCGGTCCAGCCGTTTTGAAGATTACCCGGAACAAACAGACAGACAGACAGACAGACAGATAGATAGACAGACAGACAGACAAAAATTTTTTAATTGCTATTTTAGGCATAGGGGTCGTGCAAATAACCGTGTGAGCATGAAAAAAGCCTATTATTTTGACATTACAAACAGACACTCCAATTTTATTTATTGGTATAGATAAATGTAATCTACGAAATTACGAAACGTTTCGAGTGGAAAACCTTTATTATTTTAAATACATGGAGAATAAAATATAAACCTATATTTATATGTTTCAAGAAACTAATACTTTCGTGTGGTGACTGAGTAACAAAATATCCTTTCTCTTATCCATTGATGTCGTAAAAGACGACTAAGGGGTATAATATGGATATAATATCTAGAAATCAGAAAATAAACTTGAAATAAAAACCAATACCAACACGTCCCCCACACACACCCAGCGTATGCCAATTTGCCTCCCATTATGGAGGAGGCTTGAGCCCCGCAGTTTTATGAGGCGAAATGATGGTGAGATGATGACGTCTAGAGAAATGATTATCCCACCAATACCGTAAATGTGAAAATGGGAGCCATGCTCTCTAGACAATTCGCAAAGATATTCATTAGAAGAAAGTTTAACATTCTTAAGCAAATTTAAATGTTTTTTTTTAAATACCAATAATCGAATTAATTACATCTATATCGCCTTATGATCTATTGAAAGTCAACATTTGACTTTGATATTTTTGACACAATATATGCGATAGCAAAGTTACAATAGATTAACAGAACTTTGATTTCGCTTAAAATATTTATGCCAGTTTTCATCAATGGCGCTTAAATTGTAGGTAATAGCTACGGCAATCCATACACATAACATAATGATTGACTGATGTTCATTCACAGAATCATTTTCTTCTTACACTGACAATAAATTTGTATCAAAATGTGGGTCAATATTTAATAACTAATTTCTGTATCACGTAGATAATTATACATTTTCTGCAATAATGATGACTTATTGGACATGAGACACTTTAGGCCGCCCGTGACCATGAACGCTGCAAAGTGTTCGAAACGTCGGGCAATCACAAATCAAATACAAACGCGATAAAATCCGTAAAGTAGTTTTATTTAAAACTAGCAACCCACCCTCGCTTCGCTTCGGTTTCAGTCGTCTTTCCCGAATAGTTCCCGTTCCCGTGGGCATACCGGGATAAAATATAGCCTAATTTACGCCCTGATATTATAGCTTTCCATTGGTGAAAGTATTTTTGAAATTGGTCCAGCCGTTTAGAAGATTACCCGGAACAAACAGACAGACAGACAGACAGACAGAGTGGTAGGACCACACTGTCGACAGTTATCTGTCTACAGCCGCGGGCTGGTCCGTCCGGGGCAGTACCATGCTCTCACAGAAAATCGACGTCTGAGTAGTAGCAATTTGTTACTGCGGTTCGGTGAGCGAGAGAACCGGAAGCCCAACTTTCTGAGGGTGATTGCGTGTGGAGGGTTTTGGTGGTGCCCTTGGTATCACCGAGCCTCAATGCACGCATTACACTCCCTTCGCTTTCTTCGCGGTAGGCAACGGCCTTGTAAAGGTCCATGAGCGGCAGCAACACTTACCATCAGGTGTACTGTTTGCTCGTTTGCCACCGTTTGCAATTAAAAAAAAAACCATAAGACGAAAAAACTTGAGAGGTGTCAAGGGACACCCGGATGGAACGAAGTTCCTTTCGATTAATTAGTGAAGGATTTGTAATAAAATTTAAGT
Source organism: Lymantria dispar (assembly GCA_032191425.1). Classification (NCBI taxonomy): domain Eukaryota; kingdom Metazoa; phylum Arthropoda; class Insecta; order Lepidoptera; family Erebidae; genus Lymantria; species Lymantria dispar. The sequence continues at coordinate 1,175,030 of CM063442.1, forward strand.
TATAATAATATTAAAATAACATATTATTATCTGTATATAATCTCTACTTACCTAACTCCATCAGCAATATCCGGAACTTGTGCAGAAACACTGTCAGGATTCATTATTATTATTATTTTTTATTATTTATTATTTACAAAAAACCTGTATACACTCAACAAAAATAATCGTCGCGACACCACACTGTTCAATGCGAAATAGAAATGAAAATATCTGGCTTGCTTTCTATAAAAGAGAGAGAGAGAGAGAGAGAGAGAGAGAGAGAGAGAGAGAGAGAGAGAGAGAGACAGACAGACAAAGAAACATGCGACGCCGCACAGCTTACAATAGAAAGTGTCGTGACAACTTTTCGTAAGAATTTTTTCCGTCTAGCCCCCTTTCACAACGCGCGAAAAGGAACTTCGTTCCAAAAATATAAAGTGCATTTTAGGCATATGTATAGTGCAAATAACCGTGTGAGCATAAAAAAAGCCTATTATTTTGACATTACTAACAGACACTTCAATTTTATTTATTGGTATAGATCTATATATATATTTGTCGGTAAAGTCGGCAGAGTAGTGAGAGCGTCTTCTCCCGAATGCTTAGCGTGTGGGCACTGCGCAGGTCACGAGCAATAGAAACTATGTTATCACTATCACACTTAATTTATTACTGAAGATATTAACAGTCACAATATAGTTGCAAGTTAATAACACAATGGTACGTAATACACTCAACGAGTCGTAGATAGTTCCTAGGCCTATGTTGTCCGCTCGGAGTCTCGACGATGTGTGAATGCTCCAACATCATCCGCAGCCCCTTTTATAACACTCGCGCGAACGCAGGCTAGACTCTGTCGAAGCGCAACTGTCATGGCGCTTTCGTCTCGTTGTCAACGCAACTCCCGTACTAATGACCATTCCGACACGGCCATCCTACGGAGCACACGTCCCTGTGTGTTATTCTGAGATCGCTCGGTCACTCCTGACTTCAACTTGATTCAAGTTGTGTGGATGTCAAGACTCGAACTCCAAGTATAACTTGACTCAAAATGGTGAGATAATCCGACCAAATAAACCGAATGACTTAAGTTCTGCATGTGATTTCTGGCTACACATAGCCCAGTAACCTCCAGTTACTCATCCTTATGCGAATCCCTCATGGAAACGGCGAGTCTACCACAGACTCCATGGTTTCCTCAGAAACCCGACCTCCGCCAGAGTTGACTGCCTACCGCGTACTCACGGATTACTATGTAGTAGATACCGATTTCTACCGAGCTACGGCTACACGTCAACCTCTGGTACGGTCCAACCATCATGCAAACTTAAACACTCTCTCCATTATCACCACAACTTGACTCTACCTCAATTTCGTCAGTTACACTCTGATGTTCGGGCATCTTCCGCAACCGTTCGTGTGCGTATTTGTAAGTACGATTACTGTCGAGTGCTCTTAAACCATATCGATCACCATCAAGAACCTCAATGACCTCAAATGGTCCTTTAAATTTTGGATCTAACTTAGTCTGATTACGCTCCTCATTCATAATCAAAACAAAGTCTCCTACCGAAAATCTATTGAGGTTCGCCTTAGTCTGATTGAACCTACGCTTTTCATACGAAGCTGTTCTTTTTATATTACGCAAGGCCTCATCTCTTACGATACCTAAATCCACTTCGACCTCTAAATCATCAAGCGCCATCAGTGATAAGGGTCGCGCTACCTTGCCAATTAGTAGCTCTAATGGACTAGCTTTTGTCGTCTTATTAATCGTACAGTTAATCGCAAGTTGAACTTCGCCTAGGGAATCCTGCCATGATCGATCTTTTGTCTCTACCGTCGTTAAAATTGATTTTAATACAGACATTACACGCTCTACCTGCCCGTTGGCACGAGAAGTGCCGGTCGCAATCAAATGTAAATTGATGTTACTAGAAACACAGAACTCTTTAAACTCTTTACTTACAAAAGAACGTCCCTGATCCGCGATTATCCTATTTGGAGTACCAAACAGTGCTACACTATCTCTCACAGCCTTAATACTATTTTTAGAGTCTATATTAACCGTGTGAAACAATAAGACGTATTTCGTAAAAGCATCGATAAGGACAAAAACATATTCCTTCTGATCACTTTTACCACTTAATTTTCCGGTCGCGTCTATGTGTACAGTATGCCAAGGCGTGTTTACTTTAGGTATCGGGTGTAATTGGGCTTGTACTTTGCCAGATTGCGATTTTGCGACTTTACATGTTATGCAATTATCAACAAACTTTTTGACGTAACGGGACATTCCCTCAAACCAATAGACGTCATAAAGCTTCTCTAATGTCTTATCGTATCCTAAATGAATAAGAGATTCATGGACGTTGCTCACTACCGACCGTTTGAGAGCTGTGGGAAGTATTGGTAAACATTTAGTGCGGCCATTACGCTGAATTTTACGATAAAGAACGCCTTTACGAATCTCGTACGTTTTCGCTACATCGTCATTTAACTGTCCGTTATTCAAATCCGAAACAAGCTTGGAGATTTCAGAATCACGTTTTTGCTCAGCGAGTAGCCAATTACCGGAGAGTTCAGTTAAGTTAATCGTTACTTGGCTGTTAGACTCTAAACCGTCTCTACATTCAAGAGATGGAGGATGATTTCGCAATAAGAAGTCTGCGTGGGCCATATCTTTGCCTTTGTTATAAACAACCTCAAAGTCAAAGCACTGTAAATAAGCCCACCACCTATGGACCCGAGGGGTTAAATCGATCTTTTTATGGGACGATTTCAGTGAATTGCAATCGGTCACGACCGTAAACTTTCTACCGTGTCGAAAATGCTTGATGGCATTAACGACTGCTAAGGTTTCAAGCTCGTAACTATGATCTGAAATATGCAACCACTCTGCGCTACTTCTCTACGATTTGAAATAATATAACACCGTACCCATCAGAGCTAGCATCTGTGTGCAACTCAACTGGGCATTGCGGATCGTAATTCACTAAAACCGGCTCTTTCGTAAGAATAGAAATGATTTCTTTTCTAATAGCCTCGTGATGCTTTGCCAGGAAAAGGAAACCTTGGCACACGTTAATTTATATAGTGGGCCCATAACACGAGAAAATTTAGGCACGAATTTCGTACCCTAAAAATTCGAGTTGAGTTTTCAAAAAGAAGCACTTTGTCAAATTTAACGAAAACCCGGCTTTAGTCAATGTCCCTAAAACTACATCAAGTCGTTCTATTCCTTCATCAACGGTTTCCGAAGTGATTAAAATGTCGTCGACGTAAACTATGACGTAGGTATTTGCCAGATTGCCTAGAGCTGTAACAATTGCCCGTTGGAAAACTGATATAGCATTACGTAGCCCAAACGGCATAGTTAAATATTCGTACTGACCGTCTGGTGTAATAAACGCAGTACGCTGTATAGACTCTTCGCATTTAATAGGAATTAAATGAAAACCTGATGCGCAATCTAACTTAGTAAAGTAACGCGCACCATGTAAACGTGAGATTTGATCTGTGATAAGCGGCAAGGAATACCGGTCAGGTACAGTATTTCTATTTAGTTCGCGGTAGTCTATACACATTCTATCCGATCCGTCTCGCTTTTTAACCAAAAGCGCTGGACTTGCAAAGGGAGAGTTACTTGGTCGAATAATATTTGCACGCAATAACTCCGCTACGCGATCACGCATTACTTCTCTTTCCGCCGCGCTAAGCCGGTAAGGTCGTCGCTGTACGGTCAAATTAGGGTCAATTAAACGAATTGTTAGTTCACCCGTTTTTACGCGCGTTTGTGGCACACCAGTAATGAAATAGTCCGAATAACGAGTCAACACGGATATTATGGCCGATTTTTGTTCTGCGGTTACGTCTGTATCAATTATGTCAAAGATATTTTTTGGGGGTAGATCACTAGCACTAAAAGATTGAACTGTATTCACTAAATCAACAGAGGGTAATTGTAAATTAAAATTATCAACGTTACAAATTTTGGAAATCGTAAATTGTGTCGCGGTCATACTAACATAAAAGCCTTGCGATAATATTTCACGTCCCAACATAATTTCACTTCGCAAATAGACATCAGGCAAAACGTGCAACAAAATCTCGATAAGGTTACCATCGATTTCGACAACACAAGATATCTGCAGAGTACTCAATACACTCGACAAACTGATACCATTTAGTGTTACTATATTTTGCTCACGTTTACCACTAAATTTGGACTATATACTCTTTTTGATAAGAGAATACTCAGCACCCGAATCATAGTGAAACACGAACAACTGACCTTTATGCTTTAAAGTTCCCGCCGCGGGATCGACGAGGCACACGTCAACACGTCGATCGCTGTGTGGAGCCTCAGCGCTGCCGCCTCCACTAGGGCATCGGACGGCGATATGCCCCTGTTTACCGCATTTGTAACACACAATGGAGTTAGTGCTACCACCCTGCTGCTGGTGGTGATTAGGTCTCGAGGGTTGAATGTGGTGCGTTTTCGACGGTTTTCCTTTTGCTTCCTGTCTGTGTGAACAGTCAGCCAGTTTGTGCCCAATTTTGCCACAGTGAAAACATTCGATGGACGACGCTTGAGACATCTTCATGCGCTTAGTTTCAATTGTTATCTGGTCCGGGGAATCACTTGACATACACTCGAGATATGTAAAAGCCTGCAATTCTTGTTGTAGTTGCTGGCGATTGTTTATATCTGACGTAAATGCTAATCTGCGCAATCTCGAGTCAAACTGTGAAATATGTGCGACTTGTTGCCACAACAATTTGTTCGACGGTGAGATTCTTCCAGCGATTGAACAATGATGACATGATACGACTACCGTACGCAGCTAAAGTCTTACCTTCTTTGGGTTTATCGGTACTCAACTTTATCAGCGTACCCGCCGGAGTTTCCGTGCTCACAAATCTTGCAATGAAAAGTTCTTTGAACTCCGTCCATTTCATACCGGGAAAAGAAACCGATGCTAGCCAAGCCGAAGCAGTCCCTTTAAGCGCTTTGCTAATGGCCACGATGAGCTGACCTCCTTCGATGGGGTTATCGGCGAAACAGGTCTGCTGTTGCACACCACGATCGTGCATCTGCATCCGTCTTATCTGGGTCAAATTCGGGTAAGGCCACAATCTGGGCAGAACGTTGTGGCTTACTCAGTGCCTCGATCAGGGCCTCGATCAGGGCCTCGATCAGGGCCTTCATATTCGAATTTTGTATTTCGAATAATAGCCGCCAGTTGTCTCCGCTCCCATCGTTTTCTTCACAGTGTGATGTAGTCTCCATGCGGTTCTCCTTAGGATGCTCGCTTTCCACTTCTGATGTCGGTAAAGTCGGCAGAGTAGTGAGAGCGTCTTCTCCCGAATGCATAGCGTGTGGGCACTGCGCAGGTCACGGGCAATAGAAACTATGTTATCACTATCACACAATTTATTATCGAAGATATTAACAGTCACAATATAGTTGCAAGTTAATAACACAATGGTACGTAATACACTCAACGAGTCGTAGACAGTTCCTAGGCCTATGTTGTCCGCTCGGAGTCTCGACGATGTGTGAATGCTCCAACATTTTTTTTTTTTGTGTACAGCTGTTGGCCGCAGATGGCCTTGACAGCTTAACGCGGACTATGGGTGAGCGCTGAGGGCTCTCAACCCGGAGAAAAGTATGCTAAGCGACATCGCCCAAGGGCTCCCCCTGTGGGGAACGGACCTCGGCTTGGGGCGTCGCTGGAGGCAAAGTGGGCGTGCCCACGTTTTTAGTAGTGACTTTTGCGCGGCGCGGTTTCGCACCTCGACGGCGAGGGCGGAACCACGGATATTTATTTGTTAAGGCCTCGCGGGCCGTGTAGGCTCTTTGTTGAGCGAGTGTGATATTGTCGTCCTCTTCGTCGAGGACGTGACGAGGACGTCGGATGGAGGAGATTTTGGAGGGTCTATAGGAAGCCGCCCCAACCACTAGTTGGTTGGGGTGTGTCATGGCAGAGTCAAAGTAGCTCTGAGAGCACCGTTTCATAAACTGCTTGATGGTCGGCAGTTCGAGGTCGATGTGGAGATCGACGTTTCGTATGAACCACGGTGCTCCCGTAGCTCGGCGCATGAAACGATTTTGAAGTGTCTGTAGCCTGTGGATCCTGTGTGGCTTAACATGCGCGAACACCACGCTGGCATAGGTCATGATAGGCCGTATGCAGGTGGTGTATAGTCGGATTTTGCTACTCAGGGGCATACGCGACCTAGAGTTGAGTAGACAGTGGAGACGGCCCATCACAAAGGCTGCCCGTGCGCGCGGACTTGCTTTATGTGAGGGGCGAAGCTGAGTCGATCGTCAAGGGTCACACCCAAGTATTTGGCCTGCCTGGTCCAAGTGACCGGCTTGTTGAAAATTTTAAGGGAGGGAATGCTGTCGATAGAGTAGGAACGGGCAGTTCGTCTAGTGAACATGACCGCCTGACTCTTCTCGGGGTTGATTTCTAATCTCCATTTCCTAAACCAATTGGCTAGGGCGGTAACCGCTGTTTGGAGAGTCTTGGCTACTGTTGTCGGGGATCTACCAGCACAAAAGAGTGCGGTGTCATCAGCGTAAAGCGCTTTATGTACCCGGTTGAATTTGGGCATATCGCTAGTGTATAGCGTGAAGAGAAATGGGGAGAGGACCGACCCCTGAGGGACGCCGGCCTTGATAGGGTGGTAGGTCGACAACGTCCCTTCCACCCTGTAGCGAAAGCTGCGATGACTTAAGTAGTCATGTATAATGAGAATTAAGTAGTGAGGGATCTTGAGGAGATAGAGTTTGTAGATTAGGCCTTCATGCCAAACCTTGTCGAATGCTTTCGCTACGTCTAGGAATAATACACCCGTATATCTGTTCATGATGAACTGACTACTTGTGTATTCTACCAAGCGGTGAACTTGTTGTACGCAGCTGTGTTTAGCTCGGAAACCAAACTGTGCGTCGGGAACGAGGTTGTTAGCCTCGGCGAATGTGCGTAGTCTACTGAGAACTATTCGTTCGTAGATCTTACCTAGACCTTTTAGTAGACTAATCGGGCGGTAACTACTGGGTTCGGTACGGCGCTTGCCGGGTTTGTGGATTCCTATTACCACGGCCTCTTTCCATTGCGCGGGAAAGATGTTATTATTTAGTGCTGCATTGAAGATGCAGCACAACAGGACTATCAAGTGGGCGGGGAATAATTTAATGACTTTATTTGAGATTCCGTCCGAACCTGGGGCTTTTCTGGTTTTAAGACCCCTGACTAACGATTCGACCTCATCGGTGGTTACTACTGGGATAGGCTGATCGGGGTTGTCGTTTCGTAACGAGCGCGAGAGAGTGGTACGACGTTCCACTTCATCGGCGATGAAGCGGTGATTCGCGGCGTCGGGGTGTAGTGTACTCGGCGTACACTGAAGCTCCAAGCAGTCGGCCAGGCATTCTGACTTTGTCATCCATAAACGCCGGTGGCTGGTTGGGTCTGGTGAGAGGAGGGAGAGTGGACACGATGTCTTTTTTGAGTGAGCGGGAAAGCTGCCAAAAGGCTGTGTGAGAGGGCTCTAGCTCCTCGAGCATGGCGTCCCATTTGCTCTGTCTCAATTCATTAATAGCTTGTTTAACCTCCCTCTGGAGTGACCGTAGGCGGGTACGGTTGTCCTCCGTGGGGTAGCGGTCATAAGCGCGTGTCGCGGCGTTTTTACGTCTTAACAAGTCACGGACGTCGTCTGGCAGGCGCCATTTACGATCGCTCGTATCTGGTACCGGCCGCGAGCAGTCGTCCATTATCGACTGCACGTGACTTGTAAGCGACTCGATCGCCTGAGAGGTATGTTCCTTAGACGTAATGTCATTGGGAATTTGATCAAGGTGGACCGACGAGGTTGACTTGAGATTTTTCTCTAGCCGTGCCCAGTCAGTCGCTATCTTGGTCCTTTCGTTGTTGTGGCCTGAGGGGCCGGGGGTGCGGGAGGCTAATTCCAGAGTCACCGGGCGGTGATCTGAGTCTAACTCGTGTTGAACTTCTATTGAACATAAACGAAGGTTTATGTTTTTGAGAAGAAAGATATCGAGTATGTCCGGCCTGTGCGAAACGTTAAAGGGGAAGTGTGTCGGCTCTATGGGCGCTATGACATCAAATCCCAGTCTGTCAGCGAATAGCTCTAAAGTCTTGCCCCTCGTATTGGAACTTTGACAGCTCCAAGAGGTGTTCTTGGCGTTAAGGTCACCGCCAATGATGACGGCGCCTCCCAATTCTAGCAAGGCTTTTAGATCTTTTTCAACCAACTGTTTCGAATGTTCTCTATTGGGAGAGAGATATGCGGATACAAGGGTGATAGGCTGATGGCCTGAGAGGGCTAGTCTGCAAATTGAAGCTTCAATGTACATCAGAGGGGGCGGATCCACAGGTGTGGTGTTCCCGAAGGAATGTGCCTACTTCATCCCTCTGTTGGGTAAGGCTATTAACGTTGAATGTCCCTACTTTGAGGTGTCTGGGTTTAACTCTGCCGGGAGTGTACCTATCCATTTTAGTTGAATTTGAGTGAGCCTAGACGCTCTAACGTGGGGGCGAATTTGATCGCTATATTAAGGAGGGCGAGGTTGTTTCCCTCGTTCTTTCTAAGATCGGCTGCAATTTCGCGGATTTCCGCGAAATTGATTTGAGCCGCGAAGTTGGCCACCAGGGCTAGATCTGGATCTAGTCCTTGGGGGGCTTTTGGGGGCGCGCTTTTAGCGACGACGATGGGAAGGGGGGCGCCCTGAGGGGGCTTGGGATTACCACCGGTGGGCTGGTTTGCCCCGATCGTTGGTGGTTTGGGCTGAGATGGTGCGGGTGGGGCAGCGGGCTGCCTGTTGGGCAGGGTTGGGAAAACCTCCTTGCTGGTTAGCAGGGGGCGAGCCCACGCATTGTGGGTTGGTAAGGGGGCTGGGACGAAGGTCTTGTTATAATACAAGGCCTTGCCATTTGAGTTGGGTTGGCGGACTATTCTCGGCGCTCTTGGGCAGCCGCGATAGTTAGCCGGGTGGCCGTATTCTCCACAGAGAACACACGCTGGTGGCTCTTTGCAGAGGGAGATGTCTTTTGGCCGTTCACACTGAGAGGTGTGATGGTCACCTAGGCACTTGACACACCTAGGACGGGCAAAGCAGTTCTTGGACGAGTGTCCATACATTTGGCACTTGTGGCACTGTGCCAAGTTGCCATTTTTGTGTGGGGGCTCTACTGAGACCCCGGATAGACCACATATGGCCTTGATTTTGAAAATGCCTTTACCCTCAGGGGTATTTGCTAGGCAAACCAATATCATATTGAGAGGGTAACGACCCTTGCCTCGGATCATCCGATGTACTTCTACAACCGGCAGATCCTGGGCTTTAAGAGATTCTAAGATCTCTTTGGTGTCAATTTCCCTCGGGACATTGCGTATTACTGCACGCAGAAGTTTGGCTTCGGGGAGGGTGTATGTATGGTAGGGAATCTGTTGATTCCTTAGCATGCTTGACACGGAGCGGTGGTCAGCTGACGAGTGAAGGTCCACTCGTATGCCTTGGGGGGGTGGATTTCGCAGATTTGTACGAAATCCTGTTGGTGTTTAGCCACGCGGAGATGGCTAGCCACTTCTCTTTATCCCTAATGTATAGGGGCGGCGGAGCCAGTGGTTTTTTGACCGTCTGTGGGGCGACGGTGTTGCTGTCCGTAGTGGATGGGACAGAGATTGGGGCTGTCTGCGAGACGACAGGGAGGGCCGAGGCGGTCGTAGCGGTCGTTTCAGACGGGATTGTGGCTGGAGTTATGGCCGATTCGGTTGGCTTTATTTTAGGGGCCTTAGAAGGGGCCTCTTTGTTGGCTTTTGCCTTCTTAGTACGCTTACGGGAGCGAACTTCGATGAAGGAGACCTCATTGGGCGAATCTTCCGACTCGGAGGAAGATGAAGCTGAGGCTGAGGAGGGGATCGATTCCGTATCCATCGCCGTGCCGGTGGCCGGTAATTCTGGTTTGAGCGGCAGGACGGTGGAATGAGCGCGTAGGGGTTGTGGTGGGAGAATAGTTATCGCTCCAAAATGTTGAGCGATGTAGGCTTTTATTTCGGGGATCGCCAGAAGGGCGTCGATGGTGATAGTTTTTCCCGCTATCGTGGGCTGGCGGGAAAAACGTTCGCAGGAATGTGTCCTATCGCCCTGGGTGGGGTAAACCCTGGGTTGTGTGTAGTATGTGTCCCTCCCAACCGGGTGCAGGTCGGGAGGATGTGTACTTAACTAATGTGCCCTAAGCTTGTACTCCTTCGCCAATCTTAATGTGCGATAGGTTCCTAGCTGCTCGGGCCGTTAGGCCTTCGCAGAAAAATGATGAAAAGCCGTAGATTAGGTCCGACTAGGAGATCCCCCAAGGCCGGATGCTCTAACCCCTTCCGATTGTTAGCTCTGCCCTGAAGGGGCTCGGCAGGCAAATCGGGGCCTTGCCTCACCCGGCTTCGTTAACACCGTGAGGTTTCCGCCGGGGACCAAACAATATGGTTTTCTGCCCTGAGGGGGCCAAAATGGGTTGACTTTTTATCTACCAACGGTAGAAATCTGCACTCGACGTCTTGAAAAAGTCGACTCGTGCAGTTGGGATCCGGCAACACCTGCGTCCAAACAGCGAAACTGCCACAGACAACCGTATACACGGCCACCCGGAGCGGGCCACTGAACGGCCACAGACGTCAACAAAATGGCGGCGCGACGCGACGCGAGGTACGCTGCGAGAGCGAGCGAGCGAGACGGAGCGAGATCGCACGACCGCAGGGGGCGGGTGCGGCGAGAGCGCGGCAGTGGAGAGCAACGAGGCGTACGTCCGTACGCTACGGGTCTCCGACGCGGAATGAATGCTCCAACATCGTCCGCAGCCCTTTTTATAACACTCGCACGAACGCAGGCTAGACTCTGTCGAAGCGCAACTGTCATGGCGCTTTAGTCTCGTTGTCAACGCAGCTCCCGTACTAATGACCATTTCGACATATTCTTTAGATCTATATGTAAGATCTTAGTTGTCTCTTCCGACACCAACGAGCAATTTAAAGTAGGCGTAGCAACTACTACACAGCAAACCATATTAGCTTATAAGTTATACAAATTAAATTGCAAACATACAAAACTATAGGGACATGAAAGTACAGTATAAAATAACTATTTCCGCCATACCCTTTTGATATCAATTTGTGGCACAACGATATCCCTTCCTAAAGCAAACTTTTCGCCTCTATCACGCATTCTTTGAATGTAAATATAGGCTAAAGTTTATCAAACTTATACGATCATTGTAACAAAAGGGACGGAACTGAGGCAAATCAAACTTTGAGTTATTGCACTTTATTTATAGCGTTCTTATATCGTATGTTATTATATTTAGACAAAGATATATTTGACTTCGAGTCCCTTTTATGGTGATGGCTTTTAACCGCTGATATACGGTACTGGTACCAGTAACTTTCCTGCCAAACTAAATACTGTTTGTAAATACCCGAAGATTACCCGGAACAAACAGACAGACAAAATTTTTTTAATCTGTATTTCAGGCATAGGTGTCGTGCAAATAACCGTGTGAGCATGAAAAAAGCCTATTATTTTGACATTACAAACAGACACTCCAATTTTATTTATTGGTATAGATTAGGACTGACAGTATTAATAACATAATGATTACTTACCCTTACTAACCCTTACTTTCGGTAGATTTCTTAGTAATTGACTGAGGTCTGACTAGAAGAAATTTCTCCTGGCAAACTAATAACACGTACTGCGATTATCGATCCGTCTACCATAAGTGTGTTATCTCGTCTTAGTGAAGTCTATGTTCTACAATTTACTTCAATTGTCTGAGAGATATGTGAGATGAACATTAACTTAAAAAAGGGAGCCGTCACCCAGGACGCCTGGCAGATGTGAAACATTGACATTAATATATGCATAAAAGAACAAATTACGACAGGAACTAATATGGCATGGAGTATTAATAAAATATTATGATTTTTTTCCAGAAAATGATGATTTTTATCCAATAAAAATTTATTGGCATTAGTATAGACTAATGCCAATAAATTTTAGGCATAAGTATGTGTAACATAGGGTAATAATTTATTTTGTACTCACTAGATGGCGTTGTACATAATTCTAAAGCGGGTTATGGTTTCGTTACACAAATGTACATATACAAGTGTGGCGTTAACGCCACGCCAACAATCAGGTTCACCTTCGCCTGTAGATGTTTCACATCAAACCTCTAAAAAAATCTCCAAGTTAACCTGAAAATATTATAAACCCAAGAGTAAGGAATACGTACAGAGATACAGTAATTTATTTGTGTTGTGGCTTAGTGGACTGGATGGGGCAGCTTATGCCAGCAACATATTGACGTGGGCTAGCCGAAGGACCAGTGGGAAGCCAATCCCACTAGTGGGACTGATTCCCACAAAATGAGGGTTTGTTAGGGAAACAGTGGGAAGTAAGAACTTACCTGAGAACTTACCTGTGCTGGTAGAGCTGCAGACCTGCTGTGCTGAAGGTGGTGTTCCCGACGAGCTGGGGCTGAAGTTGGGGCTGAACGCGGGCACTGAATTGATTGTCTCTTTATGATCACTAAGATGGTGCAGATTTACTATGCACGTGCGCGCGCGGGTGGTCGACCAACGTAGAACTGTTTCGGTGTCTTATAATGTGGAACGATAAAATGCGTGAGCCACGGAACAGATACGTCACGATAGTAAAGTCAAAAATGGCGGTTAAGCGTCGGCGCACGACGATCGAATGAACGAATCTAAGCGGATTTTAACGAAGATCGGTCGTCAATCAGACGTCGCGGTATTGGCGCGAACAATTTGTATATTTAAACATCAGTCGTCCGTGTGTTGGAGTAAGAATACTATTCACCACCTTTCTTGTCTATGGGTGTCGTTAAAGATGATTAAGGGATATTATATGCAGATAACATCTACATGAAAGAGAAGTATTCGATATAAAACCCTATACCAACGTGCCCGACAAGCGCGGTATAGTAAGTCAATTTCCCTCCCACTGCGCAGGAAACCCAAGCCCAATAGTGGGACATATGTATGCTGAGATGATGATGACGATGGTATTTGGATAACCAACAACACGATACCTATGCTTAAAAACTAGGTTAAATATTTTTCTTTGTGTATCTGTCTGTTTCGGGTTATCTTCCAAAGGATTATCTACCTACCTGTCTATATAATTAGGCTATTTATTCCTTTGAAGAAACTCCCGTAAAAATATATCCGGTCCGGAACGGAGTAAAAATACAATTCACCTCTCTATCTCATTCAACTCTCTTACCTGTGGGAGTCGTATAAGACGACTAAGGGATTATAATAGGTATGTATACAACATTTATGCAAGAAAAGAAAAACTTGAAACAGAACCCTATGCCAACACGTCTGACCTGCGTAGTATAGTAGGTCAATTCGCCTCCCATAGTAGAGGAGGCTCAAGCCCAATAGTGGGATGTATATGAACTGAGATAATGATGATGAATATTTTAGATTTAAAATGCAAGGGTAAGACAAATGAAACCGAAACGAAGCGAGATCGGATTGCTAGAGGATGAAAAAATAAATCCAATTGCATAGAAAAGTAATCAGCAAATAAGAGATGGTACGAACTAAATTAAAATATAATTGATACAAATTGCTTTTGAGTTACACACAAGCCAATAATTTCTCATAGATTTTAAAAGTAGTAAAAAATAAACGTAAATTATTACCTATCTATCGACAATTATTAGGAATCGACATTTATTAGGCAAGTGGGCGGCACATTCCCTTGGAAACATATAACATATTATCGCCTCATATGAGTTTCAAAACAGAAACAGTTTCTGTAGTGTCGCTATGCTACGGGCTCATTTTGCTGACGGGCCTGGTAGCGATGGAGTAGGGGTGCGTCTGATGCAAGCGACACAGGACCGCACTATTTGGCGAAACATGAGGAAGGCGTACATTCAGCTGTGAATAATGAAAGGCTTAGGATGCACTATACACTATAGTGGTAGGATCACACTATCGACAGTTATCTGTCTACAGCCGCGGACCGGTCCGTCCGGGGCAGTACCACACTGAGCAGAAAATCAACGTCTGAGTAGTAGCAAATTGTTACTGCGCTTCGTTCAGTGAGCGAGAGAGCCGGAAGCCCAACTTTCTGAGGGTGTTTGCTTGTGGAGGGTTTTGGTGGTAACCTTTGATATGACCGAGCCTCAATGCACGCATTCACACTCCCTTCAGTTTTTTCGCGGTAGGCAGCAGCCTTGTAAAGGTCCATGAGCGGCAGCAACACTTACCATCAGGTGTACTGTTTGCTCGTTTGCCACCGTTTGCAATAAAAAAAAAAAAAAACACATATTTCCATGGCTTGCTATTAATCATTACTATGGATTAACACCACTTAAATGAGTGAATTGTCACTAATACGCACTGTAATTCTCATTTTACAATTCGAGGTATCCGTTAGTCACAACATGTCAAGAATTTTGTTAAGCATTTCTCTGTGTATTTATATATATATACAGAGAGAAATGCAATTAAAAAATAAAACATCAAACTCTCTCGTTATAAACGTGCGTGCAGCGGACCCCAAAAAGTTGTTTGCAAACAAGCGCGCCGTGTTATCACCTCGTAAAATAAAAGTAATGACCATATTGTGCTGCCTGTTTTATTTTGCAACTATTTGAATATCTACGTTATAGCCTAATGTGCTTTTGATGTGGAATATCTATAGGCGAGGGCGAACCTGATTGTTGGCGTGGCGTTAACGCCACGCTTCCATATGTACATTTGTGTAACAAAACCATAACCTTCTATAAAATTTTCTATAACGCCATCTAGTGAGCTCAAAGTAAATTACCTAAACACATACCTATAGTGTATACTAATGAAAAAAAAGTGTTTATTGAATAAAATCACCATTTTCTGAAAAAAAAATCGTTGTATTTTTTTAATACTTTATGCCATATTCCTTGCGTTGCTGTCGTAATCTGTTCTTTTATGCATATATACTTGTACAAAATAATTTCGATGTTTCACATCTTCAGACGTCCTGAGTGACGGCTCCCTTTTTTCATTTAGTTTATCTCCTATCATATCAGCATTATCATTATGTTGCTATCTCAATTACTTGGTCTGTTCGTCGCCCTGGACGGAATACAGGGCCTGTGTGCTGACCATGGCCCAAAAAAACGAGAGACCCGCTCTGCGCATATTTCGCAAATATACCTTTCTATGTTACTCTGTAAAATATATATCCCGTCGAGATATATATGTATATTTATACTTAGTAGGCTAAAAGTATCTATAAACATTTCAGGCTCTAGCCTCCAATAGCAGAGATTGACCTTCTATCAAATAAAAGCTATAGGTATACCCTATGCCTTTTTTTTCCAGTTTTACTCGAACTAGTGGTCACCGTGTGGTCGAAATTCGTCCATAATACATTTTAATTATTTTTTCTGCTACACAATTTTCTTTAATTTTATTTATGTATAATTGAAAATTGAGCAAGCTATATTGCACTAATAACTAATATATAAGCACAAATCTCTATTAGACATGGTCATCATAATTATGATTGTTTGACATTCAGTTCGACCAGAGATTTTAACCGTAAACAAAAGTGTATAAGCGTTTCTACGCAACACACTCACACAAACGTATGTGTGTGTGTGCATGTGTGTATGTAGCGATAGCGTTATAGTGTGCGTAATGCCTTTTTAATGAATTTAATGCATTTCTAATCCATTAACACTTCAATATCGTTAGGCTCAAATACCGCAGAATAATGCTGGAAGTGATTGTTTTGCATAAAATTCTTAATAATAACTTACACTGCAAAGCTTTCCTCAATAAGATATGTTTCAATATCCCTAAGATACATGCGCGTTTTAAGTCAAAGAAACTTTTTGTTTTGCCGTCAGTAAAAACGAATCTTGGTCGTCACTCCCCCTTATACCGCACTTGTGATCATTACAACAATTTAATAAACCACTTAGATTTGGATATTTTCTGTGATAGTCTGCCTAACATAAAAAAGACGCTTAATAAGTTTTTCTTAAAATTACGATAACCTTTATATTTTTATTTTATTTAACTTATAAATCTTTGTTTTTAATTTTTAATTTAATTGTGTGTATATAGATTTCTCATATGTTGTTCTTACTGTTTTTATATTAGATTAGTCAGATTACTGTTTTAAGTCAACGTATGTTACGTTGTGTGAATGTTGAGCGCACCTATAATTGATGTGCATTCTAGATTATGTCGTGAAATGACTTAAATTGTGTTATGATTGTACATTGTTGGTGAGCCGTAATAAATAAATAAATAAATTATTATATGAAATTTCAGTTTTATGCACTTCTCCTCATTATATACATTAACTGTGCCAAATTTCATACTTGTCTATCCATGTAATTTTATTACCTGCGCCTCATGCCGCCCTAGCCGAGGCCGCGGGTGACGTGACCGGGGATTAGTCCGTCATCCGCCGAGAGGCCGACCGCGTGAGGAAAGACCGACGCGATGGGAGGGTACCCCAATAGGGGGTATTCCGTCGGGCCGACCACTGATGTCAAGTAACCCTGCTCCGGTGGTCGGCCCAACGACGAAGGCGACGTGGTTTTTGGGTGGTTGCGGGAGTTGCGTGCTTAAGCCCCTCTGTCGCCCCGGACGGAGTGGTACGGAGGCGCGCCGACCGCAGCCCACCCACAAAAAAAAAGTATCCACGTAATTTTCGTAAAAAGGGGTACAAAGTTTTTGCTTCACGTATTAATATATAGATAATCAACACAGAAAAATCAATTGTAGTCCGTACAAAGCAGGGCCCTTTGTGGAAATCCAACCCACGTCACTCGGCATCCATTTACTGATGATAAAAGCCTTAAGAAAAATAATATCATAGTGATTTTTACAATGCGCCCACTAGGGAAATTTTTTGGACTATCAACAGAACTATAACATCATCCTAAAAAAAACAATACTACATAAAAGAACTTCATGCCCGTTTGTACTATTTTATTGCTAAAGACTATGAAAGTAACTTCAAATTAGACCTTCCCTTTTCTCGCTATGGCCACTTCGGAGCATAATGACAATTCATTGCTTCTCAAAATAAAGGGGGAAGGGGAGAACGCTCCAAAACAAAAACACGGATTAATCGGCAACTTGGGCTCTTTGCCGCGACGGCCAGAGTTCCGCATAATTAAATAGTGATTAAGATTCTCGAATGTTCAAACTAGAACACTCTATAATCCTATATTAATGAAATATTCATAAAAAAATGTAGACGAACAACTCTTGTATATTTCTATATATTCGGAATCTTGAGAAAATGGCCCCAACTATGAAATTTAATGTACAAGAGTTTTTAGGCCGATAATTAGATCTAGCTAGATTTGGATTATAGAAAATATCGTTTCAGTGTTTTTGGGCAATGAACAAACTAAATATATGACGGTAAATTTAGCCACTGCTAATGAGTAAATATTTTTTTTGCAAATTGACCAGTCGCTTAATACACTCATTTGCAAAAAAAAACGGGCACCTAAGTGAATGAACCACCAATGAACCACTTCAAATGTTAATATTTCTTTGTTTGATAATTATAGGTAGTTTTATCCACACAATTTGCTAAATTAATAAGAAAATAATCGTTTTCATCAGTATTTCATAAAATTTAGATACAATTTATGGGAAATAATGCTAAACCTCGCTAGTAGTGTATATTCGCTAGTAGTGCATATGCTCATGAAGTAAAAATAAAAAAGTTTTTTTGTTTGTTTTTCTTTAATAAAGTAAAAGCAGATAAATGTTTAGTATCGAGTGTGACCCCCTCTAGCTAAAATCACAGCTTGAATTCGTCTGGGCATGCTAGCGAGTATATCCCGGATACTTGCTTGCGGAATACGTTCCCACTCCGCAGTAATCACATTCTTCAGCTCTCTGATGGTCTGCGGAGCCGGGTGTACTGATCTCACACGCCGTTTCAGAACGTCCCAGACATGCTCTATGGGATTGAGGTCGGGACTTCGAGCTGGCCAATCCAAACGACGAATGCCGACCTCTTGCACATACGCATTAACATCGCGGGATCGGTGGGCGCGAGCATTGTCGTCCATAAAAATCGAGTCTTCACCTAGAGCGGCCAATGCGGGTTGTGCATGAGAAATTAGAACTTCCGTTATGTATCGATGCCCAGTCAGTGAGCCGTTTTCAATGAAGACTAACTCTGTACGATCCATTGAATTTATTCCTGCCCAAAACATAACAGAGCCCCCACCATAAGGTGTGATTTCTTCGAAACATGCCTCTGCAAAGCGTTCTCCTTGTCTTCTTAGCACTCGCCGACGTCGATCTTCACCGAACAGAGATATCCTGGCTTCATCAGAGAACAAAACCCTATTCCAATCGTCTTGAGTCCATGATTCACAATTTCTAGCGAACCTAAGCCTGTGAACTCTGTGCTCACGGAGTAATTTGGGGCCGCGGGCCGGGCGGTGACTGCGTATATTGGCAGCGAGAAGCCTCCTCCTGACCGTCCATAGACTAATATGCACATTTCTTACTTCTTGGAGGTTGTTCTTAAGATCCACATACGAAGATTTGCGATTTCTCAATGCGCGACTCACAAGAAAACGATCATCCCGTGGTTGGGTACATGGTTTTCTTCCAGAACCAGGCCTTCTCTCGACGGAACCAGTCTCCTGATATCGCTGCCAGGTCCTTTGGACTGTCGAGCGACTAACATTTAGCCTCCTAGCCACGAAACATTGGCTGCAACCCTCTTCAAGCAGCGCGATAATTTTGGTAGCTTTTACCACTTTATCTACCATTTTTGATACAGCCAAACAGCATTAAATAAAGCTTTGACAGTCAAGGATATGAAATTAATCGATAAAAATTGAATAAAAGTTATGAAAGTCGATGTTAACTTCTGGAACTTCGCGCCAAAAATGTAGGATAAAAAGGGGTTTTCTGTAAAAATGAACATCAAATGAAAAATTGAATTTAGAACGTACTTTTTTAAATACCACAGCATTTTTAAAACCGGCCAGTAACGTGTACAAACGATTGAAACCTTTTTGGTATTGT
Organism: Lymantria dispar; assembly: GCA_032191425.1. Classification (NCBI taxonomy): domain Eukaryota; kingdom Metazoa; phylum Arthropoda; class Insecta; order Lepidoptera; family Erebidae; genus Lymantria; species Lymantria dispar. The sequence goes on from CM063442.1 coordinate 1,194,146, forward strand.
ATCTTTTTAAATATGAATGAAAATCAAAACCGCCCGTTTTTTTTGCAAATGAGTTTATTATCTAGATGGCTTCAGTTCGACTCATCTTTTTTTTAATTCTCTTTTTCTGTGAAAATATATTATACTTTTGTGAGAAAAACTATAATTTTCTAAATATATGTCCCAGAAAAAATTGCCCATAAAAAAACTGAGCTAAGCTCAGTCATCCAGCCGAGGCCGCGGGTGATCGGACCGGGGAATTGTCCGTCACCTGCAGAGAGGCTGACCGCGCGACGGCGACCGACGTCCCAGGACGTCGAGAGGTGAGGTTACCCGAAAGGGTATTCCGTCAGGGCGACCACTGACGACAAGTCACATCTGCTCCGGTGGTCGGCCCAACAACGAGGTGACGTGGGTACGCGTGGGTTATGGGCCCGCGCGCCGTCCTTTCATCGCCCCGGACGGACTGGACCGCGCGTGCGCTTACCATAGCCCACCCTTAAAAAAAAGCTCAGTCATCCGGATATTGTGTTTTGCGAAAAGAAAACTTAAAGTTTGACAACACTAATGGCATAGCAGTTAAGATTGTGCCCTACAGCACCCGGTGTCGCCAATTCTTATGCATTAAAATTGCGATCCACAAATTTAAGTTCTAAGTTTAATTTAGTTCTAAGTTTGGGTTTAATTTGTGTCCTTAAATGGATATTGCGCAAAAAAATCGACCACAACGATACAGAAGCATAGTCAGATCATCGTTTTTTTTTTTTAGGCGGGCAATCTTCTGATCGCATGTCATTCGTTCCATCGAGGGTGATGAAGGGGCGGTGCGCGGACCAATAACCCAGTTATTTGACGTCCATAACCATCCCGGCTGGTCAATCTTTCAGGGTAGAAATACATTAAATTTATTAAAAAAGACATTATACACATTACCATTGAAGTACACACACACACACACACATACACAACAACGCTTATACACTTTTGTTTATGGTTAAAATCTCTGGTCGAACTGAATGTCAAACATAGTTATAATGACAATGTCTAATAGATATTTGTACTTATATATTAGTTATTAGTGAAATATAGACAGCTTGCTCAATATACAATTATACCTACATATGTATTATTAAAAGAAAATTGTGAATCAGAAAAATAATTGAAATGAATTATGGCCGAATTTCGACCACTCGGCGACCACTAGTATAATTTAATTTTCATGGTAAACCCAGTATCTTAATATGAACAAGCCGTCCAGCTAACAGCTAACACCGTGACTTGATGAGTGATTCGCGTTCAGTGCTGGCGCACACCCGCTCTCGCATTACTCTCATTAATTACTTATAACACCTTCAAACGACGTACCTGCCCCCTATCAGGAGCCAACATTAAGTAAACTAATTGAGTAACACCGTTTATTTGAATAGAATTGATTAAGTATTATAGAGATAGATAAATCAGGTAATAATGAAAAATCTAGACAGAGTGTGTCGTAACAACATACGTTAGAAATGACAATATAAATATGCTAACTGTTTCCGTGCGGTGACAAAATAAAAATAGTAATTAACCATCGCTTATCTTATCCGTGGGTGTCGTAAAAAACGACTTGGGATTAAATTCTTATTACGGGAGATAGCCTGAGCCCAATAGTGGGCCGTATATAGGCTGAGATAATAATGCCACCTAATATGGGTACTCTAGAAACAAACAATTAACGTACATATACAAATTACACCCAGACTCAGAACCATAATTTGTGGATCACGTAAAATATTGTCACGGGATTGGGAATCGAACCCGTGACACTTCGCAGGGTAGCTCAGTATCCTAACCCCTGGCTCTATCCAGGGTAGACCAACTTCATTAGACCCAAGATCTGCTGACAAAACCCGGGGCAATCTACCAATTACATACTTCTTGAAATCTTCACAATTGCAATTCATGCTTGCACCAGTCGGTGATTACGATGCGTAGTCTGTTCTACGTATTTATATTTTTGGCCTTACTACGATCGACTGGACTCGACCGATCGATCGCAATCGACCAGTTGGTCACCCCTGTTTTATACAATCAAATTCTTGTATCGAAAGGTAAACAAACATATTATTATCAGGCGACAAATTAAACCCAGACTCAAATAATCATGTCCACAAAGAGTTATCTTGCATGGGAATCAAAACGACTTCAACTTAAAATTTTTGTCATTATCATTATCATCACAGCTCATTTACCCACAACTGGGCTTTTTTTTTTTTGTTTTTTTTTTCGGGGTGGGCTGCGGTCGGCGCACCTCCGCACCACTCCGTCCGGGGTGACAGAGTGGCTTAAGCACGCAACTCCCGCAACCCACCCGAACACCACGTCGCCTTCATCGTTGGGCCGACCACTGGAGCAGGGTTATTTGTCATCAGTGGTCGGCCCGACGGAATACCCCCTACCCGGGGTACCCTCCCATCGACCGACGTCCCCCCCTCGGGGAGGACGTCGGTCTTTCCTCACGCGGTCGGCCTCTCGGCGGGTGACGGACTACTCCCCGGTCACGTCACCCGCGGCCTCGGCTAGGACCCACTACTGGGCTTGAGACTACTTCACAATAGGAGTGAAATTAATTATACCACGTTGGTCATACGTGTTGGTATAGGGTTTTAGTTAGGGTTTTCCTTCTCTTGCATAGGTGTTGTATGCATATTATAATCCTTAAGTCGCCTTTTACGACACCCACGAGGAAAATAGGGGGTGGTAACTTGTATTCTTTCTCATCAACACATGGATATAAAAATTCGGTACTTAAAATATCTATCTATAGTTAATAATTTATTTAAAAGATCCCCAAACAAAGATAATCTTGGAAGATAAGATCTAATAATCGTTTATTTTGAAAATATTTATACAAGTCCAGTAGAACCCAAATAACATATGATCCGATGCCAAAGTTACGAGCACATAAAAGGTCGTTACAAAACGTTAGCAGCTGTAACAAAGGTGAGTAAACACCATCTGTTTAGCCGCAACGCTCTCCGCCGGAGTACCCTTGTGATAAGGGCTCGTTCCCAACCTCTTCATTGTACAAAAGATCGATACAGCTTAAGCCTCTCATGTCTATTAGATAGGGGAGGTATTTTGTTTATGCAGATGTCCTTCTTTAAACGAGGTTTAAGAAGAGTATTTTCTTCACGGTAGGCAATGGCCTGGCTGTGACCCTGGTATTGCAAAGGTCCATGTGCGGCAGCGTCACTTACCATCAGGTGTGCTGCTTGCTCGTTTGCCACGGTTGGCAATAAAAAAAAATTGTCTATGAAAACATTCATAATTTTTGCTCATATACGTCCCACTGTTGGGCTCAAGCCTCCACCACAACAGGAGGTAAATTGACCTTACTATGCTATGTTGGTCAGACAGGTTGGTATAGGGTTTTAATTCGAGTTTCCTTCTCTTACATAGATGTCATATGCCGTCCGTCACCACACGGAAAAATTTTAATATATATAAAAAAGCTTTTATCCTGTGTGTAATGTGTTATTCCTTTAACGAATTGACCAAAGAAGAAAATTACGGACCTTAATTTTGATGTCTACTATTTCAAAGATCAACCATGTCTGGTTGACATTTCGTAATAAAGTTAACCTTTTATTTATTCAATTATATGTAACACAACTTAATAAGGCAAAAAAAAAAGTGTAACTCCTATACTTATTCATTCTTAAATGTGGAAATGAAAGAAAAATAGCTGGAGTTTGTTCCAAGTTATCGCGACAAGTAGCGGCTTAACCAAGAGAATCTAGAAAATGGTTTTATTTAATAGGGTTCATGCCAGATAGAACGCTGAACTGTAATAACTTATGCTTTACCGACATCTTTGTGTGTTATATAAGGAACTAACATTTTTATTTCGTGCCTTTAGATTCTATCATAAGAATCTAAATACACGTAATAAAAATTTGAGCACAAAATAAAAAAATTGACGGAGTAAGAATCAGATCTCCACCCGCTATCTTGCCCGTGGACTTCGTTAAAGACGAATAAGGGATTATAATGTGCAGATAAGATCTATGTAAGGAAAGCAAAATTCGAAATAAAATGCTATATCAACCTTGGACAGGTTACCAGGAACCCAGGATAGTAGATCAATTTCTTTAATTACGGAGAAGAGTCGAGCTCAGCAACGGGACTTACATCAGCTGTGAATGTAAGCTCTGATCTTAGTAAAGTTGAATGGGAGAAGCTTTTTTTAAAATTTAACTTCTTATGGGCGTTAAAAACTGAATAATAAGAAACATCGAGATTCGGTCTCACGCTGTTTGAATGCGACTGGAAAACTTCCCAACTGAGCTATTGTCCAAAAAAAAAAAAAAAAAACTGAGCTATTGTCACTCTTGACAGTGACGGCTAAATTTACATTCCTATTGTAATGACATTTTATGTCATTATATTGATTAACTAAAAACACCGACAAAATAACATAATATTTTCTATAAATAAAACAGCTAGATCGATTTTTTCCCCCCGAAACCTCTAGTATACAAAATTCCATGAAAATGGTATATATACAAGAATTGATCGATCGCAAGATATATTTTGTTAAATTTTATGGAGAAGATTTTGCATTAAACAGGGCTTTTAAAGTATAATTAGATTTTTTTTGTAAAATTTTAGTTACTTCTGGTTGATGCACTTGAACCGAGAATAGCTAAAATCCAATTCTAAACACATCTGCAAAATTTTATTTTCTAATTATTCAAATCGGTCAAGCTGTTTGGTCATACTGAAAGGACAAGATGTGCGGCAAGGTCACTTTACTAACAAGACGGAGGCCCTCTTGTACCTTGGGCTCCGTACCGCCGGACCTTTCACCGTCGTTTCAATCACCGTCAATTCGGTTACCATCAGCATCCAGGCCCACATGAAGTACTTAGGCCTGGTGCTCGACGGGCATTGGTGGTTCCGGGAGCATTTCCGTCGACTTGTTCCCCGGCTTGTCGGCGCGGCGTCCGCCCTTTCTTGGCTGATGCCGAATGTAGGCGGATGCAGTGTTACGTGCCGAGGGCTGTACGCGAGGGTGATCCGCTCGATGACCCTGTACGGTGCACCGGTGTGGGCGAGGTCCCTGACAGTCCGTCTGAGGGCCATCTTGTGGCGACCACAGGGTGTCATGGCGATCGGGGCCATATGCGGTTACCGCACGATGGCGACGGAGGCAGCGTGCCTCCTGGGCGGAACTTCCCCATGGAGGTTCCTGAGGCGGAGGACCTGGAGGCGGAGATGCTCGCCGAGATTTACCGGCGGGTGTCGGAAACGCCCGCTGGTAAAGGCATAGTCTCCATCAAGGAGATTGCCGCCTGGCGGGTCGAGGCACGCTGAGACGTCATTGCCCGTTAGGCAGTCCGGACACGGTAGCTTCGCTAAGTACCTGCACAAGGTCGTCAGGAGGGAGAGCACACCATCATGCCACCACTGCAATTGCGAAGAGGACTTGGCGCAGCACATGCTCGAGGTGTGTACTCGAGCGTTGTGAACTCGTCGCGATCATTGGTGCCGACCTGACGCTGCCAGCCATCGCCAGGGAGATGCTCGACAGCGTCAGAAACTAGGACGCGGTCGCCGCCTTCTGTGAGCCCGTCGTCTCACGGAAGGAGGCGGCGGATCGTACGCGAGAGGAGCTCCTCTTCGATGACACGTTCCGCCGCCGGCAACTCGGGCGGCGCAGGCGCGATTATCTGCGCCTAATGCCGCCCTAGCCGAGGCCGCGGGTGATCGGACCGGGGAATTGGCCGTCACCCGCAGTGTGGCTAACCGCGCGACGGCGACCGACGTCCCAGGATGTCGAGAGGTGAGGTTACCCAAAAGGGTATTCCGTCGGGCCGACCACTGACGACAAGTCACATCTGCTCCGGTGGTCGGCCCAACAACGAGGTGACGTGGGTACGGGTGGGTCATGGGCCCACGCGCCCTCCTTTCGTCACCCCGGACGGAATGAACCGCGTGTGCGCGTACCATAAGCCCACCCATAAAAAAAGGTCACTTTACTAAAGCTAAGAGCTATCCGTGTGGTGACGAAGTAAGAATACAATTAGCAACTCCTTATCTTGGCCGTGGATGTCGTAAAAGACGATTAAGGGATACGCATATAACATCTATGTAAGAGAAGGTAAACTCGAAATAAAACCGTATACCAAACCTGTCTGACCAGCATGCAAGGTCAATTTCCTCTTATGGTGGAGGAGGCTCGAGCCCAACAGTCGGACGTATATGAGCAGAAATGATGAATGATGAAACCTAGAAGCTAATTTCAATCACCTTGAAAGAGACCATGTCTAACAGTGGGACGTATATATACCACGCTGGTACGACAGGTTGGTATAGGGTTTTGTTTCTAGTTTTCCATCTCTTGCATTGTTGTTATATGTATATTTATTTATTTATTTATTTATTTATTTATTTATTTATTTATTTATTTATTTATTTATTTATTTATTTATTTATTTATTTGTTTGTTTGTTTGTTTATTTATTTATTTATTTATAGCAGAACCAACAGCTTACATATAATATATTACAGCAGAATAACAACAGATAGCCAATTATAGGTTCTTACAGATAGATAATTTATTACAATAGGAGAAATTCATCAGTCGACAGTGAGGAGAAACCAATCACATACTCAAACGCAAAGATCGAAGAAATGAAAAAGAAAGAATACTTATACTAAGGAATGCTACCACTGACACCCCCATAAATAGAGAAATGCTCACTTAGTCTAGTTTTTACAGAAGTAATACTTGTATTAAACAAATCAAAATCGTGAACAGCCGTTAGTTCGTTGAACCTACTGCACACTCTCCACAGATACGAGTTCTGCCGATAATTGGTTGAGACTAATGGTACATGAAGCGGACGGTTTTTTCTCAGAGTTCTATGCGGGACTTGCAATGACAGTTTTGATACTAACTCTATACAGTTGACACAATTCTGAGCTATTTTAAATAGGTAAACTATATCATATATGTCACGACGAACGTATAACGGTAATAAGTGATGTTTAATGCAAGTTCTCTCGTAATCACAAGAATTATAATTAATTTATATTGCATAGCATATCCCTTAGTCGTCTTTCACGACACCCAAGAGGTGATGAATTGTATTCTTACTTCACCACACATATAAAGCTTATAGTATTAATATTTACGTCGTGCAAAACATGTGACAGCTATATATTTCTTGTTATAATCGTACAAAGCCGACATCCTAGCTGCAATGCACTAAGAACTACTAGACAGTTCTGTGAAGGTATTATTGTTTTAAAGACGCGCGCCTGCTCGCGACAGTCGCATTGTACTCAGTTTGTTTCTCTCTTAAGAAAAAGACGAATTATTACATAAGAAATATGTATTGTTAACTGCCTAGCCTTTTATTTATAGCTTGCCTTAGTTACAAAAATAATAAAGAATGAAAGAAAGATGTAATAAAAAACATTAATTTTATTCTCGTTAAATCTAGAAACACAAACATAACTTAAGAAACGAATTTCTTACATAAAATAATTAAATTTTAATGAAGAACAAAAAAGGCTATCGGCTCAGTTACTTCTCTTAAAAGAAATAGCGTATGATTCGGACGTATACATTGACAGAATTAAGAAAGTTTTTTAACGCGTTTTTATTAGTTTGTATTTGTTTGTATATAACAGAATTCTGTGAACTTAATGTTGACTTACTTTCATCATCACAGCTCTTATACGTCCTAATACTGCGCTCAAACCTCCTCCACATTATAGTGTAGGATCCCGCTATAAAACGACCTTCACCGAGATGTTTATTTGATGAAACTTATCTATACCAATAAATAAAATTGGAGTGTCTGTTTGTAATGTCAAAATAATAGGCTTTTTTCATGCTCACACGGTTATTTGCACGACACCTATGCCTAAAATAGCAATTAAAAATTTTTTGTCTGTCTGTCTGTTTGTTCCAGGTAATCTTCAAAATGGCTGGACCGATTTCAAAAATTCTTTCACCAATGGAAAGCTATAATATCAGGGCGTATACTAGGCTATATTTTATCCCGGTATTCTCACGGGAACAGGAACTACGCGGGTAAAACGACTATAACCGAAGCGAAGCAAGGGCGGGTTGCTAGTTTTTTATACAATTTAATATGTCAATAAATATCCATACTAATATTATAAATGCGAAAGTAAGGATGTTTGTTTGTTTGTTTATTTGTTTGTTTGTAACGCTTTCACGCTTAAACCATCGAACCGATTTCAAAAATTCTTTCACCAATGGAAAGCTATAATATCAGGGAGTAACATAGACTATATTTTATCCTCGTATTCCCACGAGAACTACGCGGGCAAGACGACTGAAACCGAAACGAAGCGAGGGCGGGTTACTAGTATTTCATATGAGTTGCCTAACAAATTTTAATCCAAAGTATGATTAATTAATAATTAAAGAAAAATGTTTTTTTTTTAACATTGCACCCGTTTGATTATTAGAAAAATTCTATACCAATCGAAAGTATGAAGCCCATAGAATATGCAAACGTTAGATTGCCTATTCTTTTCCGGTCACAACTCTCGGGTAGCCAGGTATAAACAGATAATTCGATACTAGCATTTTGCACCGGTCTGATCGACGTTTGCATATTCTATGGGCTTCATACTTTCGATTGGTATAGAATTTATTTAATAATCAAACCAGCGCAATGTATAAAAAAAATATTAATTAAAAATACTCTGGACTACAATTTGTTAGGCAACTCATGTGCAATATATTTATTGACATATTAAATTAAATAAAAAATAAGTTTCATCAAATAAACATCTCGGTATAGGTCGTTGTATAGCGGGATCTTAGACCATAAGGTACATGGGAAATTGACTTACTATCACCACGCTTGTCAGGATGGTTGCTATAGAATTTTATTACCTGTTTTGCTTTTCTTGTATAATTGTGATACGTATAATAAAATAAATATATCTTAGTCGTAGTTTACGGATACACGGGCAAGATAGGCGGTGGTGAATTGTATTTTTACTCCGTCACCACACGGATTATTGTTTACTACGCTATAACATCCGACCTAATAACAACCTAATCCGACATGCGGAGTGTTTTTTTTAAACAAATGAGTTATATAAAAGCAAAAAAGCATTTACATCCGTGTATGAATGATTAATATTGAACAATAATATTATTGTATTCGTATTATAATATATCATTACATATTTACTACATTAGGTTATAGAGAATCGTCTGTCTACCGTCGCGGGTGATTCCGTCCGGGTTATTATCACACTGAGCAGAAAATCTACGTTTGTGTGGTAGCAATTTGTTTCTTTGCCTTCATTCGGTAAGCGAGAGAGCCGGCAGCCCAACTTGCTGGGGATGTTTGCATATGGTAGGTTTTGGGTAATGCGTTTAGTATCACCAAACTTCAATGCACGCGTTCACACTCCCTTCACTTTATTTACGGTAGGCAGCAGCCTAGCAAAAGTCCATGAGCATCAGTATCATTTAACCATCAGATAAGCTGTTTGCTCGTTAGCTACCAACAACAATAAAAAAAAAATAGTATTATTAAGGTATTTTAAAACATATCCTCACAATAAATTAATAATTTACCAAAAACAGCCAAATAAATATCGATAGTACTGTTTTTTTAACTTCAAAATGTATTAAATTAATAAATAAAATAATAAATGATTTAAATTAATAAAATTTCATAATATAATAATTATTACAAATTTAATGTTTAGTAATTGCCAATGACTTACGCCACAGAAACGTGGTCCCTAAATTTAGGCCTCATAACCAAGCTCAAAGTTGCTTAGCGTGCTGTGGAATTGGCTACACATAGAATCCGAAATACTGAAATCCGCAAAAGAACGAGTTTAACCAACATCGCACGAATAATTAGCACGCTCAAGTGCCAATGGGCAGGCCACATCGCTCGACGAACCGACAACCGCTGGGGAGAAAGGTTCTTCAGTGGCAACCGCGTATCGAACGACGCATTGTAGGACGCCCCACCCACTAGGTGGACCGACAACCTGGTGAAAGTTGCTCAGAGTCGCTGGATGCAGGTGGCACAGGGCCGCTCTTTGTGGTGTAACATGAGGGAGGCCTACGTTCGTCAGTGGACGGCAATAGGCTGAAATGATGAAATATATCAGAACAAAAAAAAAATTTCCCTATATAATTATTTTCTTTTGTACAAGCAATAAATTTCTATAAAAATGTAGATCAACATTGAATAACTAATTTTGTATCGGGTAGATATAAATCTTTGTAATAACGATGACTTTTTGGACGTGAGAGCTCTTAATTCGTCCTTGACCATAAACACTGTAATGAGGGGTTTACATGGGTCGATTTTCGCCGTGCGGCTAGTCGCTTTACAAATTGCCTCACCAAGCCGTATCACTAGCCCATTTACACAAGTTATTAAAAGCGCATGCGGCTCGGTCATTTCGGCCGAAAATGTTGAGGAGAATAGCTGTTTCTGCCAGAATTGAAATAGTTATTCAATTATTCAACAATTGTTTGAAGAACAAAGAGAGAAGACAAAACAAAAGGAAAGAAGAAAACGTAATTTTGTAGTGGATACAACATACGCGAAACACTCCTTCATGCGGCTGGCGATCGGCTATAACTGATTGTTTACACGGTCGATTTTAGTCACCAGTCGCATGCGGCCGATCGCCGCGCGGCCAAAGTCAGATGCTACCCAACTTTGGGGTTTGCGACTTTAGTTACTTGCGACCTAGCCGAATTACCATTTAGATGGTCGATTTACGTTGTGCGGCCAAAATCGTGCGGCTTTAATCACCCGTGTAAACCCGCATTAAAGCTAAAAACCTTGGGAGATCAAAAATAAAATCCGTAACAATAGTTCCGTAAGATCATTTTCATTATCGATCAATACTTTTGTACTATTCCACAAACTAACAACGTCGTCGTATCCCGCCTGTCGTATCTTTAGTCCTTACGCTCTTGTGAAATTGAAAAACAACGATATAGCTTCTTTGTCGAGGGATCTTTTGTTTCAAACAAGATACTTATCAAGCATTTACTCGTTTACCTGTTCCGTCTCTTTTTTTTAATAAGCTGTCTTGTTTACCATCTTATCTGGACGGGAATCTTGGTGATTTTATTTTGTCTTTAGTCTTTCTGTATTAAGTTACTTAGTAACGATGTCATTATTTTTCGAGACTGAAATCGAGTATGAAAGCTGTAGCTATGTTAAAATATACTTTGTATGAAATAACAATACATATTTTAACACCCTCTGCTTTTTTTAGATTTAGCTTAGATTAGATACTTTTACAAAAAGAAGAATTTTTTTCACGCTGATACGATTATTTGCCCGATACCTATACCTACCTAAAAACCGCATTATAAAATGTATGCCTGTCTATTTGTTTTGGGTAATCTTCAAAACGGCTGGACGGATTTTAATAATATTTTACTATCAGATAGCCATCTAAATAACGTACTCCTCTTAGGCTATATCGCTCCGATCGAATTCAAAGAAAATTCCTTTTTTTTATTTGAACAGAACAGCGACTATGTCTGTTGGGTGAGCTAGTATAGGTACATATAAAAGTGTGTAGATAGTGTAGTGGTTAAGATGCCGACCTATCATGCCAGTGGCCTGGGTTCGATTCCTTTGTTTTTTTGGCATTTACAGTTAGCATACACACCACCTATTCCGTCCGGGCGTGGCAAGGGCAACGCGTCGCCCCATAACCCATCGTATTCCCACCCCTTCGCCGACCACTGGGGTCGGCGCAATGCCAATAGTTTCTTTGCGTGATGTAGAAATCCACTAAGCAAGGATTTTTTGAAATTCAATCCCTAAAGGGGTAACCCGCAGTAGCAGAGTATGTATAGACGGATTTCAAAAATGTTTTTACCATTAGAATGCTACGTTATCCCTGAGTAAATTAGGCTACATTTAATTCCGATGTTCCCACGGGAACGGGAACTACGCGGGTAAAGCGTCTGAAACCGAAGCCAAGCGAGGGCAGGTTGCTAGTAAAAAATAAATAGATAAATGCAGTTCGCATTTTACTTTCATAAATAATAAAAACTCAATTACTTATATAATTTCTAATTAATTTATTTGACTTTCTTCTTAATCTCACAACTCGGTGAAAATCATTACACTGATCACAACGCCATATGCATCATTGAAAAAGAATGAAAGGGAACAACAACATTCAAATATCTGAATTATGTTTAACTGATGCAGAAAATGTTCTCAAAACTGTATAGCGTCCAACTAAACGGGAGAGCGCCTCGCCTCGAGTCCGGAGCTTGGCTCAAACTGTAATAAAACTCAACCGAGCGAACATCGCCGCAATGAATAATTCGTTACATATTTGATGTTTATACAAAAAGAGGGGGAAGAGGGGGCTAGCTGTCAGTTTGACAAACACAGCCCCAGGTGTCGTTCGTGTTCTCCAATCATGGAATTATTTCATTCTACAGCTAGACTACACTCTCTCACAGTCTACTCAATTTGCAAACACTATTATAAACATTTACTAATTTACATATACTCGTATTTATTGGTTAAATATTTTTAAACTGTGTCATTATATGTTTTATTTCTCTAGGAATGAAATCCTCCGTTTGATTTTTCTTTTATTTTAAGTCTGAAGCTCTATGATGGCGATTACGAATACTAACAACCCTAAAACAGCTCGTGGGTGTCGTAAAAGACGACTAAGAACTTTATGTAAACTTGGACTCCGTTTGACAACGTCTGGTCAATAAATACATTCCCAAGGTGGATTTACGTCAAGTGACTGGTCATGGAATGCAGTATATGTTGTCATGAAAGAAGAATATATATTGAGTAGAACCCAAGTAATTGGGATAATAGGATGATGATGAGTACATCGGAAGTACGCTCCGCCTGGAGACCTCAGCGCCACGTCAGTGATTTTTTTTAAACAACACCTGTACCTAAGCAATAATCCTTGTATTGCGGGGGAACTAATATTTAATTAACAAAAACAAAATTATATCGTATTTTTTTTTGGTGTGGGCTACGGTCAGCGCACCCGCTGCCTGGCTCCGGGGCGACAGAGGGGCGGTGTGCGGCTCCGTAACCCACCCGTGGCACGTCGCCTTCGTCGTTGGGTAGCGTCGTTGGGCGGTAGCGCGTCAAGCCAAGTTCAAGTTATTATAATTAACCCTCCCCCTATCGTAAAAGACGACTAAGGGCAGATAACATCCATGCAATTAATTGAAATCTCGAAATGAAATAATCTTATACTAACACATCCAGGCCAGACCAGAGATTTAGTCCGTCACCCGCAGAGAGGCTGAGCGCGCGACGGCGACCGACGTCCCGGGACAGGGACGTCGAGAGGTGAGGGTATCCGAAAGAGTATTCTGTCGGGCCGACCACTGACGACAAGTCACCCTGCACCGATGGTCGGCACCACCGGTGCAGGGTGACTTGTCGACAGTGGTCGACCCAACAAACAAATTACATCCTGACTCAGAATAAGAATTTTTGGATCCTACAAAGTGTTGTACTGCGTGGCATTCAAACCCGCACCACTGCCACGGTAAGTCTGTTTTAATTACTGCCAATTGTGCAGTCATGTGCGAGGTACGTAATCTCTTATTCTTGGGGACGACTCAATGTACTCTTCTTTCAGAATAATTGCAAAAGTTTTCGAAATATATTTATGACCGGCCGTTTTCCTGATGTTAACCCTCTTTATCCGTGTGGTGACGGAGTAAGAATACAATTCACCACCCCCTATCTTACCCGTGGGTGATCGTACGAGACGACTAAGGGATATAAAACGCATATGACATCTATGTGAGAAAAGGAAAACTCGAAATAAAACCCTATACCAACACGTCTGACCAGCGTGGTATAGTAGGTCAATTACCTTTCCATTATGGAGGAGGGCCGAGCCCAACAATGGGACATATATGGGCTGAGATGATGATGATGATGAACCCTCCTGAATGTAATTGTTGACCAGACGACACCAAATGGCGTTGGTCCCGGTCGATTCGACGCGGCCGGCTAGATGAGGTGTTAGGGTAAATATGTGTTCCCTAGCCGACGCCGTGGGTGACTTGACTGGGGGCAGTGATCTTGCAGAAGGAGGCGGCGGGACGCGCGCGCGAGGAGCGCAGCCTCGACGAGGCGACCCGCCGCCGGCGACTGGGGCGGCGCAGGCGCGACTACCTGTGCGTCATGCCGCCCTAGCCGAGGCCGCGAGTGACGTGACCGAGGAGTTAGTCCATCACCCGCCGAGAGGCCGACCGCATGAGGAAAGACCGACGTCCTCCCCAAGAGGGGGACGTCGGTCGATGAGAGGGTACCCCAAATAGGGGGTATTCCGTCGGGCCGACCACTGATGACAAGTAACGCTGTTCCGGTGATCGGCCTAACGACGAAGGCGACGTGGTGTTCGGGTGGGTTGCGGGTGTGCGTGCTTACGCCCCTCTGTCGCCTTGGATGGAGTGGTGCGAGGAGCGCGCCAACCGAAGCCCACCCCAAAAAAAAAAAGGTTAATGGTTCGATGTCGCCACCACAGAGTTCATATAGTGGTACTAATCTGATCGCTTTTACCAACCGTTTACGGTTGGATGTTTCCTTGATCCGAGATTGTTTTAAGATTTTCTTTTCGGTATGGTAACGGAGTAAGAATATAATTCACCATCCTGTCTCTTTCCCTGGGGTGTCGTAAAAGACGACTAAAGGATATAATATGCATGTAATACCCATGCAAGAGAAGGAAAACTTGAGACAAAACCATAAACTAACACGTTTGACTACCGTGATATTAGTAGGTGATTTTCCCTCTAATAATGTAGGAGGCCCGAGCCCAACAATGGGACGCATATGGGCTGGGAGGACGATTAAGATGAAAGATTTCTAGACTAATATTAGTACTCCTTTATATAATTACAAGAAGAATGATTCTTTTTTTTTTTTTATTTTTTTTTTTTTTTGGGTGGGCTATGGTAAGCGCACGCGCGGTCCTGTCCGTCCGGGGCGATGAAAGGACGGCGCGCGGGCCCATAACCCACCCGTACTCACGTCACCTCGTTGTTTGTTGGGCCGACCACCGGAGCAGATGTGACTTGTCATCAGTGGTCGGCCCGACGGAATACCCTTTTGGGTAAGAATGAATCCCTGGTGCGAGTATTATCTTAAAAAAAAAAAATAACAAAAAAAAAACTAACTCTGTAACACTACCCATTCAATAATAAATGAGACGACCTAACTTCACGCCTTTACCGACACTTCTAGGATCTTGCTATGAAAAAGTTTCAAATGATCCCATCTGTTTATACTTTGTTCTAGTAATATCAACTTTAAATTTCCAGAAATAGAGTTCAATTTTGTGTGTACGAAAAAGAAAGGTATACACATTCCTTTGAATTAAACATGTGATAAGAGCTTAATGCATTTTAATAGGCAAGTAACATCCTAATTTGTATGAAGCTGGTGTGTTATTTTAGTTTCGACAAAGTAACCACAAAGTATGGAAGAATTTTTAATACAAATAGTAACCAGTATCCATCAAACTTAAATAACGGGTTTCGTATATGACGTATGGTTATCCTTCGTGTGGTGATAGAGTAAGAATACAGTTCACCTCCTCTTTTCTTACCCGTGGGTGTCATAAAAGATATCTATGCAAGAGAAGGAAAACTCGACATGAAACCTATGACTAGTGCGGTATAGTTGATCAATTTCCCTTCTATTGTGAAGGCAGCCCCAGCCCAACAGTAGAACTTAAATGGGTTGAGATGATGATGTCGAAGAGATCGAAAATTCTTATAAATATACTAACCACATCTTAAAGCAGCATTTATATTTTCATTAAAATTAGTTGTCAGTGAAAAAAGTTATCGCCTATTAAAAATACAAACTAGAAAGCAACGGACAAAGTTGTCGACAAAGACTAATGATTTAATAAACTTTTATCATCATCCTTCTAATAAAAATTAATTATAATCATCTTCCATCCATCCATCAGCCTACGGACGTCCACTGCTGGACATAGGCCTCCCCACAAGAATGCCACTCGGAACGATCCTGCGCCACCTGCATCCAACGGTTCCCTGCGACTTTGAGAATGTCGTCAGTCCACCTAGTGGGGGGTCGTCCTACGCTGCGCCGTCCGATTCGTGGTCGCCACTCAAGAACCTTTCATCTAATATATCATCTTGTTTTACCCTAATTACTTGGGGTAACAATATGTGTACTTCTTCAAACTGCAACAAAGCACGATGGTTTATGGGTCAAGGCGACGCCAGGGGTTTCACCGGTGGAGGCAGCGTGCCTCCTGGCCGGTACACCCCGTAGGACCTGGAGGCAGAGATGTTCGCTGGAATTTACCGGCGGGTGTCGGAGACGCGCGCCCGCGGCGGCATGGTCTTGTTGAAGGAGCTTGCCGTCTGGACGCGCCCTGGCGCGAGTATCTGCACCTAATGCCGCCCTAGCCGAGGCCGCGGGTGACTGGACCGGTGATTTAATCGAGGGGGAACGTCGAGAGGAGAGGGTACCCCGCGACCAGGATATTCCGTTGGGCCGATCACCGAAGGCAAGTTACCCTGCACCGGTGGTCGGCCCAACAACTAAGGCGACGTGTCACGGGTGGTTCATGGGACCGCGCGCCGCCCTGTCTGTCGCTGCGGACGGAGCCGGGCGGCGGGTACGCTGACCATGGCCCACCGCTAAGAATAAAAATAAAAAGGAGTTTCACCGGTGTGCAGGCGGTGAAGAGTTATGTAATTACTTATTGGCGCCAAAAAAGTACGAATGTGATGAGTAAACTGTTTTATTTAATAATTAGTAACTATATAGAAAATAACAATAAAAACAGAATACAATTTAGCTTAAGGCTCGTATTTGACACATATTCGTGCCATAGATTTCGATAGAGTGTAGAAAAGGGCGCGCTAGTCCCGGAGGCGCCAGCGCAGGAGCGCGCGAAAACCTCTCCCCGCGCGTCCAATTACCCCGCGCGCATATGCATAGCGACAACGAATGCCTACTTATTTACAATTATTAAATAGTTTTAATTTGAAATAATTCGTGTCGCTTAAAATAGGGCTGCGCGCCTCCGTCGGAATGGATATGATGACTTTAGATTATAGTTTTCCAAAAACAGAAATACGTAATAATTTATCCATTCCTGTGAATTATTCACAATATTACAAATGAATCGGTAAGGTACATATGTTCGCGACCGCTGTTCTCCTGAGTGTTTCTTCACAGAACAGCTCAAAACTTTATCGAACTGAAAACTTAGGAGTCTGTACGTGTAAGCTAATACTTAATACGATAGCAAATCTCACCGGAACTACGGTTAGCAAAAGTTCTATAAGATTTAAGGATAACACACACTGTTTTGTGTGGTTGCATCTTTATTAAGTTTTATGAATATTTTGAAATGAAATCTTGGTTACGTACGATATACATATTATTTTGTGGGTATTGAATAATCCGTGTGGCAACGGAGTAAGAACACAATGCCCTACACTCTATTTTGCCCGTGGATGCCGTAAAAAACGACTAGAGGTTATATGGATGTAACGTCTATGCAAGAGAAGGAAATCTTGAAATAAAACCCAATATCAACTCGTTCGATCATCGTGGTCAATTGCCTTTCTATTATGGAACACTCTCGATCCCAGCAGTGGGATATACAGGATGTATCAGGTTATGGGGCAACTGGTCAAAAAGGAGCTAGGCAATGGTGGTAGGAACTCGTGAAAAAAACTTGAACGAAAAATATCGATTCGTTAAGGAATTAGAGACATGTAAAGTTTTCAATTTTGTCATCGCTTTTTCGTGTAAATCTGATTGAAATGTATAAAGTCAATGATACGCAACATATTCATACTTTGTTAAATGCTCATTAGAAATTGAATAAATCAATGATTACATCCACGTAAGGACGACAAACTTCGTTTTAAAACAGCTGATCGGCCTATGACCGTTGACCGCTCGCCGGTCGCGTAGGTGCGAACCTACGATGTCATTGAAACGTTTGCGCAATTCTAGGTATGAATGATAGAAATTATACTATCGAAGCTTTACATGCCTACATGTATTCTGTCTGTACATGCCTACATAATACGTAACATTTAAGGCGTAGGCTCTAAGACACATTTTTTTGAAATCACTATAACTTTTATGTTATATTGTTTTTTGTGTAATATACATTTTAATTATGATCTATGACTGTTAAACTACAACGTACTCGAACAGTTGCCCCATAACCTGATACACCTGTATATGAGCTGATGATGATAATGAATAATTGAATAAGACTAAGCTGTCATTTCGGTGATGATCCTTCGAGTAAAGTCAGCATTCGTGAAAGATCATTTTTAGTGTAGGTGCCTATGATACAAATTACAGTTGGTTAGAGCAAAATTTAACATAATAATTTATACAGAACTAGCAACCCGCCCTCACTTTGCTTTGGTTTCAGTCGTCTTACCCGCGAGTTCCCGTTCCCGTGGGAATACCGGGATAAAATCTAGCTTATGTTACTCCCAGATATTATAGCTTTCCATTGGTGAAAGAATTTTTGAAATCGGTTCGGTAGTTTAAGCGTGAAAGCGTAACAAACAAACAAACTTACTTTCACATTTATAATATTAGTAAGGATATGTTTCTTCAAGTGGCGTTATTACATATATGATGGTTTATGTAATTTGGTGCGCTTTCTCATGTGTCCTTGATGATGTGTGACCTCATGTCTTCCGGTTTTCTACTCTGTACTAGTAATTGATGTTTAATGGTGAAAACACCTATATTATTAGACTTCATCTGTCCTTTTGACTTGACCGCTTTGTATTGAACCATGCTAACAAAAGCGTGGTATTAAAAAAATAAAAAATAATTCACAAAAAAATTTTAATATACGTCAGTATCTCTAAGCTTACATACGTAACGCAATAACTTTCAAAAAAGTCCTCATAAACATTTCTGCGGGTAGACTGGCTCTTTTGACGTAGCACTCGCCTTCTCATGCTTCCTTTCATAATTATTCATATTTCACCCGTTGCTAATTAGAAGGGATAGTTGTGATTCCATAGTGTAGCTTTGAAGCGTATTATTTTAGTTATTCCAAGCGGTTCTTGGCAATTTTATGTTTTCCTTGAAATTTTCGTAGAAATCATGTCAATTATGAATGTATATGTTATATTTACGTATGTTTTAGTATTTTATATTAGGTGCTACATATCTTTCAGTACTTCATAGTACATTAGTTGTGTCTTTATACTACGGCAGTGGTTAAGATACCGACCTACAATACCTGTGTCAGGAATTCAAATCCCACCCAGGACAGCACTTAGTATCTGCATCTAATGCTGCCCTAGCCGAGGCCGCGGGTAACTGGACCAGGGATTTAGTCTGTCACCCGCAGAGACGGCGACCGACGTCCCCGAAGAGGAACGTCGTGAGGAGAGGGTACCCCGCGACTGGGGTATTCCGTAGGGCCGACCACTGACGACAAGTTACCCTGCACCGGTGGTCGGCCCAACAACAAAGGCGACGTGTCATGGGGTCATACGGCCGCGCACCGTCCCTCTGTCGCCCCGGACGGATCCGGGCGGCGGGTGCGCTGATCATGGCCCACACCTAAAAAAATATAAAAAACAAAAAAGTACAGCACTTGGTGCGATCCACAAATTATTGTTCTGAATTTGAATATAATTTGTGTTCTTTATATTATATAAAGTCTAGCCCGTGGATGTCGTAAAAGTCGACTAATATCAACCTGTCTGACCAGCATAGTATAGTAAGGTCACTGAATAAGGCTCTGCTTGCGGTAGCTATATGGGGCGGGTCACTCCCTTCCCTCCAATGTGGATGAGAGGAGTGATGGCTGCTCTAGTAGTTAACTCGTGATTGGGATCAATCATGTTTTCCTTTCCTTTTTTATTTGAACTACATTAAAAGAAAATAGTTATATCCTATCTCGAAGAGCATCACACTGGAGCTAAGACTATATGTTGTATACGTAATTGTATTCAAAAAATGGTAAAAAAATGACAGCCCGCTGAGTTTCTCATCGGATCTTCTCAGCTTGTGGCCGCGTTCCGATCCGATGTATAAATTTGACAACATGTAAGTGCCCTCAAGGGGCCTATGCAGAATAAATGATTTGATTTGATTTGGTCATTTTCCCTCCTATTATGGAGGAGGCTCAAGCCCTATAGTACGTTTAGTATCTGAGATAATGATCCTCCCGCAATACAAGGATTATTTTCTTAGTGCAGTCTTTAAAATATATACATGTATATATATATATATATATATATATATCATCATCTCAGCTCACATACATCCCACTATTGGGCTCGGGCTCCTCCATAATGGAAGGGTAATTGACCTACTATACCACGCTGGTCAGACGTGTTGGTAAGGATTTTATTTCGAGTTTTTCTTCTCTCGCATAGATGTTATATGCGTTTTATATCCCTTAGTCGTCTCGTACGATCACCCACGGGTAAGATAGGGGGTGGTGAATTGTATTCTTACTCCGTCACCACACGGAATATATATATATATATATATATATATATATATATATATATATATATGTGTCATAACATTAGATTCCCATTTTCGCATTTATATTCTTACTGGAATTAATATTATTAGCAAACCATCAACAACCATTTTAAGAAATTTTTCTTTCTATATTTTGCTTTTTACCTACTCTGGCTAAAATATGTATACTTCAATTCGTTTTGTCTCGATAACTATATTCAACTTATTATCATATTTAGGTATCATCTTTATAAAATTATTGAATTTTAACTACATTGTAACAAGGAAGAAATTTTCTCTCCTTTTTATTTAATACAGATTCATTTTTTATACCAACAGCTACTTTAAAAACAGAAACATTTTGGTCTTGGGGAAAAAAGTTTGTGAGAACTTATGAACGTTTTAATTTACCTATTCTGGCAACTTCGGGAATGACAAAACAACGAGTTTCGAAGAATAAATTAAAAGAAAACTAAGAAGTGAACCGAAAATTCATTGAACTAAGCATTTGTCTGGCTTGTTCCAGTTTATATTTATATCAAATTAACTTTAGCTATTTTCTTTAATTTGTATAAATCATTTTATAGTCTTGGTTTCTTAGAATAATAACGTATAGAAGGTAAATCCATGCACAAAAAATGAAGCATTAGCATGGAACATTTAGCATAGAAGCATTGGCGCCAAGTGGAACTTACGCCGGACTATTCCGTAGTGTACAAGATCACTGTACTGCACGTATGTACGCAACTCTTAAAAAATAAATAGGTAATTATGACGGTTTTCGCATTCAAATGGTGTGACAATACATTTGAAAGACATAAAAGTGTATTCACATTACTTTTAAAAGTATTCCGATGATTGATGTTAATAAAAATAAAATTTGATTTCATAATTTGTATAATGGTATGCATGCGTACGTGTATAATCGCCTGCGCGTATGTAGTATTTTTGGCTTTATGTTTTTGATCGCTTAAGTACAAACACTATCCTTCTGTACGTTATTATTCTAAGCTTCGTTTCTTATATTTTATTATTATATTTCGCAGTTAACTACATCCTTTTTTTTACAAATATGTAATTTGCATTAACATCTGATTCATTAATCATTATTTCCGTGCGGTGACTTAGAATATAATCCACCGTCGCCTTTCTTGCGTGTGGGTGTCGTATAAGATGACTAAAACATATAATATATAGAAAGAATCTATGCAGTTCTCTTTCATAGAGAAAATTCGAAATAAAATCCCTCGTCTGACCAGTGTGGTAAAAAATGTGAATTCTTATTGTAGAGGAGGCTCGTGTAAGATGATATTGAAGCTTGCTATCAAAATTTTTCCTCCGCGTCTGGATCACTTCACTTTGGTAGGCGTTGATTTGTTTTGAAATACTAGACCTGACGTAGAGTGATGCTTCGTTTCTGGATCATATTGATCAATTCAGGATTCATCACCTATAATGATATCGTAAACAAGTTTATCGTATCACGCTACCATTCCACCCGGGCCTGTTTCTGAGCATCGATAAGGTTGTGTGGCATACATCGTGAAACTATCCTCCTCACGCGAATATGTACGTGTAGAATCTCGTAAACACTTCCTGATCCAATCTGCAGAATGTGCTAAATTACCTGATATGTAACTCGCCTATTATTTGAATTAATTTTTAACACGGTTTTATTATTTTCACCTATATTTATGTGTGTCTTTGTATGTAACGGAATCTTTAATCGTTATTTTGTCCCACTTTGAACGAACAGATTTTATTTAAACTTTGCACACTCGTCAAAGGCCCATGACAATGCAATAATTCGATCAAAATAGGCGAATATCCTGATTAGATTCGCCAGGATTTAGAAATTTATAATCGTATCGTTTACATAAGAGCAAGAGAGATAGAGCTAGTGTGCGAATTAAGCGTGTGCAAAATTCGGAATTTCTATGATTCGGGCTATCGGTTTGTAAGCGTGTTTTTTAGTTTTTTAAACTATAATTTTCTATTATTAATAATAGAAACATACTTTTATTTCTCTGGTACCACTTCTTTCTTCATCCCCCATAGTTAGACGATCGCACTTGAATTCGATGTAACAATGATACACGGTTTCCTCGGAAGGGCCTTCATCCACAAATGCCATTTATAGTGTATGTAAATAAATAAATTATTATTATTATTATTATAGTCCATCGTACGATTCACCTAGTTTCAGGCAACACTTGAAACCATTAAAAATCACAGCACAAAAATGTTCACATTTTTTTTTTTTTTTTGGGTGGGTCGCGGTCGGCGCTCCTCCGCACCGCTCCGTCCGGGGCGACAGAGGGGCTTAAGCACGCAACTCCCGCAACCCACCCGAAAACCACCTCGCCTTCGTCATTGGGCCGACCACCGGAGCAGGTTTACTTGTCGTCAGTGGTCGGCCCGACGGAATACCCCCTACGCGGGGTACCCTCCCGTCGACCGACGTCCCCCCCTCGGGGAGGACGTTGGTCTTTCCTCACGCGGTCGGCCTCTCGGCGGGTGACGGACTAATCCCCGGTCACGTCACCCGCGGCCTCGGCTAGGGCGGCATGAGGCGCAGATAGTTGCGCCTGCGCCGCCCCAGTCGCCGGCGGCGGATCTCCTCATCGAGGCTGCGCTCCACGCGCAGACGATCCGCCGCCTCCTTCTGCGAGATCACTGTCTCGCAGAAGGCTGCGACCGCGTCCCAGTTCCTGACGCTGTCGACCATCGCCCTAGCGATGGCCGGCAGCGTCAGGTCGGCACCGATGATTGCGACGAGTTCACGGCGCTGCACTGCCCAAGCCGCGCAGGCCTCGAGCGTGTGGCGCGCCGTGTCCTCGTCGCAATCGCAGTGGTGGCAGGACGGTGTACTCTCCCTCCTTACGACCCTGTGCAGGTATTTGGCGAAGCTCCCGTGCCCCGTCAACACCTGCACTAGTCGGAAGGAGAGCACCCCGTGCCGTCTTTCCAACCACTGCATCAGCACCGGCCGGAAGGCCTCCACGGTTCGCACCCCGAACCGAGGCCTCTCCAGCCGGACTGCCCACAAAAATGTTCACATGATAATGACCACCGACTAGTAAGGGATACGATAATGATATGATAATTTGAATAAGCCCGCAAAAATATATGGAGGTAAATTTTGAAATTGGAACGTACCTATTTTTATATATAATACTTACTTTAATACTAATATTATAAATGCGAAATATCAGGAATGCTATAATATCAGGGAGTAACATATGCTATATTTTATCCTGGTATTCCCACGGGAACGAGAACTACGCGGGTAAGACGACTGAAACCGAAGTGAAGCGAGTGCGGGTTGCTAGTCATCATTCATCATTTGCCTGCCCTTATCCCACGCTAAGTGGGGTCGGCACAACATGGTTTTACCTTCTAGCCTCCATATAAAACCATGTTGTAAAAGATACGGCTTTTTTTTATGGCCGGCCGCCTGCCTGACGCCAACTCTCCTCAGGAATTCTCGTTACTGGGGATAAAGGATGGGGATATGGTGGATACCTATGAGATAAAGTGAGTTAAGGATACTACTGTCATGGGGTATAGGATAGAAACGACAGCAGCAGCTGGAGCAGTCCGGGATCGCGCGCCCGTAGTGACACTAATCCGTTGACCGACAGACAACTGGAAGTGGCACTCTCTGGACGAGCTAGTATATAATATAAATATTTTCAAAATTGATTATAACTAGCCAGTCTTATAAACAATTGCAATAATTTCTGAGTGGCCTGCCATATTAAACAAAAGGAAAATATTTTTTTAAATTATGAGTTTAATTTTCCTAATAATATTATACGTTTCATTTTTATTTTTGAGGTGGGCGACAGAGGAGCGGCGAGCGCAGCCCCGTAACCCACCTGTGAAAAGTCGCCGTCGTAGTTGGGCGGACCACCGGAGCAGCGTGACTTGTCGTCAGTGATCGGCCCGACAGCAATCAACCTCTAATTTCAAAAGCCAATAGATATCTTTTTGAATATAAAAATTTTTTAATAAATATAACACAACTATTGTACTATTTATTGTTTTATATTGATTTATTTTACAGTAGGTTTTACAATTTAATATATAGTCTTAATCTATGACTTACAAATATTATTTACACTGACTTTCATTACCACCAGCAGTAAACTACCTACCATCTCTCTGTTCTGCCATTTCAATCCTAAAGTTGCCTGGAAGAGATCGCTTATAGCGATAAGGCCGCCCTTTGTACATTCTGGATTACGTTAGTATTTAAGTTTTCGTATTTTGTTTTTGTAATTGGTGTGCAAATAAAGAATTATCTATATACCTAACTTTCAAATACAACATTTGAATATAGTTATAGTTTAGTTGTTATAACAACTAAACGCTTTACTAACTAAACTCATTTCTATTATAGAAGTCCTTTCAAAACTTGTGCCACGGCAAGTAAACGATGCGGTTAAAGCCTATTCTTGAAGATGACAATATAATTTACATAAGCCGGGGCTTCGCAGACGGGAACGCTTCAGACGCGTCACTTCACAACCAGCGAACTAATTATATTTACAATAACTTTGTTATTTTAACAAACAGGTTGGTATAGGATTTTATTTCAAGTTTTCCTTCTCTTGTGTAGATGTTATATGCGTATTATATCCCTTAGTCGTCTTTTACGACATCCACGGGAATGTTGATTTGTATTATAATTATAATTTTATAATGAACTACCTGCTGTTGTGTTTCCCGAGTGCTATGACATGTCCTTCTTTAAACGAGGTTTAAGAAGAGTATTTTCTTCACGGTAGGCAGCGGCCTGGCTGTGCCCCTGGTATTGCAAAGGTCCATGTGCGGCAGTATCACTTACCATCAGGTGGGCTGCCTGTTCGTTTGCCACCATCAGCAATAAAAAAAAAATCTTACTCCGTAAACACACGGAAAAATTATAGCGTGTAAATTTGAATCTCCAAGAGTTATATATTAATAGAACAGCATCTTTATCGTCCTTGATTGTCGTAAAAGATGACTATGGAATATGATATGCTGATAATCGATATAGAAAGAAAACTCAATATAAAACCCAAATCTGACGAACAGGATTAGTAGGTTAATTTTCCTCCCACTGTGAAGAAGTACTGAAATCACACGCATGGACGAAGAAAAAGAAGGACTGAAACTGCTGGTTTCAGTTACCTTTTTTTTTGGGCGTGGGTTATGGTCAGCGCATCCGCCGCCCAGCTCTGTCCAGGGCGACAGAAAGCGGCGCGCGGCCTCATAACCCACCCGTAGCACGTCGCCTTTGTCGTTGGGCCGACCGCCTATACCGAGTGTCTTGTCCACCGTGATCGGTCTGCGGTTTCAGCAACCATGAACATTTATAACAGCTGATATGGCTGGTGAAATTGATACTCAAAAAAATCCAAAGAATAAACTAAACTGAACATTTGGAGTGGACGTATACCATTATGATATCGCTATCATATCTATAGCATATATCAATCACTAAATCAAATCAAATAATTTATTCTGCATAAGCCCCTTAGGGGCACTTACGATTGTCAAATTTAAACATTGAACACAATACAATAATCCACCACCGGATTGGAACGCGGCCACAAGCTGAGAAGATCCGCAAAAAAATCAGCGGGCTGTCACTTTTTTTTTATTTTTTAAATATATATAGGGTGACTGGTAAAAGATTGTACATATTGAAGGAAACGATAGATAATAGTCACAGATAACCAATAAAAATGTAAAAAGAGAAAAATATTAATTAACAACATAGTAAACATCAACAATATTAGTGTCGCAAGACTCCCAAAAATATGCTCAGCCTATAGACTAGAGGTATCGGAGCGTATTCGAGCTTAGTGCACAGATGGCGTAGTGGATAAGATAGCGACTTGCAACGCCGGTATCGGCGGTTCGAATCCTCCACGCGGGCCAACACTTTATGTGATCCACAACTTGTTGTTCTGAGTCTGGATGTAATTTGTGTCCGTTAATTATTATTGTTTGTAAAGTTCCCAGCAATACAAGGATTATTTCCTTAGTGCATGGTGTTGTCTTAAAATTATTATTATAAATTATTATTATAAATTATTATAGTCATTAAAAGGCATCAGTCACTTTTCCTTCATACTTTGATCCTGGCTTAGGACAGGCAAAATACCTAGACAATAATAAACGTTCGTAACTGAATTTTACAAAATAAATTCTTTATTTCTAATGTACTTAGATTAGAGGCAATTGGTATAAATTAGGAGGCACCTTGGTGTTTCTGGCGTATTTAAAAAGTGGAATCATACCTATGTACAGTGATTAAATAATAAATCTATTTACAAATTACAATTACGCTAATCCCAGCAATCAAAATTAACAAAATAATTGCTTACCTCTTCGCGTACGTAAATGATCAACTTTAGTTACTAATATTGTTAATTCACAACGATTTAGTGAATATGAAATTAAAAATTCATATCACTATTCTATCACTTTTTACAAATACGGTTAAAAAAAGCGCGGGCAATCAAATGACTCGTAACTGTAAGTTAATAAATACGGAAATGCAAAATGGCCAAATCGGCGCGCGCGCTTTGACTGAGTACAGACGAACTATCACCGCGTGGGGGACACGTGCGGGAGTAGGCGTACCAGTTTTATTAGCACTTGTCAAGGTCACGCACTCGCCTAATTTCTTTTTTAATGCCAATTTTACTGCTAGAGTTATTAAAAGTAGGTATAGGGATAATGTTATTAATCTACAAACAACCGTATGTTATGTTGGTTGTTTGTACGACGTCTAGCGTGGCGAGAGCGCCTGTCTAAAACAATACATACAACATACCTTTCTTTTTATACTTGGGATCCTTCGACCGACCGACAACACTAACACATTTAAGTTGACTCTCACTTGATGCTTTTACGTTAAACAGTAATCACTGGCAAAACTCGCGGGACATAGTCGATTCACTAAAGTCTAGAACACGTTGAAATTAACGTGCATGTTTCATGCCACGTTTTGAAATGTTCCAAATAGTTTTGTGACGTAGATATGTACGTTAAAACTTCGAGTGGTTTCTCTTGTGCTAGCTTGCAGTTCCTCTTGGAAGTACTTCAAGATATGTCCTTCAAGGCTTACTGGAAAAGCGGTTTCAGCCACGTCCTTGAGGGTGAAGCAGAATATGAAATGGGCCATAGTTAAGCAATCGCCTGCAGTATTATAGCATTATCAGCACAAGATGCCATCAACCACTACATCGAAAATTGTTATTTACATAATATCAAAAAATAATAAACGTGCATAAAAGACAATCCGACGAACGGAGCTACGCAAGGATTAGAAACACACTAGTACGATTAGGCCATCGCGGTCCGCGGATAACTAAAGAATTTTTTGAAGAATTCCCGTATGACCCGAGCTAGTAGGGATAGCCGTCCTGCGGTCTGATTGGTCCGAAACGGCCTTGTCGGCATATCACCCAATAACTAGTTCAATATCGCTGTTACGTAAATTTTTAGTACAAGTGCGTTAACCTGTACATAGATAGATATACCCATAGGTGTGTCCAGGACTAAATATTTTTATAAGATAAATAGTTCAAAATTTAAGTACTATTTTTTTTATATATTCGGTATCAGAATCGAGTACTGAGTAGCCTCCTTCAATATGTACAATCTTTTACCAGTCACTCTGTATAATTTTATACTTCGCACAACATACATTATGGTATTAGCTCCTGTGTGATGCCCTTCGAAATTGTATACATGTATAAATTTTCAAACATATCACAAATGGTAGTTATTTTTATGCCATAATTAACTCTTCCTCGACCAATATAAAAGGTAAAAGACCTGTAAGACGAATAATTAAGACTTCAAAGAAAATCGGAGCATCTCATTTTAAAATAAGCCTCAATAACATTCATATCAAGACAAATTGGTGATACTTAAGGATCCAATACCAATTTCCGATCGGCACCAGTTATCTTCGAAACGGCAGCTATTTCTCATCACATTCATTACATGGATCTCTGAACACCTGGGCTATGCCAGGACGGAAAAATATGGATTTGCTAATGAATTGCTTAGTTGGTTTGCATCTGTCGCGCGTTTGATTAATGCGAAATAAATTCACGAAGTACAACTCATAATGAGTTTTGTAAGTTCGACGAATCAATTTGTGGAACGGTACTTTTGTACAGGCCTTTTCTAAATTGTTACAGTGATTTTATAAACAACTACCTGTGCCAGTAGCTTCTCTTGCTTGGATTAATCTGGTCCTTAAATATTGAAGAAAAACATCAAACTGTGGCGATTTATAAATATATTTTTTATAAAGCAAAAAAAATATCTAAAAGTTAAGTATAAACCACACGTCTACTTTAAATGATCTAGAAAATCAAAAGAACTTCATAAAGATCAGGATAGATTTCATCCGTGCGGTGATGGAGTAGGAATGTTGTTCACAACTCCCTACCTTGCCCGTGGGTTTCGTAAAAGATGACTGGGGGTTATAATATGCATATAATATCTATGCATGAAAAGGAAAACTCGAAATAAAATCATATACCAACCCGTTTGACTAGCATAGTATAGTAGATCAACATCCCTACCATTATGGAGGACGCTCGAGCCCAGCAGTGGGACGTATATGAGCCGAGATACTGAGGTATGATTTTAAAGAATTTATTCTGTTATTATTCATTTCTTGCTATATTACTTCATATACCGGGCATACCAATATGACATAATTATATTATAAGAAATTCAATTTCTAGCTATAATTTGATATGGTAATTTACCTTCCAAGACTACCCATTTAGAGTTGAAATCAAGGTTCAAATTGAGGTTAAAATACGGGCCAATAATTTAAATTAGGGTAGCAATATCTCGCTGTTTATAAGTACAAATTTGTAAGCCCGGCTTAGACAGAAAACGGTCGTAAACAGCGGCTGTATGGACACTGATACTTTGGTAATGAATATAGATGTGTTTAAATGTTTTAAACGCCATAAGTATACGTTATTAGATGTAATATACATAGATAAATATATGATCATTTCTATCGATGTGATGATGGATAAGAATACAGTTTCTCCTTCTTTTATCTGTGAGAGTTGTAAAAGGCAACTAAGGGATATAATATACACATAAGATCTATGCAAGAGAATGTAAGCTCGTCATAAAACATTCTTATTATTTGGAATTTTTCTGGTACCTTGTCTATGAGCTATCGCCTTAAGCAATCGCCAACCCTGCCTGCCTACCACAAAAATAGCGATTATGACATTATCGACAAGGTGCAATACATGACCAGGGTGGCTTCTTTTTTAGGACAGGTTATGGTTCTATTAAACCCCGCTTAAACCGCCTGCTTAAACTCCATTAACTGCTGTACCCTTGTCTTTGATGGAGTATATCTAGGTTTTGCCTAGCCTTTTTTTAGAATTTCACACATTTATACGAACCACTAATAATTGTGCAGAGTCTGGGCATAATTTTGGATTTACATTTTGTGGTTTGGATACCGATGTGCCGTTTCATTGTCGCGAGTCCGGATCCCATACAGAACATAGTTTTGTGCGACCCACAAACTGTTCTTCTGAGTCTAAAGGTATTTATTGTTCATTATTTATGATTTCTTTAAAAAATTATATGTTGTCTTTAAAAAATAAAAAGAAAATGATTATCGCTTTAAAACACTTTAAAATGCCAAACTTTTAGCATGGTTTTAAAATTTACAGAAAAGTTTTTCGATTATATCGGCCAAATCAAGAGCAGCCCTTTCTTTCTTTGCCTGGCCCGGGATTTTAACCAAAAAACTCAACCCATGCATCAGCATTTCTATATATCTACTGCTAGACCAATGAAACATGACAATTAATTGTCTAATAAAACTCTTATTAGATTTTCAAATCTGCTGAACTGAAGAACTTTCCTATTTATAGCACGTAGAAATTATATTAAAATGTCAATTTTATATGAAATTCCAGTAACTGCATTAATGTAGAAGAAAGATCGGAATGCTTCTTATTCAAACAACGAAATTGTCTTTTAATATCTTACCACTGCGATTGATAACGAAAATTTGACTTTAGCCTCTAGATAACAAAGTTTACTTTGGTTAAACAAGACTTTGAAAGGAATATTTAAAATAGCAAATGAAACTGTATGCATATTTTATCAAAAGTGCAATGAATACCTGCTGTATTCAGCGCTGAATTATTTTATATGTAAGTTATTTCTGATATACAGTATTTAATTGTATGGCGTCTCATCACACGTCCATATCACGTCAGTCGTTCACTATTAGTGGGTGACCGGACTGGGGATTTTAGCCCATCACCCACAGAGAGGCTGATCGCGCGACCGACGTCCCGGGAAGGGGACGTCAAGAGGAGAGGGTACCTCCTTCAGGGTATTCCGGCGAGCTGACCACTGAAGACAAGGAACTCGGCACTGGTGGTCGGCCCAACGACGAAGGCGAAGTGGCTACGAGTGGGTTATGGGGCCGCACGCCACCCGTCTGTCGCCACAGACGGACGGCGGTGGTTGCGTTGACCATAAACCAACCCAAAAAAAGGCCTTCACTATTTAAGTTTTCTCTCACCGGCGCAATTTTCAACCTTTCTCCTATACGTTCATTCCGTGTTTTATTCACTCTTATTACGCTGTAAATCAATCTCAACATTCGCATTTTTGCTACATGCAATCGTTTCTCATCTATTGGTGAACACACGGACGCTGTGTAGGATGGTTTCCCACCAGTTGAACTAACGAAATGGCAGGGAACTCTTAATCAATGGCCAGGACCGTTCTACGTGGAATTTTATTACAGAAAATACCAATTAAGTATATCTTTATATTTATAATCATTCTGTGTGTGACTTCAAAAAGGCTAGACTGATTTTGATGATATTTTTTGTGTGTAGATTGAAGAATGGTTAAGATGAAATTAGCGTTTTATCATACTGACTACTTTGATCTGAAATGTCTCCTCTTTGGTTAGGAATTCCAAATTCAAATTTATAAATTCACTAGCAACCCGCCCTCGCTTCGCTTCGGTTATAGGTTACTGTAACTCGACTTTGGATGCCGGAGCTGCCACACCACCTACTATCTCACGGTGTGAAAGCTCACTGCCCGAAATCCGCATCACGCAGCGAGCGGTTAGGCGGGAGCTGCGGCTTTTAGACGTCCATAAGTCGAGTGGACCGGATGGCATCCCTGCAGTGGTACTGAAGACGTGCGCCCCTGAATTGACTCCTATCCTCACGCGCCTATACCGACTTACCTACGCTACTAATAGGGTTCCGTCTTCGTGGAAGGTAGCCCATGTCCACCCGATCCCTAAAAAGGGAGACCGGTCTGACCCATCGAATTACAGGCCAATTGCGATAACATCCTTGCTCTCCAAGATAATGGAAAAGGTTATAAACCACCAGCTTCTGCAGTACCTTGAGGATCGCCAGCTTATCAGTGATCGCCAATACGGCTTTCGTCATGGTCGGTCGGCTGGTGATCTTCTTGTATACCTCACACATCGTTGGGCAGAGGCCTTGGAGGGCAAGGGTGAGGCGCTGGCGTTCAGCCTAGATATCGCAAAGGCGTTCGATAGGATCTGGCACAAGGCACTTCTATCGAAGCTACCATCATACGGAATCCCCGAGGGACTCTGTAATTGGATCGCCAGCTTTTTGGATGGTCGGAGTATAAAAGTCGTCGTAGATGGCTCCTGCTCCGATACCATGACCATAAATGCTGGTGTACCACAAGGCTCGGTGCTTTCCCCGACGTTGATTATCCTGCATATCAATGACATGCTCTCTATCGAGAGTATGCGTTGCTATGCGGATGACAGCACGGGTGATGAGCGGTACACTGAGCAACGAAATATCCCTCGGAGTACTCAGGAAAGAAGGGTTCAACTTGTGTCTGAAGTCGAGCGCTCTCTGGGGCGGACCTCGGAATGGGGTGAACGGAACCTAGTCCAGTTCAACCCCATAAAGACACAAATTTGCGCGTTCACTGCAAAGAAGGACCCGTTTGTCATGGCGCTACAGTTCCAAGGAGTAAGTCTCCCAATTTCTGAGAGTATTGGGATTCTCGGCGTCAAAATATCGAGCAAAGTCCAGTATGGGAGTCATTTGGAGGACATAGCCAAATTGGCAAGCAAAAAGTTGGGTGTCCTGAACAGAGCCAGGCGGTACTTCACACCGAGACAGCGTCTTGTGCTATACAAAACACAAGTTCGTCCTCATGTGGAGTACTGCTCACATCTCTAGGCAGGTGCGCCCAAATATCAGCTAGACCACTCCCTGCAAAGACGGGCTGTTCAAATCGTCGGGGATCCCAATCTTACGGACAGGTTGGAGTCGCTGGAGCAGCGGAGAGACTTTGGGTCACTCTGCGTACTCTACCGACTCTTTCACGGGGAGTGCTCCGAGGAACTGTTTGACTTGGTACCACCGTCACCATTCTACCAACGTACCACTCGACATCGTAGCAGGGTTCATCCATTTCACCTGGAAACGTTATGGTCTTCAACTGTACGTTTCCAGCGATCATTTCTCCCACGTACGTGCAAGCTCTGGAATGAACTACCTGCTGCTGTGTTTCCCGAGCGCTATGTCATGTCCTTCTTTAAACGAAGTTTAAGAAGAGTATTTCCTTCACGGTTGGCAGCGGCCTAGCTGTGCCCCTAGTATTGCAAAGGTCCATGTGCAGCAGTTTCACTTACCATCAGGTGTGCTGGTTGCTCGTTTGCCACCGTTGGCAATAAAAAAAAAAAGGTTATAGTCGTTTTACCCGTGTAGTTCCCATTCCCGTGGGAATACCGGGATAAAATATAACCTAGTTTACGCCCTGATATTATAGCTTTCCATTGGTGAAAGAATTTTTGAAATCGGTCCAGCCGTTTTGAAGATTACCCGGAGCAAACAGACAGACAGACAGACAGACAAAAATTTTTTAATTGCTATTTTAGGCATAGGTGTCGTGCAAATAACCGTGTGAGCATGAAAAAAGCCTATTATTTTGACATTACAAACAGACACTCCAATTTTATTTATTGGTATAGATGTAGCTGGTACATTTGAGTTTAAAAAAAATCATTGATTTGTTTTTCCTTCATTATTTTTCTTTGGTGTCGCTTATTACCGCACAATGAAAAACAAGAAATATATTCAAGAAGTATATTTACGAATATGAGTTCTACCGTGGCACCAGTGCTGCAGAAACAGCTCGAGGATTAATGATGTGTACGGCACTGGTGTCGCAAAAGAAAGCACGTTACGTTTTTGTTTTCAACGTTTTCGTTCTGGAAATTTCGAACTTCAGAACCAACCCCGTGGACAGCCGGAGACCAAAGTGGAAAATGAAGCGGATCCATCAGAAAGTACTTCAGAGATAGCTGCAGGCTTCGGTATAAGTGACAAAACTATATTAATTCACTTGAAGCAAATCGGGCAAGTAAAAAAACTTGAACGATCGGTAGGTACCTCATGAATTGAGTGAATCAAACTTTCAAACACGCGTCGACTGCTGTATTACTTTGCTCAACCGACACAATAATGAAGGGATTTTAAATCGAATCATTACTTGTGATGAAAAGTAGATACTGTACGATAATCCGAAGCGCAATGGCTGAACCCTGGAGACCCAGCCATATCCAGCCCTAAACGAAAATTGACTCAGAAAAAGTTACTTGTGAATATTTGGTAGACTAGTGCTGGTGTCGTTCACTACAGCTTTCTAAAATCTGGCCAAACGATTACGACAGATATCTATTGTCAGCAACTGAAAACTTTCATGGAAGAACTAGCTGCTAAACAACCGAGATTGGTCAATCGCTCTAGGCCACTGCTGCTTCACGACAACGCAAGACCACACACTACACAACAAACAACCACTAAGATAGATGAGCTACAATTGGAATGTCTGCGACATCCATCGTACTCCCCGGACCTTGCTCCAACGGATTACCATTTTTCCGGAATTTGGACAACTTCTTACACGGAAAAAAATTAAACTCCGATGCAGCAGCCCAAACCGCATTCAAAGAGTTTATTGATTCTCGCCCCCATGGTATTTTAGTAAAGGGATCAATGAACTACCTATGAGATGGCAAAAGTGCATAGAGAACAACGGTGCATACTTTAACTAATGAAATATATTTTACAAAAAAAAAAATGACTTTATATTCCTCCTGTACAAAACGGCAATTTTAGATGTAAACCTATTATTAACAATTGGACACAGTAAGATGGCGCTGTGATCGATTTTAATGCATTTTGTTTTGATTTATTTTTATATTTATAAAAACTTGCAATAGTTGTAGGGGCAGCTACTAATGACATACTTTTTAACCATTCTAAATATTTATAAATAAATATATTTTTTTAAATACTTCACAAATTCCGTGTGGTGACGGAGTAGGAATACAATTCACCACTCTTTATCTTGACCGTGGATGTCATGAAAGACGATTAAGGGATATGACATCTATCCAAGAGAAGGAAAACTAGAAACAAAACCCTATACCTACCTGTCTGACCAGCATGCTATAGTAAGGTTAATTTCCCTCCTATTATAGAGAAGGCTCGAGCAGCAGTGGGACGTATATGTGCTGAAATAATAATGAAAATGATGAAATACTTCACAAACAACGGACTTCTCAACTAACGGACATAAATTACAGTCAGACTCGGAACAACAGCACAAAGTATATCTGCGTGAATAGATACTAGCTATATTCCGTGTACCCTTACTTGGTTGGTAATAGAGTTTAATTACTTTTTCTCGAAATACAATGTATGATCAACAGATGGCGCTATAACAAATCTAAAAGCTGGTACAAAAATGGTCAATTTACGTTAAATATTTCATCTCCTCCTGAAGTATACAGGAATATCTCATAAACAAGCAGTCAAAGGCCATTGTGGACATCGTTTATTAAAAAACTTACAACAAATAAAACTTGTAATAACACCGAAAATATAAATATTACCACAACATTATGAATAGAAAGTTCAAACTCGCGATAAATAACGCCTTTACTCCTGGGGTTATCTTAAGCGCAATGCCGTTGTTAGGAAGCGTCATAAATTTAATTTTATTGCTTAAATACTTATAAAATTTCGCAGTTGTACCTACAGGATGGGTAATGAAAGCATTGCGATACGGTAACGTCTTGTTCAAATTTAAGTAGCGCTTAAGAGCCTATTTTTGAGGTCAAAAATAATAAACCTTACACACTAATTTTCGACCCAGATATCACTTTAAGGCGTTAACCGAAAACAGTAAGTAGTCGACATTAAAAATATATACAGAATGTATCAGGTTATGGAATAACTGTTCAAGTATGTTGTAGTTTAACGGTCATAGATCGTAATTATAATGTACATTACACAAAAAATAATCTATACCGATAAATAAAATTGGAGTATCTGTTAGTAATGTCAAAATAATAGGCTTTCTTCATGCTCACAGGGTTATTTTCACGACACCTATGCCTAAAATACAGATTAAAAAATGTTTGTCTGTCTGTCTGTCGGTCTGTCTGTTTGTTCGTTCTTTCACCAATGGAAAGCTATAGAATAGAATAGAATAGAATAGAATAGAATAGAATAGAATAGAATAGAATAGAATAGAATAGAATAGAATAGCATTTATTGTCATATAATAACTAATAATTAAAATACATGTTTTTAATTTATTTTGACAATAGGGGAATGCTCAGCATTGTGCTGCATAGAAATTATGCAGGGCTGGATTCAGAAAACGCCTTTCCTCAAATATATAAGAAAGAAAAATAACAAAAAAAAGAGAAAAGAAAAAAAAAAGAAAAAGGAATAAAATAACTTACAATAAGAATGATAACAATATAAATAACAATATAAATAACATTAATGAATTGAATTATGAAGGATGTGTCTATAATATCAGGGCGTAAACTGGGCTATATTTTATCCCGGTATTCCCACGGGAACGGGTACTACGCAGGAAAGACGACTGAAACCGAAGTGAAGCGAGGGCGGGTTGCTGATTGGTGATAGAATACATGTAGGCATTTAACGCTTCGACCGTATAATTTCATTCATTCATACCTAGAATTGCGCAAACATTTCAATGACTGTGTAAGTACAACGGCGAGCGGTCAACGGTCATAGGCCGATCAGCCGTTTTAAAGCGAAGTTTGTCTTGCTTATGTGAATGTAATCATTGATTTATTCAATTTCTAATGAATATTTAACAAAGTATGAAAATGTTGCGTATTAAGTATCATTGACTTTATACATTTCAATCAAGAAAAAGCGATGACAAAATTGAAAACTTTACATGTCTCTAATTCCTTAACGAATCGATATTTTTCGTTCAATTTTTTTTTATTGGTTCTTACCACCATTGTCTAGCTCCCTTTTGACCAGTTGCCCCATAACCTGATACATCCTGTATACATGGATTTCCACAGTGTATCATCATCATCATCTCAGCCTATACACGTCCCACTGTTGAGCTCGGGCTTTCGCCATCATGAGAGGGCAATTGACCTACTATACTACGCTGGTCAGACGTGTTAGTATATGGTTTTGTTTCGAGTTTTCCTTCTCTTGGACAGTGTGATATCTTAATTATATTCATTTTAAAAACCGTAGTTGTTATTTTTTCTCTGGATAAATAAAAATGAAGAACGGGTAGTAACTGATATAGCACGAAGAATTAGCACGCTGAAGTGGCAGTGGGCAGGCCACATCATTCGGTATATGGTTTTGTTTCGAGTTTTCCTTCTCTTGGACAGTGTGATATTTTAATTATATTCATTTTAAAATTCGTAGTTAATATTAAATTTTCTCTGGATAAATGAAGAACGGTTAGTAACTGATATAGCACGAAGAATTAACACGCTGAAGTGGCAGGAGGCAAGCAACACCGTTCGGCGAATTGAGAACCGCTGGGAAAGAAAGGTTCTCGAGTTGCAACCACGAACGTCCTCAACGACGCAGTGTAGGACGCCCCTCCAATAGGTGGACCAACGACCAGGTGAAAGTTGCTGGGCTGCTGCTCGTTGGATGCAGGTGTCACAGGACCTTACCCTGTGGCGAAACATGAGGGAGACCTACGTCCAGCAGTGGACGGCGATAGACTTACATGATGAT
Source organism: Lymantria dispar (assembly GCA_032191425.1). Taxonomy (NCBI): domain Eukaryota; kingdom Metazoa; phylum Arthropoda; class Insecta; order Lepidoptera; family Erebidae; genus Lymantria; species Lymantria dispar. The sequence continues at coordinate 1,231,836 of CM063442.1, forward strand.
GAAGATGATGAAATAAAAATAGTGCAATACTCTACAACTTTTACGTGAGGTGACGGAGTAAGAATACAATTCACCATCATGGATATAACATGTATATAACATCTATGCAATAGAAGGAAACCTCGAAATAAAACTATATACCAACATATCTGACCAGCATGGTATGGTCAACTGCCCTCCTATTCCGGAGGAGGCTCGACCCCAGTAGTGGGACGTGAATAAACTGAGACGACGAATACAATACAAAGATCAAACAGTTACGAGTACAATATGGTTTTATTACAAACTAGCTGACCCGGCGAACTTCGTACCGCCATAATTTTTTTCGTAAATATATTTTCTAAACTGCCGAATATATAGTCTCTAATGGAAGAAACATTACGGCTTTGGCAGGAAAGATTCGATCGACTTGATCGCGGCATTGTTAATGATGATTCAAAGAGAATACAAATGACTGATTTCAGTCAAAATTATAATTATCAAATTTTCAACCATACTTAACTATAGACAAAATTACATTCAGCTGTCATTTGCGTTTTGTTATTACATATCAAATGCGTTTTTTGTTATCCTACGTTTCATAGTGACTTGTACTCTCTTTGACATGAGTTTCGATACGAATATGGCAATTTCATGTTAAGCTCTTGTATTATATTTATTTTTTTAGTGTTTTATAGTATTATGTTGAATAGTTTTGCTGATATTTTATGGAATACAATACAGTTAAGGTGCTGAAGTGTGGTGAATGTAATATAAGAGTGGTTTACGTGTATTTTCATATTCTACCTAAATGCCCAGAGAGATCATTTAATTAGGTTTTCAGCGCCTAATTAATGGTAACGACTTAACTTACTGACGGACATGACTATAAATAAATATTCTATATAAAGGAATGTTAAATAATATGAAGAAAATTGTATCAGACTCAGCTGTATGGGCTTTGATCTCTTTGTCTGTCCGCATAGACAAACAGAAACAAAAAAACAAAATCAATTTGACATTTTATGTCACGTCAAACGGGAACGCGATCGAACGGGATAAAAAGTAGCATTAAGAAGAAGAAGAACGAGATAAAAAACATCCTATGTCCGTCTCCTGGTTCTAAGCTACTTCCCCACCAATTTTCAGTCAAATCCGTACAGCCGTTCTTTAGTAATAAATGTAGTAACTAACACGACTTTCTTTTATATATACAGATATATCGGTTCCAAATAAAACACTAATTTTGTCGCTTTTGTATTTGATTTTTAATTACCCGACGTTTTGAACACTTGCCAGCGTTCATGGTCACAGGAAAACTAAAGTTCTCACGTCCAATAAGTCATTGACTGCACAGATGGCGCAGTAGTTAAGATAGCGACTTACAGCGCCAGTGTCAGGAGTTCGAATCCCACGCGGGACAACACTTTGTGCGATCCACAAATTGTTGTTCTGTCTGATTATATGTTTGTAAAGTCCCCTGCGATACAAGGATTATTTCCTTAGCTTAGGGTGTTGTCTTTAAAAAAAAATTGTTTATCGGTTTCTACGAATTACACCATTACCATCATCTCAGCTGTTGGTCTCCAGCCTTTTTCATTGGAGAAGAGAAATTGACCTCCTATACCAAACAAATAAACGGATTATTAAGACGTTTTCTTTCGAATTGTCTCTCTATTGCGTAGATGTTATGCTCATATTATATCTTTTAGTCATCTTGTAAGATAGCTTTTTTGTAGTAGTTAAGCTGAACACGCCTTGCTTAATCCATCCGGGGCAATGGGCGAATTGTACGCGACCCGTGTTCCTTAGTCATTCCTCCAACCACTAGTTCCGATTTATTGATGCCTGTGGCCGGCCCGGCGAGTTACTCTTTTAGGTTCTATTCCCGTCAATGCCCCGGCAACAAACAACAATGTCGCTGGGGCATTACCCCCGCGCGTTATCTTTTACGATACCCACGAAAAAAAAAGGAGGTGGTGAATTGTATTCTTACTCAGTCACCACACTGAACTATAAATCTCGTATTATTATATTGTAGTTGAAGACAGAGGAAGTTCTCACTACAGGAGACGGTATAAGTTACAAGTTTGTAGCGGATTTGAGATTACCAATCAAATTCAAATCATTTTCTTGTAAAAATCCCCGGGCATTTGCACATTGTGATTTATTTTTATATTTTCCTTAAAATTGCCACCGGATCGGAACGCGACCGCACTGAGAAGATCTGGCAAGAAACTTAGCGGAATTGTCTATTTTTTATTCATATGCAAATTTCATCTTATATCTTATCTATATATATATATATATATATATATATATATATATATATATATATATATATATTCAGGATCTCGGAAACGGCTTCAACGATTTTGTTGAAACTTGGCATACTACGGTTTTCGGGTCCAAAAAATCGATCTAGCTAGGTTTTATTTATAGAAAATGTTTTTTTGTCCGTGTTTTTAGCAAAACAATACAATGACATTAAATTTTAAAAGAATATGATTTCAAATTTCGTTGTCAACTTCATGAGTTACGATAGCTTAGTTGGGAAGTTGACCGGTTCTAATTTTGTTTTTTTTTGGCATTCAAACAGCGTCAGTTGGAATCTCGGTGTTATTATTATTCTCTTTTTGTAATTTCTTACATATTTTTCATTATTTATTTTTTATTAATATATATCTAAATAAATTCGACAAAAATATTCCGAGTGAAGCTCGGTCAACCAGATATTTTAAATAAAAGTACATGAAACAACATGCTTGTTAATAGCCCCAGCGCCTTTCGAAATATGATATGATACAAGTAATCAATATAATGAAGAGATTATGGCTGGACCAATTCCCGCAAGCGACACTCGATCACGAGTTAACCACTAGAGCCATCACTCCCCTCAACCATAACGGAGGGAGGAGAGTGACCCACTCCTCATAGCTACCACAAGCAGACCTTTCAGTGAGCATGACCAATATCATTTGTCACAAACATAAACAACAAGTAAGAATTTCGTTTGGCAAAACACGCTTTGCAGTTATAATACCATAGCTACAATAAAATAAACATGTACGTAATAATTTTCATTAAAATAGTGAGAAAATTTAGGAATGAGAAACTGCTCATAACCAGTTTGTGTTATCATCAAGATAATCCGAGATTTTTTAATAACCTTCTATACAAAATCTACTCTTGATTGCTTTTTTGAACTTATTCACTGGCATATCTCGGATAGTATTAGGTAATTTGCTGTAGAAGCGTATACATTCCCCACGAAAAACCTGTTAACTCCTTGAAGGTGAGTACTATGTGCAACTAATTTGTTCCTATTCCGATTATTTACATAATGAATGTCGCTATATTTTTCCGTTACCGATATTTTTTTTACAGATAACAGTGAAAATATTCACTTCTTTAAATTTCTCTCTTAGTGATACTCTTGGGCCTAAATTATAAATCGGACAGACAGTTTTTTTTTGTAAACGACGATTTCATTCAATTCCGCGGAGCAACCCCACGGTAATATGTCCTATGACATAAGACTATGAAAGTAAGCAAATCATACTATTCTGGATGTTTCAACATAATAATATTCAAAATGAATTACATACATCTTTACTCAGCCACACATGCCAAACATACATACACATTCACCCATGCACATTCACATTTTAATTAAGTTTTTATAATTATTTTTATCATGTATGTATATGTACCAGGTGTTGGCAGAATACTAGTGCTATTTCTTTAAGTAGAAATAGCACGAGCTGAATAGCCAAGAGCCAATAGCCTTTTTTGTTCCTCGGTAGAATTGTTTCATTTTATGTAAGAAGCTTTTTTTTAGTTGTTTGTGTTTTTATAAGAGAACAGAATAAATGTTTTTCTTTCTTTCTTTCTTTCAACATCGGTTAACAAACGATTTTTTTACCGCATAAGCTGCTGAGCTGAGCCTACCTGACAGTTTCTCAATATGAGACCCCCACTGGAGTCTGGCATCTATAGTGATGCCTAAAAAAGTGGTTGAGTCGTCTTTTATGACACCCACGGTCAAGACAGGAGATGGAGAATTGTATTTTTACTCCGTCACCACACAGACAACTCCAGAATAGAGGAGAAATTGAGCTTACAATAACCACGCCGATTAGATATGTTTGTTTAGGGTTTTATTTCGAGTTTCCAATCTCTTGTTGTTTCTTCTCTCCATATTTTATCCCTTATCTTTTAAGATACCCACGAGTAAGGTATGAAGAATTGTATTCTTATTACATCATCACACAGAGAACTACTCCTTATTCGCTTTTGACTTCAACTATGAAAGGTTTTACATCCGCCATGTAGCATAAATCAAATTTTATAAAAATTTCGATTCGACTTTTGGCACAATTTGAACACGGAGCCTGTGAATATTCCACGGTTACTCCTTAGAATAAGAATTGCTATTGTTTTACACATATGAGTTCGAGATTGTATTCTTGAGATACTGCGCTGCGATGTAGAAGGTATGAATAGGAATTGATACAATGAGCAGCTATTTTGATAAACTGGAATATATTTACTAAATGTTCGCGAATATATGTTTCGTTCTCATGAATTGGTCTGTCTAGTCGAGAAATATTGTTATAGGAATAAATTATCTCTTTGCTATTTTATTTAAAACTAAATTGCATTACATTTGTTTGACCAAAACATAGATCAATCTCATTTTCAAAGTACAATGAACCATAATTTTAAACTAGATAACTTGTAGCATTTTCTAATAATTAAAGGCAATGTGTCTTTTATTATCTTGTTTTCTCACGCATTTAGTATCGAAACGTTTAGTAGAGGTATTTGCTAGTTGAGGTCGTTGGTTAATTAGTTAGCCACCTGCGGAGAGGCTGACCACGTGAAGGTGATTTTTTGTTTCTTGAGGGACGGTACGGAAAGGGTAACCCGCGGGGCTGGACGCTGAAGTCAAGTACTCTGTGGTAGTGGTAGGCGAAGGGCAGGCAATACGGTAGGTTATGAGGTCGCGCGCCGCCTGTTCGTCATTCCAGACGAAACGAACTGCGTGCTGCCCATAGCCCACCCGAAAAAAAAGGTGTTACATCCACGTTTTGTTATATAATTTTTATCACCTATTATTAAAACCTATTGAACAATTACAAATTCAGAGCTAGTTGTTAAGTATTGCTACATAAAATCCTTTAAAAATCGATGTAATCTGTAGGAAAACCCAATAAATTTTTATTGCCTTATTAGCAACTAGCAACCCGCCCTCGCTTCGTTTCAGTTTTAGTCGTTTTACCTGCGTAGGTCCCGTTGCCGTGGGAATACCGGGATAAAATATAGCCTAGGTTACTCCCTGATATTATAGCTTTCCATTGGTGAAAGAATTTTTGAAATCGGTCCAGCCGTTTTGATGATTACCCGGAACAAACAGACAGACAGACAGACAAATTTTTTTTAATCTGTATTTTAGGCATAGGTGTCGTGCAAATAACCGTGTGAGCATGAAAAAAGCCTATTATTTTGACATTACAAACAGACACTCCAATTTTATTTATTGGTATATATTTAAACTCTGACTTCACAAATGGCGAAATGAATAATATACTGACTTACCGTGCTAAGTATTACTGGTTAGATTCCCAAACAGGACAATACTTCACACGATCTACAATAAAATGTCGTTTTGAGTTTGGGTGTAATATGTGTCTGTTAATTGTATAATTGTAAAATTCTCAGGGATAAAATGATGGGAATAAACTAGATAATATATAATAAAACACAGATAATAAGTAACTCACAGATTTATGTGGAAACTTGTTTATTTATGAGAAAGATTACTAGTTCCTATTTATCTTCATCGTCATCTCAGCTCAAATACGTCCCACTGTTGGGTTCGAGCGTTTTCTATAATAAGAGGGAAATTGACCTACGCTGATGAGACGTATTGATATACACTGGTAGGGGTTTATTTCGAGTTTTCTTGGATAGATATTATATGCCTATTGTATCCCTTATCCCTTATTCCTCTTTTACGACACCCTCGGGCAAGAAGAATACCCCCTGTGCTGTATTTTTATATCGTCACCACACGAAAAAAAATTAAAATAATATTTATACAAAAATTATAATTTTAATATTTCCTTATTAATAACTAATTTATAGATTTAATAGAGTTTGCATTTGGTTTTTACTTTCAATACTTCCCTAACTATAAGTGTTGAAAAGTGTTCGAAACGTCGGTCAAGTGAGAATCCCCTCAAAAACATTTTCACATATAATGTTGCGTTGACGAAACCATATGACTGCGAGTCATCGATTGTTGAAAAATGTCAGATTTCATGTAGAGCCAAGCTTCTGATTCTACACGCTCTAACCCTACAGGAATTAACTTCAGAAACGCTATAACTTTGTCAAAATATATGGCTTAGCTGTTTCGCTATTATCATATGGGTGTAAGGTGAAATTTTATTCTCGTTTCATTACTTTTCTGTTATACAATAGTTTTCATAACAAAACAATTGCAACTGCAGATCAAATAAAAACACAAAAAATCTAATAAAATTGTTTTTTTTTTCATATACACATATTACACTCGATAACATCAGAAATCATTCCCTTAATATTAAATTAGACGATATTTTTCGTAAATATTTTTCCAAAGCTGAAAAGCATCCGGCTTGGGCGTTAATCCCATACTTAGCTCGTCCCCTATGTACAAAAATCTTAGCTTTTCTTTGTCATTTGGTAACCATCTAATCGGTAGATCAGTGATGAAATCTGGAGTAGGATTACTGTAATGTAAAAAAAATAAACACATCATAAAGCGAATGATCATCTTTTGAGAAATGCTTTCTCCCTTTCTTGGGACACATCCGATGCCTGCATTTAAGGGGACTGAAGGGTAATATGCGTCCTTATAACTTATGATTCCCCATCACCATTGGGCTGACCACCGGTAACGATTTTTTGATTTCATTGGCATGAATCTCCCTTTTATAGCGGATTGATACCCCCTTGATGGTCACAGTTTGACATAGGACCGTCTATAAAGGAGGACTACTGACACAATCTTCTCGTGTGGCAAACGGATTGGTATTTAATGTTGTAAGTTTCCTAGGAAGACCCTGGTCGTCAGTCTCTTTGGGATCGCTCAACCTGTACACTTAACTCCCATGGGAAATTGAAGATGTTGACACATTTAATTTACACTAATATTATAAAGAGGAAAGATTTGTTTGTATTGAATAGGCTCCGAAACTACTGGACCAATTTCAGAAATTCTTTCGCCAATGCAAAGCTATAATATCAGGAAGTAATATAGACTATATTGTATCCCAGTATTCCCACGGAAACGGGAACTACGCAGGTAAGGCAACTGAAACCGAAGCGAAGCGCGGACGGATTGCTAGTTATTTATACAAAACTAACGCGTAAATTTCCCATACCTCCAGCGCTTCGTTACGTAAATTGGACATGAGAGCATTTTAATATTTATCATTCATCATCATCATGAATGATAAATAAACTAAAATATTCTTGAATAAAATTAACATTATATTATATCGACGGAGTAAGTATATAATGTGTCACCGCCTCTTCCTTTGCAGTGACTGTGGGACGCTAGCAGATGACATCATTTGAAAATAAAGGAAAAATCAAAATAAAAACCTATACCAATCCGTCTAAGTAGTTAATCATCTTTATATATAGATTTATTGCGTACGTATGTATGTCACTGAACTCCTTTTAAACGACTGGACCGATGATGACGAAATTTTTTGTATGTGTCCAAGGGGATTCGAAAATGGTTTAGATTCACAATTGCACCCGGTAGGTGGCGCTTTATTTGAACAGAACAACATCTGTTGGGTCAGCTAGTTATATATATATATATATTTCTTGTGTACGTATGTCCCTGAACTCCTAAACGACTGGACCGATGTTGATGAATTTTTTTGTGTATGTTCAAGGCGATTTGAGAATGGTTTAGATTCACAATTGGACCCGGTAGGTGGCGCTTATTTGAACAGATCACCGTCCGTTGGGTCAGCTAGTATATAAATTTTCTATTGTGTAAAGTATCCGTGTAGTGACGGAGCAAGAATACAATTCATCACTCCCTGTCGTGCCCGTGGATGTAGAGACGTGAGAAGACTAAGGGAGATAATATGCACATAACATCTGTCCAAGAGAGGGAAAACTCGAGACCCTATACCAACATATCTGACCAGCATGGTATAGTAGGTCAAATTCCCTCCCATTGTGGAGGACACCCGAGCCCAACAGTGGGATGTAATGGGCTGCGATGATGATGATGATGATTGCGTAAAACTGAGACTATTTCCAAGTATTCTAACGTATATAAGCAAATTAATAATGATATTATATAAAATATTAGAAATACGTTATTAAAGTTAATTACATTAACTTCCTTTAGAACAATGTTGAAGGTTATTACATGACCTTCATTTGGCGTGTTAATCTTAACACAAAGGTGAGATTTTTATTTATTTTGCAATTACTACTTTCGTAAGAACCTAGTTATAATTTAATACTTATTTAATGTTAAACTTAACATATAATGTGGTAAATAAAGGGATAATGTAGTAACAGTTAACTATTATCATCACCTTTCAGGGGGAGTCTGAATAATCGTCTAGGGGATCCCAGGCGAATGAATAGCAACAATTTTCAGGGAAACTTATGATACCAACTGCGATCGCCATCCCACTTGTCTACGTCCACAATGGTCGTCGATAGACTTATGAATTATATATATATTCTTGAAGTATTGTTATTTTCAGTAAAAAGAGTTTCATAAACAAAATAATTATTTTCCGGACTTTATTCATTCACCATTCATTCCAGCTCATATGCGCTCTTCTGTCATCGAACCTACTCTAGAATAGACGGGAAACCTACTTTACCACGAGTTTTACTTCTCTTGAATATGATTTATATGCAAATTATATTCTCTAATAATCTTTTACGATATCTATGGGTAAGAAAGGAAATGATGAACTGTATTCCTACTCTGTCATTATACAGACGAGAAATGTATTCTATAAAATTGCCCCTCCTCCTTTTTAGAGTTAGTAAAAAAGTTATTAAAAAGATTGCCATTTATTGATATTGAGTAAATTCCGATAATTTAAAGAAAGTTTCCATTTAACTAAATATTAAAAGTTTTGTTTAGATAACCAAATCAAATTATTATCTATTTAATTGTATGAAAATATCCATAAAATGACATACCCATATTTAGCGAAGTTAGTTAGAGACTTTGTCAATAAATCAATAATTCTCTGATCAGCATTTGAAATTTTATAAGGCCACACTTTTCCTTTAAATATATACAATATATCATCACCATGACATGCGCCAGATTCATTTTTAAAGCCAAAATTGTCTTTAACCATGTTTCTGCCACCTGAATACGTAAAATAATAGATATATGTCGGTGCCTCCTTAGATTTTGCCATAAGCTCAGCTTCTAATATTACCGGCATTTTGAAACGTAAGTCTGTATATAAATCTGTTAAATTCATTATTGTTTTTCTACTTATTTCTTCATTTCCAAAATAAAACTTCTTAAGATCATTAGTAACTTTCATTTCTTCTTCTTTTGATTTAAAAATTAAATCATCGCCATGAAGATTCCAATGATTTAATTGCTTTAAAGTGTCATCAGTTTCATCTGGTATGAATAATAGTCCCTCTTTGTCAGTGAATCCATACATTAAAGTAATATTTTTTGGCTTTCTCGTCAATAAATTATAGGGAAAGTCACCTAGAAACCTTTCCGTTTCCGGAAAAGATTTTTCTACACATGGCAAATGAAAAACACCTGATTCTGATAATTTACCCATAGGTATATGAGCTGTTGCAGCTATCAAATCTTTATACGGTAGCTTTGAAAATAAATTGTAAATATCTTTTGGATCTGAAAGATCATAGCCAAGTAATTTAGCTAAATGACTTGCTGATGCTATGGGATTTCTTGTTATAGACCACTCGCCTAACGATGAGCCACTTTGTATGACAGCTCGTTGGAATAAACCCTCTGATTTGTCACTGGCAACTTGCAGAGCTACAGATGCTCCTCCAGCACTGTGACCAAATATAGTCACATTATCTGGGTCTCCACCAAATTCTGCTATGTTTTTCTTAACCCATTTTAAAGCAGCAAGTTGGTCCTTCAGACCAGCATTACCAGGTGCCTCTTTTATATTTAAGCATAAAAATCCAAGAGGTCCTAGTCTATAATTAAATGTCACGACAATAACGTCATGCTTCAATAAGAAATCTGGAGCATAAATCAATTTGCCACCACTACCTAAAATAAAAGCCCCACCGTGAATGTAAACCATAACGGGAAGTGGCTTAGGAGCCATTGCTGGTACATACACATTTATTTTTAAGCAATCTTCTGTACCGATTACTCCAACTGAAGGAAAGTTTTGTGGACACTGATAATGCACATCGGTTGCTCTAAAAGTACCTTGCCAACTTGGTGCAGGTAGAGGTGCCTGCAATACAATACATTCAATGGTATAAAAATAGTAGAATAGTTATTTAAAACAGTACACAATTGATAATGACTAGACAAGTTGGTGATTGCAACTAGTGATTTGAGTTTTTCAGGAGAAAGTTGCTACCCATTTTCTGCTTCAACTGGTTTTTATTACGTTCACGAGAAGGTTAGTAATAATGTCACTATACGGAGAGCAAAGGAATGAAACAATTAAATTAAAAAAAAAATTCGCTAAATTTGTTACGATTTTGTCTAGTCGTGATCATTCTGCACTTATCTTTTTTACTTGGACTCGACGGAATATGTACTCTTCTTTATAGTACCTACGTATTACAAAAGTTTTGGCAATAGTTTTATATGACCACGCATCTGACTCAAGCCTTGGGAACGTAATTGTAGAGAGGACGGCATCTGAGATGGAGTTGGCCTAGGTCGACATAAAGTTCTTAATCGTCTTTTATAACAGCCATGAGCAATATAAAATTTAGTAGTATTCGGCGCCGCCACTGCACAGCAAAGTTCTGTTTTCTTTCCAAATACATTTAATAAAAGATTTTATTTAAAATAAAAAATGTATTTATTATTTAATTTGAGATGTTTGTATGTTGAAAAGCCGTATGGTGACTGAGTAAGAATACAATTTACCACTCCTTCTCTTGCCCGTGGATGTCGTGAAAGACGACTAAGGGATATAATACACATATAACATTTATGCAAGAGAAAGAAAACTCAAACTAAAACCCTATACCAACCTATCAAACCAACATGGTCATGTAAGGTCAATTTCCCTCGTATAGTGCAGTAAGTTTAAGTCCAGTGGTGGGATGTATATAAGCTGAAATGATGATCAATGAAGTATATTAAAAAATTGACAGGACATTTTCTCTTTTTTTTTTATTGTTGAGGAAGCCTGAGTAAAGCAACGTATACGGGTTAAGAATTTAAGAATATGTTGAAAAATATAATCTAAAATTCTTAAAGAAAATCATACCTGAAATCGAGTTCTAATATTTGTTGAAGCATATGGTATACCAAGGTACTCAAAAAATGATCCATCATCACTAATTTTACCACTCAAAACTCCTTGATCTATGATCACTTCAGGTGCTGGTTGCTCCACTAAATTCATAGCGAATAATGTAAATAAAATTACGCGTTTCATGTTTTTTGTTTTCTTCCGACTGCTTAATATTAAATTCCTTTTTTTTTTATTTATGTTTCAATTAAAGGGCTACTTTCCAATAAGTCATATTGCTATATAGACTGTACCTATTATTATATAGCGGATCGTATACAATGTTTTATCTATCAGATATAGTGACCTTGTTCGATATGTTATCGTTACAATTTTTATGTTAGACTGTATATGTGTGCGAAATTTGACTGAATACTATAGACACTTTTTCGTACTATACGAATATTATGAATGTCCTACTCATAATATTGGCCATCCATGGCCAACCCGTTCGGATACCTCTTCTGGTACCGTGCATATCCGACGCCTCTTCTGGGGCGTTGCCGTCACACAGTTAGCCTCACTGCGAGTGACGGACTATTCCCCGGTCCAGTCACCCGCAGCCTCAACTAGGGCGATATCAGGTGCAAGTACTCGCGTACGCACTGCTAAGCCCCTGCGATGGATCGTACCCCCGTAGAGGCGTTTCGCCAGCGCACGATCCCCCACTTCCTACTGTAAGATGACTGCCTCACAGAAGACGGTGACCGCGCCAGTTCCTGCTGTGAGCATCTTCCTAGCGATGGTCGACAGCGTTAGCACCGATAATTGCAACGAGTTCACATCGCTGCTCTGCTCATGCGGCGTATACCTCGAGCGTGTGCTGCGAAGTGTCCCAATTAAAAATTGTAGTAGTGGCGGGACGGTGTACTCTTAGACCTGTGTGCAGGTACTTGGCGAAGCTATTGCACCCCATCGCTACCTGTACCAATCGGAAGGAAAGTACACTGTGCCGCTGACCCAACCATCACGGTCATCGACCCAATGGCCGGAAGGCCTCAACAGTCCGAACTCCGTTCCGAGGCTTCTCAACCGGACTGCCAAATGGGCAATGACTCCGCTGCGGGTGTTATTCCGCTAGGCTGCCATCTCGCTAAGCGAAACTAAGCCGCCACAGTCGTAAATGCTTAGTCACTATGATCATACATTTTGTTTAATTCGGTGACGTCATTATGTGTGAATTGGTGTACTGATATTTGCGATAATATCATTTATAAAACTCTTAAATTTGAATTGAAATTGCTGTAACATCATCATCATCCGCATATCATATCATTTACATCCTACTGTCGGGCTACGATCGCCAACCTGCTTGACAAGGATGGCGATTATGCACTATTCTCTCTATGTAGGCCTTATATCCAAAACTGCACATCAATATTGTGATTAATGGATCCGTGGATATTTATAGACTGTTAAACAGAGGTCACAGTTTTTATTTTGATGACGCACATCGACAACGTTTCTGCATAATGATGATTCTGAATAATGCGTGTTTTATTCATAATTTTTATTTAGGTATTGTTTACTTTAATGGAGAAAACATTTTGCAGAAATTTCAAGTAAAGTGACACCTTATTAGTCCATCCTGAGTATAGATCTCTGTAGTAATTACTGTTTGAATTAACAAAAGAGTTCTATATTGTAAATGTTTTATTTATTTTACGGATCTTATCGCGATTGAGTCCGTCCGTTCGTGACCATAAACGCTGTAGAGAGTTCGAAACATTGGGAAATCAAAAATCAAATATAAATGCGACTGATAGATCTCTATAGAAATTACTGTTTGAGGGTTTTACAGTTTTTGAGCTTCACTACGATAAGAATAATTTTATATTCTACAGTACTGTATTTAGTTTATTCAAATTATATAGTTTATACAAAGTAAAGTAGTATATAGTTTATACAAATTGACCTGGTGGTTTTAGCATTATTCCTGTTTGGGGGGTGATCTAATTCTTAAAGTGGACGTCCATACTCGTATGGATTGATGGAATTAGATTGTTTATTTATTACAAAATGAATGTGATGTAAAAGATGTAAGACTTACTATGTAATCAATTCATGTTAAGTAGTATAGAAATTAAACTCGTGTGTATTTTTTGAAATCATTTGGTGTATTTTTCTTACGGTATTTTTCGTACACATCTTTCCATAGTCTATATGCTGAAGGGTTGGGGATACTGCCCATTCTCATGCCATCACCTATGTATAATAGTTTTGTAGATTCTTTAGTGCTGGGTTCCCAAATCACTGGGAAGTCACCGGTAGAAGTTGGATCACTTAAATAAATAAGAATATATTTATATTTTTTATCAATTATTAAAATGATAAAAATCATTTATCTTGAAACCATCTACATCATCATCATCGCAGTCCACACACGTCCCACTGTTGGGCTCGGGCCTCCTCCACAATGAATTGGGGAATGAAGGGAATTTGACCTACTATACCGAGCTGATCAAACATGTTGGTATAGGGTTTCATTTCCAGTTTTCCTTCTCTTACGTAGATGTTATGTGCATATTATAGTCGTCTTTAACGACATCTACGGGCAAGATAGGGAGTGGTGAATTGTATTCTTACTCCGTCACCATACGGTAATCTATATCTTGAAATACTTACCCATTTTTAGCAAAATTCGTCCATAGTTTTGTCATTAGATTTATAATTTTTTGATCTTGTTTGTTAATAGAAAATGGCCACATGTATCCATCAAAAAGGTATAACAGTTCATCACTATGAATAGCACCTCCTCCATTCTTATAACCAAAAGCACCGACCACTGTACTTAGTAAGTTTCTACCACCAATATAGTTAAATAAATAATTATGAACATTTGCTCTTTGTTTAGAAATAAGCAATTCTGCTTCTAAGATAGCCGGTATTTCGAAATAAAGCTCAGTATTGAGATCAGATATAATATTGGAAACTTCTAAACTAATGTTCTTTTCTCCAAAATAATATTCTTTTATTACTTTCGACACATTTGCTGCTTCAATTTCAGATGAGAATTTAAGATCAGAAGCAAATATGTATTTAGCGTCTCGTGCCGCTAGAGATTCTTTTGTATCATCCGGTAATAAAAAGTAACCCTCTTTACTAGTTGTTCCATAAATTACAGGAACATGCTTCTTTGGGTTGTCTTGAAAAACATTAAATGGAAAATCTGTTATCACAGCTTCTTCGCCAGGTATTTCTTGTTCGACGCACGGATAATTTAACATTTGAGTATCAAAATACATTCCAAGTGGCTTTTTAGGTTTTGCCATGATTAATTTTTGGAATGGTATTTCAGAAAATATTTCGTAAATTTTCTGAGGTTCTTTAATATCATAATTTAGATCTTTTGCAATGAGACTCGCAACCCACAGTGGTTGTCTGTTAATAGCCCAACTAGATATAGAAGATCCACTCTGAATTATGACTTTGTGGAATAAACCTTCGGTAGTTTTACTAGCTAGCAGTAAAGATGCGGACGTGGCTCCAGCACTTTGTCCGAATATTGTTATGTTATCAGGGTCACCACCGAATGCACCAATATTTTTTTTAACCCACCTTAATGCTGCAATCTGATCTTTGATAGCAGCATTTCCCGGAGCCTCTTTTATACCCAAGCACAAGAAACCAAGTACTCCAAGTCTATAATTAAATGTTACTAGTATTACATCATGTTTTATTAAAAATGATGGTCCATATAAAGATTTTCCACCACTTCCTATTGCAAATCCTCCACCGTGTATAAAAACCATCACCGGCAAAGGTTTATTTCTTATTGCTGGAGCGTAAACATTAATCTTTAAACAATCTTCAGTTCCAAAAACACCTATCATAGGTATATTTTGTGGACAGTTGTATATTTCATCTACTGCCTTATATGTACCTTTCCAGGAAGGTGGTGGTAGCGGTGCCTAGAAAGAAGAATCATTATACTATCACGTTACACGTATCTTCGGTATTGTCAAAATTTTACAAAACGATTGTGAAAACATGTGTACGAAATATAATTGGTAAGATCTTTCTCTGGTTTCAGGACACCAGAAGTTATACTTGTGATCTTTAGTAATATAAAGCTACGGACCAACAGATATATTATTGAAATTAGTTATATAGAAGTTTTCTATGTCCATTCATCATCATCATTTCGCTCATATACGCCTACTGCTAGGCTCGAGCCCCCTCCAGAATAGGAGGAAGAAAATAGATAGAGAAACCTTACTATGCCATGCTGGTCAGACAGGTTGGTATAGGATTTTGTTTCGAGTTTTCTTTCTCTTGCATAGATGTGATATGCATATTATATCCCTTAGTCGTCTTTTACGACATCCACTCGCAAGATGGGCCGCAGTGAATTTTATTCTTAATCCGTCACCACACGAAAGGCCACCAAATCCATTAAGTTGCCGTGTGGTGACATAGTAAAAATACAATTTTTCACTCCCTCTCTTGCCCATGGATGTCGTAAAAGACGACTAAGGTGTTAAACATGCATATAACATCTATCCAAGAGAATAAAAACTTGAAATAAAACCCATAAATGCGTTGACATAAGATTTCTTTTATATGTATTACTGGTCTTCCCGATTTTAACGTTGCCACTTGGCAGCCCACTGGGTTGTTATTGCGTTATAAATTAAATTAACACAACGAATTTTGTTCCTCATGATTCTCGTTAATTTTTTTTACAGCATTGTATTATAAGACTTAAATTAAATCTATACTTAGAACAATAAATTCTTAACCTCAAAACGATCGGTACGAGATGCCACTATTGTTTAACGATACCCGAACTGATGGGACTTCTTAAACATAATTCATAATCGTACGTCCCACTGATGGGTGCGAGCCTCCTCCAAAATAAGAGGCAAATTGACCTACTACGCCACGCTGGTCAGACGGCTGGCATAGAATGTTATTTAGGGTTTTCCTCCTTTTCCATAGATGTTATATGCTTAGTCGTATTTTACGATACCCACGAGTAAGAGAGGTGGTGAATTGTATTCTTACTCCGTCACCACTCGGACATAAGGGTCACAAATTAAACTTAAATGCAGAATAACAAAATATGGTTATGTATAACATAAAGTTTAGTCCTTTTTCTTTTTTTTTGGTAGGCTGTGGTCTGGACTGACCGCGCCCAATCTCGCCGGGGCGACGGATGAGTGGCGTGCGGCCCCATAACCTAGATACAGTATTCCCACCCCATCGCCATTGGGGCGACCGCTGGTACCAATTCCTTGGTAGTGGCAGGCCGGCTTCTTAGAGTATATCAAAGCATAATAATAATTTTTATCAAGCTCATATCAATTACTTAAATAACTTTTAAGTTATACTTTTTTTGCCAGTTAGGGATAATTATGAGTGTAAATTTTCACAAGGCGCGCGTACACATCACGAAAAACCGACACCCTGAAATTAGTCAATTTTTTTTACGGTACGCGCGCATATCTTCACAAATGTCAACTAGATAATGCGTTATAATAACTTTAAATGTATTAAATACTTTTTTTTCTATTAGTAGCGTCGATTTTTCTGCAAACAGGATAATGCGAAGGATAATTTTTTTATAAAGTTTTTTATCTTTTTACGTCGTAGAACTATAACTCCTTACGTGAGTACATATACACACACACACACACACATCTTTTTTATTTTCATTATTTTGTAATTAATTTTACTTTCACAAAACTTTGAATTTAGTAAAACTGCTATTGTAACTATCTCTTTAAGTACCTATGTTATAAAAAGCCGAAATAGTCTTAAAATTCAAAGGTGTTGTTTCGATTTTTCTTTCTTTTTTTTTTTTTAACTAATACGTTGCGCTTTTAAGTATACACTAACAACGATATGGAAATAGACCTACTATACCATTCTGGTTGGACTGTAGGATTAGCGTTTTATATTCTCGGCTTTGTCTAGAATAATATCCTCGCGGAAGGAAATTATAATGAACTGTCTATATTCTTCTAAACATTTATTATTAATTTATCTATAAATTATGTATTTCTTATCAACTATTTATGAGACGCTATCGATGACTAAACTTACCTTGAACCTTAAACTACTATTAGTAGTTGCATATGGTATGCCTATGTACTCGAAAAATGTACCGTCAGCACTTATTTTACCGCTCAAAATCCCTTGATCTATTTTAACTTCGGGCGCCGGCTGATCCACCAAGTTCATGGCAAATAGCGTGAACAAAATAATGTTCTTCCTGTACCTCATTTTTAATCTAATTCAGACTTTAATCCCAAATAATACAGTCTATTATTTCTTGCCGATTTGTGCTAAATTTTATTGAGGTTATGTTGTGATTTAATATATGTATGAATAAACTGCACATAAGATAATTTATATACATCACTAAGTCACGTTTTAAACAGCACTATATTTCCTTTATTTGATATATAGTAAGGTAATTTTGAGTAGAAAACTAAATAAAATATGTATAGTTTGGCCGATTTTTGCTGTTGTAGTCGACCAGTCACATGCGTTGAATCAAGGTACTAGTCTTGCGCAAGCGCGTAGCGGTTTTAATGCTATCAGATAAATATCCTCGTCAGCGTCAAACAGCGATGTTTAAAGCGCTAAACTATATATAGTTTATACAGGGTGACTGGTAAAAGATTGTACATATTGAAGGAGGGTATTCAGTAATCGATTCTGATACCGAATATGTAAAAAAAAACGGTACTTAAATTTTGAACCAATTATCTTATAAAGATATTTAGTTAAGGACACATCTGACAACAGCTGTATTATAAGTACCTATTTATAGGTCAACGCACTTGAAATAAATAGTTACATCACATTGAACTCACAGTGTTTCCACTATCACGTTGTAGTTTTACCCTAGATTTTTTCATTAATTTGCCCTAAATACCCTAATCAGTCTCCAAAAATCCTTGATTTAGGGCGCAAAATTTAAATTAGTTTGAAATAAAACAAAACTTGATGGTTTTATTTTTATTTTTATTTGCATCTATTAATCAAAGGTAGTAAACATGTAATCATAAAAAGAATTCATTTTAATATGTGGAAGAAGTAGATGGTGAACAATATGATGCTGTTGTTGAAGCTGAAGCATTTGGCTTAAGTTTTTTAGCTGCGGGTAAAAGTTGAGTACATTGTCTGTCGGGTTCTTAAATCGAATCTGTCATATTTAGTCTGGTATGCAACAAACCATTGAGGGTTTCATTATGAAGCTTTTGTCTTGGGTTGGATTGTTTTTTTGAGCCAACACATACTCCGTCCATTTCTTCCGGGGGTGATGAAAAGGTGACGCAAGTCTCATAACCCTCCCCTTCGCCATTGGGCTGATGGATCCTCGTCGCAATCGCAACGTCGGCAGGACGATGTACTCTCTCCTCACGACCGTGTGTAGGTACTTGACGAAGCAACCGTCCGTCGTCACTACTTACGCTAGTCAGCAAGAAAACACCTCGTGCCGCCGTCCTCAATACTCCAAGAGCACCGGCCGGAAGGCCTTGACGACCCCAACATCTTAGCGGGGCCTCTCCAGCCGGACTGCCCAATGGGCAATTTTCCTATACCAGCTATTAGTATCACACTGAAATATCGACATCTAAACACTGCAATATTTAATTTAAATTCTATTATCGTGTCTTACACAAAGTAATTTCGGTGAACTCTGGGAGCCCATAGAGGGTAACCATTGTTTGTGGTCGGCAAAGTCTATGATAAAATAGTGTTTGCTATTTTTATATTCAATTTTATCACAAAATTACCCTAAAACCCTAAAAGTATTAAATAGCCCTAAGCCCTATTTTAAATTAGTAATTTCACCCTAAAATAGGGCGAAATCCCTAAAAGTGGAAACACTGTGCGCTACTCCCATTGGGCTCAGTGTGACCAGATTTAGCAGAATTCTGCGATTTTAGCAGAATTCGATCCCTAATTTAGGGCTTAGCAGATTATGTCGCAGATTTCGAAAATTTGGCAGATTTTAGCATAATATTAAAATAAAAAGCCTTGCAGAAAAGTAGCAGAATTACACATTGACTAAATAAATGTGTTTCACTAGGGTAGTTGCCCTAAACACATTTAAAAAATCTATTTTTCTTAAATAGTGTAAGTTTTTTTACTGAACTTTTTCTTTTTTTTTTTAAAGGCAACGCACTAATGAAATAGTTCTTGTATTGCTGGGGACTTCACAAACATATATTTAACGGACACAAATTACATCCAGACTCAGAACAACAAGTCGCACAAAGTGTTATCCCGCATCGGATTTGAACCCGCGACACTGGCACAGTAAATCGATGTCTAACCATTATGCCATCCATGCACTCAATTTTTGTGCATGTGTGCAGGCAACTGGCAATTCTCATGTACATTCTATGTTTAATACATCTTGTGAGCGCATATTTTCTCAACTGAACAGTATAAAAAAATGAGGTGCGAAACAAATTTAAATATGAACATGTTGCTGCAATTCTACATGTCAAACAGGTAGTTAAAGAACAGGGTGAATGCGTATATTTTACGAGCTAGCTTAAAACCCTATACAGGTGTATCAGGTTATGAGGCAACTTTTCGAATATGTTGTGTAGTGTGTTTTCAAAAATTCAAAAAGTGATTTCAAAAATGTGTGTCTAAGAGTTAATGCCTTAAATGTTACGTATTATGTAGGCATGTACCGACAGAATACATGTAGGCATGTAAATCTTCGACAGTATAAATAGGTATGAATTGCGCAAATGCTTCAATGGTAGCGTAGATACAAAGGCACCTCGTGAACGGTCATCGGCCGATCAGCTGATTTAAAGCGAAGTTTGTCTGTTTATGCAAGTGTAATCATTGATTTATTCGAATTCTAATGAACATTTAACAAAGTACGAATATGTTGTAGATTAAGTATCACTAACTTTATACATTTCAATCAGATACTACTACTACTACACGAAAAAGAGATGATAAATTTGAAAATTCTACATGTCACTAATTCATTAACAAATCGTTATTTTGCCTTACAATATTTTTTCATAGGTTTTTTTTCATTTTTTCACCGCCATTGCCTAACTCTCGTATGACCAGTTGCCCATAACCTGATACACTCTGCATACAAATGTCAATAGAATTTAGAAACTTTTTGTTGATAAACATTTGAAAATATTAAGTTGCGTTTTCCTTTAATATTCATGCACATTAAAACTTCATTATAGTAGAATTTTAGCATTTCTTTAGAAAAAAAATAGCAGATTTTAGCAGAATTCAAATGAGTAGATAGCATAATTTAAATCTGGTCACACTGCAACCTAAAATAACATAACCTAAAATAATTACGGAATCGTAATAATGTATTTCTAATCCTTGCGTAGCTCTGCACGCTGTATTGTTTTTTATGCAGTTTGTTATTATTTTTTTAATATTATGTCAATAACAATTTAGCAGCGATTACACATATGTCATTTTCAACGTGTTCAAGACTTTGGTGAACGGGATTGTTTCCCGCGAATGCAATTTGGCCACATAAAGTGATAAGTGTGATTCAGTGTGTTATCATATGTTAAGTGTAGTGTTTTTCGGTTTCTAATGCGCCCTCGTCGTGAGACGTATGGTCGTAACAAGGTACACTGGCAAAACTATTCTTTTGACAAGAAACAAATCGCCTTATTTCGGGATTGGTATGAGCTGAGTCTGCAACTTTTAATGGTTTTTATGACATTATTCCTACACTTTATTATTATAATTCTAGTAATAAATATAAAAATCTTGACAACCGAAGAATCACCGTATCGCCTATAGCAGGGATGCACAGACTTATTAAGACTAGGGGCCACTCGGGCAAATAATGAACTAATGGCGGGCCGCCAGAAGTATAGGTAATTAAAGACAATAAAGAATTGATTATCTGGAATAGAATTCAATATTTTTCGAATGTACGAGAGTATTATTTTTGCTGTCAGCGGGCCACCAGTATTCGACCGGCGGGCCGCATGCGGCCTGCGGGCCGCGGTCTGTGCATCCATGGCCTATAGGGTGACCAACTTTTTAGGAGTCTTGCGGCACTAATGTTGTTGATGTTTACTATGTGGTTAATTAATATTGTCTTCTTTTTACATTTTTATTGGTTACTTGTGACCATTGTCTATAGTTTCCATCAATATGTACAATCTTTTACCAGTCATACTGTATATTATAACAGTGAAGCAATTGAAATAGATTCAACGTAGTTCTAGTCATAAACAACAATCAAAGGTAACAAGAGTTTATTACTTAAATGATAGATGTTCGCCAATTTTCTTTATAGAAGAATCTTTATATAAAAGAGAATCGCCTTCGGCTGCTAAATTAATAAAGCGACTGTTTGTAAACATATTATTAAGATTTTTTAAAACATGTATCTTCCGTGTGGTGACTGAGTAAAAATACAATTCGCCACTCCCTATCTTGCCCGTGGGTGTCGTAAAAGACGACTAGGGGATATGGTAGGCATGTGATATTTATGCGAGAGAAGGTAAACTCGAAACGAAACGCTGGTCAGACGTGTTAAAGTCTGACCAGCATGGAATAGTGGGTCAGTTCTCCTCCCATTATGGAGGAGGTTTGAGCCCAATAGTGGGACATATATAGGCTGAGATGATGAGATAATATAATCGGTACATTTATTTAACAACATTAACCAATTGGTGACGGAGAAAGAATACAAATCGTCACTCTCATCCCATCTGAGTCGTAAAAGACGACTAAGTGATATAATATACGGATACAAGTGAAGAAAGACTCGAAATAAAATCCTATACCAACACGTAGTATAGTAGGTCAAATTTTCTTCTAATGCTGAGGAGGCTTAAGCTATGGGACGTATGGGAGCTGAGATGATGATAATAATGATGATTAACTGTTTTAATATCATTTTGAAAATATTCTAAGACCATAAAATCCGCAGAAGAACGGGTGTAACCGGCATAGCATAAAGAATTAGCACGCTGAAGTGTCAATGGGCAGGACACATTGCTCGATGAACCGACAACCGCTGGGGAAGAAAGGTTCTCGAGTGGCGACCATGTATCGGACGACGTAGTGTACGACGTCCCCCCTCTAGGTGGACCGACGACCTGGTGAAAGTTGTTGGGCGTCGTTGGATGCAGGTGGCACAGGACCGCACTTTGTGGCGTAACATGAGGGAGGCCTACGTCCAACAGTGGACAGCGATAGGCTGAATTGATGATGATGATAATAAAATAATTAAAAAGCTTTTAATTAAACGATATCATTAGGCCTGTGGTAAAAATATTAGAAGTTCAAGTTCTTGGGAATGACAAACGGATCTATAGAATTTTTGGAGTGAGAAATTTAGTATATATAGAACGTGCAATATACAAACAGTTTTAAACTCGTCCTCTATTTACATTGAACTAAAACCCATTTAACAGCCAATGAAAATGTTTTTACTATTTACACTTTTGAAACCTATAACCCTTTTAAATCCTAAGGTTCAACCTCCACATATTCCATAATTTAAAAAAAGACTGAAAATATTATTTATCAAAGAGAATATTAATGAATATGAAAATTTGTTATATTTATTTTTTGAAGTGAATGCTTCACACACACACGTGTTTGGGTGGGCAGTAAATTCGTGTAAGTGGTGATCAATGTGGTCACGTGACGAGTTAACGCTATCACTATATGTGGCTATATCAATGTCACCATTAATGTCACTATAACCGTACTAATAGATGTCAAAATCATTTAAATTTATGAAGATTTAGTTTACAAATTTTAATATAAAATCAAACAGTTAATTTTAATATTTAAAAAATAGCAACTGTTCATAGTTTTAAGTTTTCACTTATGTCGTTAGTCCTTATTACTGTTTGTATTTATAAACGGTGTTATTAAACCATTGGCATAAACATCCAAAACAAATTATTTATTGTAAATAAAACTACTTTAAGGATTCTATCGCGTTTGTTTTTGATTTTTGATTCTGATGTCTGACGTCCAAACAAGTCATCGTTATTACAGATATTTATAATTATCTACCTACTACAGAAATTAGTTATTAAATTTTGACCCACATTTTTGGTACAAATTTATTGCCAGTACAAAAAGAACATGATTCCATATAAAAAAAAAAATATTGTTTCTGATTATTAATTATTAAATATTAAATTCGTATTAAGTATTATGGCAATTTGTTAATTTAAACCTAACAAGAAAACTCAGGAGGGCATATACGATACATGACATAGGTATTGCCTTTTTAGACTATTATATCAATGCAGTTAATGAAAGAAAAACAATTAAAGCGATTGTGCACACATAAATCAACGCTGAATATAATATTTCTATTCAGCACTCTTGTAGATATAATTATAGATATATTGGCGCACGCTAGAGCGAGACAGCATTGCATCATATATATAATCGTTGGTCACTGGAACGCAATTACATAAAGTTGAAAGCGGATTTTGTTATCGTCATAATTACATTGCAATTTGAACATCGATTTTCAAGAACCTTTTCAATTCGTAAATTCATATTTATTTTTTTTCGCAGCACATTATATACATCACACCTTACGTCACAGACCTTGAAATTAGTAAGGAAGTTAACCAACCAAATGACACTGGCCAGATGGGTTAGTAAAACATTTTATATTGATTTATCCTTCTCTTACAGAGACTATATCAGATTTAGTTATCCCTTACGAGCCATGGGCAAGGAAAGGATCGTGAATTTTATTGTTATTACCACAAGAAAATAAATTAACGCCCATAATAACATTTATTTTTTGCAAAAAACGAAACCGCCTTCAATAATCTGGACAACGTAGATAATGTTTTAGATTTTTCTTGATTTTTTAAAAACCACTTGTGCGATTTCGATAAAATTTTCATGGAACCATTTGGTAAGTACCTAAAGTCTAACTTTTTATTAGCTGCAGTAAAATGACGTTCCTAAATGTCATTCCGTAAAATAATGTTGACAGCCTAATCTCAATAGGGATGTGATTCAGTTCACAAAAGTTTACAGAATATCTAATCGTTCCATAGCTGACTCATAATGATCATACTAAATTCTATTTAATATTAATGTAAATAAAAGGCTGTATAAACGTTGATCCTTTTAGACATATACAAGGTAACACTCAAGAAAACGCTCTCTCAAGTTGGTAGTACTGGTTTTTGGTTACGGTGCTACGATGACGCTTGACCGCCATTTTGTTTCGGTTGTCATTCGCTCATTCGGCTTCATACTTCTGTTTTGAGTGCATGAATAACTTTGATTTGCCCACTGCGCGTTGTTTTTGTTATCATTATTGTTAAACTTATGTTACGTTGTGTTTGTTTTTCATTACCTGTTTTCGTTAATCGTGTTAGTTTTTTTTTTGTTTGATACATTGAAGACATGGATGCTCTGCCGAGCACATCGCAAGATGGAGACACATTTTTATCTCCTAAGAAAAAAAGGCCACGTGTAGCTCTAAGTGCAACTGAAAAACGTTGGGTCCAAAACGTTTACAAATATGTGTTTGAAGTGAAATCTTCAGAATCAAACATTGAAGTTCCAAAAACAAGTGAATGCGTTAACAAGGTGGCTGAAGTCTTGGGAATATCCGTCCGTACAGTTTATTTCGTTTTAAAGGAGCACAAGGAGAACGACAGCGAATCACCAAAACCTCCCGAAAAAACGGGCCCAAAACTTACATTTAAAGATAAACTTGATGATTTGACATTCACTGCTGTTAGACGAATTGTACATCAGTTCTTTCATAGAAATGAAATACCCACCATCGCAAAAGTTAGTTTACA
Organism: Lymantria dispar; assembly: GCA_032191425.1. Lineage (NCBI taxonomy): Eukaryota > Metazoa > Arthropoda > Insecta > Lepidoptera > Erebidae > Lymantria > Lymantria dispar. Next base: position 1,257,139 of record CM063442.1, read on the forward strand.
CATGTCGTCACTCATCTTTTTATTATACGTTATGTATGTTTTCTCCCATCCCATGTGTAATCTTAACCAATTAGGTAATAACTTTAATCATTTTTAGGTGCTGCAAGTTGTAAATGATGACCCAGGATTACCCAACTTCTCGAAAGAGACATTGAGAAAAATTATGAAGCATCTTAATTTCGAATTCGCTACTCGATCACGCAAGAGTGTGCTTATTGATAGACAAGATATCATATCATGGCGCCAGCGCTACCTGCGTTTAATTAAACAATATCGTAGGGAGGGAAAATACATATATTATCAAGACGAGACCTGGGTCAACGCTGGTACGTGTCAACTCTTAGTTTCTTCTATTTGTTCCCTTTTTGTTTTGATGTCGAAACTTATGATTCTTTTTTGTTCTTTTCAGGTCATACTACAAAAAAACCTGGATTGACGGAAGTATTAAATCTTCTCGACAGGCATTTTTAGACGGCCTGACTACGGGATTAAAAAATCCCACAGGAAAGGGCAAACGACTCATAATTAGTCACATAGGCGGAGAAGAAGGCTTCCTGGTCGACGGACTTCTTATGTTTGAAGCAAAGAAAGGTACAGAAGACTACCATGATGAAATGAACGCGGAGTGTTTCGAGGATTGGTTCGGCGGTATTCTACCTAAACTCAAGCCGAATGCAGTAGTCGTAATGGACAATGCGCCCTATCACTCTCGGAAGATCGAAACAATCCCGAAGATGTCGTGGACGAAAGCACGAATTCAAGAGTGGCTGACTACTAAAAATATTGCGTTTGAACCAAATATGGTCAAGGCCACTCTCATAGATATTGTGAAACAACAAAATCATACTGAGAAATATGCCGTAGACGAGATGGCTGCACAAAAAGGTATCACACGTTTGAGACTCCACGACACGTCAAAACGGAATAAACTGTGCGGACGGATATTCCCAAGACTTCAGCCACCTTGTTAACGCATTCACTTGTTTTTGGAACTTCAATGTTTGATTCTGAAGATTTCACTTCAAACACATATTTGTAAACGTTTTGGACCCAAAGTTTTTCAGTTGCACTTAGAGCTACACGTGGCCTTTTTTCTTAGGAGATAAAAATGTGTCTCCATCTTGCGATGTGCTCGGCAGAGCATCCATGTCTTCAATGTATCAAACAAAAAAAAAACTAACACGATTAACGAAAACAGGTAATGAAAAACAAACACAACGTAACATAAGTTTAACAATAATAATAACAAAAACAACGCGCAGTGGGCAAATCAAAGTTATTCATGCACTCAAAACAGAAGTATGAAGCCGAATGAGCGAATGACAACCGAAACAAAATGGCGGTCAAGCGTCATCGTAGCACCGTAACCAAAAACCAGTACTACCAACTTGAGAGAGCGTTTTCTTGAGTGTTACCTTGTATATGTCTAAAAGGATCAACGTTTATACAGCCTTTTATTTACATTAATATTAAATAGAATTTAGTATGATCATTATGAGTCAGCTATGGAACGATTAGATATTCTGTAAACTTTTGTGAACTGAATCACATCCCTATTGAGATTAGGCTGTCAACATTATTTTACGGAATGACATTTAGAAACGTCATTTTACTGCAGCTAATAAAAAGTTAGACTTTAGTGACTTCATTGTGTCCCTGATATTGTTGAAGACCATGAGTGGCAGTTAACGCTTATCATTAGGTGGGCTACTCACTTGTCCGTCACCGTAGATAATAAAAGATGCGTAGTATTATGCGTAGATAATTTGGGTAGTGGTAGGACCAAACTGTTGACAGTTATCTGTCTACAGCCACGGGCCGGTCCATCAGAGGTACACTGAGCAAAAAATCAACGTCCGAGTAGTAGCAATTTGTTACTGCGCTTCGTTTTCGAGAGAGCCGGAAGTCCAACTTTCTGAGGGTGGTAGCGTGTGGTGGGTTTTAGTACCACCGAACCTCAATGCACGCATTCACACTCCCTTCACTTTCTTCGCGGTAGGCAGCGGCTTTGTAAAGGTCCATGAGCGGCAGCAACACTTACCATCGGGTATACTGTTTGTTCGTTTGCCACCATCATCATCATCTCATCCCATATACGTCCCACTGTTGGGCTCGGGCCTCCTCCATAATGGAAGGGTAATTGACCTACTATACCATGCTGGTCAGACGTATTAGTATAAGGTTTTATTTCGAGTTTTCCTTCTCTCGCATAAATGTTATATGCGTTTTATATCCCTTAGTCGTCTCGTACGATCACCCACGGGGATAGAGGGTGGTGAATTGTATTCTTACTCTGTCACCACACGGAATGGTTGCCACCGTTTGCCACTATATGCGTTATAAAAGAATTCCTTCACTACTTTTGCTGCAAGTGATGTATGACTAAAGAATTTATATGGATAACATCGCTCGCGCATCGCATTTGAGAATAATGTGGCCACCCATCTGGCAACCCTAGTATATTATGAGCAATTTACCTTTTAATTTAAGATAAGCTCAATTCCAACAATAAGACGTAGGTATACGCCATGTAAGGAAAGTTTTAAAGAAATTGAATTTTTGTATTGTATTGTAAGAATACTATTCATCGCTCCCTCTCTTGCCTGTGGGTGTCGTAAAAGGAACTAAAGGATGTCTTGTGCATATAACAACTATGCAAAAGAAGAAAAACTGCCAATCCGCCTGATCCGCTGGTCAGTAGGTCGATTTCACTTCCAATATAGAGGAGGCCCGAGCCCAATTGTGGGACGTATATGAGCTTTGTTGATTGATATGAGATCATCCATCGGTAGATCCATAGTATCCATAGATAATACTCTAATGTCATGCTTCGAAAGCGCTTACAGTTGGTCTTATGAGTCCCTTAAGAGAGAGCTGTAGCTCATGATTTATGATTGCCCAGCGTTTCGAATACCTTACAGCATTCATGGTCACGGCACATCAGGACGAGCTTGTACTTTGTATAGTGCAAGAACTTGTTTCAATGTGAAGTGCCACCTGGCTCTGTTCAGAACATTCAACTTTCTACTCGCTAATTTGTCTTTGTCCTCCAAATGACACCCAAAATGCACTTTGCTCGTTATTTTGACGCGGAGGATCTCAATACTGACGGAAACTTGAAAAAAATTACCAACCAATGGTAGACATAGGCTACCTTCCACAAAAACGAAAGCCAACTAGTGTTGTAGGGAAATCGGTAGATTCTCAGAAGTAGTATAAATAGATGACTGCACTGCGGATTAATCTAAGTGTCAACCCCTCAGGCCTGAAATTTCTCTGTCGTCAAATAATTGTAGCGAGTCTAGATAAAAATTGGGTCTGTTAATCTGTAAGTTGATTAAGTAATAATATCATAGTGTAAGTCATTGTATTTAAAAAGAAGATGAAAAAATAATTAAGAGAGATTAAATCCTTAGTCTGTGTCGTCTTCTGATTCGCTAACAAACCTTTTAAAATACAAATTCTAAATGAAAATGTTGATATTTCATTAAAAACGAGGATTTTGTTGTGTAATAACCAAGAATTTGAATACAAAATGGGTCTTGGCGTGACTAAACAGGTCATTTTCTCATCGTGTCGCATGTCCAAAATTTATTTGAATAAATTAGGAGAAAGGCGAAAACTGTTGAATTTTAACCCGATCTCGAGCGTGCCTGACCGTCGAGCCCGCCAAACGAACGGCCGCACTGAATTTTAAATATTTTTCCTACACTTAAATTATTATAATGACATTACGCTATAATGACTCAAAGGGCCTTTGAAAAGCCTTTCAGGACAAATGTTTTCCTGTTGGCTGAAACTTTCTAACCAATTTATATGTGTAAGTAATTTGCCAAAGTTAAAGGGCGTTCATTACAAGGAATTAAAGGATACTTACAGTAAGCTGTCAAGATGGCTTTTTGTGTATTTAAATACAGAATTAGATTATATTTAGTATATTTATATAATCTTCTTTAACAATTTGGATTTTATTATTAACCCAGCTTTATTACACTTTATCCGTCTGGTAATGGAACAAGAGTACGATTCACCACCTGAATATGATAATCATCATTACAGCTGATATATGACTCATTAAGTACTAGTTTTGAGCTTCTCTATAATAATAATAGCCTACTATACTATGTCGATTAGACCGGTCGGTTTGATTTCAAGTTCTCCCTCTTTTTCAAAGTTGTTACAAGCATATTATATCCCTTAACCGCCTTTTCTGACACTCATGGATAAGAAAGAGGTGTGTTAATTTGTATTCTAATTCCATTTGATATTAAAGGTAAAATGTAAATCTTCCTATTAACAGCACAGATGACAGAGTCTGGGACGCAGTCACCGACTTCTGTGAGGCAGTTATATCAAAGAAGGAGGCGGGGGATCGTACGCGGGAGGAACTCCTCTACGGCGAAACGATCCGTTGCCGGCGCCTTGAGCGACGCAGGGGCTAGTACCTACGCTGCGCCTAAAGCCACCCTAGCCGAGGCCGCGGGTGGCTAGACCAGGCACTAATCCACCACCCGCAGGCAGGCTGGCCGCTAGAGGGCGACGCCCCGGGGTTACCCGAAAGGGTATCCCCACGGGTTGGATACGGCATTCAAGGTTTCGGTACCAGTGGTCGGCCCAATGGCGAAGAGAAGAGAACACAGTGGGTTATAGGGTCGCGCACTACCATCTCGCAACATAGTCTGCCAAAAAAATAACAAATGGCCAGTATGGGTTCAAGCTCCATTCGAAATATTTATTTGTGCTATTCACAAATAAATATCTAAGTCTGGGTATTATTTATGTATTTGTAAAATGCTCCATGACAAATTTATTTTTTCTCTAGTGAGGGTGTTCTATCTTAAACACAAAATGTATACCACAACCATTTTCAATTTATCTCAACAAAAATTACTTTTAAAAAGAAGTCACTCACTCTGAAGTAATATAAGTTATTTGACAAACCGGAATTTACAAACTTTTCCATCTCGCGCTTATGAATTCAAAGTATTGAATTCACGGGGGCGATTGGCGGAGGTCGAGTCGATTTGCGATTTGCATCGCAGACGGAGCTCGCCGCAGCTATTACTGATGACTCGCAAACTAATCGTCAAAGTGTTGGGCTGATACTCGAATATCTTAACCATGCCTCATTATCACTTCAAACGTTACACCATTGAAAGCTTCCTTACAATTTAAGCATTTGCTTTAAGCATGCAATTTCATCTTCTTCCGGCACTAATAGAGGCTATTATTGGAGACCGGCTTCTTTTGGAATGGAAGTATATTTATAATAATAGATACTACTACCAACAGACGTTGTTCTGTTCAAATAACATAAAAGGAATTCTTCTTGAAATCAACAGCAGCTCCAGCCACCGGGTGCAACTGTGAATCTAAACCATTCTCAAATCCCCTTGAACATACACAAAAAAATTTATCAACATCAGGCCAGCCGTTTAGGAGAAGTTCAGTGACATGCACACGTACACAAGAAATATATATATATAAAGATACAGCGCAGCTTAAAGGGATTGGTTAGTTGTTAACAGTTTATTTCGAGTTTTCCTTTTCTTGCAAGGATGTTACTTGCTTATACGTCTTAAGTATTTTTTTACTATTCTCACTGAAAATAAGTCTGGTTAATTATATTGGGTTTATTAAGTATAGATATACATTCCACTGTTCTTGTCTCCTCTACAATTGGAGGAAAATTGACCTACTGTATCAAGATGAACAGACGGGTTAATAAAGGACTTCATTTCGCATTTTCCTTCCCTTTAATATTTTGCGTATATCCCATAGGGACACTTATATATTGTCAATAACTACTAGAGTAGCCGTCACTCCCTTCAACCATATTAGAGAGAAGGAAGCAATTGCTCTTAGAGATTTTTCAACGACCAAACCATAAACTTCGACCTACAGTAAGAATGAAAAATAACAAAAACCTTTATACATTAGGCCAGACAGGCTGAGGTGTGTCCCACGTGCGCAGAGCAGTGCCGTGAACTTGTCATAATCATAGGTGCCGACTTGATGCTTCCGACCATCGCTAAGACGATGCTCGACAGTGTCAGAAGCTGGGACGCATTTGCCGCCTTCTGTGAGGCTATTATCTCAAGAAAGGAGGCGGTGGATTGTCTACGGCGACATGGCCCACCGCTGGCGACTTGGGCGGTGGAGGTGCGCATTCCTGCACCTGATGCCACCGTAGTCGAGGGCATGGGTGACTGGACCGGAAAATAGTCCGTCACTCATAGAGAGGCTGACCACGTGACGGCAATTCCCTGAGAGATGCGTCGGAAGATACGGTACCTAAAAAGGTATTCCGCCGGGTTCCCAGGGATGTTATAATACCCAAGACCTTTGACCAGCCCAATATTAAACAAAAAAAGTTAAGAAAAATTCAGTTCAGACAATATATTAGGAGCATCATAAAACTGTAATCGAATAAGTAGCTGCTCATATCCCATTTGTATTATCACCTACAAAACCTGAAATTTTGTAATATCCTTTTCTACAAAGACTACACTATCAAGTGTTTAGCCTTTATAAACTTCTTCACCGGCTTGTTTCAAACATCCATAGTTGAGCGGCGTTGAGCTAGTAAGAACGTTTACATTGCCTCATGAAAGACTTTCTAATTCTTAGGAGATGAGTAGTGTGGATAGCTAGATCGTCCTTATTTCTACTGTTGAAATAATGAATGTTATAAAATTTTTCAAATGTTTTGATTTATTTTTACATATAATATTTTATAGAATATGAATGATTCATTTCTTTGAATTTCTCCGAAAGTAAAACTCTTGAGTCTAGATTATGGATGGTTTGGGCAGCCTATGTTTAGAGAACACAGATGAAAAAAGAACAAAGATTAAAATTCGCCGAGCATCGCAAAAGCAGTGTACCACTTGTAGTAAGTATACTGTTTTTGGGATGCTTAATATTTGTTTTTTTTTTTACAACATTAGCCACTGAGCTAAACCTACTAAACAAATTTTAAATTTCAGGACACCAATGAAGTTTAGCAGCAATGGTGATACCTAAAACCAAAACAAGTCGTGAACTCCATAACGGTCCCACTATTCATTTTAACATTGGTTTCCACTTGTCTCACATTAGGTTTGGTAAATTTGATACATTTTGTTCATATCTTATTAAGAACAACACTATTTGTATTGCATCAACAAACAAGGGTCAGACAGACTGTGCATTGTTCATATCGTCATAATTAATAATTTATACTTTTATCAGTCATTGCATGCGAATAACACAATGTCTAGATAGCTCTCTATATAATAAGCTAACTCATTAATAAATACAAAGAACAAAAGTCTATCCCACAATGTCCAGTTGTAGCCAATGTTCCACAGGGTGGACCCGAACCCCGATCTTTGTGGGACACCGCATGACATGGACGTTCGCACAACGTCCTCTACTCGGTTTGTGTAGAAGATGCTGTGCCGCCGCGCCGCTACCAATAGTCTGCCACTAGTCACCTCAGGTATATACATATGATGCCCCGGGGATATTACTTGCTGCTGAAACTATACACTCGCACGATCTATGTCTTTACGGGTGACGGACTAATCCCCAATTCGGGGGTCCTCGCCTATGCAAAAGTCTACTACTCCATTTTGTACTAAAACTAACAAATATACAGAACATTATTTCAGTTTTATTCCCTTTTTTAATACTTTTATATTTCGAAACGATCGTTAAATTTATGATGCATTTTATGGACTCTATGGCACTTTATTCAGTTTTAATATTTATTTTAACTTATCGTTCAGAAATGCACAAGCAAATCGTAAAAGAGAATTTTGAAATATATCTTTTGAAAACTTTGAAAATATCACCCTTAATAGTTTTAACATCATCCTTCAGATTTTCGTCATTCAATTTTGTTAACTCAGGAAGTGGATTAACGATCCCAGTAAGTTGTTGTTTCCCTGGATGCCGCTACTGGCCATTCCATTAGCTAGTCTTCAGTCGATTTTAACAATACGTAGGGCAAGTAAGAGGTGTAGATAACGCTATTCTTATCTTATCGCCAAACTTCAAATTGAAATTAAACCCTATTTTAAAGATTTAAATAATAATAATTCTTTTTAATAATTTTTAATTTTAATAATTCTTTCATTAGGTTTCATACAAATAATGCGAGTTCCTTGGTTCTTACGCTAGTTACATACTGTGTTGTAGAAACCAGTGTGTTATAGTTAGACAACATAATGGTAAAATTAGGTTAAAGTAAAATTACAAAGAAAAAAAATTGAAATATAAAGTGATAAAAAAAAAGTAACAAATAAATTTCTTTTTGTTTTATTTTCTCGACATATAATAAGACATTAATGAAGATAAACTCTGTTAATGAGTTTAATTTGTTAGTGAATGATATTAAGGCCAAAGATTATGGTCGGTCCAATGCTCGTTCAATGACTTAAAATCAAATCAGAAATACAAAAGGCTTTCACGTAGCAGTTATTCATGGTAATTATTTGCTTGTTTACGTGCATATACGTAAATATTTTGTATTTAATAAATTTTAAATAGGTACTTGATAGTTGCGTATCAATTTATTATTCTAGGTCTTTCTGATTAGTGATTTAATATCAATGAACTACAGAATCATAACCAGATTAAAGTAATATTTTCTATGACGATCCGGCGATCATTTTTGTTAAATATTATGGTCTATAATTGTGTGAATAGTCGGAGATGTTTCTCTATTCCTTTCTCGAGATGATATGGGACAACAACTTTGACACCTCAAAGCAATGTACTCTTTAGAATAAAGAATTGTGATATGAATGAATATGGATAAATGTTACTTGGATTTATATCCTTGAACAATATGTAAGTTTCACATAGATCTTGGCCAACAACTTGCGTGTGGAGGGTTTTGGTGGTGCCCTTGGTATCACCGAGCCTCAATGCATGCATTCACACTCCCTTCATTTTCTTCGCGGTAGGCAGCGGCCTTATAGAGGCCCATGAGCGGCAGCAACACTTACCATCAGGTGTACTGTTTGCTCGTTTGCCACCGTTTGTAATAAAAAAAAAAATAAAAAAACTCCATCTGACGCCGTTCGATCATCAATTGCATTCCCAAGGTGGGATGACGTCAATCAGGCGGCCGTCCATAAAATAACTTTTACAATATGTACTACAAAAGAAGAATACATCACTATGTGATCTTTTTTTTTAATACCTACATATTGGGATTGACTCAATAGTCAAGCTTAAATAATTGAGAGCAGGTTGATGATGATGATAGATTAAGTGTTACAAGAAAACGGAATTTTGCCCAAAAAATATGACTGGTAAGTATTTACTAGTTTCTATTTTGAATATATCGCTCCACAAATAGAATATATAATCATGTCATGTCGTGGTTGGCACTTTGGTAATGGCAGTGCACGCGAAGGCCTCGCAGTCATCGTCGCGCACTTGTCGTGATGATGAGCATCGAATATACTAGAAACCCGGGTCGACGTAATCAATCTCAGCACGTGAGTGTTTTGCTATTATAAATCCTTACTAATATTATAAATTTTTTCTTTGTTTGTTTGTTACGCTTTCACGCTTAAATCACAGAATCCATTTCGACAATTCTTTCACCAATGGAAAGCTATAATATCAGAGAGTAATATAGGCTACATTTTATCCCGATATTCCCACGGGAACAAGAACTGCGCAGGTAAGGAGTTTGAAACTGATGCGAAGCGAGGGCGGTTTGTTAGTATTCTAATATGTTTCAAACTCACTTAAAATGGCAATTACTGTTTTAAGTAGCCCAGGAGAATACTCCTTCATGTTTACTGGTGAACCGTAGAACCACACTGTCGACAGTTATCTGTCTACAGCTGCGGGCCGGTCCGTCCGGGGTAGTACCACGCTCTCGCAGAAAATCGACGTCTGAGTAGTAGCAATTTGTTACTGCGCTTCGTTCGATGAGCGAGAGAGCCGGAAGCCCAACTTTCTGAGGGTGTTTGTGTGTGGAGGGTTTTGGTGGCCTTTGGTATCACCGAGCCTCATTGCACGCATTCACACTGCCTTCAGCATCTTCGCGGTAGGCAGCGGCCTTATAAAGGTCCATGAGCGGCAGCAACACTTACCATCTGGTGTACTGTTTGCTCGTTTGCCACTGCTTGCAATAAAAAAAAAGTCATCATAATCATAGTCGCAGTCCACATACGTCCCACTGTAGGGCTCGGGTCTCCCCCGCAATGGGAGGGAATTTGTCCAACTATACCCTGCTGGTCAGACATGATGGTCGGGTTTTATTTCGAGTTCTCCTTCTCTTGCACAAATATTATGCGCATATTATATCCTTTAGTCGGCTTTTCTGAAATCCACGGAAAGATAGGGAGTGGTGAATTGTATTCTTACTCTGTCACCGCATGGATTTTTAATATTTCCACGGACAAACGGGAGTTGAAGATTCATCGTAATTTTAATTCGTCACTACATTTTGATGTACTTACATCGTTGTTATTAAAGACTGTGTAAAGATAAAAGATTAAAAAGCTTATTTATGTCTTTCAGGTGCTCCTTATAATATATCAGTTATAGGTATACCAGTAAGAACACATGATATACTTCAGTTAACCTTAGACAATAATAAATCTAATTTTGGTGACGTAATTTTATCTTGGAAAGACGTTGATAGATCATCTTCGTACACTTTCACATTTCATTCATTTATTACAGCCGTTAAAACTCCCCTGTTTTTGTTATTCATTAATAATGAAGTATTATGGGCATTAAGGGTTGATTTTGATTAAGGGTTCAACGAAAATTTTGGTTGAATCTTAGTTATGTAATTTGACGAGGTATCGCAAGGAGGAAGACAAGGAAATTATAGCTAGCAAGTAATTAATTTATTTAATTACTAATCGGTTACGAAAACAACCGATCAAATTACTACTCAAAATGGTAGTAAAGGTTAATTTGCTCAATAAATTACTACTATTTTTATTGCGCAAATATTTTTCGCAGTCTGTCAAAAAATCTCGAGCATAGGACATATTTCGTCAAAGAACATCGGCTACTGCCATCCTTTGTAGAAGAGTAGAGATTCATATCTAGATGATTCAAACTCAGTCTCCGTCTAGATAGGCACTAGGTATTACTTAAGATGCCTCCTTGGTCACCTGCGATGCGCGTCTGCGTTATCCTCTACCATGCATGTAAGATTACAAGCTTGTAGGAGAGGATCTTCGCAAACTAACACTTGTCAGCGAAAAGATTTTGCTAACAATGGCTGGTGGTAAATTCATCCCAACTTAATCCGGATGCACCTGTGAGGCTCCTAAATATAGCATTCGTCTATAGTGTTAATGTATAGATTTTTTTTTTATTGCAAATGGTTACAAACGAGCAACCAGTACACCTGATGGTAAGTGTTGCTGCCGCTCATAGACTTTTGCAAGACCGCTGCCTACCGCGAAGATTGTGAAAGGAATGTGAATGCGTGCAATGAGGTTCGGTGATACTAAAGACATCACCAAAACCCACCACATGCTAACACCCCCAGAAAGTCGGACTTCCGGTTCTCTCGCCCACCGAACGAAGCACAGTAATAAATTGTTACTACCTGGACGTCGATTTACTACAAGAACGTGGAACCCCGGACTGACCGGCCCGCGGCTGTAGATAGACAACTGTTAAATATCTCTTAGTCGTCCTTTTGCGATTGCGGGTGACGTGACCGGGGATTAGTCCGTCACCCGCCGAGAGGCTACCGCGTGAGGAAAGACCGACGTCCTCCCCGAGGGGGGACGTCGGTCGATGGAAGGGTACCCCAATAGGGGGTATTCCGTCGGGCCGACCACTGATGTCAAGTAACCCTGCTCCGGTAGTCGGCCCAACGACGAAGGCGACGTGGTTTTCGGGTAGGTTGCGGGAGTTGCGTGCTTAAGCCCCTCTGTCGCCCCGGACGGAGTGGTGCGGAGGCGCGCCGACTGCAGCCCACCCACAAAAAAGAAAAAAAAAGGTCGTCCTTTTGCGATACCCATAAGAAAGGATGGGGGTGGTGAATTGTATTCTTACTCCGTCACCAAACGGACGCTTATTACATATTAAAGTTTATTCTCGATACATTAAGTCGATGATAAAACTATTAGCAACTTAAAATATTCTGAACGAACTGTCTGTCAGTTCCATTCAGTGCCATGTAACTAAGTAGATGCTACAAAATGCCATTTTATCTCCAAGATATGACGTTGACGGATCGCTGTGCCGGGATGCCGACAATATTTTGTCGGATTTTGCGTGTTTCATTTTTATATACTGCTTAATAGTGTATAAATAGAAATTATCTATATTGTGAGTTATAAATTCGATTTCCGTTTAATAGAAATATTTATTTAACAGAGAAATGCAAACGGCAGGAAGATTAAACTATATCTAGCCTCTATATGGGAATAGCAGACCTTAAAGGATAGCGTGACCCTATATTTCTCATCGATAGTCTTTTACTCCACCCATAGGCAAGAAAGGGAACGGTTAAATGTATATTTCTCTGTTACCACACTGAATACTTTTTGAAGTGAAACTTCTTTACGCGCATGAGGGTAATTTTTTTACGGATGAAACGCAATTAGCGTCACGAAGATGTGCAGCGTTTTTGTCGAAGAAGAGGGAGAGAGTGATTGAGAGCGATTGAGACCGATTGAGAGAGAGAGTGAGAAAGGGCGAACATAGCACCAAGCACAGCCATGGGGCGAGAGTAGGGAGCAAGCGAGTAAGAAAAATCGAGAGATATTTTTTTTTAATACTGATAAAAAACACATGGAACCAAAGAAGTTTCACTTTTGACATGCGTACTAAGTACTCACGCTATTTTTGACGTGACAACGTCTAATAAATCGATGAACGCTGGCTGCATGCACGAAAAAGTGTTCCGTTACGCTCATTGTCCCCTTACGCTCATTGCCCCGTTACGCTGATTCAATTTTATTCATAAAAGTATGCAGTCACTTCATCAATGTTTTGTTATGACGTTGTCACGTTAAACTACCGTTCGTAAACCGACTTTACAGACAACCATGTTTGTTTTTTTTTTTGTTATTATACATATGTTATATATGTATAATAACAAAAAAAAAATAATATAAAATTTAATTAACATCAATATTAAGTACCGTTTATTGCTCTTAGATGTGGTGATATCACAGGAGGTCGGAGCACACTGTCGACAATCATCTTTCTACAGCCGCTGGCTGGTTCGTCCGAGGACGCACCATACTCTTGAAGAAAATCGACAGCTAAGTAGGAATTTGTTACTGCATTTCGTTTGATGAGCGAGAGAGCCGTAAGCACAACTTTCTGAGGGTGTTCGCGTGTGGTGGGTTTTGCTTTTTATATTAACGAACCTAGTTGCACGCATTCACACTTCCTTCACAGGCTAGCAAAGTTCCATTAGCGGCAGTATCACTTCCCATCAGGTGTGCTGTTTTTGGGCCGATCACGGAGGATAAGGTACTCGGTTACGGTGGTCGGCCCAACGACGAAGGCGATGTGCTACAGTGGGTTATGGGGCCACGCACCGCCCCTCTGTCGCCCCGGACGGAGCCGGGCGACGAGTTCGCTGACCATAGCTCATCCCAAATCCCATGTGCAGCTTGCTCGTTTAACTCAAACAGCAATAAAAATACCTAGTGTTTAAGGTTTAAATGGTGAATATTGGTTTAATACCATCAAATATTATTTAAACGGTGGTAGTGGTAGGACTAGTGATAGGACCATACTGCCGATAGTTATCTGTCTACAGCCGCGGGCCGGTCCGTCCAGGGTAGTACCATGCTTTCGCAGAAAATCGACGTTTGAGTAGTAGTAGTAGTAGCAATTTGTTACTGCGCTTCGTTTGGTGAGCGAGTGAGCCGGAAGCCCAACTTTCTGAGGGTGTTCGCATGTGGAGGGTTTTGGTGGTGCCTTTGGTATCACCGAGCCTCAATGCACGCATTCACACTCCCTTCACTTTCTTCGCGGTAGGCAGCGGCTTTGTAAAGGTCCATGTGCGGCAGCAACACTTACCATCAGCTGTACTGTTTGCTCGTTTGCCTCTGCTTGCAAGAAAAAAAAACCGTTGTTTCTTGAATCTTGAGTTTCTACCTTAATAAATAGCGATACTCTCAGCAATAACAATCCACATCATCTTAGATCATATATATCCGACTGATGGGTTTGAGCCTCCTTCATAATAGGAGAGAAATTAACCCATTATACCACCCACAATATTAAACACGGAACTAACCCACAACTATATAACACATAATTAATGTAATATAATAATTATTATATGCCATAATCCCTTCAAGTCTCATATAGTGACATTTGTACTAAAGATACGACGTTCTCATTAATATTAATCACTTTACAACGAACGTCAGTCACATAACGATGACATTGCATACGTATGAGAAATTATTTGTTTCTTAATCTTAATAGTATTAAAGTATTATTAATTTCATTTGATGTTATGTTAGTATTTGATAAATTATTATATTAAGTTCTATATTGATATTATACTTCTCTTGGGGCGTCAGGGAAAAATGATGATAGTCTTAGAATAATAACGTATAGAAGGTAAGTCCACGCATAAAAAATGAAGCATTTAATTTGGAGCTTCACAACACAAGGTCACACGTACATACGTAACTCTTAAACAATAAATAGGTAATTATGACGGTTCATGTATTCAAATGATGTCACAACACATTTGAAAAACATAAAAAGTGTAATTAATATTACTTTTAAAAATATTCTGACGATATATGTTAATAAAAACAATATTTAATTTTTTAATTTGTATAGTGGTCTGCGTGTGTGTGTATATCCTGCGTGTTTCTATAAACCGCGAATATATATAGGATAACGCGAAAAATATATTTTTTTTTAAGATTTTTATCTTGTTACGCCAAAGAAGTATAAATTTTTACGTGCGTACATAAATACACATACATTTTTTTTTGTGATATAAAATAGTATTAAGGTTATTATGAATTTCACACCATGTTCTGTGTGGTGATAGAGTAAGAATACAATTATTCACCACCTCTGTTGCCCGTGGATATTCCAAAAGAAGACTGCGGAGGAGGTTTGAATCCAGCAGCATTTTCATCACAGCTCATACGTGTCCCACTACTGGGCTCAAGCGTCCTCCATATTGGGAAAGCAATTTACCTACTATACTACGCTGGTCAGGCGGGTTGGTACAGAGTTTCATTTCAAGCTTTGTGTAGTATAAAAAAGAAATCATCCATGTTAAAAGTACAGGTCCAATACACTTGTAAATTTTCTTACCTAACATTTCTATATGAAATTGCTAAAATTTATGTCGATTTTTAGATAAAAAAATACCACTTTATTTATACTCGCATGACTTTCTTACTTAGCTTCTTTTTATGATATCCTTGAGAAAAATCCTTAGCGTGTCACTTCAAATCAAGATTAATTGAATGTGAGTAGCTGCTTTAATATATAAATACCATATTAATCTCAAAAGCGTTTATTATATCTACTCTCTTTGAAATGTAATTTTTAGTGGGGGATATTAATAAAATTCACATCGCTGGTTAGCGAGAATATAAAATTGAATATTGTATGCCAAATGATGCCATATGCTGTGTGGTAGCGGCTTCGAATACTACCAATCCTTGCTTTGCTCGTGGGTGTCATAAAAGACGACTAAGAGCCCTAGATTGACCCGGACCAACTCCATCTGGTACCATTTGGGTCAACGATTACATTCCCAAGGAGGGTTGACGTCAGGCAGGCGGCCGGTCATAAAAGTCATTGCCGAAACTTTTTGCAATATGTCAAAACAGATGACATATTGCGTCGACCCCAAGTAATTGGGATAAGAGCAAGATGATGATGATGTATGCCAAATGATCCTTAATATCTAAAATCGAATTGATATTTTATCGTGAATTGAGGCATTTTCCATTAATCAGTATAGTCAACCTCAATAAATTATTTAAATATTATGGTATGCACTAAAACATTTATAAAAACAACTTAAATACGCCCTTCTCTAAAATTAGTAATTTTTATTTGTGTTTCTATTCTAGCAAAGCAGCGACATGTTCTCTTAAATAACTAACTTATTCAACTGATTATAATAAAAATTGTTCTACTTTTTTTTTGGGTGAGTTGCGGTCGGTGCGCTCCTCGCACCACTCCGTCCGGGGCAACAGAGGGGCGTAAGCACGCAACTCCCATAACCCACCCACGATGCACGTCGCCTTCGTCGTTGGGCCGACCACTGGAGCAGGGTTAGGTACTTGAAAATTGTCCTACCGCCCTATGCTGTTTAGACAAGTTAGTGATGGGTTTTTTTAATATTTATTTTAATTTTTGTGCATAATGATAATCATATACTTAAGTAGACTTAAGTATAGAAAGGATGGTGAAATCATTACATCAATTAATTACGCAAAGAAATCAAGCATCATAACTCTCAGATTTTTCTTGCCGAATCATTCCTATTGTAGTCCCATTCCAATGCATATATTAGATTTGCCAGGTTTATATAATAATGAAGATTATAAAGTGATTTCAATACGTAGCAAGATCAAATACAGTCCAAAAGAAGAATACAATATTATTTTACCACATATAATCATTTTACTTTTGTACTGGCAATAAATTTGTATCAAAATTGTGAACCAAAACTTAATAACTAATTCTATAGCGGGTAGATATAAATTTTTGTAATAACGATGACTTTTTGGACGTGAAACATCTTAGTCCTCCGCCGATCATGAGGCTGAAAAGTATTCGAAACTTCGGACAATCAAAAATCAAATACAAAGGTGACAAAATACATAAAAATACTTTCCTTTCAAATGTGTAATACTCGCGTATATATCAGAAATCATTAGTGTAATAATTACCATAAATTTAGTGTTTAATATTAACCGAAAACAGTGTAATTTTTATATAGCATGATTCTCTTGTTCTAATTACCAATAAGTTGGTATTAAAATGTGAGTTTTAATTGTATAATTAATACTGTAGCGGTTAGATGGAAAACTCTATAGAAACGATAACTAATTGGACGTGGAATGCCTTCCCGTGACTATAAATGCTGAACCGTGTCTAACATTTGCCAAGCTATAATCAAATACAAACGTAAAAGAAATCGTAAAATAGTTTTGTCTTATAGACTCAAAGGAATTAACAGTTATTTCTTAATCAAAGAAATGTTTTATTCAGCATACAGTTGTCGCTCTTAATATAATTTTTGGTTACAAGGACAGCAAAGCAGATACCTAAATTAATTAGCTAATGTACCACGATTCGAAAAAAAAAATTAAGAGAATTTTTTAAGTGACAAGTACCAATTCATTAAAATTACTTTATGCTAACTTCATTTTGTCACTAATAAGTTCTCGTAGTCTCCACTTATTTTCCATAAAAAAAGTTTAATTATTCGTGGAGAGACACTTGCTGTGAATATTAATAGACTAAGACTGTTTTATAAGGAGCCAACAGTATTATATTGCAGGCGGCCAATTTTCGACGAAGCGGAATGTAGTTAGCCGGGAATCGTCGCTACAATCCACTTTGTTGGTGATTTTCTTGAAATAGTGACGTTGTTCAGTTTGATATACTGTCACTATAAATGTGTTTATTGTCGAAGAATTTTGATGTTATTTCGTAACTAAATATTTACTTCTAAATTATCTAGTTTTGTGTGAAGTATCTGACATTCAAAGGTTTTTAACCGAGTTCAAAAAAAGGTTTTCAATTCGTCGAATCTTTTTTGTTTTATTTATATTTTTTATGTTCACCGATTTTTCGAAGATGCATGTACCGATATGGAAAATTCTTTTTTTTTGTTCAATAGGGTATACTTGCCAAGCGGTCCCATGATCATTCGATCGGGATCTGATGATCAGATATATATCACTAAAAAGCGAAAAAACCTTTTAATGTTGGTCAAAAGTGATCATATTCTTTTTTGGGGTGGGTTGCGGTCGGCGCGCTCTTCGCACCACTCCGTCCGGGGCGATAGAGGGGCGTAAGAGTTTTTGGCGGGAATCTGAAGTGTCATGTGGTGTTCTTGTATTATATTCAATTTCTTAGTGTTTTAACGTGTTATGTTAAATAATCTTGATGGCATTTTATGTAATATATAGCGACAGAACCGCTGAGGTGTAGTGAATATGATATAAAACTGCTATACATACCTTTGTATTTCCACCAAAATTCTCAGAAGATACCCTTAACAGTGGCCATTACACTGTTGAGGGCGACACTTTGACTTACTGACAGACCATTACTGACATGAAGACACTGAGAACTTGAAAAGATAATTATAACTCGACACTGGCAAAAATGGTTCGTATTTGTAGCTGATTGCCAAGACAAAAAAGAAGAAGAAGAAGAGGGGCGTAAGCATGCACACCCACAACCCACTCACGATGCACGTTGCCTTCATCGTTGGGCCGACCACCGGAGCACGGTTACTTGTTATCAGTAGTCGGCCCGACGGAATACCCCCTATTTGGGGTACACCACGTTTCTAGTGTTATTAACAACTTCGTTGTTAATAACACTAGAAACGTGAATTTTTAGTAATCTAGCAGGCCTTGTATACATATTATGTATTTAAAATTTCATTAAATTTGAACTAATAGTTTAAGAATTATATCATCATCTTGCTCTTATCCCAATTACTTGGGGTCGACGCAATATGTCATCTGTTTTGACATATTGCAAAAAGTTTCGGCAATGACTTTTATGACCGGCCGCCTGCCTGACGTCAACCCTCCTTGGGAATGTAATCGTTGACCCAAATGGTACCAGATGGAGTTGGTCCGGGTCAATCTAGGGCTCTTAGTCGTCTTTTACGACACCCACGAGCAAAGCAAGGGTTGGTAGTATTCGAAGCCGCTACCACACAGCAAGTTTAAGAATTATAACTAGTCAAAATTTCGTAATTTTGTCACTCACTGACTGACTGACCGATCATCAATATTAAAGTGGTACTTCTAGCAGACATAGAAGCTTCAAATTTAGAATACAATTGGTGTTTAGCGTATAAATGAAGGAAAAATTATGAAACATTATAGTTTTCATCCAGTTTCCGAGATACACTAACTGTATATATAATTTTGTAAACTCGTATAAATATATAGGATTACAAAGTTACATTTACAGTTAATAGATGTAACTTTGTAAAAAATAAGAATACATTTGTCGCCATCATTGCTTCTCTATGGGAATCGTAACAACCGGCTTAAGACTGCGCAGATGACGTAGTGGTTAAGATACCAACGTACCATGTTAGTGTCGCGGATTCGAATCCCATGCAAGACGACACCTTGTACGATCCACAAATTGTTGTTCTGAGTCTGAATGTAATTTGTGTCGGTTAATTATATGTTCTTTCCGTGTGGTGGCAAAGTAAGAATACAATTCACCACTCTCTATCTTGCCCGTAGATGTCGTATAAGATGACTATGTGATATAATATGCACAAGCCATCTGTGCAAGAGAAGGAAAACTCGAAATGAAACGCTATATCAACATGTCTGACCAGCATGGTATAGTGGGTTAAATTCCCTCCCATTGTGGCGGAGGCCCATGCTCAACAGTGGGACATATGAGGGACGCGATGATGATGCGATGTTGAATTATATGTTTGTAAAGTCCCCCACAATATAAGGATTATTACTCCCTTAGTGCAAGACGTTGTCATTTAAAAAAAAGATACAACAGGAAGGAGAGTGGGCAGCAGCTCTCGCCGGGGAAATGTATGATATCTCACTGCGAAACCAACCCGCCTACCAAACGTGGCGACTACGTCATTATTCTTCATAAGGCGTAGAAAAATGAGTTCTAGTCATGGCAACTCTGTTACCCTTGAGCGTCTTTGGATGCAGGTGCCACAGTACCGCACTTTATAGTGATGCATGAGGGGGGTTCTATGTTCTACAATGGACGGTGATAGGTTGAATGATGATTGGCATAATAGGTGTAGACAGATACCTAGATCTAATTATGTTCAAAGATAACTTGTAAAATGGTCAATCAACTTAATGAAAAAGCAAGAGTAGGACGTGTCTTGTGAAATTGTACCAAAATCTCCCAAAGTATTAAGCAAACTAAATTGCCTCAAATTTATCTGAAAGAAAGAACGCCATCATTAGGCTCGATTGCCATCAAAGCGGAGAGAAGACTAGAGGAGATATGTTTCGAAAAACCAATCAAATTTCTTTATTTCCACATCTCCCCGCTTAGTTTAGGTAGAATTGACTTAAGCGGAAAGGAGTAATGTCTCATTTTTCAGAGAGTGTGCTCTAAGAAAATCCTTTGTTGGTATTCAAGAAGTAGAAGGTACTGGTAAGGCAAATGAGTAGGTCTATCTACAAAAAGAAATGAGATACCATCAAAAACAAGACTTGTGAAAAAAGCCAAGCCTCGCAACTGAGTTCTTTTACCATAAAAATTTGTGAGATCCATGTTATACCAAGTTGGTTAACTCATTCGGTCCCTGCTTAAGGGACCTTTCGTCACAAGTTATTACGTAAATAGCTAACCTAACAACTTCTTATAGTGACTATATCAATATTAAAGATCTTTTTTGTTTAAAATAAATAGATTGACTTGGCAATCGTACTATGTTTAGTACAATTTAATATAATATTTATTACTTGTGAGGTGTGTTTTCATGCGATTGCCAAGTCATTCTGTTTATTTAAAACATAAAAGATATTTAATATTGATATAGTCACTATAAGAAGTTGTTAGGTTAGCTATTTACATAACTTGTGAAGAAAGGTCCCTTAAGCAGGGACCGAATGAGTTAACCGACTTGGTATAACATGGATCTCACAAATTTTTATGGTAAAAGAACTCAGTTGCGAGGCTTGGCATTTTTTACAAGTCTTGTTTTTGATGGTATGTTATACTTACAAACACACTTTTTTATACTTTTGAACAAATAAACTTCTGTTGGGTAAGCTGGTACCTTTTTTATTATTAGGTTATACATTTCAGTGCAATGGAATAGATGTTAACCTACTATACTACACTAGTCGGCTAGGTATAGGATTTATTTTATGCCTAGCTTTTCATATAGTATAATATATAAGCAATACTCCACACTAAAGAAGTAATCCACGCACTTTTTTTAAAGACAACATAATATTTGTATTTACAAGCCCTAAGAAAATAATCTTTGTATTGTGGGTGCCGTGTGGTGACCAGTGGCGGCTGTACCTTAAGTGCGCTCGTGCACTGAACCACCAAATCAAAAGTAATGAAAATTACGAAATATTACTTCTTCTTTATTTTTAAATGACCATATTAATATTTATTCTTTGAACATACAAAAACATATAACAAATAACATTTCAAATTATGACGAAACAATTTAAGCGCTTTACTAAACTATAAAAACTTATTTTCCCTGTAAAAAAACTCGTGCGTTTAGGCAAGCGCACGGGGACTGCCCATACAACTGTATTAGTTATGAATTAAAACCCCTGGCGCGTGAGACAGAATATAGTTCATAGAAATATACTGAAAAATGAGTCTGTACCCGTACGGCGCACGGCCAAACCGAATATTGCCGAGAGAACTCGACTTTCGACGAAATTCGCCGATGACGTCTCGTTGAGTACAGTAAGTAGATATTCAAATTCAAATTATTTTATTATGCATAAACCCTGAGAGGGCACTTACATATTGTCAGGTTTACAATTTCCAAAAAAAATATACTACCACCGGATCGGAACGCGACCGCTACTGAGAAGATCCGGCAAGAAACTCAGCGGGCTTGACATTATTTTTAATTTTTTTTTTCTTCTTACTAGTTATACAATTGTGTATATGTTTTGTAAGAACAAGCTCCAGTGTGATGCCCTTCGAACCGCAAGACACTTAATATAATTTAAACGATTATGGCTGGACCAGATCCCACAAGCGGCACCCGATCACGAGTTAACTACTAGAGCAGCCATCACTCCCCTCAACCACTATGGAGGGAAGGGAGAGACCCGCTCCACGCAGCTACCGCAAGTAGATCCTTATGTGAGCATGACCAACACCACAATATGTTACAAACGCTGAAAATACAAAAATTCGTTAGGCAAAACACGCTATACTTTACAATAAAAGTTAAAAGTACATTTACAAACAGTATATTTAAAATAACAAGGAAATTGCTGAATGAGGAGCTGCTCACAACCAATCTGTATTATCATCTACATAATCCGAGATTTTATAATAAGCTTTTTTACAAAGTCTATTCTTGATGGCTTTTTTAAACTTTTTCATAGGCAGGTCTCGGATATCTTTAGGTAATCTATTGTAAAAGCGTATACATTGCCCCATGAATGATTTGTTAACTTTTTGGAGACGAGTAGTGTGTACAACTAATCTGTCCTTATTACGAGTATTCATTTCATGAATGTCACAATATCTCTTAAAGTTAGCGATATTTTTTTTGACTTATAATATATTTTCGTATATATATTGTGATACAGCAGTTAGAATATTTATTTCTTTGAATTTCTCCCGAAGTGAGATTCTTGGGCCTAGATTATAAATTGCACGGACAGCGCTTTTTTGGAGAACAAAGATTCTATTAAAGTCCGCGGAGCATCCCCACAGTAATATACCGTAAGACATAAGACTATGGAAATAAGCGAAATAAACCATTCTAGCTGTTTCAGTATCTGTTAACATTCTTATTTTTTTTACTGCATAAGCCGCTGAGCTAAGCCTACTCGACAACTTTTCAATATGAGGTCCCCACTGAAGTTTAGCATCTATGGTGATACCTAAAAAGACTGTTGACTCCACAAGGTCTAGAGCCACACTATTCATTTGGACATTGGTTTCTACTTGCCTCACATTAGGAGTAGTAAATTTGATACATTTAGTTTTTTTCTCATTGAGAACCAAATTATTAGTGTTAAACCAATGAACAACGTTAGACAGTGTGTTGAGTCATCCAACTCAACTTGGCTGGACCAAGGCGGGGGCGTCGCGGTGAGGGGGCGCCAACAGCTGTTCGCCGCGCGCCGCGTCGACCAAAAGAACATTAAGCTTACATACATTGTAACGCGTTCGTTACATCGATCACGTATAAACGCCTATTTATGCTAGCGTATACCTCCTATTTTAGCGAACTATAGTAGTAGTCTGCAATGAAGTATTCTAAGCACCACCTTAGAATTATAATAGGTTTAGCAAATTTGGAGGCTGAAGAGATAGTCACATGATGGATACAGATGAAACGCCTTAGTAGCCTTAGATGGAATGGCCTTAGTTCCGTTAGCCAAAGATCCTGCATACCCGACTCCTTCACATCCTTTTCTTATTGGACGATCATAAACATGGTACTACATCCATAGACATACAATCTCATCGTGATCAGCCAACAACACCATCGAATACAAGGGTTTGCCACCCTTATCATGGCTTCTTGGACACATCGTTTACGTGCTGCATAATGGTGACCAGATGACAAGAATCGGCAATCATTCGTCGTGCCTATAACAAACTTTGCCCTCTTTCAGTCACTACTCTTGAAGATACTTCAACGGGGGGAGTATGTTGAGTCATCCAACTCAACTTGGCTGGACCAAGGCGGGGGCGTCGCGGTGAGGGGGCGCCAACAGCTGTTCGCCGCGCGCCGCGTCGACCAAAAGAACATTAAGCTTACATACATTGTAACGCGCGCGCATATTACACATTTACTTTTCTTTCTACATTCCATAATACTTGCCGTAGTTGCGACAATCATTGTTAACCGTTCAATAGATTCTTTTAAATTATATTTATATACAGTCCACGGCTTTTATTCCGCCTACCAGCTAAGGAATCACCCCAATACAGTGCATTGTTCACATCGTCATAATTCAACATTTGTCTTTTAATTTTAAATAACAAAGAAGTGTCATCTGCGAACAACACAATGTCCAGATTGTCCCCTATATGGTAGGGTAGGTCATTAATATATACAAGAAACAGAAATGGCCCCAGAATGGACCCTTGTGGAATGCCCATTTTTATAATAGAACCAGATGATCGTGCACAATTAACATCAACCCTCTGGATTCTGTTGCTTAAATAAGAAGTTACAAGTTCAAGAGCGTTATTCCTGATCCCATAGTGGTATAGTTTTCTGATGAGTGTTTCATGTTGTACACAATCAAATGCCTTGGATAAATCACAGAAAACACCTAAGGCCTCATGTGATTCCTCCTAGGCTGCAAAAATATTTTTCAATAACTCTACGCCCGCATCAGTAGTAGAGCAATTCTTAGTAAAGCCAATTTGATTTTTTGTGAAAAATACCATGTCTCTTAAAATGAATCAACATCTGATTAAGCTTAATTTTTTCGAATACTTTACTGAGTGTTGGTAGTATGGAAATAGGACGAAAATTATTAATATCTGGCATACTACCAGATTTAAATAAAGGAATTACTCTACTAATTTTCATGAGATCAGGAAACACACCCTGAGCAACACAACCATTAAATACAAATGCCAGATGGGGAGCAATAACAGGTATTATAAAATCAATAGTCTTTACTGATAAACCCCATAAATCTGCTGTTTTCTTAATATTAAGATTTTTAAAAGACTTTAAAATATCATCCACACCTACATCTGAAAATTCAAAGGAAGTGTCACATTTTACAATGCTTTGTTTTAGGAGCGATTCAGCCAAAATAGGGCACGACGCTAAGGATTTTGTTGTTAATACAGGCACATTTGTAAAATAGTTTTCAAATTCATGTGCCACTTCTTTATTTACTGTCACATTTTTATCACCAATCTTTAAATTAAAGTCCTTCTTCTGCACAGTGTTCCTACCGGTTTCACTATTAATCACTGTCCAAGTCATTTTAATTATATCACTAGATTCTTTAATTTTCCTCCTTAAATAAATGGATTTAGCACTAGAACAGGCACGTTTGAAAATTTTTGAGTAATTTTTAACATACTCTAAAAATACTGGGTTATGGTTATGAGATTTTTCACTGTAAAGATTATAACCTTCTACTCTTGTAGATACCACAAGTAGCCCATTCACTAAAACCAGCAGGCACTCCAAATGTTAATGTTTTTGGTTTAAAAATTTTACTAAATTCGGTATTGATTGTGTGAAATAAAGATGTATATAGCTCATTAGGACTGTCATGAATAGGCAACAGCGGTACCTTCATACTCAGTTTATCTTTAAACTGCTCTAAGCGGCTAGCAGTCATGGGAACAAAGCTAATACTTTCTCGTTGAACCCTACTAGTTCTAGAAAATACAACAAATTGACCACAATGATCCGATTCTAGAGCACTCAGAATAGAGTGAGCAATGGGTTTAACAGTTGTAAATACATTATCAATACAAGTTGCACTCCCAGATGTTATCCTAGTAGGCTCCAAGAAGACATTATATAAATCATATGATTTCATAAGAGTTATAAATTTTTGTGTGATGTTGTTGTGGTCTAATAAATTAATATTAAAATCGCCGCAGATAATAACTGTTTTATTAGAGGTAGAGATTTTGAACAAAATATCCTCAATATATCTTTCAAAATTATCATATGGTGAACATGGAGGTCTGTATACGCATACAATTATGAACTGCTCCGACTCAATACAAGCAATTTATATAACACATTCAATAGAGAGTCTCACAATATCATTTCTTTCTTTAAATTTAACCATCTTATTTAAAATTATCAAATATGGTTTGGTAACATTATTTTTTTTTTATTTTGGTCATAGTTTCATTTTATACTGCGTATACAGTGTGTGGTGTTAGTGAAAATGAGCATAAATATAAAGTTGATATAAATTGGCGGGACTTTTGAATTGACTCTTGAACGGGAATTGGTGAGCAAGTAAAGTGCACCACCACTTTGACGACCCACCAGCCGCCACTGGTGGTGACACAGTAAGAATACAATTCACCACTCCACCTATCTTGCCTGTGGGTGTCGTAAAAGACGACTATGGGATAAAACAAGCATGTAACATATGTGCAAGAGAAGGAAAACTAGAAACAAAATCCTATTGTAAAACGTCTGACCAGCGTGGTATAGTAGGTCAATTCCCCTCCCTTTATGGAGGAGGCCTTTTTTGTTGATTTGGGGATGGGTTACGGTCGGCGCACTCCTCGCACCACTCCGTCCGGGGTGACAGAGGGGCGCAAGCACGCACACCTGTAACCCACTCGCGTCACGTCACCTTCGTCGTTGGGCCGACCACTTTTTTTTTTTTTTTTGTTCACGCTGTGGAAATGCATTTACGCACAGTCCCCCGCCAGTGGGCGGGGGTTGTGTGGGACTCACCGGCCACGTCCGCAGCCGGAATACCCACTAAAACCACAGCGGCCCCTTCCGCGCTTTTACGGGGTGCCGGAGAGATCGTCTGATGACATTCAATCCCCGGCACCCCAACGCATGGCCGTCTGGCCACGTCCTGTCGTCATTATTTAGGGCGGTGGGAGTAGGTGCGCATATTGTCGCCTCCTCCTCCCGGGTCGCCGGCGACGGAGCGAGTCAGCAGAGGCGCTTGCCTCGCGTTCTCGCTCCGCCGCTTCCTTCCTGGATATGACGGCCTCGCAAAATGAGGCCATCGACGACCAGCACCTGTCGCTGCCGAGCATCTTTGTGATAACGGTCGGCAGCGACAGGTCCGCTCCGAGAACCGCCGACAGGTCGTGGCGCTGAGGCCCCCAGGCGGGGCATACTTCCAATATGTGACGCGCATCATCAGTTGGCGCGCCACACTCATGACATCCGGGGGCCTCTTCTCTTCTAATCATATGCAGGTACTTACCGAAGACCCCGTGTCCGGTAAGCACCTGCGCCATCCTAAATGTTAGGTTGCCGTGCTTCCTTGTGAGCCAGCGGTGGAGATGCGGCGCAACCGCCTCCACAGTCCCCCGCCCTGCTACGGGGGACTCAAGGTCTGCCCTCCACCGCCGGATAACCTCCCTCCGGGCCACTTCTTGCGCTCTGCCCAGTCTCCTTGCAGAGACTTGCTCGCCGTTGGCCCGCGCTGTGGCACGGAGCTGGTAAACTTCCGCCAACGCCTCAGCCACAAGCGGCCAAGGCGGGTCGCCTGCCAATAGCGTCGCTGCAGTCCAAGACACCGTACGGTAACCCCTGATAGTCCTCACCGCCATGATTCTCTGCGCTCGGCGCAGGAGGGCCTTGTTGCGGGCGGTGAGGGACTCCGACCAGATAGGGGCACCATACAATGCCATGGACCGCAGGATTCCAGCGTAGAGACGCCGACAGGACGACCCAGGACCGCCAGTGTTTGGCAGAAGCCTTCCCAGCGCCGCGGCTGACTTGGTGAGCCTAGGGACGAGCTGGGCAAAGTGTGGCCCGAAATTCCATTTACTATCAAGGTGCAGGCCTAGATA
The DNA here is from genome assembly GCA_032191425.1 of Lymantria dispar. NCBI lineage: Eukaryota > Metazoa > Arthropoda > Insecta > Lepidoptera > Erebidae > Lymantria > Lymantria dispar. The sequence continues at coordinate 1,284,538 of CM063442.1, forward strand.
TTTCATCTGGGCCCGCACCGGCACGGCAACCCCAGACACACTGATATGTGCTCCTCGGGGGGGACCTCGACGTGGGCCATGAAATAGGAGGGCCTCAGTTTTATCTAACGAGACCCTCAGACCCAGCATGCCAATCCGGTCTACGACGAGTGCTACTCCTTCCTGTGCCAACCGGGCAGCCCCCTGAAAGTCAGCCCTCTTCACCGTGATGAGGGTGTCATCTGCGTAGCAAATAACCCCCATCCCGGGAAGGAGCCGACCCCGCAGGAGCCAGTCGAACCCAACGTTCCACAGGACCGGACCAAGGACCGAGCCCTGTGGAACGCCGCATTCCACCCGATGGCGATGTATGCACCCGTCACCCCCCTCCCAGAGCACGTGCCTTCCCTCGAGGTACGCCGGCAACAGCCTCCGGAGGTACGGAGGCACTCCATGATACCGGAGCGCCTCCCTCAACGTCTCGTGTGGGAGACTGTTGAAGGCGTTCTTTATGTCGAGTGAAACTGCCAGGAGGACCTCCTTTTTGGCCACTGCTTCGGTGGCCAAGGACTTCAGGGCGGCCAGCGCGTCAATTGTTGAACGGCCGCCTCTGAATCCGTATTGTCTCTCTGACAGTCCCGGCCCGACTTCCTCGAGGTGCTGGACGAGACGATCCGCCAACACTTTTTCTAACAATTTAGCCGTCTCATCCAGCAGCACCAGTGGCCTGTATGCGGAAGGAGAATCGACTGGACGACCCTCCTTCGGTAGCAGACATAATTTGCCGCACTTCCATTGCTCCGGGAACTGCCCGGACCTCAAACACGCGTTGAGCAGCTCCCGGAGCTGACCCTCAAGATACTCTGCGGCGACACCGAGGATGAGTCCCGGGACGCCGTCTGGACCAGGCGCCTTCCTCTTCCCGCGAAGACGGGAGAGAGCCGCTTTCATTTCAGAGTCGGTGATGGGTGGAATTGGAGTATCCACTTCCACCACCGACCGAGGAGCCATTCTAGGAGGAACGTGTCCCATTGAACGCGGGAACAGTTCCCCCATTAGCCTCGACAAGAAGCCCGGTTCCATCGATTCGATGATGGGGGCGCCACAGGTGCGGACCTTGTTCCGCGCTCGCTGGTATGTGCGCCCCCATGGATCCCTGTCGAGGCCTGCAAGCAGCTCCTCGCGAGCCCTCTCCTTCGCCTGGCTGATGGCCAGCTGCAATGTCTTCTTCTTTGTTTTATACTCAGTCCGCAGCTGACCCTCAAGGACGTCATCCCGGTTACCTCTTTGACGATAGTTGGGCCGACCACTGGAGCAGGGTGACTTGACGTCAGTGGTCAGCCCAACGGCTCTCCACAGGCGCCCGGACTAAATCCCCGGTCCGGTCACCCGCAGCCTCTGCTAGGGCGGCAGATACTCGCGCCTGCGCCGCCCCAATCGCCGGCGGAGGACCGTGTCCGCGTGGAATCTTTCCTCTCGCACACGGTCCTCTGCTTCCTTCCGCGAGCTGACAGCCTCGTAGAAGGCGGCAACGGTGTCACAGTTCCTGGCGCTGGCGACCATCTCCCTTTTTTTTTTTTTTTTTTTTTTATTGCAAACGGTGGCAAACGAGCAAACAGTACACCTGATGGTAAGTGTTGCTGCCGCTCATGGACCTTTACAAGGCCGTTGCCTACCGCGAAGAAAGCGAAGGGAGTGTGAATGCGTGCATTGAGGCTCGGTGATACCAAGGGCACCACCAAAACCCTTCACACGCAACCACCCTCAGAAAGTTGGGCTTCCGGCTCTCTCGCTCACCGAACGAAGCGCAGTAACAAATCGCTACTAGTCAGACGTCGATTTTCTGCGAGAGTGTGGTACTACCTCGGACGGACCGACCCGCGGCTGTAGACAGATAACTGTCGACAGTGTGGTCCTACCACTCCACAAGCGAAGCATCCATGCCCCGTCAACACCTTCACCAGTTGGAAGGAAAGCACTTCGTGTCGCCGCTCCAGTAACTGCATCAGCATCGGCTAGAAAGCCTCGACGGTCCTCACACTGAACCGAGGCCTCTCCAGCCGGATTGCCGGACGGGCAATGACTTCTCGGCGGGCGTCGACGCGCCAGGCGGTGAGCTCCCTCAATGAAACCACACCGCCACCGCTCGCATCCCTGTCACCCGCCGATACAATCCGGCGAGCATTGCCGCCTCCGGGTCCCACGGGAGAGTTTCAGCCAACAGGCATGCTGCCTCATGAAGGAGGCCTGAGCCCAACAGTAGGATATTCATAGGTTGAGAAGAATGAATGAACTGTGGGTGACTTTCCGTGTGATGCAGAAGTAAGAATACAGTTCACTGTCCCTCTTTTAACAATGGGTGACGTAAAAGACGACTAAGGGACATGTTATGCAGAAAATATCTATGTAAGAGAAGGCAAACTTGACATAAAACATGCTAACACGTTTGAGTAGCGCGTAATATTAGGTCAATTTTCCTTCCATAGTAGAGAATGCCCAAGCCCAACAGTGGGACTTATTTGGGCTGAGATGATGATGACGATTATGGGGTACTGTGGAAACATAATTTAACCGATACAAATTATATCCAGACTCCGAACAATGTGTTGTTCTACGTGGGATTCGAACCCGCGACATGATGCCATAGGTTGGTATCTTAACCACTACGCAACCTGTGCAGTCATTTTTAAGTATTGCGGTAGACTATACAAACCAAAGACCACAAATTACACCCAGACACAGAACAATTTGTAAATCCCAAAAAAGTACCGTCTCGCCCGGGTATCGAACCCGTGACATTAAGTATAGGACGTCGGTGTCTTAACCATTACACAATTTATGTCATCTCTCTTACGATTCTCACAAAACAGGAAGGAGTAGATACATTGTATTTTAATCTGTCAGCCCATCACAATACGGATCAATATCATATACGGTAATTTAAATAAATATCTCTTCAATGTAACGCAATGAAATACCGCCAACACAAATGACACGTACTAAGAAAATCCATTAGGATAAAACACATTCGTGTTAAAAAAAAACAAGAAAAATTAGCTAACACTCAAAAAATAAATGCAAGCTTAAATTTACCGCGACGGCATCTCAAGAAAACCTTACTTTTCACCTTAGTCTATGGTACAAGGTTTACGACGTAGCGTTTAAAATATATATTCAACTAGCAACCCGCCCTCGCTTCGCTTCGGTTATAGGTTATAGTCGTTTTACCCGCGTAGTTCCCGTTCCCGTGGGAATACCGGGATAAAATATAGCCTAGTTTACGCCCTGATATTATAGCTTTCCATTGGTGAAAGAATTTTTGAAATCGATGCAGCCGTTTTGAAGATTACCCGGCACAAACAGACAGACAGACAGACAAAAAAAAAAAAAAATTTTTTAATTGCTATTTTAGGCATAGGTGTCGTGCAAATAACCGTGTGAGCATGAAAAAAGCCTATTATTTTGACATTACAAACAGACACTCCAATTTTATTTATTGGTATAGAAGACTAGCTGACACAACAGACGCTGGGCTGTTCAAATAAAAAAAAAAAAAAAAAGGAATTGTCTTTGAAATCATGGCAGCGTCACCTACCAGTTCAAATATTATTTGAAGTCGATTTCGAACGTAATTGAACACACAAACAAGTTACCAAAATCGGTCCAGCCGTTTAGAAGGAGTTCAATTACAAACACACAAATAGAATATTTATGTACCTACCTATTAAATAAAATGATAACAAAAAGACACATTGTAACCTAAACCCAATTTGAACCTAAATTATTATGTATTAGGAAATTCAAATACGTAATAATTAAAAACTATAGGGAGAAATATGTTCGCAGTGGCGGACTAACCGGGGGGCCGAAGGGGCGGACCGCAGTCTTGGGAGGCCCCCAAATGCCTCCGCGTTCCCCTGATCAAGTCATAAACAAGACTTTAAAAATGTGCTTAGTACCTTCATAAGTTCATCAAGATCAAAACACTACAGCCATCTAGACTTTTTACGCGGTATTAATATTTTTTTAACTTTGCTGAACGCGTCTAATACGCTGTTGGAATCCCCGTCTTTGTAGCGGATCTGCCACAGGAATCCCTGAATGAATGAAGTGCGGTCTCCCGTACTTTGCAGTGTGCTCTTTCAGAAACTCGGGTTCAAATTGCGATTTATCCACTACAAGAAAATATGACCGCTTTTAAACAAAAAAAAACATGAAAAATCGAAGACATTTTTTTTCATGTTTTTTTTTTTCTGTTAGAACGCCGAATGACTCCCTCTTTTTTTTTCAACTATGAGTGCACTAAATAGTTGTAGTTGAACGATGAATTTTTTAAATTTGTAAAAATCAATGTTTTTACTCCAGAATGGCGATTTTCACCCCTTAAGTGGTGAACGAAATTTCACGTTTTGCGTAAATAGAAAAAATCGGATCTTCACGATAATTGGTATTTCGGGGTTTTTTAGGTCACTGATTACGATTCTGCCATTAAAATTTGAATATTCAAGATGGCGGATCCAAAATGGCTGACCAGCAATCTAAAATCTTATTTGAATTCAATGAAATTGAGCACTCAGGGGTTTTCGAGGTCGACAATTACGATACTGCCCTCAAAATTTGAAAATTCAAGAGGCAGATCCAATATAGCCGACAAGATATATAATAACTTATTTGAATCGGGTGAAATTCGCACTCGGGGATTTCGAAGTCACTGATTATGATTCTGCCCTCAAAATTTACCACGTCCACATCGTAGTCTCTGGGTTCCGCTAAGAGTAAAATAAAAACTTGACGCGTTATGTTGGATCCGTTATTGTGAATTTTCAAATTCTGAGAACAGAATCGAGATTAATGACTTCGAACCCCCCGAGTGCTCAATTTCACCCGATTCAAATAAGTTTTTGGATATTCGGTCGGCCATATTGGATCTGCCATTTTGATTTTTTAATTTTGAGGGCGTAATCGTATTCAGTGACTTCGAAAACTCCTGAATGTCCAAGTCACCCGATTCAAATAAGTTTTTAGATTTTCGCTCGGCCATATTAGAGCCTCCATCTTGAATTTTCAAATTTTGAGGGCAGAATCGTAATTAGCGACCTAAAAAACTCCAGGATACCAGTTCTCGTGAAAATTTGCTTTTTTTCTATTTTTTGCCAAATGTAAAATTTTGCTCGCCGCTCAAGGGGTGAAAACAACATTTCGGGGGTGAAAATATTGATATTTACACATTCAAAAAAGTCGTCGTTGAACTACAACTATTTAGTGTACTCATGGTTGAAAAAAAAGAGGGGTCAGTCGGAGTTTTCTAAGAGAAAAAAATCATGAAAAAAAATGTCTTCGATTTTTCGTGGTTTTTTTGTTTAAAAGCGGGCATATTTTTTTTGTAGTGGAAAAATCGCAATTTCAACCCCAGATACTGAAAGAGCACACTGTAAAGTACGGGCAGCCATATGTCTCGTTTCAAAATTCTCGTTTTTTAATGATGACAATTTGCTTTAAAAACCGGCTAAGTGCGAGTCGGAGTCGCGCACGAAGGGTTTCGTACCATTATATATACGTCTATAAAAAATAGGCAAAAAAATGTTTTTTTGTATGGAATTAAATTAATATTTATTTTATTTTTAGTATTTGTTGTTATAGCGGCAACAGAAATACATAATTAGTGAAAATTTCTACTGTCTAGCTATTGCGGTTCTTAAGATATAGCCTGGTTACAGACAGCGAATTCTTAGTAATAGGGTCCCGTTTTTACCCTTTGGGTACGGCACCCTAAAAATGATGAAAAGAAAGTGGGGTTGGTCGTTAATGGGTTAAACTAATTAAAAATTATCTTCGATCTACAATGGGTCAAGAGCGACTGGTTAATCTAGCCCTGCTTTCAATAGAATGAAAAATTTCAAAAGAAATCGATTTCACAGAAGTTATTGAGGAGGTTATTGAGGTCTTGAAGTTATTCGTAAATTGCAGGCACGAAAACACACAGGTAGGTATAACACGCTACAAAAATAAAAAAAAAACTATATTTTTATTATATCTAATTTTTTTGTCGGTCGATTCGTATTTTATTTTCCTCACCCGTATCGGCCGTATCCATTCCATATTTTAGGTATATTGTATATAATGTTTATTTAGCCTAAATAAATTAAGTCTCATTTAAATTTCACTTGCCAGATTTTAACGAAATAAACATAAACACTTTTATACATACAAATATGAACTGAATAAAAGCTTGTAAAACTATTTATTTTTAAAGTTGGGGGCCTCATTCTGCTGTGCCGCCCCGGGCCTCTGACGGGCTTAGTCCGCCAGTGATGTTACGTAAATATGTATTCTTTTAAGGAGAATACCAGGGGACATAAAACAATAATAATTCTTCATTTACATAAGATTTCATATAAAACATGTCGAGTTCTTTGGGTTTCTACGTTACATAAAATATTGGATGAGAGCGCACACGTTTGTGCGTGCGTACGTCTGTGTGCGTTTGTTTGAATTACTAGCGACCCGTCTCGCAGCGCTTCGGTTACAGCCGTTTTGCCTCCACATTTTAAGTCTGCAATGAAATGTTTTTTAAGAGAGGAATAATACTCTAAGTTACTCTTTATCTCTCACCTTTCGTCGCCTCAGACGGAACGAGCTGACCATAGCTCACTCAAAAATAAAAATAAATATATTAGTAAAATATAAAAATCCAGCCGTTTTTAAGATTACCCAGAATAGACAGATAACCAATTTTTAAACTCGTTTTAGGCATAGGTATCGTGCAAATAATCATGTGCGCATTAAAAACCTACTATTTTACAAACAGATACTACAATTTTATTTATTTGTATAGACGAGCGAAATAGGGGTAGGATATTGAAATTGCTGTGAAAAGAAAATATGTATTCAGTATTTTTATAGATAAACCTCTTGCACCAAACTCCAGGACTCAAGCATGCCACACTCTTGGATCCGCGAAGAGCCTCAACGTAAAACCACCACGACTAGAGCCCTTAAATTGTGCCAATTAAGACTTATATTCGCTTGGCATATCACAAGACGATGCTCCGACTTCGCGTCGCGTCAGCCAACCATCCTAGCGTACATTTCTTTAGCTTTGAAACTTGTTCCTAGGAATTAAATTGAAAAGCTGGATTATGAATTTCCCTTGCAGATTTTGATTGCATATTATCTGTGGCTACTTTTGACTTTCATCTTTATGAGCGTGAAATATTGTTCAGAGACATTTTGTTTCGGCAATGATTATGTTTAATTGAATATTTTGTTACTTAGTTGGCTATCGCAGTACAAGATTTCCAGTATATTGTTGCTGGCGATGGTATTAGTGATCTCTTAGCTCACTTGAAAGTAAGGAGCGATGACGACTTGTATTCTTGTACTACGAAACTTGTGCATTACGAAATTCGGTTATGACTTCTTCTGAAAAACATACATAGATTTTATTTCCGCAATTTTATTTAAAAAAAAATCAATATTATGTTTTTGTTCTTAAATTTTATCTCTCAGTGACTTTGTGGTGATAAAGTAAAGCTAAAAATCACCAAACCATTTCTCGCCCTTAGATGAAAAGGTGACTAATGATTAAGGGATGATATGCGGATAACATTCACATGAAAAGGAAAACTCAAAATAACCAACCACTAACCTGTCTGACTAGCTTAGTGTGGTAGTTTAAAATCTCTTCTCCTATAAAGACGACTCAAGCCTAGCAGTTAAACACATATTGGTTGAGATGATGATGAACTCAATTCTCTAATTTGAGAAGTTATATCAACTTAGAGTGAGATGCCACTATATCTCCCATGCACCGTTATTCTCGAAATTTCTTTGCAAGATAGAATCCGAAATACAGAAATCCGTAGAAGAACAGTTGTAACCGACATAGCCCGAAGCTCGTTGAAATAGCAATGGGTAGGTTATATCACTCGTCGAACCAACCGTTAGAGGAAAAAGGGGCTCGAATGGCGACCAAGAAGCGGACGACGCAGCGTAAAATGACCCCATATTAGGCGGAATAACGTCCTTATGAAAATCACAGGGAACTGTGGGATGCAAGTGGTACAGGATCATTCCGAATGATATTCTCGTGGGGCAGCCTATGTCCAACAGTGGACGTCTATAGGCTGATGGATGGATCAACAATGGCAATATATCTGCCATTATCATTTCTGATGTTTACGCGAGTATTACACATCTTTACTGATATTATAAATGTGAAAGTAAGGATATTTCTTTGTTTGTTACGCTTTCATGCTTAAACCACAGAACCGATTTCAAAACTTCTTTCACCAATGGAAACGCAATAAAACCCCGATTTTGAAACATTCTTCATTGTTGTGCCGCTTCTATTGATCTTAGCGTGATGATATATAACCTTTCTCGATAAATGGCCTATCTAACTCTGAAATAATTTTTCACTTAGGACCAGTAGTTCCTGAGATTAGCGCGTTCAAACAAACTCTTCAGTTTTAAATACTAGTATAGATGCGAAAGTAAGTTTGATTGTTACGCTTTCATGCTTAAACCACCGAACCGATTTCAAAACTTCTTTTACCAATGGAAAGTTATAATATCAAGGAGTAACATAGGCTATATTTTATCCCGGTATTCCCACGGGAACAGGAATTACGCCGCGGGTAGACTGAAACCGAAGCGAAGCGAGGGTGGGTTGCTAGTTGTAAATAAAACTACCTTACGGATTTTATCGCGTTTGTATTTCATTTATGATTGCCCGAAGTTTCGAACACTTTACAGGATTCATAGTCACGAGCGGACTTAATGACATTCAAACAAGTCATCGTTATTACAGATTATCTAGCATTATTGAGTAAACCTATGTTCAATATTATGACGTAATGAAGTTACAAAAGAAGAACAAAAATTCACGTCAATAAATAAATACCTTTTTATAGTCAACACGAGTAATAAAAGCACCAACAAAAGCTTTACATTCACATTTTATAGGTGTTGAGATAATTTTTTCAATCGCGTATCACGCCACATTTTTATCGCATATCTTTGCTTCGGAACTATAAAAAAATATATTACAGCAATAACACCATAGAATCAGCGGTAATTCAGTGAGAGATACAAATAAAATTCGAAGATAAGCACCAGGACAGACTATAAAAATGATATACGTTGTAAAAAATCACGTTCCAACGTGTTTGCATAAAGTAAGATCTATTTATGGCTATGGTTTGTTTAGGGGTTTCAAAGTGGTTGTTAATATTTGAATATAACCTATATTATCTATCATCAAGAACCAAAACATGGAGCATGGCTACTCTACAGCTATAATCATTTGTAAAATATTAAAAAATACATATATATCCTACTACGAAGAGCATGACACTGGAACTAATACTTACTAAATATATCGTGTGGTGACGGAGTAAGAATACAATTAACCACCCCCCTTTCTTACCCGTGGGTGATTGTACGAGACGACTAAGGGAGATAAAACGCATATAACATCTATGCGAGAGAAGGCAAACTCGAAATAAAACCCTATACCAACACGTCTGACCAGCGTGGTATAGTAGGTCAATTACCCTTCCGTTATGGAGGAGGCCCGAGCCCAACAGTGGGACGTATATGGGCTGAAATGATGATGATGATGAAATATATCGTATAATTTTTTATATGTATTCTATATATTTATATATTTTCGGAAGTGGTAGGACCACACTGTCATCAGTCCATTGTCTACAACTACGGGCTGGTCCGTCCGGAGTTGTACCATACTGAGCAGAAAATTGATGTCAAAGAGAATTTAACTCATGCTCCACGCTAGTACGAAGAATTGGTAGCGGGTTTTATTTTGAGTTTTCATTACTATGCAGTGATGTTAATTGCATACCATCCCTTAGTGTTTAGTCGCCTTTTGTGATACTTATGTGATTGTGGTAGGACTACACCGTTGACAATTATCTGTCTACAGCCACGGGTTGGTCCATCCGGGGTTGTACCACACTGAGCAAAAAATCAACGTCCGTGTAGTAGCAATTTGTTACTGCGCTTCGTTCGGTGTGCGAGGGAGCCGAAAGCCCAAATTTCTGAGGGTGTTTGCGTGTGGTGGATTTTGGTGATGCCTTTAATGTCACCGAACCTTATTGCACGCATTCACACTCCCTTCATTTTCTTCACTGTAGGCAACGGCCTTGCAAAGGTCCATGAGCAGGAACATCACTTACAATTAAGTGTGCTGTTTGCCACTAACAGAAATAGAAAAATGGATTAATCTATATATATATATATATATAAAAATCTATATATATATAAAAATCTATATATATATATAAATCTATATATATATAAAAATGAATCCCTGTTTTCCTTGGTCACGCCATCACGCGTGAACGGCTGGACCAATTTCATAAATTCTTTTTTTGTTGTATTTGTTATTGTCAGGAGAAGGTTCTTATGAAAGAAAAATAAGAAAATTGCCCAGAAAATTAGAAAGTTTAAGAATACTTAACCATCATATAAAATTATTTCTAATCTAACCGCTTTGGACAATATAAACTTTTTTAATGTAACCTTATGACGTTTAACATAGAATTAACAGAACGCGTGCTGCAAATATCGTCAAAGAGGATGTAAAAAAACTGAAAATTGTTTAAAACAGATGCTTCGGTTGGAGTTATTTTATTAATAAAATACATATAAAACAATTAATTCATTATTTCTTACAGAAATGATGTAAGAAAACTGAATTTCTTAGTGCACATCAGGGTAGGTAAGTTCAGAGCCATCACGCCTAATATAAAAAGTCAATTTAATATGGAATTTTGGTAATTAAGATACATGTTACTAATATAACAAGTGATATACTTAGTTATTAAGAAAAATACAATAGTTTTCTTTAATTTACAGTTGAATTTTCGTTTTTGAAAATGCCAGCAATTAGACGTACAAACTTAAGTAGTAAGTATTGGGTCAATGAACGTTGTATGCCAATATTGCAAGGCATTTAAGTTTAAAAATTAAGGTCCTGGATTGTGTTGCGCGAGCGCAATTGACGCCATTGGTACCGCCGTCAGAGCCATTACATTCATTGGTTTCATACGCATAAGGAAAAAAAATAAGTATGTTGTATATAGGAATTAGAATAATAAACATTTTTTTAATTCGATTCGAATTCAATATTCATAGTTAAGACATGACAACGCTTGTCGAGTCAGCTAGTTTAGGATAAAATCCAAAATATATAAGTTTATATCTAAAAAGGATTGAAATTTTGAAAAAGGTTTGGTATGTATTGAAGTTTTATTTTTATAAGAATTCGAATGTATGAATGGTAACATCATAATATTTGTACAGCTTTACTTTCATTTTGAAATGAAGAAAACATAAATATTTTTACTGTGCGAGCACTTTTAAAAGAAGCTACCGAATGATAGCCGGGGGAATTTGATCTGTCAAAATAGAACTAGTCCGTAAGTGCTCTCAAGTCGCAAATATAAATTTCAAGTCATTTATTTGTCCAACATGGCTGTGTTGTATTGCTGCAAAACATTTAAAATTTATAGAAATAATTCATTGATGTATGCTTAAAACGAAACGACTGAACTCAAAATTTCATTAAAACGTGTTTTATAATAAGAAATACTATTTTTTTAGTTCTATATTCATAAAGTATTAAAATTTATAATATACTAGCTGACCCAACAGACGTTGATCTGCTCAAATAAAATAAAAGGATTTTTCAGCAGCGCCACCTGCCGAGTCCAATTGTGAATCTAAATTATTCTCGAATCACCTCAAAGACCCACAAAAAAAATTGTCAACATCGGTTCATCCGTTTAGGAGAAGTTCAATGACATACACACGTATACAAGAAATTTATATATATGTTACCGGAAATGTATGAAATCTAGGAATTGTATACAAATCCTAAGAAATATATACAATTCCGAAGCTATTTAGGAAATGTATAAAATATTGTTTAAAAAACTATTTAATACATAAACGCCCTAGGAAATGTGTACAATTCCTAAGAATTGTATATAATTCCAATATCGTGTTAGGAAATGTATAACAATAATGCTTTCTGTAATAAATAAAAATCGACTTATAGACGCTAGAAGACTCCACGGATTAAGTCAACGGACGTCGATGACTCCTATTTCTGCTTGCGTGATCTAAAGGAACCTAACTAACCTACCTATTGTTTCGCGTGGATGTCGTAAAAGTCATGATCCTAGTTTTTCCTCATAGAAATTGTTATTATTCAGAATGAGATTAAGATTCAATTGGCTGAACGTAAAGCAAGATAGTGTAAGTAAGTAACGCAGTTTGCGTGTGTATATTGCAAATAAATAAATTTATACAATTTTCTTTTCTCTTTTTTTGTTATCAGTTAATCTTATCTTATCTGTTATCACCTGTTATCGCCCTTTATCGCGTTGGCGGGCGATAGTGACCGACTTTTCTACGTTAATCACCTGATCAGGCGAAGCAATACCCTCCCTTCGCCCCGCTATCCCCGCGTACCCGTTGATATCTCAAATGTTTTACATTTCCGATTGCTATTTAGGAAATGTATAGATTTCCTAGGAAATGTGTCTAATATAATTTATTACACACATTTCAGTGCTATTTTAGGAATTATAAACATTTCCTAGGAATTGTATACAATGACGGATTACATACATTTCCGGTAACATCTATACCAATAAATAAAATTGGAGTGTCTGTTTATAATGTCAAAATAATAGACGTTTTTCATGCTCACACGGTTATTTGCACGACACCTATGCCTAAAATACACTTTATATTTTTTTGTCTGTCTGTCTGTCTGTCTGTTTGTTCCGGGTAATCTTCAAAACAGCTGGACCGATTTCAAAAATTCTTTCAGCAATGGAAAGCTATAATATCCGGGAATAAACTAGGCTATATTAAATCCCGGTATTCCCACGGGAACGGGAACTAAGGGAATAAGGCGACAGAAACCGAAGCGAAGCGAGGGTAGGTTGCTAGTATATACATATAAAGATATATATAATGTTTTGCCCGCGACTTTCTCCATGCAGAAGTAAAAAATGGTGGTTTTTAATTGGTTATTTACTTTATTAATTTTCTTATATACATTATTATGTTTAAATATTTGAATACTTATAAAACATTACAATATTTATTATGGTGTAGGGATTATAACCATGAAAATAAAAAAAAAATGTTGATATAAACCGAAATTTCGTCTTATATCAATTCTATTAAAGGATACTTATGCAAAATTTGAAGTAGATTGGGCAAAAGAATCACGTTGTTTCATATAAATTTTAACCCCCTTTTTTGTTATGCACATTAAATTGATTGCCATAGCGGAAGCCTTATCGTACATTAATTCCATTAATTTTAGTAAATTTGTCATTTTAACTGACTCCAAAAGCTCATTGCAACATTTGGCTCGTTGCACCTCTCTTGGGAGAGGTATACCGATTGCCTATAAAATATTGGAATCAATTTTAAAACTGAATTCTTGTAATAAAAGGGTGGTTCTACAATGGATTCCATCGCATATACATTTAAAAGAAAATGACGAGGTAGATCTGCTAGCCAAACAAGCCTTACAAGGGGGTAAACCACTGAATGTGTTACCACTGTTCACAGATCTCGTTAAATTAGTTAAGCTGCAATGTAAGGAAGCTTGGCAGGAGTATTTTGATGAGAGATCACGGGCGAAGGGAATCTGGTACCGAACTATCCAACCACAAATACCATCACACCCTTGGATAGACAATGTAAAGACCAATAGAGAATATCTAAAGACAGTCCTTAGATTACGCTCGGGACACATTCCATCAAATAAGTTCGCATTTTTGATGAAAAAAACCCCGTCTCCAAACTGTAATGACTGCGGAACTACTGAGGATGTTCATCATGTTCTGATGGAATGTGTTCGAAACGAAAGTTATAGGCAGTCATGCACCGCAATGGTTAGATCCACAGATATTGGCCTTCTTAACTATATATTAGCAGATCCTACATCTGAAAAGATGAAAATATTAGTTACATTAGCAGAGTTAAGTTTAACATAGTGATAAGAAGATTTATTGTATCTGGTTCATTCATTTTGTTAATTCTATAGGACGATGTGGTCGCTGTGCGACAAAGTCCATAAAATAAATTAAAAAAAAAAAAAAAAACCCCCTTTTCCATCCTCTCAGCGGTAGAATATCGAAAAATCCTTCCTTATTGGATACTTGCATCATAGAAAAAGACACAATTTCCAACTTTCAGGTCTCTACGATCAGGGGTTTAAGCTGTGCGTTGATCATGACTGACGTCAGTCATTCAAGACAAAGCATTTTATATGTATAGATTATATTTGTATGTATATAAATTACTCTGGTAAAATTTGTTATTTTCCGTATGGTGATGGATTAAGAATACATTTCATCACATTATCTTACCCGTGGATGTCGTAAAAGACGACTGAGGGATATAATACGCATATAAAATATATGCAAGAACAGGAAACCTCGAAACAAAACCCTATACAAACCTGTCTGACTAGCATGGTATGGGGGGTCAATTTTCCTCCTATTGTGGAGGAGGCTCGAGCCCAGCAGTGGGAAATATGTGAGCCGAGATGATGAATATGAAATTTTGTTATTACTGATCGTCAACTGTACTGTACTCTAAAATATATTCTTGGTCAACTAGAACCGACTTTATTCGAACAATCGTAAAATAGCCGAGCGTGACGGTTCAACCTTATTCAATATCCGCAGTATAAAGTGCATATGCGCGCAAATTGCCCTCTATTGACAATATTTGTCAATGATTGATGTATGTGTTATCAATTATAGTTTAAATGATTATTATAAACATTTTTGAAATATATGCAACTAATATTTAAATAATTATTTGTAATAACAACACCACTATTTACTATGCTTAAAAGACACTTTTTGGGAGCTTTGGCGGGAATCTGGAAGTGTCATGTGGTGTTCTTGTATTATATTCAATATCTTAGTGTTTTAACGTGTTATATTCAATAATCTTGATGGCATTTTGTGTAATATATAGCGGCGGAACTGCTGAGGTGTAGTGAATATGATATAAAACTGCTATACATACCTTTTTGTTTCCACCAAAATTCTCAGAAGATACCCTTAATAGTGGCCATTGCACTGTTGAAGGCGACACTTTGACTTACTGACGGACCATTATTGACATGAAGAAACTGATAATTTGAAAAGAAAATTATAACTCGGCAAAAAAGGCTCATATTAGTAGCTGATTACCAAGACAAAAAAGAAGAAGACACTTTTTGAATGTATTTCTATAAATATTTGATTTAATTGTTTGAATATTAAGATTAATAATCGTCATATCATGATTATGATGATAATTAATGATTATATTTATATAAATAATCAAAATAAAATCGATTAATATTAATGTAATTATTTGTAACCATATTTAGTCGTTTTTACGCAATTTATTGCAATTTATTTCTACTTACAGCGCAGTTTGTTGAACAATATATGAGAATAATATTTCCTTCAATTACATGAATGTAAATTGTGTTAAATAAAATATTTGGAATTACGTTAAATGCATTAGAATGTTTATCATTATTATTTAGCTATATTTCGATAATTATTTTAAAGTAGTTTTATTCGTTTATTGTAAAAAGTAGTTGTACTAAGACTAGACCGTTTCATTGTGAAGCTGAGGGTATAAAAGCGTTGTAAGATTAGAATAGAGCTCAGTTTTTACTTCACTCACTTCTCCAGCTATAACTCCTAATAAATACAGTGATTGCTATTCGGTATTTAACTATGGACGCCCAATTCCCTGGCGTAACACTGCCATGTACGTTGCGCCTAAAGAAAGTTTTACTTAGATAAATTGACGTCATTAATTTTATTCCACTTTAGGTAACGGGTTACTCATAAAATGTATCACTTCCCTTTACTTTTCAATGAGAGAAAAAAAAACGAGCAACGGAATTTCCAAGTATATGATCAGCCATACTATCTGTCTATCTTATTATCGAACTTCCACGGAAATAGGTCTTCTAAAGTGACTTTCATGTGATGATGGAATTTTTTTTTCACACGGTTATAAGATAATAATGTGCATAATGAAGATTAATATTCATCAGTTCATTTTACATTACTGGACTTAAACCTTCTTTACAAAAGGAGAGTTTAATCTCCTGGTCACGCTGGCCAGTATGCACATGCAGTACGCAGGTATTTTGTTATAAGGTTTTATTTTGGATTTTTTTTTCTTGTAATATCACATGGATACATTTAGTTGTCCTTAGCAATTACCCATGGGGAGAAAGGGGCTGATGCATATTATATTATTACTCTGTGACTACGCGGAGAAATGTGGTTTCACTAGTCTGTAACTACTGTTTTCATAAAAGGGAAAATTCCTTCAGGCATGTTAGGCGCTTTTGAATCAGTTCAAAAGCGCCTAACATGCCTGAAGGAATTTGCATGCTGAGATACATATTTACAAATTTGTTGATCATCCTCATCATCATCATCAGCACGTCCCACTGTTGGGCTCAAGCCTCCTCCATAATAGGAGGGCAATTAACCTATTATACCACTTTGGTCAGACGTGTTGATATTAGCGTTTATTTTGAGTTTTCCTTCTCTTGCATAGATGTATATACATATTTATTCCCTAGTCGTCTTGCACGACACCCACGGGCAAGAGAGGGAGTGCCGAATTGTATTCTTACTCCGTCATCACACGGTAGTTGAAAGCAATTAGCATCTATTAATTGATACATCAGTATTGCATTAACTAAGATTTACAGTAAATACAGTTGTCTAAAATAAAACAGTGATTATTTCCAATTTGGCTCGGCAGCTGGCTGCATATTAAACTTTAAATTGAACGAACACTGCGGCTCTATGTAAGTCTGCTTTAGGAGTCTCATGAGGAAACAAAGATAAGTATGTGAACACAGTGACTAACTTTAAGCGGGTTAATGGAAAAGCGATTATGGAGTATATTTTTTTTAAATGAAAACGGTTATACGTCGGCTTGCTTGGAGAGTATATTCTTATAAGTCTTCTTCGTCTTGTATAATGACAATAACTTAAAATTAAGAGCTATTTATTGGTGCTAGTGTCGAGGTATAATATTTATTCTTCACGTCTTTAGTCTTCGTATTTTAGTTTTAAACATTACCATTGATTAGTTGCTGACAACCAAACCATGGTTCTTCTGGGAATCTTGGCAGAATATAAAAATGCTCTCCATTCACTATTATATTATATTCACTACATTTCAGCATTTTATCTGCATTATATTAGGTAAAATATCAGCAAAATGATTCAAAATAATACTGTAAAACACTAAAATAATGAATAAAATTTTAAAGTGCTACATGACATTTCGAGAGTCTCGTCAAAATCCTTCAAATAAATCGTCATCGACATGGTCGCGTGATACATTATCGCTAATAATATATCTGCAACTATGTCACTGTCACTTTATCTCGCTAGATGCCAAATTGTCAGGAATTGGGACGCGGTCGCAGCCTTCTGCGAGGCAGTTATCTCGCAGAAGGAGGCGGCGGGTCGCGAGCGCGAGGAGCACAGCCTCGATGATGCGACCCGCTGCCGGCGACTGGGGTGGCGCAGGCGGGATTACCTGCGTGCAATGCCGCCCTAGCCGAGGCCGCGGGTGACGTGACCGGGGATTAGTCCGTTACCCGCCGAGAGGCCGACCACGTGAGGAAAGACCGACGTCCTCCCCGAGGGGGGGACGTCGGTCGATGGCAGTGTACCCCGGGTAGGGGGTATTCCGTCGGGCCGACCACTGATGACAAGTAACCCTGCTTCGGTGGTCGGCCCAACGACGAAGGCGACGTGGTGTTTGGGGTGGATTGCGGGTGTTGCGTGCTTAAGCCCCTTTGTCGCCCCGGACGGAGTGGTGCGGAGGCGCGCCGACCGCAGCCCACCCCGAAAAAAAAAAAAGAGATGCCAAAATGTGATTTATATAAAAAGTCTCAATTTACAAATTTTACTTTAAGATCAAACAGTTAATTTGAATATTCAAAAACAACAACTGTTTATTTATAGAATTATAGTTTTCACTTCTATCGACAGTCCTTATGACTGTTCTGTGTTCATTTTTTTATTTAATGGTTTCACGTGTAGCAATGTGTTAGTTACTGAAGTATACAATGTATTACCATAATTTACTTTTCTGTTCGTCCATCCAAAAGCCTATCGGCATTCCATTTCGGTAGAGGCTTCCTCTTAAACTAGAATAATGTCTTAATGGCCACTCTTGGGAAACTGACTGACAATCTGGTGTTATGATTTCTCCCGTAAACCTCTCAGCCGGCATACGATTCGAAATAATAGGTGCTGATATATGGCATTCACAAAGTGCCACTACATAAAACCGTTACATTCCCGTTAGTCGTGTAATGTCTGTAGGGTTATGGAATGAGAGTATTCTTTAATTTGGCCTTTGGTGGCAAAGTCTGATGGTAAGTGGTAACTGGCACTAATGGACCTCTGCAATATTAATAAAGACCAATTGTTCCGTATGGTGACGGTATAATAATACATCACCATACCAAAATATAAATATGCTTCACGAACCCCAATTCACAAAATTCCATATCGTTCCGTCTGACCAGCATGACCTAACACACCAATTTCATTCTATTATGGAGGAGGCTCACGTCCAGAGCTGAGATGGTGATAATGGCGGTGAATACTGAAAACACTTCCAGGTCTCTGACTATTATAAAGATTTGGACCTCCAGCATTACTGTGCAATGAATGAAGCTCAGTTGCCCATTATTACAACTCAGACATAAATTTTCTGCAATAATGTGGAACCCTGATTATGATCTATTTAAGTATGGCTGTAGAACAAAAATTGCATATAACCCCTAAATTTTAACCACTTTTACAGCTGTCTATCCTCAACAATAGAGTATTAATAGAAGAGGGAGTAATAGAGTAATACAGAAAATCGCTTCCGCTTCTCCTATGGTTATGGTTGTACCATATAACAGTTCTGTAGCAAAGAGAACAAAGTATCACCACAGTTGTGAGCATAATTCACTTTACTGTATATCGTGGTACGGACGGCATGCCTTCATAACTCTCGATACCTCCGAGGGCCGCAACGAATACTGATCAGTCGCACCTTAGTTACTGCAGTTGACGATTTATTAAACAGCCATTTATTTAGTTGAGCAAATATTTGTTCAGCGTAACTCAGTCTAAGATGAACATGTGCATCAGCCCTCCATCAGGTACTCAAGAATAATGGTCTTCATTAAAAATTTGTTCTGTAATATTAGGTAATTGGAGTATAAATATCTATCATCACCTTCTTGGCTTATATTCGTGCTATTACTCGGCTGGAGTCTCCTCCACTAAGAAAATGACTACTACATACTGGTCAGAAGGAAAATTTGAAATAAAACTCCTACACCGATAGGGTTTTCTTTCGGGTGTTCCTTCTCTTGCATAGATTTTATATGCATATTAATTCCGTAGTCATCTTTCACTACACTCACGGGAATCATCATTGCAGTTCATATACGTCCCAGTGTTGGGCTCGAGCCTCCTCCAGAATAGAAGGGAAATTGACCTTACTATACCATGGTAGTCAGATTTAGAGTTTTCATTTTCTTCTCTTGGATAGAGTTGCATATGCGTATTATACCTCTTAGTCATCTTTTACGACATCCACCGGTAAGATAGGGAGTATCACCACACAGACAGGGAAAGAGGCGTCACCACACAGGCAGAGGAAGACGTGCAAGACAGGTGCCATTAAAATAAGGGATATAAATAGCTAACATCACTGTAAGAGAAGAAAACTTGAAATAAAAGTCAACGTCAACCCATCTGACAAATTTGGTCTCACAAGAGGATATAATATATAGTCTGAGAAAGAGAAGAAAAATATTTAACCACCCATAGAGTAATAATTTAAGAATACAATGTATCATTACCTGTTAGTTTCTCATAGGAGAAACCCAGTGAAGGATTGGTGATATATAATTATAGCGTTATCTATCTTTGATTAAGCTTATGTTGATTAATAGACGTGGATAGTTTGATAAATGGACTGGTAGAAGACTTTTTCCACTCCCTATCTCGCCCGCGGATGTCGTAAAAGACGACTAAAGGATATAATATGCACATAAGATCTGTGCCAGAGAAGGAAATCTCGAAGGGAAACCCTATAACAACATGTCTGACCAGCACGGTATAGTAGGTTAAATTCCCTCCCACTGTGGAGGAGGCCCGAGCCCAACAGTGGGACGTATGTGGGCCGCGATGATGATGATGCTGATGAAGACTTTAAATATCAATCAATTCAAATTGATGATTTAAAATTCTTACCAACATAAGCTAAGGAGGACCACATTGTAATAGTGATTCGAGATGTAAAAGTTTTAAATGTTAATGAACAAGCTAGTTCCTATATAAATACTGCTGTTTACGATGGAGCAAAGGTCAATTTATGGGATTGAAAAAAAGTTGGAAGCTGATTGGAAACTGCAGATAGCATGGGGTACACTCCACTTATTTAATAATTCAGTATGTTTCCCACGGGTGCCATAAGAAGCGACTAGGACGTGCATGCTGAAAATATAGTAAACATTAAAAACTTTTTTTTTTACTATAGTTGTCACAAAATAAGAGGCCCGTTTTGATATTTGGTCTTACCGATGTAATTAGTGATGAACCATACGACTCAATACTCGATACTCACGATAAATCGATTCAAGTTTGCATGAGTATATAATCGATTTGAATATGTATTGTAAAGTGCATTGGATTAAAGTTCTGATTTGAAAATTTTACTTAAACTGTGATATTGTAGGTATTTTGAAATGATACAATGTGACGAATGGTCATTTTTCTCATCTCATCATTTAATATTTTTGTTACAATAACATTCACTCAATCACAAAAATATCGAGAAAAGTTAAACTTCAGTCAATCATTTTCTCAAGATGATGAGCCATAATTGTCAGTTTAGCTATCGTCACTCATATACATATATATTATTTCATTTTCATATTGTCAATATTGACGTTTCTAATTTTCAGTAAAAATTACTAGACAGCTGGTGAAATTCTGTAATTAGTTGGTCTAAATACTAGTATTAAAATTAATAACATCGGCCCAGTACGAGTCCGCCTTTAAAAATAATCGATTTATTTTACCTTAACCGATTATTAATAGTCTGTGGACAATATGAAAAAATCATTATGCCACAGCATTTAGCCCAGTGGGCGTCAATGAAAAATGTAATTACCTTCAAAACATTTCGATCGGTAAATATAGAAAACTTCTTGGGCAACAACTATAACTATAGTCCATAAAATATAGGATGATCTTTGTGACAGTTGTCCCTAGTGCTGTCACGCTTACGATAAAGTCCATAGCTTTTTATCGATAAAACTTTTTATTTTTATAATTGTGATTTTCTATTATAATTAAAATACAATCAATGAAAATCTTTTTGAATTTATTTCAAACAAAAATTGTTTTTTTGACTGTTTTAATTATTCAAAAGGAGTACAATCAATATCTAGGTTACCATTATCGTCATCACTGGAGCGTTCGTGCTAGAACATTTATCATTTTTTGCCAAAAAGGGAGAGTCGTTAGATCAATCGATCAATTACGACTGTTTTATAAATAAATATGGCTAGTTCATTGACAATAATGCGTACATGACGATTTATCATTTACTCTGAGACGAAAAGTAAGTTTTTATGTTTAATTAATTTAATTTATGTATTTTATAATGCAACTGTCTGTTTTAATTGTAAAAAATATGTTGAAAGTTTTATATAGGTACTATATTGGGTTTATTTCTGTTATGAATAATTTAATAAAGATCGGTTATCGATTTACGTATATCGACTATCCCATCTCTTTTTTATTTTCAGTCCAGTATGACCTTGTACGTGCGTAAGCGTCATTTATGTATAAAATGTTTACTAGCTGTTTCAGTACTTACGAGATACATTTTAGGCATGAATATTAATAATAAACAGGGCCCTTCTGTAGCGACCACAGAGGGTCATGGCGGTCAGGGCCATCCGCGGATACCGCACGGTGGCGACGGAGGCAGCGTGCCTATTGGCCGGGACTCCCCCGTGAGACCTGGAGGCGGAGATGCTCGCCAGACTATATCGGCGGGTGACGGGGGTGCGAGCAGAGGGCGGTGTGGTCTCGTTAAGGGATCTCACCGCCTGGCGCGTCAACGCCCGCCGAGACGTCATTGCCCGTTGGGCAGTCCGGCTGGAGAGGCCTCGGTTCGGGGTGCGAACCGTGGAGGTCTTCCGGCCGGTGCTGATGCAGTGGTTGGAAAGGCGGCACGGGGTGCTCTCCTTCCGACTGGTGCAGGTTTTGACGGGGCATGGGTGCTTCGCCAAATGCCTGCACAAGGTCGTTAGGAGGGAGAGTACACCTTCCTGCCACCACTGTGATTGCGACGAGGACACGGCGCGCCATACGCTCGAGGCCTGCGGGGCTTGGGCAATGCAGCGCTGTGAACTCGTCGCAATCATCGGTACGGACCTGACGTGCTTAAGCCCTTCTGTCGCCCCGGACAGAGTGGTGCGGAGGCGCGCCGACCGCGGCCCACCCACAAAAAAAAAAAAGGCATGAATATTAATACTTTTATATTTATAATATATTGCAATTCAGTTGGAATAAAACTGACACGAAAAGAATGAAAATATATTTAATACAAAATGAAATTGTAAACATGTCGCTCGTTCAAACTTACTTCGTTGGTTTCGTTGACATCTTGAGTCACAGAGATCAAGCTATATTTTATGGACTATAGTCAATTTTGCTTAATGTCTCCCGCATTGCGTAGGAGGGCAGTGGAATCAATCTCTTCCAACTCTATAAATATAATTATTATAATATAATAATTATTCAACGTCAAAAGGACATGTAGACACCACACGACATTTTTTCACTTACTTTCACTGTCGCAATAATGCGTAATAACCTAGAAAAATGGCTCCAAATCTAAACATTGAATGTTACCTACATTCAATTATGGTGATGACGTTATTATTTTATTACTTGTAACCCGCCCTCGCTTCGCTTCGGTTTCAGTCATCTTACCTGCGTAGTTTCTGTTCCCGTGGGAATACCGGGATAAAATATAGCCTATGTTGCTCCCTGATATTATAGTTTTCCATTGGTGAAAGAATTTTTGAAATCGGTTCAGTGGTTTAAGCGTGAAATCGTAACAAACAAACAAACTTACTTTCGCATTTGTAATATCAGTAAGGATGTGTGTAAAATAAAAGCTTATGAAATTTGAGGTATATCTTAGTAATATCTTAATGTAATAAGTAGGTGAGTCCCGTGACTATGTTACCTATGTAGGCAAGTAAAAACATCTGTACGATAGGGAACTTTGAACATACGGCAAGTTATGAAACCCTATCTATTGTACAGGACCGCTGAAAGAGATGAGGGCTGATCACGCTAATAACTAAAAAATGTAATTTCTACTACCGACCAGAAAAAACAAAATATTTTTACGTAACTCCGGTTCGTTTTAACATGATCATCGCTGGAGTAATGAGACAATATAACTTCTAAGTTATCTTAAAGCAGTCAATTCATTCATTCATTTCAACCTTACGACGTCCACTGTTGAACGTAGGCCTGCCTCATGTTTCGCCACAAAATGCAGTTCTGTGCCGCCTGCATTTAAGGACGCCCAGTAAGTTTCATTAGATCGTCCAAATGTAGTCGCTTCTCGAGAACTTTTTTTCTCCAATGGTTGGCGATTCCTCGAGCAATGTAGCCTGCCTAATGCTACTTTAGCATGCTAATAAAGCATATTAAAGCGTAATAATCTAGAAAAAAAATTCACTTCTTTGATGTTAGGATGACAATGCTAAAAGCAAAGAAAATCATGCATTAAGTCAATATCAAAGTTAAATAAATCTGCTACGGCGTACAAAGGTATCTAGAATTTGTAGCTCCGACCATTGCTTTCAGAGTATTAATTAGAATATCGTAAGGCTTCAGCGTCGGAACTTGCACTGTGATACTCCATGACCTAACAAAGACTGTTCTATCCAAATTGCAGTGCATTCAGTGGTCATCTTTTATGAGTTTAGATTCGGAGATAATAACTTAATTTTGACTGTTTTTTTTGGGTCCACTTAATATGTACTCTTTTACATGTAGCAAAAGTTTTGGTAATAGTTTTGTAACGTTAACCCTCCATGGGAATGTAATTATTGATGAAACGACATCAGATAGAACAGATCCAGGGCGATATAAGGCCCTTACTTGTCTTTAACCACATCCAGTTGCAATGTAAGGGCTGGTAGTACCACTTAGCAGGTTTTCTTGTGTGGTTGTGGGTATGAATAATTACAGTAGTCAAATGATGCACTTACCAATAATTTATAATCTTTCTTTTACTTGTAGCTATAGATATACCTATTAGATGTTAAGTTTTTGTAAAAATCTTAACATTTCTTTCGCCTCGCCCATTGACATTCAGTCTGAACAAATAACTTCATTGTGTAGGCGGCACAGGACCGCACTTTGTGACGTAACATGAGGGAGGCCCACGTTTGGCGGTAGGGTGAAATGATGATGATGATGAACCTCGTTATAATCATCCTAATCCTATTCCTTTTGCTTGGGTCGACGCAAAACGCACTTTTCTTCTATTAATATATTGCAAAGGTTTTACAATGATTTTAGGACTAGCCATCTGCCTGGCGTGACCAGACGGCATCCAAAGAAATTTTCCCAAATTTAATAAAACTCTTAGTCGTTTTTATGATAAATACGAGCAATGTAAAGCTGCCAACACACAGTAATATAATACAAAAAAATAACTTTTGTAAGAAAATAAATAATTTAATTATCAAAAATCCTACTGCTAAAACACAATTCAAAAGTGAAAGCAATGCACTAAAAACTCAAATCACAATTAAGTATAGAAAATAAAATTAAAATAAACTATAAGTAGTCAAAGTAAACTCTATTTCCGTTTAACATACTATATTATGAGCTGAAAGCTGAAGTTAAATATCCGTATTAAGTTTAGTTGCAAGCGGAATACATTTATATTATTTCGGTTTATAATTTGCAATTGGTTCCTGCCTACTAAATGAGAATTTCTTGGCTATTAAGTGAAAATAATAAATTTAGTTTTTACGAATTAATTATACTAATAAATTAATCTTTATATAGCGGGGAGATTTACAAACATAATTATTATTTAACATATAATTAACGAACACAGATGCACAATTGTTCACAAAACATTGTCCTGCGATGGATTCAAACCCACTATACCTAGCACGGAATGTAGGTCTCTTATCTACGACGCCATGTGTGCAGTCATAGAAAACTCGTAACAACGATAGCTTACAATAGGCAAGTAAGCTGTAAATCGTCGACTCACAACTCGAAATGATTATAAATGGCCAATAAATAGCTTACAACACTATTTTTGTTCAGGAACATACTAGTTATTGGCTGGCGACTGAAAATATACGGTCATATATTGCGTATTACCGATGGTATTATATACATATTATAAATGTAAATGTAAGTTTGTTTGCTTACATCTTGACACTTTAACTATGAAACTAATCGCCTGGAAATTTCACATACTTTTTATCAGGTATACAGAAAATGCTATAAGGTTTTAGAAGCAGCTGACGGAATACAAACCTAGTGTAGGAGTGTTGTCCATGACGAACTTATAAATCCAATTCTGTGTTATTGACATCCCAATTAGTCCACTAGTAAGTGTAGGTAGTGTAGTTTCCGTGTGGTGACGGAGTATGAATACAATTCACCACTCTCTATCTTGTCCGTGGATGTCGTAAAAGCCGACTAAGAGATATAATACGACTACAACATCTGTGCAAGAGGAAGAAAACTTGAAATAAAACCCTATACCAACCTATCTGACCAGTATCGTGTAGTAAGGTCAGATTCCCACTTAATGTGAGGGAGGCTCGAGCCCATCAGTGGGACATATATAAGCTGATATTAAAGTGTACTGAAATATTACGTTCTTTGTTGGTAATCACACAAAAATTATCGTCGTTCGGTTTGTACCACTGCTGGGCTTCAAGCTTTCTTTAAAATCGGAGGCAAATTGATCTACAATATAATGTTGGTGATTACTGTGTGAACAATTAACTACAGAGTGAACTGTCAAACTACTCATGAAAACTGCTGTAGACAATAAAATTATACCATCTTATGTTAAAAACAATGGTATCATTTGACAAAGGACGACATTTTCATAGGCTTTTATAGCTCATTCCAGAGGCTATTTAGCTAACAGGGTAAAGAGGCTAGTTAGAAGATTGAGTATATAATTTAATTTCAAGTTTTTCATAATCGGGACAGGCCTGATTCAATCCTCGATTTCACCTATTATTTTTTTTCTACTTTTCATTATTTCAAAATACATTTTTTGTAATTTACCAAAAAAAAATACCATCAGATATTTAAGGTTATTCAGGTAATTGAATGAATTTTAGGTAAAGTTAAGTGGTGGTATATCTTTTATTAATTCTCTTGTACCAGATTACACAAGTATGTGATAGGTCACATACTTGTGTAATCTGAGTTTGGCAACCGGCACATTCCCTGATATATTTAAAAGAGCTGTTGTATATCCTGTCTATAAAACTGGAAATAAAAATGAGCTAACTACCATCCCATATCACTTCTTTCAAACTTATCTAAAATTCTAGAAAAAATAGTTAATATGAGAATAGTGAAATATCTACAAAATAAAAACTTACTTAGTGACAGTCAATTCGGCTTTAGAGAAGGAAAGTCAACTGAGGATGCCGTCTTGACATTGACAACTAAAATAGCGTCATATGTAGATAGAGGTGATAATTGTTTGGGAGTTTTTTTTGGATCTCCAGAAGGCATTTGATACCGCATCTATTGAAATTCTAATAACACGCTTGGAAAACGTTGGTATAACAGGTGTGGCCCTGAACTGCTTCATAGACTATCTGACCAATAGGCACCAACGCGTTAAGATAGATAGTAATGAAAGTACTGACCTAAAATGTAAATATGGTGTACCTCAGAGCAGTATGCTGGGACCAACGTTATTCCTTATTTATATCAATGACCTTTCTAGGATGGCTAATGTTTGCCGATGATACAGTACTCATTTTTCACGGTCAAACAAGGAACATGGTATTTAATTTGGCAGAAACCGGTTTAGCTAAAGTGACTGCTTGGCTAGAAAACAGTCTACTATCGATAAATACAGGTAAAAGAAAATATGTTTGCTTTAGTAAATCGGCTGTAGGAAAACCTATTGCAACATATAGTCTTAAAATACATATGTTTCCGTGTAATAGAAGCACAATTCGAGAGAACTGTATATGCATCTCTTTGTCAAGTGGACTGTATCAAGTATTTGGTGTACTCTTAGATGATACATTTACCTGGAAAATGCACATAGCGTCTACAATTGCAAGAGTCCGAAAGCTTGTATACATCTTCAAAAACCTACGTACCTACTGTACGTACCAATGGTATACTTCGCAAACATATCGAGCACTGTGCGAATGCATAATTAGATACTGTATTTGTGCATGGGGAGGTGCAGCAAAAACACGTATGTTGGGAATTGAGCATGCACAGCGTATGGTGCTCAAGGTACTTTTATATTTACCGTATAGACACCCTACATTTTCTGTGTATAATATGTCAGGCGTTCTATCAGTGACATTACCTATTAATAAATTTAAGACATATTTATTTAATTGGCTATTGGAAAAGAGTTTTTATAAGGTCAATGAATTCCTGAATGATAAAGTTTAATGTAATTGTAAAAAAGATAGATATTAATTATTATGTGGTTATTAGTATTTATATAGATATGTGTTTAATTTCATTTAGTTATTGATTATTTCGTTAAATGGAAACCTATAGCTAATTAAGTGAATTATTGACTAACTAATTGGAATTTTGACTAATATTTTTTATTTAATTTGACTAATATTTCTACACCTGTTTGAGGTAGAATATGTGAGAAGCACAATTTGTTAACATCTGAATGTACCATATTCTAAGAAATAAATATTATTATCTCCTTGTTCACGGGATCTTCCTAGGGAAGATACCCGGTCCTTTGAAAGGCTTACATGGGGATATGGATCCAACACGCAGAGGCCTTTGGAGAAATTTAATCTAAAAATCCGATGGGACGTCTACCGATGACACTCCACGTCTGCACACAATACTCGTGGACTGCCAACGGTAGGTGTAAAACTATTGTACAATTATGATATCTAAAACCAGATTATGGGGTTGTGAGGTTTGATGGATTGGATTAAATGAAACTATTGATTGAAAAACTGTCGTCTGCCTTCAATACCTTTATCGTTTTGAACTTTGGCAGACGATGACTCGCCAACTCACTGAATGGGCCCCCCCAAACGGTCGCCACAGGCACACAGGCCATACGGGCAACAGGAGGGCAACATTGGTGCAAGTGGCTTGGGGTGTCGAGCGGTGCGGCGCCGGTTTCACCATCGCAGTGGTTTCCCCGTAGTTATGCCCCTGAAAATGACACTTCCACCCCCGAGCATATAGCTCTGGCGACCCCTCTCTGACCAGCCGTTTAAGGCAAGCCAGAGTTGAGAATCCTGCGGGCACTCTTCGGTTTCCACTCCAGCCAGCCAATAAAGGCGAGCTGGATACGAGGCCCTGGCCGACTCTCTGGGGCACTCAGGACCGCAGTGTCGCCACTCACATTCAGCACGCCACAAGCTGCCCTGCGGTTTGCACGCCACAAGCTGCCCTGCGGTTTATATTACACTCATTTGCAAAAAAAACGGGCACCTAAGCAATGAACCATTTCAAATGTTAATATTTCTTTGTTTGATAATTATAGGTAGTTTTATCCACACAATTTGCTAAATTAATAAGAAAATAATCGTTTTCATCAGTATTTCATAAAATTTAGATACAATTTATGGGAAATAATGCTAAACCTCGCTAGTAGTGTATATTCGCTAGTAGTGCATATGCTCATGAAGTAAAAATAAAAAAGTTTTTTTGTTTGTTTTTCTTTAATAAAGTAAAAGCAGATAAATGTTTAGTATCGAGTGTGACCCCCTCTAGCTAAAATCACAGCTTGAATTCGTCTCGGCATGCTAGCGAGTATATCCCGGATACTTGCTTGCGGAATACGTTCCCACTCCGCAGTAATCACATTCTTCAGCTCTCTGATGGTCTGCGGAGCCGGGTGTACTGATCTCACACGCCGTTTCAGAACGTCCCAGACATGCTCTATGGGATTGAGGTCGGGACTTCGAGCTGGCCAATCCAAACGACGAATGCCGACCTCTTGCACATACGCATTAACATCGCGGGATCGGTGGGCGCGAGCATTGTCGTCCATAAAAATCGAGTCTTCACCTAGAGCGGCCAATGCGGGTTGTGCATGAGAAATTAGAACTTCCGTTATGTATCGATGCCCAGTCAGTGAGCCGTTTTCAATGAAGACTAACTCTGTACGATCCATTGAATTTATTCCTGCCCAAAACATAACAGAGCCCCCACCATAAGGTGTGATTTCTTCGAAACATGCCTCTGCAAAGCGTTCTCCTTGTCTTCTTAGCACTCGCCGACGTCGATCTTCACCGAACAGAGATATCCTGGCTTCATCAGAGAACAAAACCCTATTCCAATCGTCTTGAGTCCATGATTCACAATTTCTAGCGAACCTAAGCCTGTGAACTCTGTGCTCACGGAGTAATTTGGGGCCGCGGGCCGGGCGGTGACTGCGTATATTGGCAGCGAGAAGCCTCCTCCTGACCGTCCATAGACTAATATGCACATTTCTTACTTCTTGGAGGTTGTTCTTAAGATCCACATACGAAGATTTGCGATTTCTCAATGCGCGACTCACAAGAAAACGATCATCCCGTGGTTGGGTACATGGTTTTCTTCCAGAACCAGGCCTTCTCTCGACGGAACCAGTCTCCTGATATCGCTGCCAGGTCCTTTGGACTGTCGAGCGACTAACATTTAGCCTCCTAGCCACGAAACATTGGCTGCAACCCTCTTCAAGCAGCGCGATAATTTTGGTAGCTTTTACCACTTTATCTACCATTTTTGATACAGCCAAACAGCATTAAATAAAGCTTTGACAGTCAAGGATATGAAATTAATCGATAAAAATTGAATAAAAGTTATGAAAGTCGATGTTAACTTCTGGAACTTCGCGCCAAAAATGTAGGATAAAAAGGGGTTTTCTGTAAAAATGAACATCAAATGAAAAATTGAATTTAGAACGTACTTTTTTAAATACCACAGCATTTTTAAAACCGGCCAGTAACGTGTACAAACGATTGAAACCTTTTTGGTATTGTATCTTTTTAAATATGAATGAAAATCAAAACCGCCCGTTTTTTTTGCAAATGAGTTTATTATTATTATTAAAAATGTTTGTTTATGAAACGTTGCGCAGATACCAAAAAAAAAACTGTTCCTTACATTTGGTTGTGAGCAGCTCCTCATTCAGCAATTTCCTTGTTATTTTAAATATACTGTTTGTAAATGTACTTTTAACTTTACAATAAAGTGTAGCGTGTTTTGCCTTACGAAATTTTGTATTTTCACCGTTTGTAACATATTGTGGTGTTGGTCATGCTCACAGAAGGATCTACTTGCAGTAGCTGCGTGGAGCGGGTCTCTCCCTTCCCTCCATAGTGGTTGAGGGGAGTGATGGCTGCTCTAGTAGTTAACGCGTGATCGGGTGCCGCTTGTGGGATCTGGTCCAGCCATAATCGTTTGAATTATATTAAGTGTCTTGCGGTTCGAAGGGCATCACACTGGAGCTAGTTCTTACAAAACATGTACACAATTGTATATCTAGTAAGAAGAAAAAAAAAAGAAATTAAAGATAATAGACAAGCCCGCTGAGTTTCTTGCCGGATCTTCTCAGTAGCGGTCGCGTTCCGTTCCGGTGGTAGTATATTTTTTTTTTTTGGAAATTGTAAACCTGACAATATGTAAGTGCCCTCTCGAGGTTTATGCATAATAAATAATTTGAATTTATTCATCACATAAACCTGTGGAACGATGCCCAGTGCTTCGCGTTAAATCCACATTTGCACGAAGGCATTTTAATTTTTTAGCTCCCCATATTTACAACAAATGTAACACAGTACATAAAATACGTAAATTAAGTACCAACAAATTTAAATTGATCATAACTACTTGGCTAAAATCAATAGACTTTGACGCTGTAGAAAACCTCCTAAAAGTACCGTAGTATCGCAATTACATAAGTACACACACACAGTAACACGCATACGCTCACCAGGTGCGCGCGCACGCACGCACGTACACACACCCAGACCCACATGCACGCGCCCACACACCCAGACCCACATGCACGCGCCCACACACCCAGACCCACATGCACGCGCCCACACACCCAGACCCACATGCACGCGCCCACACACCCAGACCCACATGCACGCGCCCACACACCCAGACCCACATGCACGCGCCCACACACTCAGACCCACATGCACGCGCCCACACTCATGGCCATATACACATACATCTTACACATACATCTTACACATACATCTTACACATACAACTTACACATATGTACATAAACACACAAACATATAGTATGTTTTTTATTATATTTTATTCATTTTTTAATTTAAATTGTTTGGATTTTGTACTCATTCTTTAAACCGAAATTGATGTTGATGTTATTAAGGTCATATGTATAAAGGGGAAGACACTAACACCTGCAACACAGTCTTTACTAATGCAGGTGTCAGGGACTCCAATCCATATAAATGTACTTTTTACGTCAATAAAGATTTATTATTATCTTCATATATAAATATTTTGTGTACGTGTATTGTAGTAGTACTGAATACAGTAGTACTGAACTCCTCCTAAACGGCTGGACCGAGGTTGATAAAATTTTTTGTGCATGTTCAAGGGGCTTCAAGAATGGTTTATATTTATAATTGGACCCGGTAGGTGGTTCTTATTTGAACAGAACAACGTCTTTTGGGTCAGTTAGTAGGTAATAAATTGTTTTAAATTTGAAATAATCAGTGATTTTTATGTCGTTTATGTTCCAATTATATGCTCGTATGTTTTAATTTATCGGCAGTTAGTTGCAAATTCGCAGCGTGGGCCGACCGTAAAATGTGTCGCAGGTGTTGTGCCGCATTATGCAACAGCTTATTTAATACATTATTTTGTTACATATATAATTTTAAAAACAAAATTCTAATTGATTGAACTAGGATATGTAGCGGAAAAATATTATTGTTTTGAAATGGGGGGTAGGAAGCGATTCCCACCGCTTTACTTCACTTACAGTTAATCAATATAGCACACACCTTCGAGAAAAACAAATACAGGATATAAATAAGATGAGATAGAA
Source organism: Lymantria dispar (assembly GCA_032191425.1). Lineage (NCBI taxonomy): Eukaryota > Metazoa > Arthropoda > Insecta > Lepidoptera > Erebidae > Lymantria > Lymantria dispar. The sequence continues at coordinate 1,316,983 of CM063442.1, forward strand.
TATATAGAAACTTTTTTACTCCTATGTGACGAGTAGACTCCGAAACTTCACCTTGCAATTTGCCATAAAGCTTTCAATTATTATTCTATACGAATTTAGATTTCTGAAGGGAAACTTCTCAGGATAGAAAGTTGAAATGCAATAGAGTATAATCAATTCAAGAGAAAGAACCCTCGAAACAAAACCGTTTCTGAAACCGACTAATCAGCTTGATATAGGGCGTCAATATCTCACCTTTTATGTAGGTGTATCAGTCCTAGCAGAGGGACGTATTTGAGCCGCGCCATCTTGTGATATCTACTCAAATCATCCGGGATGACGGAAGAACAGCTTGAGCTCCAATAAGCTACAGCATTTTTCCTATCTACCTATTGAACATGAAGTTAAACATCTAGTAATAGGAATGGCAAATTTTCCGTGTGGTGACGGAGTAAGAAAAAAAGGGGTGAACTGTAGTTCTCTTCTTTTTTACCAGTGGATGTCGCAAATGACTATTTTATTATTTACTAGCAATCCGCCCTCGCTTCACTTCGATTATAGGTTATAGTCGTTTTACCCGCGTAGTTCCCGTTCCCGTGGGAATACCGGAATAAAATATAGCCTAGTCTACGCCCTGATATTATAGCTTTCCATTGGTGAAAGAATTTTTGAAATCGGTCCAGCCGTTTTGAAGATTACCCGGAACAAACAGACAGACAGACAAAAAATTTTTAATTGCTATTTAAGGCATAGGTGTCGTGCAAATAACCGTGTGAGCATGCAAAAAGCCCATTATTTTGACATTACAAACAGACACTCCAATTTTATTTATTGGTATAGATTTTTTTATAGCAGTCGGTTGCAAACGAGCAAACAGTATACTTGATGATAAATGACGCTGTCGCTCATGCACCGTTGCTAGGCCGCTGCCTTTCTTGAAAAAGTGAAAGGAGTGTGAATGTGTGCAATGACATTCGGTTATACTAAAGGCATCACTAAAACCCACCACACGCAAATACCCTCAGAAAGTTGGGTTTTCGGCTCCCTCGCTCACCAAACGAAGCGCAATAATAAATTTCTACTAAAAGGACGTCGATTGACGACGTTCGGACGGACCGGCCTGCGACTGGCCTAAGACTAATTTCAACAATGTGGTTCCACCACTTGAAATATAATATGCAGATAATATATGCATAACACAATATATGCAGACAAGAGAAGGAAAACTCTACATAAAACCCTATGCCGACACGTCTGACCAGCGCGGTATAGTAGATCAATTTCCCTTCCATTGTGGAGGAGGCCTGAGCCCAATAGTGGCACTTATATGGGCTGGGTTAATGGTAAGATGAATAGAAATGGTATTTATCACTTACCATCATGTAAGTCGTTAGTATGATTGTCACGAGAATGAATAAAAAAGTAATACTTTCGATATTGTGAGTTTTCATTCAGCGTAACCCAACTTTTGCTGTGAAAGTGCTGCGCAATTTTTATTTTTTTCATAAACGCGTGCCGTATATTAAAGAAGGCAATTTGGGGATTTCGCGCGGCTAACAATACACGTATGATGTGTCGTGCCTATGAAGACTTCTCATCGATAAAAATAGAAAAATTTGCATATTTTATTTTGCCACTAGTTTTTATTATTACTAGTGATCGCCGAGTGGTCGAAATTCGGCCATAATTCATTTAAATTATTTTTTCTGCTGCACTATTTTCTTTTAATTATACATATGGAGGTATAATTGTATATTGAGCAAGCTATATTTTACTAATAACTAATATACTTACAAGTACAAATGTCTATTAGACATTGTCATCATAATTATGATTGTTTGACATTCAGTTCGACCAGAGATTTTAACCGTAAACGAAAGTGTATAAGCGCGCGCGCGCGCGTGTGTGTGTGTGTGTGTGTGTGTGTGTGTGTATGTGTGTGTGTGTAGCGCTTGCATGGTAGTGTGTATAATGCCTTTTTTAATGAATTTAATATATTTCTAATCCATTCATCATCATCTTGCTCTTATCCCAATTACTTGGGGTCGACGCAATATGTCATCTGTTTTGACATATTGCAAAAAGTTTCGGCAATGACTTTTATGACCGGCCGCCTGCCTGACGTCAACCCTCCTTGGGAATGTAATCGTTGACCCAAATGGTACCAGATGGAGTTGGTCCGGGTCAATCTAGGGCTCTTAGTCGTCTTTTACGACACCCACGAGCAAAGCAAGGGTTGGTAGTATTCGAAGCCGCTACCACACAGCTGATTTTCTAATCCATTATTGTATGAAATTTCAGTTTTATGCACTTCTTCTTATTATATACTACAACTGTGCCAAATTTCATACTTGTCCGTTCACGTAATTGTTGTAAAAAAAATAATATAGATTAAAAGCCAATCAGTGATCTTTATATATATAGAGCTGGTCGTAGCGTTGCCAGGCGTCTGGATAAAGCCGAACATAGGCTTCTTGATTACGTGTCTAGTTAATATGAGGTGTTCGGCTTGATCGGCTTTTGCTTAGGCTTTTTAATTGCCCGAGGGAGGGGACGTCGGTCGAGGAGAGGGTACTCCTCAAGGGGTATTCCGTCGCGCCGACCACTGACGACAAGTCATCCTGCACCGGTGGTCGGTCCAACGACGAAGGTGACGTGTTACGGGTGGGTTACGAGTGTGCGTGCTTACGCCCCTCTGTCGCCCCGGACGGAGCGAAGCAAGGAGTGCGCCGACCGTAATCAACCCTAAAAAAAAAAGCCTTTTTAATTTGTTTGTATTTCATTAGAATTCAACAATATTTTTAGTTATAATCATAATTATCCATATAGTGACGGAGTAAGAATACAATTCACTATCCTCTATATTACCCGCGGGCGTAATAAAAGAAGGCTAAGTGATATACGCAAATAACATCGATGCAATGCTAATTTGGAGCCTCCTCCAGATCACAGAGAAATGGGCGTTCTATATCACGCTGATCAGACGTGTTAGCATAGAATTTTAATTCGAATGCTCCCTCTTTTGCATAAAACATCTTTTTTTTTACGGTCGGCGCACTCCTCGCATCACTCCGTCCAGGGAGACAGGGGGTGCGTAAGCACGCACACCAGTAACCCACCCGTACAGCACGTCGCCTTCGTCGTTGGACCGACCACAGGTGCAGAGTTCCTTGACTTCAGTGGTCGACCCGTCGGAATACCCCAAGGGAGTACTCTCTCCCGTCGACGTCCCCTACTGGAACGCCGAACGCCGTCGAGAGGCTAACCTCTCCGCGGGTGCCCGAACTCTGCTAGGGCGGCATAAGGCGCAGGTATTCGCGGCTGCGCCACCTCAGTCGCCAGCGGAGGACCGTGTCCGCGTGTAGTCTTTCCTCCCGCACACGGTCCGCCGCCTACTTCCGGGCATAAAACAAATACGGTATATCTGCAATTTTTTTTATTGCAGATGGTAGTAGATGAGTAAACAGCATACCTGATGGTAAGCGATAATGCCGCTCATGGATGTTTGCTAGACTGCTGCCTATCAGGAAGAAAATGAATGGAATGTAAATGCGTACAATGAGGTTGAGTGAAACTAAAGGCATTACCGGGCTCGCGCCTCATCGAAATTAAGTGGGCAATTGACCTTCTACACCACGCTGGTCAGACGTGTTGGTATTGGATTCATTTCGAGATTTATTTCTCTTACATGGGTGTTATATGCTTATTATATCGCTTTAGTCCTCTTTTATTACACCAACGGGCATGAGAGGGAGTGGTGATTGTATTGTTACTCAGGTTATTCGGTACCAGCGGTCTGCTCAACGGCACGCGCCGCCCATTTATCGCCGCAGAGGGGACGACCGGCGTGCGTCCGCGCCATAGCCTACCAAAATAAAAATTTAAAAAGTATAATATGAGATGTTAGTTAAAAATAAAAAAAATAATAATAATGTCGTTAAAAACACCGCTTAAACTGTGTCCAAAGATTCCGTTGCATCTAAAAAATAGAATTATGAGCAAAGGCGAGCATTGACGCTTGATTATAATCTTTAAAGAAATTCCTTTGACAAAAATGTTTTATACTTATAAAATATTACACACAATCTCACGTCAGAACCAGCTTAAATTTCATCAAGTGGCTAGAGAGAAAAAAAATATTCCTCGGCCTTTTTTTGGAAGTAAATTTTTATATTAGAGCTATGCCGTGAGAGAGATGGACGCAGGGGTCATAAATCAGAAGTTAGCACAAAAACTAACTAAAAGTTTCGCCACGCGAAAATGATGGAACGTTCCACGGTTTTATTCAGTTAGAACCCAAGATAACGGAGTAATTGGTTGCCAGTTTTTCTTACAATTTCAATATTTTATATAAATTACCCACATTATTTTTCTGGCCCTTTTCTTAGTGTTTATCACGATCGACGAGATATGTTCTTTTACTTTTAATATCTTCATCTATACGTCCATTAGAATATTGACGTCATAGATAAACAGATTATTTAGATAACCACCACGCATCGAAGACGTCTGAGCGATCCACTAACTGATATTATTTAGTGGTAGGTCCATAGCCGTGGGCCAGTCCGTCCAGAGTATTAACACCCTCTCGCAGAAAATCGACACCTGAGTAGTAGCAATCTGATACTGCACTTTGTTTACTGAGCGATACAGTGAAGGTAGTGAGAGTTTTGGTGATGCATGCGGTCAGACATGAAATACCTACTATGCATTTAAAATACCCACCGCAGCTAACACAAAGATGCGGGGCACCTTGAAACGCTGAATCAAATATTCATAAATTGTAATTGAAAAAACATCTCAATTACGTCAGCTTTCAAGCAAATTAAATTAAATCATTCTGCATAAATCTCTTAAGGACACTTAGATAGTTGCAAATTTACACCTCGTTTGAAACAATACAATAATCTGTCATGGATTCGGAATGCGGCCACAAACTAGGAAGATTCGACAAAAAACTCAGCAGGCCTTTTTTAAGTCTTAAATAAAATTGTAAGTATAGAACATATCGTATTAGCTTTAGTATAAGTAAAATAAGAGGGGAAAATATGGCAGGACTAGATTCCAAAAGCAGCACCCGATCAAGGGTTAACTACTAGAAGAAAAAATACTATATCATAATCAGTTCATTCGTTTAGGAGCTACGATGCCATAGATAGGCGCACAGATACACAGACACATCAAACTTATGACACACCTCTTTTTACTTCGGCAGTTAAAACCTAAAAGGGATACACACTAATAAAGAATACAACCTACATACAATTTACATGAGCGGAGATGAGGGCATAACTAGTAAAGCAATACATTTTTATTACAGATTGAGTTCAAAATATTATACACGAGAATATCGATTTACAATATCTAATAACAAGATGGATGGTGATGACCGCCTGTGTATTAAACTTTCGCAAACAAGGTTCAGTCTCAATAAAGGTAGAAGATATTTATTTTAAATCATTTTTATAATCTAGTAACTGTAGATACTGAAGCTTTAATATACATATAAAAATAAAAAATAAATCTTTGAGGTCGATCGTGGCGCCACCTACCGGAGCCTAATTTGTCCTTTTAGTGATTTAATACCATATTCGCATTTTATCTATATATATTTTACTAGCTGCTGCCCGCGACTTCGTCGTAACCGGTAACTTTGTTTACGTAGAAGGTGAAAATATTTTTAAATAATACGATTCGGAGATTTTGCACATAATTTTTGCAAAACTTTAACCGTTTACAGAGCGCACGCAGCGGAAGCTCTTAAAAGAAAACCCGATTTTAAAATATTCGTCATTGGTGCTCCGTTCTTATTAGTTTAAGCGTGATGATGTATGGTCTATAGCCTTCCTCGATAAATGGACTACCTAACACTGACAGAATTTTCAAATCGGATCAGTAGTTCCTGAGATTAGCGCGTTCAAACAAACAAACTCTTCAGCTTTCTATATTAGTATAGTTTACTATTGCAATACTAGCAGGAGGATGTCCCTCCTCGCATGCAGGTAATAGGAACCATGCCTCGATATAACCTATATCTATCAGAAAGAAAGGCCCCGTGCTGCCGTTTCATCTACTTCACTAGCACTGGCCGGGTTTTCACGTCCGAACACCGAATCAAGGCCTCAATAGCCGTACAGCCTGACGGGAAATAAGGTCGTAGTGGGAGCCGCTCTTCCATCATCGGGTAGACAACTCCCCTGCTAGTGTTGGCGATACTCGCTAGTGAAATCCATGGAATGAATCCCACACGGGAATGCCGACTAATAAGTACGGTGCCTACGTCGTTACCGTGCGGCATCCACATATGGACTTGATCGTATTGGCCCTCTGTGGTTGCCACAAGAGGGCTCTGAAACAGGCGGTCAAGGTCTCTGCCCTTACGGGTTTTTACAGGGCCATCGATAGTACCACACCTGGGTACATCCATTTGCACCTAACACTGGATTCACCCACATTCGGGTCACGCCAAAATAGCGCGGACCCCGTGCCAACAAGCCCCAGAGCAAGTTAGCAAAAATGCTTCCAAACCGCTCATCGAACACCAGACCCAGATATTTTACCTGGACCGCCATGACACGCTTGACCACGTTCTCAGTGCCAAAGTGACCAAGTGTCTTAAGTCTAAGCTAAGTCATCCAGCCCCACATCCTGGACTATGACGAGCGTGTTGCTGACATGGCAGATTGCACCCAGCCTTAGAGAAAGAATACCTCGAAACGACCAGTCGTAGCCGATATTACACAGTAAATTTCTACGACACCCTTTTGCTCCATCGCTACACGGAAAAGCGTTTCCGCATTATAGGGATATATACTCATTAAAATGGAGTATAAAACTATAAAAATTAATGTGAAATGAAAGATGTTTTGCAATAACAAAAGCATCTTCAAAAAATGATTTATATAGATTTATAATGACTCATCACATCCTATTCAATACCTACTTTGATATGTTAAGAAACCTTATTTTAAAAATATGAATGTATAATACATTAATAATAAAAAAAAAATAATAATAAAAAATATTACTATAGCGTTCATGGTCCCAAAAAAAATATTGAAAAAATTAATAACTAATTTTGGAGCGGGTAGATATAAATTTCTCTAATAATGGTGACTTTTTAGACTCGAGACATAAAATTCGTAAAATTTATTTTATTTATAAGGTGTAATACTCGTAAACATCAGTAGTCATTATATTAATACAGTAAAACCCGTTTAAGACGATTTCGCAGGGACCTGACCAAAAACGCGTCTCAGGCGGGAAAGCGTATTATGAGGGAAAGGGGAAAAACCTGCCATTATTATTTATTATATTCTATTATTATTTTGAATACCTACGTATTAAATTTAACATTTAAAAATTACCTAAATAAAATGTTTTAAATAAAACTACTTTACGGATTTTATCGCGTTTGTATTTGATTTTTGATTACCCGACGTTTCGAACACGTTACAGCGTTCATGGTCACGGGTAGACTAAGATGTCTCACGTCCAACAAGTCATCGTTACTGCAGAAAATTTATAATTATCTACCCGATATAGAAAATTAGTTATTAAATATTGACCCACATTTTGATACAAAATTTATTGCCAGTGTAACCACAAGATTGCAAGACACCGTGAGCTCATATTGTATAGATTTGACCCACAATAATAATAACTAAAGATAATTTTATAAATTAAAACCTTTTAGTAACATAAAGTAAGCCCGCCTTCAAAATTAACTTTAATTTAGCATCATGTTACCTGAGTTTTCTTGCCGGATCTTTCTCAGTGTGACCGTGTTCCGATCCGGTGGTAGTATACTAGATTATTAGTTAGTTTTTAAATATAATTACTATTAATTTTAATGTTTAATTATTACTAACCATAAACAATATAATTTTTTCATATAGAATCATTTTCTTCTTACACTGGCAATAAAGTTTGTATCAAAATGTGGGTCAATATTTAATAACTAATTTTCTGTATCGGGTAGATAATTATAAATTTTCTGCAGTAACGATGACTTGTTGGACGTGAGACATCTTAGTCCACCCGTGACCATGAACGCTGTAACGTGTTCGAAACGTCGGGTAATCAAAAATCAAATACAAACGCGATAAAATCCGTAAAGTAGTTTTATTTAAAATGTATAATACTCGCGTAAACATCAGAAATCATTAAATAAAATGTTGTTTATTTTCTTTAATATACTCGTACTTACTACTAGATACATTTTTAAAAATATAAAAAAATGTTGTTTATTACGTTACTTAAGGTAATCACTTATTTTAGTTTGACCAAAAGATTTTGAGGAATTAGCAATTACAAGATTTTCAACGTAATTTAATTTTCACAGTGCGTCTTCACTTGATTCAAAGAAGTTGCATAGCGTCTTAAATCATTAACTGCTGATAATGCCTGGGTATGTGACAAAATCGGAGTTGACTCAGCTTTTTCTTGGTCATTATCATTTAGGTTCGTTCGACAGTCGTCACTTCGTCAGTCGCTGGCCGCTGCCACAAGGGGCAATATGTGTATTTGAGTGGCACGTGTTGGCGTATTAAACGGGATGACGATCGTATTAAGCGTAAAGAAATGTATGAAAACATGTCTCAAGTTGCTGGGACTAACGCAAAATGGCGTATTATGTGGGAAATCGTATTAAACGTGATCGTATTAAACGGGTTCTACAGTATATAGTTTTAATAGTACCTAGAAAAAGCCAATTTATTACCTCGATTACACGATAACTCCTTCGAATTGCCGTTTTCATATAACTTAGTCACCTCCACTTCACTGAAAACCCAAGAAAAGTTAATACCAGCCACGTTCTTAGACTGCGAGGGGTTTTATTTTACCTCCTTGAATATTTTAGAAGGCTGTACGTGCCTCGTGCCTTGTCTGGCGACTACGTACAATTTACAACTCGCTGCCGAATGGAATGACTTTATGTGAATACCTGAATAGCTGTACTGGCTATGACTTCAGCTAAGTGTAGAATTTTATACGCAATGCATGCTAGTTCCCGAAATAGAATGTTTTATGTACACTAAAACTGTGAAAGGGTGTATTCAAATCGATTGACCATCCCATTTTGTATAGCAAATAAATGTTGTCAGATATAAAAGCGGCCAGCCACAATTCCCTTTGTTAGAAATACCTTGATAATTTGCGATATTTTCGTGTCTAGAGTATGAAAAATATTTTATTTATTCGCCTCCTAGTTTGTTTACTATCGTACATCATTATTATCTGAATTTATGTTCGTCCCACTGCCGGATTCGAATTTCTTCCACAATGTGAGGGAATTTAAATTTCTATAACAAACTAGTTGACGGTTTGGTGTTATTTATTGGTTATGAAGACAAACAAACAGTCTAAAGGATGGTAAGTGAAAACTGCAACTTAGGGATCTTTGCAATTCTAGGGTCACAGCTAGGCCGCTGTCTACCATAAAGATTTGGGCTGCCGGCTCTCTCATACACAAAAGAAAAGCAGCACATTGCTATCAGTTAAACTTTACCTAACTGAGGAAGAATGGTACGGTCCCAAACGCGACGAAGATTTATAGATGCTTATAGAAAACTGTTAGTAGCGTGGCGATACCACTTCAGTATTAGGTTTTAAATCGAGTTTGGCTTGTATTCTGATATTATCTGATTTCGTTCCTAAGTCGCCTTTTACGGTCATCCCAAAGAGAAAAAAACAGGTGTCTTTCTGTATAAATCTTTAGGAGCTGGCAACCCAAATATTCTCGTCTTAACTTCAGGTCCTCAATCCATTCCCTCCAATGCTGCACTTATGATAGGTAATGACGAGCCGACACCTCCGACATTTTCAAAAAATTATAAAACTTCCAAACGTTTTGAAATCCTGTGTTTTAAATAATTACTAATTAACGAAGACAAATAAGTTCACTGCAAAAAACAAAAGAAAAATCCAAAAGATGTGTATGGAAATCCCAAAAAATGGAAGGTGAATGATGGTTGACTAAATTGTAAGGGATTGTAGGACAATTTAGCTATTATTGTGGTGCCCATTCGAATGGTCTAGTAGTTTATTGGTATTTAAAATAAGAATATAAGCTACTTAAATCTTAAAACATCAACCTAAGCGCGTTTATGACTGGGTTTGGGTCTCCTCAATAGGAAATATTGTCATAATTGACACGCTTGGCAGTCCTTTTGATGATCCCAATTATTGATGTTTAAGTGTCTCAAGAAAGCTCTACTGCCCATTGTCCATCTCTTTATCTGATTTTTACGATACACACGAGAATCTGAGAGTTTTCACAGATTGTATTCTTAACCCATTACGATAGAGGATTACATCTGCGCCTGATGACGCACTAGCACCCGCGGAGAGGCTGACCTCGCGACCGCGACCAACGTCCTGGAAAAGGGACGTCGATGGGAGAGGGTACTCCCTCGGGGTATTCTGTCGAGACGACCACTGAAGTCAAGGATCTGCACCGGTGGACGAAGGCTACGTGCTATCGGGTGGGTTACGGGGCTGCGCGCCGCCCCTCTGTCGGCATGGACGAAGCCGGGAGGCGGATGCGCTGACCGTAGCCCACCCCCCCAAAAAAAAGAAAATAAGATTACATCTTGTCTTAAAAAACAATAGTGATCAAGGAAAAATATAGTTCTTCAGTCCTCTTTTACTTGTAGGTGTCATAAAAGACGACTGAGGGAATGATATGTAAATAACATGTACGTAAAAGAAAGAAAACTCGAAATAAAACATTATAACAACACGTTTAACTAACGCGATAAATTTTCTTTTAACTGTTGAGAAGACTCGAGGCCAGCATTGGGGGTGTTTATAAGCTGAGATGATGATGAATGAATAAACAAAATTTAATATAAATTTTCCGCGTGGTTACGGAGTAAGAATACAATTCACCACTCCCTATCTTGCCCGTAGGTGTCGTAAAACACGATTAAGGGATATAATAAGCATCTATGCAAGAGAAGGAGAACTCGAAACAAAATACTATTCCAACACGTCTGACCAGCGTGCAATAGTAGGTCAATTCCCCTCCCATTATGGAGGCGGCCTGAGCCCAAAAGTGGGACATATATAGGCTGATGGTGATGATTACAAATTTAAAAAAATAATATTTTGGAGTAACAGATTCAGGTACACATTTCAAAAGTTCTCCTTTCCTAACTCTACTTATAATCTCCATGTATTAAGTTGAAAAGGTAAGTTTGGATCAAAGTAGCGCAAGGCTAGCAAAAGGTGTCTGAGTTATCGTATAAATATTGTATGTGCGGTCGTTCCCCGCAAGTTATGACGGTACACTTGACCCCGGTACCGACTTAGATATTGCTACGTACTTGGAGATTGTTGAGGTGTTAATAACACTAAGTGTTTTAGATTTACTATATATTTATTTTCATACACATAAGCGACAATATTATTATTATAAACGTCATAATATGCCAGATATTTAATTACCATAATAAATATAAGACGCTCTGTAAAAGACATCTAAGAGTTTTTACATTGATTCCGAGGTTGAATGACCCGTCTTTTTAATAATTACATTACAAAGGAGAATTGACTCTGAGAGCTGACTGAAGGAGACAGTCAGTCATAAAACTATAGCCCAAACTTTTGCAATGTTTATAATGGATGAAGAGAATATGTTGAGTCATTCCCAAATAATTCTGATGATATCAGACAGACACTGCCAGTTATCGTCATGGCCACATCCAATGATGAAATAAACGTATGTCTCAAGGCATCGCCATTGTGATTTAAAGTGAAAAATCTCCACCTTATATGTAACATGCATGTCTAACTTTTTAACGACCAAGAGTTTGGTACCTAGGCTAATAAACTGTTACAAATCCAAGAAGATCAACTAGAAACGAACGCAGATCAAATTTCAGTTTACAAATGAGTTTTATCATCCATTAGCGACAGAGGCAGGGCTCATTTCACATGCTTTCCCAAATTTAGAAAGGAATATAAGTAACAAACATAAAGAAGTAGTACTATCGCAAAAAAGGAGTCTGTTAATAGAATAAATACAGAAATTACTAGACACGGTAGTCGATATAATGATGAGTACTATTCATGACAGTACTGCGTAACCCATCGAGTTTCTTGGAATGCGCGAGTTAATTGGTATGCCATCCCATAAACGAAAGCGTAAGGTTGGAGTCCTAGTTCTACTGATACTTAACCTTAATGCACTGAAATTGTCCAATGACTCATGGTTACGCATTACTAAACTGCGAAGAAACATTGTAAAAGCTACCATTCTCACTGGAGCATCTAATGGAAAGATGCGCATGGTAGGACCACACTGTCGTCGGTCTTCAATCACGGGCCGATACGTCCCAGATAGTGCCACACTCGGGCCGACCACTGACGACAAGTTAACGCTGCTCCAGTGGTCGGCCCAACGACGAGGGCGACGTGGTTTTTGGGTGGGTCGCGGGAGTTGCGTGCTTAAGCCCCTCTGTCGCCCCGGACGGAGTGGTGCGGGGGCGCGCCGACCGCGACCCACCCACAAAAAGAAAAAAAAAAGATAGTGCCACACTCTGGCAGAAAATCGACGTCTAAATAATAGCAATTTTGTGCCACTATTGCGAGTGGCATTTTCATAGGCAGGCCTATGTCGAACAGTGGACATCTATGGGATGGATGGATGTGGTGCATTACATACAGATCAAAAATACTCTATAGAGAATATCATTAAAATAAATATCTTAAAATTTCAATATTTTAATATCTGGAAGCAGAACTGGAAAACATAAGCAAAGTGAAGTCAGTTAGCTGGTATTAAATTATTGAGATTGTCGATTAGCGCAATTAAGCTACATTTTATTTATCAAGTAGCGGAACTAATGAAAGAAAGAAGTTACAAACGGTAGCAATTAAGGCTTTATTTCAGTCAATTAAGTAGCAGTTACAAATTAAGGAACGCGAACGAAAATCTCACTGTTGTTAACAGATTATGTAAACACGATAACGAAGTGGTGATAAGATGTGTAAAGATTTGGATATGGTATATTATTTCGGAACTGAAATTATTTTACTATTAAAAAAGCAATAATTATCTGTAGTACTAAAACGTCTATGGGATAGTCTTTAACTATTTTAAGTTATGATTTTTCTTTAGTATGTTGCACTGAAATACGGACAATCTTAGTCCTATATGATGCCTAGTGTTAAATATCTCTGAACGAGGAAACTCCTAACTCTATTCAATTATTTAAAATAATGCAACACATTCATAACTAAAAAATACCATGAAAAACATAACTTGTAATAAAGCCAAATCTCGCAATTCACATCTTCTGTCATAAAAAGTTGTGAGAGCCATGTAATACCAAGTCGGTTAATTTATTCAGTCTCTACTTAAGTTAGATTCGCTGAAACAATGATGATAATGAATATTGATTGCGTCACTATAAGATTACTAATTACATAATAACTAAAGACAGGAGGTCCCTAAAGTCGGAACTAAATATATTAACCGACTTGGTATTCCATAGATCTCTCAACTTTTTACGGTAGAAGAATTGACTTGCGAGATTTGGTTTTTTTATAAGTTATGTTTTTGATGGCACACATTTATTTAAATAATGATTCGAAAAGTTAAATTAAAGGCAATTCTTGTACACATATATAATTTAATATTTAAACGAACAATCCTTATATATTTCTATATATTCACACTCGGCAACGGCATCCATACATTTTTTGTCATTCACTATGCAGGCGGTTTAGTTTAAGTTGAGCTAATTAGGTTTCATTTATATAAAATGCCATTTTGTCAGTATTGTCAGGAATCGAAAAAATATAATTGCAATATGATGTTAAATATACCCAGTGCCACCAAGAGCGATATTAGCTCAGTCTATTCAAACGTGCAGTTGCTTCATATAGATTTCCCCGGTTTCATCCTTGCTCTTCCCTTTTTAGGGTTCCGTACTCAAAGGGTAAAAACGTTAACAACCAATCATATATAAACCCTTTTACTAAGACTTCATTGTCTGTCCGTTCGTCTGTCTGTCACCAGGCCGTATCTGAAGAACCGCGATAGCTAGACAATTGAAATTTTTACAGAGTATGTATTTCTGTTACCGGTATAACAACAAATACTAAAAACAAAAAAAATATTTAAGGAGGGCTCCCGTACAAAAAAACGTAATTTTTTGCCTATGTTTGTATGATATTATAGATAATGGTACGGAATCCTTTGTGCGCGATTCCGACTCGCACTTAGCCGATTTTTTTATAATTTTCTTTTCTTAAAATTATTCATCTTTTTCTTTATCTTTATTTCATTCACAATGGAAGTAAAAACCTCTATAGGTGGATGGTGGGTAAATTCATGTAAGTTGATAACAACATGGTCACGTGACGAGCTGACGCTGACTATATTTGTAAATGTCATGTCAATATCACTATATCTGTATCGATAGATGTTGCAACCTGATAAATGTTAAAAAATTTAATTTATACATTTTAATTTAAGATGAAACAATTTGAATATCCAAAAACGGACATGTATGAGCCGAGATGATGATGATGAATGTAACAAAATGCTTAGAAAATATTTATCATCAATTGTATCTAGTAATATTAAAGAAAAAGTCTAGAAAATATTTGTATGAATACCATATCCAAACATTGTTGTGCTCTATGAGCATTAGTAGCGCCGTGTCGTTGATTACAGCGACACCTGACGAACTGCATCCGACCTGTGCGACTAATTGTTGGAAAATCCTTTCAGTTTGTGTAAAAGATTGTAATATTATTCCCTGAAAGTTTTATACACAATATCTATACCAATAAATAAAATTGGAGTGTCTGTTTGTAATGTCAAAATAATAGGCTTTTTTCATGCTCACACGGTTATTTGCACGACACCTATGCCTAAAATACAGATTATAAACTAGCAACCCGCCCTCGCTTCGCTTCGGTTTTAGACGTTTTACCCGCGTAGTTCCCGTTCCCGTGGGAATACCGGGATAAAATATAGCCTAGTTTACGCCCTAATATTATAGCTTTCCACTGGTAAAAAAATTTTGAAATCGGTCCTGCCGTTTTGAAGATTACCCGGAACAAACAGACAGACAGACAAAAATTTTTTTAATCGCTATTTTAGGCATAGGTGTGCAAAATAATAGGCGTTTTTCATGCTCACATGGTTATTTGCACGAGCAAATAACCATGTGAGCATGAAAAACGCCTATTATTTTGACATTACAAACAGACACTCCAATTTTATTCATTGGTATAGATTATTGGTATAGATGTGCAGATGAAATTATTTGTGTATTTATTAAGATTGCACGCTTTTAGCATGCATCGATTTTAAAAGTTATTTTATCAATGGAAAGCTAAATTATCATCGAGTGATATAGGCTATATTTGATGCCTGTATTCCCACGAGGATCACACGGGAACTACGCTAGTGAAGCTGTAGGAACTTATTATCTATATTCTAATTCATTATCATCACCTGCTCTTATCCCAATCATTTCGAATTAGTTGAAACAATATGTACTTTTAAGATTAAGAGTACATATTGTTTCGAATGGATATTGTACACATTGCAAAACTTATTGACCATAGTTTTATGACCGATCGCCTACCTGACGTCAACTCTCCTTGGGACTGTATTTATTGAACAAACGGCATGATATGCAGTTAGCCTCGATCAATGTAAAGCCCTAAGTCGTACACACGAGCAATCTTTTTTTTTTATTAAGGGTGGGCCATGGTCAGCGCACGTGCCGCCGGGTTCCGTCCGGGACGATAGAGGGGCGGCGCGCAGCCCCATGACTGCCCAACAACAACAACCCACCCGTAGCCACGTCGCCTTCGTCGGTCGGACGGTCCCCTCGGGGGGACACACGAGCGGTCTAAGGATTGGTAGTATACGTAGCTACGTATATGGCTGCTGCCATCACACATTCAAATTCTAACTAATATTACAAATAGGACAGTTTGTTTGTGTTGCTTTCATGCTTTACCTTAGAATTTCATTTTAAAAATGCAATTGAATTAAACATGACAATAATCGTTTTTATTTTTCTTATTGGGGGGTACAGGCTGTTCGGTACCAAACATTTTTATATTAGTTTAATAATTAAATCCATGTAGGGTAGTTCTGATTTTTGTGGTTCGCGGTTGGCTCGGAGCCGGCCGCCACTTTCACTTTCACTTTTGGTTCGCGGCGCGTCGGCCGGCCCCGGGGTCGTTTTGTTTCCGCCCTTTTGGTTACTTGCACTTTCACTTTCGCTTTGTTCGCGGATCGACTTGCCTTGGAAGTAACGGTCGCGTACGCACATATTTTTGTAATTGCTATGTCTTTTGTGGACTAAAGCCGTGAAATCGTGGTATTTGTAATATTGCGCGCCACCCTTTGTTTTGTGTGCCGTTTATGTACGCGAGTTAATTAGAATTAAGTATATATTTGTGAACATTAAATTGTGTGTACGAGTAGCAAGCCTGAGTCCTTGAAGTGTACGAGGCCGTTGTCATCACCGCGCTTTTGGATACAAAGCTAAGTAACCCCTCAGTTAGTTTCTATTTGTCTGGCCAGACCGAACGCTGAGTTAGGTTACGTTATAGCTACCTCCGCGGTATCTACTCGTAAGTGTTAAAATCTGTTCTTGTACTATCATTTAAGAGAACTTAAAATAGCCTTGCGTATCGCAAGCCAATGTTATTACCCATTTGGTATCCCTCACTGGCCTGGTGTCCCCTTCCACTGCGCATCCTAGGTCAGTAGGGAACGGTAATGAACATACTTTCTGGTAGCAGAGCGTGGTTTCAGTGAATCTAGTAATTTTGTTTGGTATTGATATCTACAAGTGCCCGTGTTGAAAAATAAATCGATATAATTACTTGAATTTTACGTATTACGGCCCAGTTTAATAAATAGTCTGGTGTATAAAGATACACATTAAATATTTGTGTGATTGATCATTTGTGTACTTATTGTTATTAGTTATTAAAAATATCATATAAATAAGTTCACTGCAACATTTGAAATTTTGAATATCATTGTTTACTTAATGTGCCACAGAGTAATAAAATAATTTGCGTAGTACATTGTGCCACAGAGTAGTGCAGTCTCGTGATTGAATGAACGAATGAATTGAACTGTATAGACAATTAGTTTAATATTATTTTTGCGTTTTGTTTATGGTACTTATACAGTCAAATATTAACGTTTCCCTTTGCGCAATAATTTAAATATTGTTCAATTTTGTAATTTGTATTTTTTGATTGTTGTTTCAATTGGTTGATTTATTTAGTTGATTATATATATATATTTTTTTGTTGGAATTTAATTATCTTATTCGATTATTATGGCTGCTTTTGCTAGCGCTAAGGACTCGGCAGGTAAGCTGCGCTCTGAGTTGAGATGGTTCTCGACTGCAACCGCCTTGGTTGATAGGTCTGATCGAAATGAGTCTCTCCTGGATAGGTACAGCAAATTGGATACGCGCTTACAATTTGTTGATGATGTGTACCGTAACTTCAACACAAGAATTCTAGATATTTCTGATGAAGATTACCCACAAACGTATCGTGACTTGGTACACGCGGATTATGACCAGATCATGGATTATGCAGATCGAATCTCACAGCGTGCTAGGGAAATTTCCGCGTCGAAAAGGGGTGAGTCTCCCGCGTCTAGGGATGTGAAACCTTCTACGTCGGGCTTATTGAGTAAACTGCCCACTTTGGACCTGCCGCGTTTTGATGGTCGTTTGGACCAATGGCTAGGTTTCATAAATTTGTTTGAGAGCTTAGTCCACGCGCGTTCTGACTTAGGTTCCGCTCAAAAATTGGCCTACCTGTTCTCCGTGTTGGAAGGTGAGGCGAGAGGTTTAGTTCAGCACCTGGAGATCAATGATG